>OX359247.1:20720785-21432748 GCA_947179485.1 Allacma fusca
TCTTTTGGTTCGTTTAGTGGCCAAGTCTGCTGACCAAGTGATTCCCCTACTGGTGGCGACTACTGTTTCTTTACGTTAACCAGATTACTCACATCCAATAGTTTTAAAGTGTCACAAGTGAAAATTAAATGCACCACGTACCTAATTCTGCGTTACTGACAAGTAATATTTTTCTAGTGTTCAAGGTTAACATTTGATCCGACCAGGGTTGACTTTACCGTCCGACCTGTGTTTGATCTCTACATCAGAGTTCTGACCTGTGTTGGCCTTTGCGTCTGACCAGTAGTTAAACTCATTCAAAATTACTTAAACCTCAAAAATTGAAAAAATTGAAAAAGTGTAAATATTGGGAAACCCCTGCCCAATTTTTTAAAAATCAAAACAACTTTAATTATTTAAAGAAAAAGGTAAAATCAGAACAAACCCCTGCTCACAGTTTTCAAAAATTATAAAGACTTTCTTAATCGGTGGAAGTTGCTGCGACCCGACCATCTCTCAACACTAAGCCAACCACATAGTCCTCATCTACATAATCACAATTCACCAAACGAACATCGAGTGGATACGTACTGGATACTAACCATGACTTCATTCTTACCTAATGAAATTTTCTCCAACATTCCAAACTTTGATGCACATTACTCATGTACCATATGGCTCAAAACATTCAACTCCCGGTGTACCCATTTTAAACTTTCGGACAAATGGAAATTTGAAAACATGGATTCCATATTACAAGGATCTGCTTTACATTGGTGGACCTTCTCTAAGATGTATTTCTAGAAATGTGAATATAGCCAACTCTCAACCACGTTTCAATTACTTTGAAACACAAATCCTACACGCTTTCTCTAAGGACTGAAAAATAAATTAGGGAGGCATTCCTGGTTTAGCTCTTGACAATACTTGACCTATCTTTATCATTCTCTACCACTGAGCCACCATATATATATATATAATTATATATAATAATATCAATAATTCTTCCAGAATCATTGATGACTTTAATAAGGCCAAAGGAAGTAATAGCGAAGTAGTCAATGAAAAGACAACCTTTCAAAAAAGAAAACAGAAGTCTGAGAATATTTCCTTCAGACTTCAGAAATTCAATTCTGATAAACGTTTAGTATCCAATTCCACCCAGGGTTCATATTCTCAATATAATCCTGGCCGACATCCCGAGGTAATGCGTCTGGATCTCGTCGCTACTTTACAAGAGGGAGGCGAAATGGCAACTCAACGTCCACTTTTAGTAGACAAGATCAGAACCAGGATACATTCAGATCCTTTGAAGATCACGATCAAATCAAGGCTAATTTTTCAAAAATTCCGACTTCCAGACCAACGTTTCAGAGATTACGTAACATTAGGGTTGACGAAGTACAATGTAATAAGAAATGGCGTTTAAAGAGTGTGCCTAATGAGCTAGAAATTATTACTCCCAGGTTGCCAAAACAAAAGAATAATAGGAAGTTTGTTAACGTAAGTAAACAGATCCCAGTAGAATTACTGCCAGTTTCCAATCACATAAGAAAAATCTTTAATATAACAAAACAAAGCAACTCAATAATCCATAATCTGACTGATTTTAAAATACCTTTTGTTATGGAGATATTATACAAGCTAGGTCACAAATACTGCTCATATATTAAGCCAAATTATGATAAAATTCTTTCAGAAGTTCATGAAGGCTTTCGTAGAATCTCATGGAAAATATATTTTAATGATAACACTTCGAGTTACGACGATCTTAAAAAATTAGTTCACTCCTGTAAAGTCCGAAATAATGGCAAGCAGCACTGTGAATATGAAAGCACATTTTTTAATGTCCCTACAATTGATTATTCTGTAATGCAATACCTTAAAACAAATACATGTAATTACACTTTTCCTCATTATAAAATAATATCTTGGTGTAACGCATTCCTAAACCAGCGACAATTAAAATTTTCAAGCGCCGATAAGAATGCAGGTTTGGTAATTTGTAGCGTCAAAGACTATGAACATGAGATTCTTTCACAATTAAATAATTATAATAATTATAACGTGATGTATTCTCAGGAGTTTTCTGATATGACGCTTCTAGTGAAAATGGAGGTTTGTGAATATGATTCATTATTTAAAAATATCTGTAAAATATCGGACTTGTTACCTGATAATCACAAGCCAGTTTATTTTTACATAGTACCTAAAGTACTGTAAAGGCTAATATATGGCTCAAGAATAACCCTTACAATGACTGATGCAGAATAAATAGCTTTTATTATTTAAAAAAATGGTATCATTCAGCTGAGCACCCCAGCCGATACTCGTACTCAAGGTCTGAGTTCCTCAAACCATTAAGCAAGATTAACTTTACTTCGCAGGATTCGGCCCTTTTATAGAGTGGCCGGTACGAAATGATTGGCCGGGTACTTTTAGCAATGACAATAATATAAATGAAAATATTAACAACAAACATTAATTATTATTTAGCAATTACAGTAACCATAGAGAATAGATAAAGAAATATTCTTTATAGTACATAAACTTCCTCCTACTGTGAAATACTTTCCTCCGGGTAGACCCATCAGTGATAACTGCAACACGCTGAATATGTACATTAGTAAACTCCTCGATCTTATTCTACAACCTGTAATGCTGAAAACTCCACATATAGTTCTTGATTCTAACCATTTTCTTCCACAAATAAGTAAAATTGAACTAAGTCCGCAACGTAAATACATGCTGGTAACAACGGATGTGGACTCTTTGTATCCAAGTTTACAACCCATAAATTGTAATAATAATCTAAAGTTAGCTTTTAAATATTGTAATGTGAATCCATATAATGTATCACCTCTAATGCTACACTTATTATTGAAATGGACTTTATATAAGCATTTTGTAACTTTTAAAGATTTAATATTCGAACAAATTTCCGGGATAGCCATGGGTAGTGCAGCTACCGTGGCCATTGCCAACATTACTGTTCATAAGGAACTAGAGACAATACTCTCTGGAGATATGTTTCACTTCCACTGTAGATTCATTGACGATATTTTTTACATTGTAGACATCACAGAAATTACTGATTTTAAGACATGGATTGATTTTAGATTTCAGCACGAATATTTAAAATTTACTCATAAGTTTAGTGATACTGCAATTAAATTTCTTGATGTGAAAGTTCAACTTTCTAATTGTAAGCTTTCTACAACCTTATATACAAAGCCAATGAGTAAGCATTTATATCTTCACTTTAACAGTAACCATCCTAAACATACACTTACTTCACTACCATATTCTCAAGGTCTAAGAATAATCCGAAGTTGTTCTGAAGTCGAAAATACGAAACAACTTTTACAGAAATTGATGGTTAATTTTAAAAATAGAGGGTATCCAGATAAAATTTTACGAGATTCATTCCAAAAATTATGTAACTTGAATCGGGACTCTCTACTCCTGCCAAAAAAGAAAAAAGATTCTACAATACATCTCTAATTTTAACCCCAGCCTGAAAGAAATTATATCTGAAGTCCCCGTGACTAATTATATTTGTGATAATACAGTGTTCTTTGGTCTGACATATTTCAATTGTATCTATAAAAGGTTTGAAGAAATCTGTATTGCAAGTTATTGACAATGAGCTTAAAAATGTGGAGGCAGAATTTAGAGGTCAAGGATCTAAATTACAGGTTAAGATAGCCTCAAAAAGAACCAAAAATATCACAGTTATTTAAATAAATGGTCTTCAATACATATGTACCCCGATACTGTATGCTATTCAGCTCAAGCTAGAGTTACTGTAAGTAAATGTCTTTTGTACATATATCTAAGTACAGTGCACTCTCTCTATAAGAGCACCCCTAAAAGCACTCCAAAAACGCTCTTATAACGGCATGCTCGTATAAGGAACATGTATCTAAATACATTAAAATACTGGCTAACTAATACATTAAGAAGTGCGCTAAATAAGACATCACTAAACAATACATAAGATTCCAGGGTAAACCAATTTTTATTTATAAATAATCTGTGATTATAATATTCATTTCTGGTTGGAATGAAGTACTAATTTGGGTCTGTAGAGAAGCCATTGCAAGATTTTTGCCAATAATATTTTTATTCTCATCCAAATAATCGAATAATGCTTGTTTATATGAATCTTGATTGCAAATTAGCCTCTTTTGCTTTTGCTACATATTGGAGATTGTTTTAAAATATTTCGTCGTTACCAATTCCACTATCACTGTAGACAATGGCGCTGATGGTGTTTTTGTGCAAACGTTTCATAATCGTTTCTATGTCTGCTCATATGCTCTTATAAAGGATTTGTTTTAACGTGAGGAAATACAAAAAACGCCAGCTCTTACATCTAAAATGTTCTAATAAACGGTGCTCTTATATGGAACAATTACAGCACTACAATCCCATTGGGAGGACCTGGGAGTGCTCTTGTACAGAACATGCTCTTATACGGAGGCCTCTTATAGCGAGAGTACACTGTACTTACAATTAACTTTTGTTGCGATGTTTTTTTACAGTGCTTTCTCACGTTCCAGTCAATAACTTCTAGTTTTTCATACAAATACTTACAATTTGTCTCCCTTGGAAAATTAGACTCTACTCACGCTCGAATTTTGAATAGTGCTTTATCCAGCTTCAATCAGAAACATAAAGACAGTCTGTTAATATATTATTTCTCTTTTTAAAATTAACTATTTCAATTGTCTCAATATACCCCAACAGACTGTTCTACGTAAATTTGCGAGTACATGGTAACATTATTCTCTCATAAAAGGTTTGTAATTTACATTATGTAATAATTAATATTTTACAGCTTAAATTACTGTAGTTATTTACGTATACACATAATCATTACATCCTGTGGCTTATGAACTGTATATTGGCTTTTCAGATATTTTAATGATTGATCTTAAGTCCTATGTACCACAACTTTTAAACTACTTCCAGGACTTTTATTAACTCAAGGTCTTAAATTATCCAAGTGTAGTTTGAATTTTATTATTATTTCAAGTTCTTTAATTTCATTAAGTTCATGGTTTAACTTTCTATTTATATTTAAAAAAAAACTTATGTATGTCATTGCTTCTCCACAGCCTGAAGATTCGAATAAAAATGCGAAACTAGTCGCTTGAGTAAACCACATCAGGGCTGCCCAGTTCATATTATTACCTGTGGTTGCCTTTGGAGTTATTTTCACCAAAAGGAAAATCACCCGGAATCATTAGTTCCGACCGGCACTGGATGGTTAAAGAATTGCTCCCTTATGAGGTAGTTCTCTCTAGTCTTTAATGTTACCCGGGAATCATTAGTTCCAACCGGGTAACGAATAACTTCTTACAGTACTTCTCAAAAATTTGGAAAACACAGGGAATAATTAGCTCCGACCGGCAATGGATGGTGAAAGAATTGATTCCTCATGAGGTAGTTCACTCTGATGTTTAATGTTATCCGGGAATCACTAGTTCCGACCGGGCAAAGTTACCTTACAGTTCTTCTAAAAAAACAAGGCAAGTAACCGGGAATCATTAGTTCCGACCGGCACTGGTTGGTTAACGAATTGTTCACTTGTGATGTAGTCCACTCTGGTATATAATGTCACCGGGAATCATTAGTTCCTACCCGGAAACGGATACCCTCTTAATGTTTGCCTCAAAGAAATTACAAGTCACCGGGAATCATTAGTTCCGACCGGCACTGGAATGTCAGAGGATTGTAGACTTGTACGTACATTCTTTATTGCTTTTCAGTGTCCCCCGGGAATCATTAGTTCCAACCACGAAAAAGAAAAGTTCTTCAAATAAGTCTTCTCTATGATGAGTAAGGTTTCCGGGAATCATTAGTTCCGACCAGGTTTCGAATCTTCGCTCTTCTCTTTCTTAGAAAGTGGTAGTATTAAATTTACTTGCACACTTACAATCTTGACTTTAGAGAGAAGTGTATGACAAGGAGGGTCAGGTAGATACTTAAAACTGTTGTGTTGACGAATCGGAGTAAAAAGTCAGATGGACTGCCAGTAAAGTACCTGCTACTAACTTAAAAGGCTCATAAGTGCATTGAAGTCGAAAATTATAATCATTGTTACGATACATTATCACTTGTCTGATCTTATATCGTTACCATCTTGCACCGTGTGCAAATTGTAATGCTATTACCGTGAATGATTACTTGTCTGATCATACATCGTTACAATCTTGCACCGTGTGCAATTTGTGACGCTAAAATCTTACGAGGTAATGCCTGATGAGCCGGAAGCAAAAGACAGTTCTAGTAGGTAAATACATACGGCGGTCCAAGGTTCAGTCCCTGTTCTTTGTCAAGGCACCGGCCTATAGCTCACTGTAGCAGCGATAAAGTAAGTCAGCTGTCATATAGTTACTGATACCTGAAACGAGCTCCCCTACACTAATACTGATTTTGCGCGGCACTAGCATTGCCTCCATCTTCTCTCTGTCAGCTTGCAGTCGACTTAGTTCGTGGTGTCCTTTTTGTTCAAGTTAAAACTTATAGGTATTATTGAACGAATGAATCATTAGGAGAAGTTCAAGGAAATAGTTGCAAGTACATTTTTAAATGTACCTAAAATTGACAAAAAAATTAATTCCTCTGTTTTATGCAGTCGAGTTTTTATTCGTAACGCAGAGGTGCTGGTACTTGCAGTGGAAGCATTTTAAGAACGTGGGTTAAGTTTATTGTGTATTTTCTTTTTTTACTTGCCTTTTTTACGAAAATTTAACAATAATTCTTGGATTTTTTTAAAATTTGAGCATTAATTATATCTTTGAAGAAAGGTTTGCTATTGCAGTCACGAGATTATTATTTAATTTCATTTTATAGTTACAGCATGTTATCCTGGATTTACTCGTTGTGGTTGAATTATGCAAGTTGGTGTAATCCGGCTCCAATACCACCATCGGACGCTTTCACTGTTCTCACAATGTATGAACCCGGAGTAATGGAGAGGTTCAACTTCGAGTTGTTGTTCGATCCGGTGGATTTTAACCACGCCTTCACCGAAGATGAGTCTGACTATGCGTTTTTCGATGCTGTAGAACAATTATAATTTATTTTTGTTTTTTCTGAAATTTTGATTTCTATTGTGGCATGGCATCTCTTACGTGGCAGCTAATTGATACTGTATCATAATGCCTCCCAAGTAGCAACCATGTGTTACTGTGGCATGTAGCAGCATTCGTGGAATGCTCTCTCAATTGAGGCAAATTATATTACATGTGGCGTATTCCCTCATACGAGGACTAGTGTAATGACTGTGGCGTAATAGCTCGTATAGTGGGGAAACGAACAGTGTGGAGTATTGTCTCCCTCGAGCAATGGTCGGGTAACGGGGCAATACATGCATCTGAGGCATAACTGCGGAACTTACCCTATATATATACTAGTAAAAGCCCCGTGCTTCGCACAGGGTCAATTGCTTGAGAATTGTGAGAGTATACACAAAATTGTAAATTGCTATATGTAGATCCCTATTATGGCGTGTCGAGAAGGCTTAATATTAATAGCCCGCTTCGCTAGGCAAAGTAATCTCATATAAGACATTATTAATTGTAAGGCTAACAATTCGTTTCAAATAGCTAGTTGGCAATTTATCAGCAAAAAATTATGGTACAACGCTCCAGCCCACTAAAGTTCTCTCCCAAACTCAATATTTGGCTATACACGGGGAATTTAACTAATCGATTGATCAACTTAATACCAACCAACAGTGTTATTAAATCTGGCTGTTGAATCACTGTATGGTGCTTCACCCCTTAGTGTGATCAAATATGATTTTTTATGTTGTTATAATTTGTATACATCTCAGTTGTATCGTAATAATGTAACTGAAGCCTCAGACACAGGACGCACTGATAATTTAAAATAGGAAAAGTGACAGGAATTCATATTAGCGCAACACTTTTCAACTGCTATTGTTACTAAAGTCCGTGGTTCCTACAAATCAATCCTTAATTCGTAATGATATTTTTAGGGAATATAAAGATCAAATTTATGGATGTAAAGGCTTGTAATTACAAAATAGTGAGCAAATAACTTCAGCAATACAAATTCTGAAAATTTATCTGACGTTATATATAAAAAGTGTTGCAATAAGTACTTTCAATTCCATTTGCCTTTTCCTAATAAGAATCTCACACTTATGTGTACAAAGTTCAGTCATTAAAATTCCCCTCTCCTCAAATTCGTCAGTGCTGTAACCGAACGTAGTTTTTCTAACTACCAGACTTAATTTAATCCAAATTTGATGATTTATGTCTAATGTTTATAATAATTATGATTAGCGCTTTTAAGTGACAATCTAAAATTGCGTAATATTGCGAGCTTCCAGTATGCTGCAAGCAGTTGGTATATGCTGAGAACCACAGCGAGCTAAGCGAGCTGAAAAAGCTCTCCTCTCCTCTGCCTCTGCGACAACGTTTCAGCCCGATGTGCTTCTCGGCTTGCTGTATAAACCACCGACTTGCTTTGCTATATATTGAAATGAGCCGCGAAGATTTGAATTGTAAAGCTAAAGCCGCGAAAGTTTAAATCAACGGACAGGTCCAGAGCAATAAGAAGAAGGAGAGAGAGAGAGGTATATATAGATATATATATCAATATATATAAATTCTATTTACAGCTGCAATCAACGTGAGGTGATTAAGGCTATTGAGACTCGGGTCAATGATGCGAATTCGGAGGGTTCCATCTTGGTTCCAATTGTGTTCCACATTGTGTTTATGCAATTATTTGTATTGTTTTCTTCGAAATGTCGATGCAGTGATTGCGAGGGGAAATTGTTTAGATTTTAAAATGAAAATTTAATTCAATGTAATGTAGAAAAGCCCTCGCAGTAGGTCTTGATTTGCTAAATCAACGAGAATGGCGACAATCCCCGAGTAGCTGCTGAGGTATTTTCATGGATCCCCGATCGTCCTGATGTAGTTATTGATCACCCATGCATTTTGGATTTCTGGAATTGTCGAGGGAACTATAATTCCCAGGGAAAGAAGTTTGCTACATCGCCAATATCTATGAATGTGGGGAAATAAATGCTACTGCGTTGCATGGGATTATTGTGAGGATTGCGGACGATGAAGTGTTCGAGTGGAATCCGAATCAATCGAGAGTCATCGATGTACAAACCGACGTAAACGTGCTACAGAAATTGCTTATACGGGAACATAATAAGCGTGTTGCATTCAAGGAATTGGTTTAAATGTCGTGGACAGCATTCGTCAATCGGGTTATTCTTTTTATTCTTTTCTGACACAGTTAGGAGTCTTCCCAACTTTGGAAAGAGTTTAATAGGCGAGTAGCGGTTCCTGAACGTAAACGGGAAAGAGTTGCAGGAAATCATGTCGGCTTGCTCACCGTTGACATTGAATACTGCGGTGGATATCCAGTACTTACTCCGCTCTATTACGAATAATTTGTGGAGAAAGATACGTACTATAAAATGTTATGGCGATCAGGACACCGTCATTTTTGCAATTTCATGTAGAACCTGTTTGGCAAACCCTTGTGCGTATTAAGTGAAAATCGCCGCTTTTATCAAAACATGTAAGTATATAGAACTGTACAATTTATGTTGTACAAAAATTAAAATGTCCTTCATTTTATTCGTGCCCACTTGTAAAAATTATAATTACTAAATAATGCCTTATTACAATTTACTACCTTTTCTAGCGTACCGAGCGGATGTATGTCTACAGCGTTTTTTTGTTGTCCAGGTAAAGACGAACGAGGTGATAAATGGTCCTTCAAGTAGCAGTACGTTTTCAGGGCTGCAAATCATGCTAAAGTCATTCAAGCGTTCAAAGAATAAGTGGTACGGTAACAACAATAACTCTTTGAAAATTTCGATTAAGATGGCGAAAGAACTGTTCAGTAGAATGGAAAGTTTATTTAAAGTTGTCGAAGCTTGGGACTTGCTTATATATATGATTATTGTCTTATAGCATTAAGTTTTAATTTTAATAATTATCTGCATTTTTGTTCAGTTCCGAACCCTGCGAATTGTATTGTTCCCGATTACGTTTCTAACGTTTGGACAACGAAAAATTTTAATTTAAATCGTTCGGAATAAACAAGGAATGTTTTAGTTAATCAAACATCATTTTGGTTTGTTTCATTTCGGTTTACGATAGTTTTTCTGCCCAGAACCCGTTCCATTTCGAAGCATGCCAGAATTTTTCACGATAAATTAAAACTATCGCAACTATTAATGTGTAAATTAGTCAGTTGATTATTAATATTTTATTTTCTAAATTTTTAACGTAATGATTTTGTTCTGAACATGGAATGACAATATTTGATTGAAATAGCTAGTTTAACTACTTAGAACGGCACATTTTGTCCGCCTTCAATTTTTGGCTAATCGTTGCCGTAATAGTAAAATAATTACACAACCATAAAATATAATAGACCTTTAATAGTTGCGTTTAAGTCTTTTCTTGTAAAACCATTGTACACAGTGGACTTCCATGATCCATTAGCAGTAAATTCTTGCAAATTGTCCTCAATTCCACTAATACGTCCGAATTTTCATTGCCAGATTCGCCCATGTTAATTAAATCAAATAAGTTACTCTTTCGTTAATATTTCATGAAATCGATTTTCACATTATATGTATATGTATATCTGAAGGTTTGGGGGATTAAACAACATTTATGTAAATAGTTAAAGTTGCCCATCAAATACAATTTCCTGACAGACAAATTAAGTGTGCTTACATTTTACCCAGCGTTATAAGAACAAATTTCTGTTTTTGTTGAACCCATGCCCGACGCGTCATAAACCGTACCGTTTATCTGAAGTTCGTGATCTGTTGTAATCATCCATCAAACGTTTGAACGTGTGGATAAAATATGGAATCGATATGAGGTCATTTAAGTATTCATTAAAACTCACAATCGCTCCGCAGTCAGTACTGTAAGACAAGATTCCTTTAATGTCTGATTGTGGGTCCTTGTGCGACCATTGATGAAAGGAAGTCGACTTTTTCATCAGTTCATTTCTGAAGCACGTTCGTGAATGGTTTGTTTACGAGCTACAATCAAAGAGTTATTCAGAATCTGTAAGTCAGAGCGTTGTTAATGTTGCTCCTTGCTTTTAAAAAGCAGAGTAATAATTATATAGGAACCAAATACTTGCCAATCTAAAATTTTAAATACAAGTTTAATAATTTATCCGATAATAGTTAAGATTATTGACTTATTTATTATAGATTCTTGATCCTACCAATCAGATTCAGGATGTGAGAAGATAAAAGATATGCAAGGTAATTATTTTAAGTGTACTCTAAGACGTTCAAAATTATGTTTGGCTGGTTCGCACGTGCTGCTTCAAAAAAGTATTTACACAAAATTTAATGATTTTTATGTGAGAGTAAAAGTGTGGATTACCACTACGCTAGAAAATTTTAAAATGCTGTCGGTTTCATTATGTTTCTCTATTCTTAATTTCAAATATTTTCGGCTTTCTGTAATGCTGGAAAATAATAAAGGTAGAGGCAAGGAAAATTAGTTGTTTATGTTAGAGTATAAACAGGTGAAGCAGGAAGTACTCCCTTTTTGAAGATGTGAATGATAATAAATGAACTCAATTAAGATGCTAAATGACAATGACACTGTGACGCTACTACAGTTTTGTGGAATTGTATCGTTGGTAGCTCACCAGTGGGATCCAAGAAGATGAATCACCTAAAAATTCTTTCATATTTTACTTGACTTTCAGTTCCACAAGTATAACCCTGTGAAGAAACTCATTTCGTGAGGTACTGAGCTGCGAATACCACTGCTGGACCTATAAAATGGACGAAGAAAATCCGAATCCGGTGGAATGTAAAAAATGCGTTTTATGCATCAATGGAATGACTTGCGCTTCTTTTGTAGCCGAAATAGAACAGCAAGCCAAAAAGGTGGATGGTAAGTAGTAATCAAGAGTAGTCTTTAGAAAAGGTAAAAGGAATATAAGGTGGAACTACCGGGGATTTTGATGATATATGATTAATTAGGAGTCGTTCACATCGCCGGTTCGTTAATGGCAGCAGAAGCTAAAGTAAAACATGACATCAGAATCTTGCCTTGCGATATAGCTAAGGCAATAACCGATTTTGGGTATGATGCTAGGGTTATCGATGATCTGCAGGCAGGTGTACGAGAAGTAAACATTCATGTACTGTCGACGCAAATGGGAATGAGAGCTGGCCAATTAAGGACAGGTGTGTTACGCACGCCTCTTGTATCTCCGATTGGCTTAAACTTCCAACCATAGAGTGACTGACAACCATCGGTTTCTTGTCAACCATAGATTGACACTTTAACCGTAAGGAGAGTGTCAATACTGTCAACCATCGAGTTTGAATTTCTTAATCCAGCAATGAAGGGATTTACATCGCATGTGCATACGTGCTTTAATTTCGCGCAGAACAGCTTGAAAATTCATGGACCAATTGGAGATATGAGAGGCGTGCGTAACTCACCTGTCCTTAATTGGCCAGCTCTCATTCCCATTTGCGTCGATAGTAAGAGCCTATCCAGCTTAGGGTTCATTCTTTAATTACGTCATCAAAAACTGGGGGGCGGGTTTTTTGTAGAAATGATGATGATATAAATAGGGGTGCCGGTTTTCATTAGATATGATGAAACCACATCATGCGCTCACAGCCATGATCCTCACAGCGCAGCAGACTTCTTCCTACTGAAATCCGACTCAAATTGTTGGTTTTAATTCTCGCTGCTCAAGCAGCCTTACTTTACCAAGGATTACTTTAGGAGCCCTGAAAATGCGTGGTATGTATGTACTATTGTGCAAATGAGGGCGCACGTAAAGTCATACATAAGTACTATATGTACGTATGTAAAATGCTTACGAAATACAAAGGGGGACCGGGGCATACGGGCTAAATGACGTTCAATGATGATTTTTACCATAGGGGGCGGGGGGATTCTGAAAATTGGGAAATTTGATGACGTAATTAAAGAATGAACCCTTAGTTTTATTTAATTGTATGTACTATGTTCTGCCTGATAAGAGAATGTGTTTTCGATTGGGGCGATTATTTTATGGTTAAAATCATGTTTTGGAATTTACTCAGACTGGAGGGATGACATGTGCGTCTTGGGTGAAGAAACAGGACCAAGGGATAGATATTGTAGAAAACATTTTTGTGAGATATAATTTTATTTTCGTTTAATATTCGTTGCGTGAATTGTCAGGGTATTCAAAATATACTGGATGTCTGTATTTTTAGGACATGGGTTTTGAAGCCAGTCTTTACAATGTTCGTGATGTTAGTAATCTTGATCACCGAGATACCACAAGAAAATGGAGGAACTCCTTTTTTATATCTTTGATTTTCGGAGTTCCTAGTATGATTTTGATGATGTATTTCATGTTCACGATGGATATGGATCATGAGAAAACTGCCTGCAAGTTTATCGATGGTTTTTCAATGGAAAACTTCTTACTGTTTCTTCTTTCTACGCCAGTTCAGGTAATTGCACAATTTAGTCACAAGAATTCAGAACTAAATTTGCTGAAATGTACCCTTATTACCTACGTTCTTTACTATATCAGCATTAGGCTGTACTCACATAAAGCATGTTTTGTCCGTGCAAGTATTTTTTTCCGTTATGGAGAGACCTAGAGGTCTGTTTTTTTAGAACGGCCACCCTTAATGGTCACTATTCCAGAAAACACGTTGATTTATGCCCTGAGATACATAATGTAGAGAAAACCAATTCTCAAAAAATATTTTCCCCAAAAACCGAATAGGAAGGTCAATAAACCGAGAAAACCCGAAATATTAAATAATTTTTTTCAGCGATACTATTTACATCATTGAAATCGTACTATCTCAGATTTACTATCTAAGCATCTACTATACTGATGATTTTTTCCCGGGTCCTAAAATGAAAACTTCGGATTTTTGTAAAAAAATTACATGGGAAATTTTAAACTTTCTCCAATTTGTTTGAGTGCCGGCACTCTCAAATAAGCGCTTTTTTATTGCTGAAAAATTCGGGTTGGAAAAATTGGATTAGTAAAATCTTCATTTTAAATTTTTTAAAAAGCGTTTATTTGAGAGTGCCGGCAGTCAAATCGGGGAAAATCCAAAACGTGTAATTTATATACATATCTAGGTAAGGCGTTGTGCACATATTACTACCACGCATGGATTGTATGCGTATACATACGGACAGCTTGCAAGCATTCAAAATTTTCATGTTGGACTCTGTCGGTTTTCTTGAACCGGCATGGGCCAACATGAAAATTCAATGACTGAAATTTCTTGATATCTGTTAATAACTAGTAAGGGTAGGTGTCAGGGGTCATGAATCTGTAATCGGATTGAAATTCTATTGAGAATTGTGGATTTGGAAGTAGGAAACGTCCTTGCCCATGACAGTTCCACAAAACCGACTGCTTCCAACATGGGCATTTCATATTTGAAATTTCTTGATATCAGTCAATAACTAGTAAGGGTAGGTGTCAGGGGTCAGGAATCGGTAATCGGATTTAAATTCCATGGAGTATTGTGGAATTGGAAGTAGGAAACGTACGTGACCCTGTCAGTCCCACAAAATCGACAGAGTCCAACCTAGAAGTTCCGTGCCTGAATTTTCGCGATATCAGTTCATAACTAGAAGCACTATGTGCCAGGGGTCACGATTCTGTACTCGGATTGAAATTCCATTGAGAATTGTGGAAATGGTAGTAGGGAACGTACTCGACCCAATCAGTACTACAAAATCGACAGAGTCCTAGAATTTTATAAATATTTCTTGCGCATGTTGAATACGATGTGAATGGCAGCATTTAGTGTAGTGGTTGGGAATCGCTGAATGTAAGGGATGATTTTTGTAGAGTGAGTGATGGGAAAGTGGTTATAAATGAACACCCATCATTGCATGCTCGCTGTAGTAGACGAGGAGAGGAAGTTCCTGCGAACGTAATGGGGCAGAGCCTTCGCTGTAAACAGAAAGCCCTATCACGATCCGCTCCTTGGGACCGTGCCGCAGTTCAACTAGCCCCGAATTATTTTTTTAATAATTTTGGATTGGTTGGTTGCAGACTAATTATATTTGGCCTCAATATTATCCACAGTATTTAAAATGTATGTATGTACATTATAAATACATATACCTAAAAAATGTTTCACTATGGGAATGGCTGTTCTAAAAAACAGACACGTCTGGCGATCGTCGGAGTAGCTGAATCCAATACAGTAGTGAGCATCCGATGGGCACAGGTACTGTTTTGAATTTACAGTTATTGTGTTAGGAGCTCAAATTATTATTATAAACTCTCAATACGATCATAAGTTCCAGATATGTGTTTATAATCTCGTATACTTTCACTTGCTTATTAAGCAATAGTAAAATTCGTTAAAACCTGGTGGTTGCTAATTTCTATCACAAGCTATCACAAGCTATCACAAGCTATCACACACTATCACAGTATCACACTATCACAAGCTATCACACACACACTATCACGTACACACACTAAGGTTCTCAACGAGTCGGATAAATTGAGCATCCGATCCAAAATTTTCGGATAAAGTATTACGCTTAGTCGATCCGATTCTTGTTACACGGATAAAAAATTTGCAAATCCGATCCGTCAGAAAACGGTTCGGATCGTCTAATAAACCGATCGGATCCGCGGATATCCGGCATCCGCCATTAAAATTAAGTATTAATTGCTTTAAACGCAAGAAAGCAGTTTTTAAACTTTATTTGACTAAAATACTAATACATTGTTATTAAACATTGGTTACATGGGAGCCTTGCCGGGACAAACAAATCTGTCCGGTATAACTAAATACTATCCGTTATAGAGCCATCCGTTATATCGAGTTTTAACTGTAGTGTGATAGTGTGTGTGATTACTTGTGATAGTGTGTGTGATTACTTGTGATAGTGTGTGTGATTACTTGTGATAGTGTGTGTGATTACTTGTGATAGTGTGTGTGTGTGTGATAGCTTGTGATAGTGTGTGTGTGATAGCTTGTGATAGTGTGTGTGTGATAGCTTGTGATAGAAATTAGCAATCACCTTAAAAACCTTACTGGGGTCGGACATCTCTGGCCGTTGTGAAAATTTCGAAGCGGTTCCTGGCTGTGGGCTGGGGGTCAGCGTATCATTCATCCGCGGCATGTTCGAAAAAATTCAAAATTCATCAGTTCCAGAGATTTGCCAAGTCAGTTAAGGTGCCTTTTGTGCATTGAAAAATAGTTTGACCTTTGCAAAAACAAATTGTTGTCGAAATGCTGTAAATTCGAAATTTTATATTTAGACAACTGCGTAAAACGTACTCCATGCAACATGTTGAGATTGACGTTTCTAATCAATCGAGAGCAAGAATTGATCTGATATCATACGAAAACGAACTGATAGCTAGTAAAGATGACAATGGAAACCAAAGCTTTTAAGTCTTAATTGGAAACCGGGAATGGATGCGTCTTAATGGAGTGAAGTTTTCAAGTATTGTAGATTCGAATATGATGAAGTTGGAGGTCCAAGGAAAAACAGCAATACTCCTTGCCGTTAATGGTAATCCATTCATTTGATACGCTACAGCTAATGGTTGGTGATGAGACGTAAGCTTGAATGTGTGCCTGATTTATTATTCTATGTAGGAGTTCTGTGTGCCTTGATGGGAATTGCAGATGTTGTGAAACCTGTAGCTCATTTGACCGTGTACACATTGCAGAAAACGTGATGTCAATGTAATTCTCCTCAAAGGAGACAACAAAACAACCGCCAAGGCTATCGCCCAGCATGTAGAAATTACAAAGGTGTTTGCTGAATTTCTTCCATCATATAAGTTGGAAAAATAATTAGAAGTCTGCAAGAACTAGGACATCGAATAGCCATGGTTGGTGATGGTGTTAATGATTCACCTGCATTAGCCATTAGCTCAAGCAAATGTTGGCATTGCGATAGCATCTGAAACAGATGTGGCAGTCGAAACTGCTGACGTAGTTATTATCCGAGTAAGTTTAATGGGGGGATGGAGTAAGACACTAGTTTTACAAAAAATTTATATGCATTTCACATTATTTACATTCAACAGAACGACCGATTGGATCTAATCGCTTGCTTGGACTTGAGCCGCACCACAGTTCGAAAAATTAGACTGAATTTCCTTTTCGCTAGTGTCTACAATATAATTGGAATCCCTTTGGCCGCAGGAGCATTTAGCCACTGGGGATTTATGCTATAGGTATCGGCATTATTTTACGCTGATCTTATGCAATCATTTAAATGTTCAGAAGTACTCAAAGTTATACACCGTTTGTTATAGCCTTGGATGGGGTCAGCGGCAATGGCAAATGGCACTAAGTTCGGTATCAGTTGGGTGTTCCTCCATATTACTCAAACTGTAAGCACCTTATTCCTTTTGCGATTATTATTCCATTGTTGCAAAACGTTTCTTACGGTTGTGCTCTTCTATCAGATGGAAAAAACATACTCGGGAAAAATTAAGTACTCCAGAGTATATGAAATCCCTAGAATTGCGAAATTATGGTCCAGATGACTCGACGATATTATTTCCATTCATAGAGGTTTAGATGACATGGGACCCCCTCAGGATTTCTCCAGACTCTCGCTAGCCAGCAGTGCAATTAGCGGGTAAGAAAGTTATTTACGTTTTTTGGGAATGTAATGTACTTATTTTTGGTTAAAAGCTGGCTAACACTTTAGCGTTTTTAAATTATCTTATTGGAGATTACTTGAAGAGATATTTGGCATATTAACTGACTAAGCCTAGTGTCCTCTCAAATTGTTACTTAAGGTTGGTTTGTGTTGCATGATTTTCGGTATAAAATGCAAATTGCAAAACCTTATCGTTTTCGTATTTATTTATAATCTTATTATTCAAACACTACGTGCATATTTCTTACGCTTACTCGGCTAAAGCATGACTCTGCGCTAGTATTTTAGTACACAATGCAAATCGGGTACCAGTTGAATGCAAGGTTTCTGAGAATATTCAAAGTCATTTGAAGTATGTCCGATTTACAAAGTTGATTTAGGGCATGAACTTAATTTGCTGCGTGAAGGTTTAACGCAATTCAGTTACGATCAATAAAAGTTGGTCTTGATCAGGTTTTTGCTCTCTTTTCATTTTGGATTTTGTGCACGCCATGTGTATCCTGGGAATTGGAAAAGTTTGACCAGGCACATGCTAAAGAATAATCAATGTATTAACATGTATATAGCCGTTTGAATTCCACAATGATCATTGACGAGGACCAATCGACCGATGAACTGGTAATGTCTTGTCACTATGTGACCGTAGTAATCCCGTGTTTTCTGTGGTATGTACCGTTCACATTGCACTTTCTGCAAGGAAAAGCTCGCCTCTTCAAGCACACCTTGCAGAGGAAAGTGTCTGCAAGTAAGTTTACTTGCAGATCTGCAAGCCTTGTTCACATTAAAAATATACTTGCAGAAGTTAGTCACATGATCATATCTGGTCTAAATTTTAAATGAAGCGGTAATCGCTGTTTTAACTTCAAAACTTTAAACAAGTGTATTGCTGAACATATAAAATCCCAAAGATGAGAATTTTGACTTTAGCAAAAAAACGAGTGTTAGCCCACATTGCCATATTACAAAATCGAGGCAATTCTAGACAATTTTGGATTCACCCTGAAAATGCCAGGAGAGAAATCGCAGGGGATCAACTCAAACTGGACCGTTTGCATAAAAACTTCCCGGATCGTTTCAAGAGAGCTGTCAGGTTAACACCAGAACAATTTGATGAGCTATTACTACTGACGCAGCCATCTTTGCAAAAGGATGAAGCAAGGCGAGGATGCATTTCCCCTAAAGTCAGACTACGTAACACTCAAGTAATTCCTAAACAGTTTTGTTAAAAACTTACATATTAAAAATTATAAAGCATATTTGAAATTTGATTGAATAATTTTAATTTTATCAGGTATTTAGCTCATGGAACCAGTATGCAACAGCTTGCAGAATCGTTTTGCATGGGAATCTCTACCGTATCATCTATTGTCAGTGTCACAACGAAGGTAATTTGGAATGTACTCTCCAGTCATTATATGCCCGTCCCTACCAGATCACACTGGAGGAACATAGCACAAGATTTTGGCAGATTATGGAATTTCCCTCATTGCGTCGGAGCTTTGGACGGTAAACATGTATATATTCAGCGTCCCAACAACTCTGGCTCAATGTACTTTAATTACAAGAAAACATTCAGCATTAACCTTATGGCCACATGTGATGCCTATTATCGATTCACGATGATTGATGTCGGAGGATATGGACGAAGCAACGACAGCGGTGTTTTCAGATCATGTCCAATGGGAAAGCAGCTTTTAGCAGGTGAAAAATCAGAAATATTTTAGTAGAAATTCTTCTCGATCTAGTGGTAATTATAAATCCATTATTGTTTTGGATTCTTTGACAAGGACAACTGAATTTACCTGAACCGGAGATGTTACCAGACAGCACGCTTGAATTTCCCTACGTGTTTGTAGCAGACGACGCTTTTCCTATGATGGAATTTTTGCTAAAACCATATCCAGGAAATTTGTCCGATGGAAAAAGTCGAATATACAACTATCGACTGTCAAGAGCGCGTAGAATCATCGAAAACTCTTTTGGAATCCTTGCCAGCCGATTTCGAATATTTCGCAGGCCAATAATTGGGAAGCCTGAGAATGTTGACTACGTTATTAAGGGTAATACATTACAGCTGAATTTTTTACTTGGTTAGCTTCAGTTTTAAAATGGCACAATTGAATTTTTCATTTCAGCCGCTTGTGTGTTGCATAATTACCTGCGAACGTGGGATATGGATAATAAAACATCCTATTACTTTGGGTCTGCAGACGTTGACATCGAAGACCAAAATGGTAATGTGGTAAATCCTGCTGCCTGGAGGAAACATCGGACCGATGCATTTATTCCAATTAAAAAACGTTTGGGGTCCAATAATTTTTGTCAGAAGGTACGAATATTGCGCAACAATCTTGCAAGCTATTTTGTAACTAATAATGTCGTTGATTGGCAGCAACAGTACGTAAAAACAGCTTCATGGAATCCTGTTGATGTAGTTATATAAGACTGCATCATGAAATTAATTAATTGCAGTAAATACAAATTATGAGAAAGGATGACTTAATGTCGCCATTAATAATGTCCAAACTTATTTCCATCCGTTTTATTAATTACATATGAAGCTCCTTGTGGTACACGTTTAAGACGTTTCTAGCATATAACAAAGATCATAGTTTGAGTAATTGAAAGGATAATGCATGACTATGCTTCAGTCGTGTGGGGCATTAATAAATGTTCAAAAAAAATATTCCAGGCACCCAAACTGAGTCCTATACTAATGAAAAATGTAGAATAGAAAATGAGTGAACTATTGTGTTGTATCATTAACAGTTACTTCAAACAACACCTGCTGAATCTTGAACTTGGCAAGAGCTTTTCTGTTGGCATCAAATCCTTTCAAAGAAGCTGCTACTGATTTAGCGAAGATTTCTTCTTCGTCGTCAGATTTTTCCAAAATGTTGAAAAGTCGTTCCATGTCAGTGGGTTTAGTCTACAATTAAATAAATATATAAATGCTTGCACCAATACGCCGTAAAACTCATGTATGCCTACTACGATGAAGTTTACCACAATTTTTAACCGCGATTACCGGTACTTTGCGCCGCTTTCGAGAATTGTCCCTACATTTTCCCGAAACTTGTGAATTGGTGGGCGTTTCTTGAAATTTTGAGCATTGAAGAGAATCGTCATCACACGAATCTTCACGGAGATTGCACGCCTGCAAGTAAATGCTTGCAGAGGCGACTTTTTACTTGCAGAAGTGTCAATGTGAACGGTACAGTACCACGTACAGAACAGTTAATGCAGATTGCAAAAGACGCACTTTTTAAGTTACGTTTTTGTTACAAGCATGTAAGATCGAGCATTTTGGTTTTTAATTTGAATGTGCAGGTTTTGAAATCCCAAACGAGATATGTAGTCAAGAATATGAATCGGTCATGTCATGGGTCATGAATCGTTTCAAAAAGTCCACACAGTTTTTTTTACTTTTGATACATATGTTTGTTTCTTCTACTACAGTTGCTATTTAGCTAGTTGAGTATAGTAATCTTTAGTCGTAGTCTATTTTTTGAAACAAATAATGTAGATACTTACCATAACCTAAGTTGTTTATTCAACCAAAATCGTGCGACAACCCAGTAAGTTAAGATGATTACAGGTGAGTGCCGGTCATTCCAGCCGGTCATTACAGGTCATGGTTGCCGAATGAATTTTTATTTACCAATATTACCGACTCTGAATTGGACAGTCCCATTTATTGGTGGTTATTTTAGTAATGTAGATGGTAAACACTCAAATTGAATAATTCTGTTCAAGGGCGGTTAACTAGTTTTTTGGCCGAAGTCGCTGGGGAGCTAAGAAGTATTTCTTACTTGGAGCTCAGGAAGATGGAGACAGAAACGATGTAGAATTATTTCCAATGGTAGGAACAAAGCCCCATTCAAAATCCAAGTCTGAAGAAATGCAACGGCTATAGAATAATACAGTATTACGGTTATGTACAACAAATTTTTCTTTCAAATTGATGTTATTGTGACGATTATTCAACTTTGTTAAATTTATTTTAGGTATTTCTGTTAAATGCGAACTCGCATTTATGGTACATATTGGTATGCTTTTCAAGGTATTATTTTCCTATACTTACCTATAACCACTTCTGGCGGTGTAATGAACCTTTGAAATGGCGATGAGACGTTTTTTATCTAAAAAATCCGAATTCCACTCGATGAATCGAGTCCATATGGTGAGCGAAGCGATATACGGTGAGTGCATGAGCATTTGTGCAATGTGTTAGGGTGGTTTGCCTTCCCCTGAAAGGTTTTTTGAATTTGGAATTTTTTTTCGGAAAAGAAAAATGAGGATTTTATGATTAATATCGTGTTCGAGCGTTGAGTTCCACCAGTGTCCAACGTATGGGCGATTATTTCCAAAATTTAAAAAATCAAAACGATAAAAAATTTCTCATCGTTTTCAAAATTTCGAAATTTTGACAGTAGTGGTCCCATACGTGTAGGGCCCATAGCGTAAAAGTAATAGTGGAGAGAAACTCTGCTACCACTCTACTGCTTAAAAAACTGTTTTAAAATTTGGAAATTTTAGAAAATGAAAATTTTGCCGAAAATGTAACATATTGGAGCTTTATGGTTTTATACAAGGTTGGAAAATATTAACTCAGAAATCGGCAAAATTTTGAAAACGTTTTCAAAATTTCGAAATTTTGACAAATGAAACCCGTTCCGAGCATCTGCATGTAAAACTGCATCCAACGGTAGTGGTCCCATGCGTGTAAGGCCCATGGCGTGAAACTAATAGTGGAGAGAAAATTATAATATTATTATTATTATATATTATTTACATAAAAATTACATTGTGGGAGATGTCGTGTTCTCTATATTTATTTATACGCTTCGGGTCCTTACCCTCACAATCAGGGAGACTTCCCTTTTGAAACGCGTTTTGATGGGGCAACGTGAAGTTGGTTTTTGTAATAGCTGCATTAGGAAATCCAGATGCACTATCAAATGAAACGAAATCTGGAAGCCTGCATAGAACGTAAGTATATTGTGCATCTGTGGAAAGCTAACAATTTGTTAATAGCTGTAAGAACAATATTTTGTACTTATTCAATACCAGAAAATTATTTTTGTCAGTGAATCATATCGTAGGTTCTCGATGAAATTTTTTAATAGTATATGAGAAGAGAAGTATAGCTGTGCAAAGGGAATGTTACTTTTTTCAAAACTGACTCGAACTAGGAAAATCAAAATACGAAGACACCATTGAATGACGAATAAAATCATCATAAATATTCATTATTTTTTAAAGGAGCAATCCCAATCCGCAGCTATGCTCATCGTATGTTGACTCATGTTTTTTTTCTGTGAATAAATGCTTCTTGCTAAACCCGCGTTATTAGCGTATTATACCAATTTATTGAATATTTTAACTCAGGTGTATAGCTTGGAACTGTTTATAAATTAGATCATTAACTTACACGTAGATATCAAAGTAACTAAGTGTAAGAACCTGGACCAAATATCCAGATATATATTTTGATTGAAATATGACGAAGGTAACAAATTACAATTTATTGGTGTAAATTTTATGCTTTTGCAAATTACTGGTGTAGTTGAGTGGTGACTGATAACACCAATATCATTTAACATGCCCTTCTTTCTATATTTAGCACAACGTCGACAATAATTATTGTATTTAATAAAGTTCGTTCGCAAAAGTAACAGTTGTCGTTAGGTGGGAACCGTCTATTATGTTCGAACCATTATTAATTATTATTGCTGTAATTAAATCTTTAAATGATTGCTTTGGTTTTTAATTTTTAATCTAGGCTTGAATACTTATACGAGTGTGAGTTTTGAACTTCTGATCTAAAACATTGCATGAGAAGTGGCATTGACTTCATATTGCATAACATAAACAATCAAAATGGCTACTTTAAGTGTTTTTAATTTTATGTGGACGTCAATTATTCTGTTCAAACGAATTTATGGAAAAATTCGAGTGTTATTAAATGGTATACAAGAGCTTAATAATGAAAGACCTGTCAGTATTTGGTTGCGTGGTTTGAAACAAATATTAATTATTAATGAAACTGACACCTTTGCACAGAAAATTTGTTTTTGAATTGAAATCACAGATTAAAATGGGAAGCTGCATAATGAACTGAATATAATACGCTATTTTATTGTTGAAAATAATGTATTTGTGTGAAAGAATGTGTTAAAACCGGGAAGAATAAATGCAATAACTTTATGTAGATTCTATTCTAAAATAAGTAAGTTTTACTTGAGTACTATGCAGACAAAAGTAAGTAAAGAGTAAGTACTTAATAGCAACTTTCACTTGCGAAAAAGTAAGTAAATCACGCTCCGACTCGAATTTCTGAGGGAGTAGTGAGTAAGATAGTCACCGTGAAGTCCGTGACTAAGTAAAAAATCATGAGAGACAAAATTATGAATAAAGAGTAAGTAATGGTGTCTAACTGACAAGTAAACCTTTTTTGGTGCCCCCTCCAGATTTTCGAAATTCCACCAAAATTAGTTTGCTCATACCCTGAGTACAACTTTACGTCATACCTGCCACCTGAAAAATCCTTCGTCGTTTTTTTTAAAAATTTGGCGCGAAGCCAATTTGTCTCGAAATTCAAAACTTGCAAAATTTAAATGGCGTTTAACATAGGAAATTACAGGCTTCACGTACCCCAACCTTCAAAAAGTTGAATTTTTTTGTTAAACGGTTTTTCGTACTGTAGTGCTCTAATATTTTTCTGCCAACAATATAATCAGCTAAATGCGTATATTAGCGACATTAAGGTTAGGAATTGACCATTGTAGGGTTAACAGTAACCAATGCTGCAATTATTTGGCCATTGTACATTACCATTGTACCAGGCCCGAAAAACCGCTCGTTCAATTTTCAGCTGAAAATGAATATTCGAAATACATTCTTTTCAGAGGTGTGGAATATTTTGAAATATTGTATTTAAAATAATATTTGAAATAATATTGAACAAGACATAAATTGAAAATAACATGACGTTCATATATTTTCGAAATACAATATAGATTATGGCGCTGACAAAATACCAAATACAAAATACCTTAAAAATTTGCAGTGATAAAAATACCAAGTACAAAATACGAAATGTATTTCAAATATTATTTTAAATAGTAAAGTTGTACTCAGGGTATGAGCAAACTAATTTTGGTGGAATTTCGAAAATCTGGAGGGGGCACCAAAAAAGGTTTACTTGTGAGAGCATTGTTCTAGCTATTGTAATTGATTATTTACGTATAATTGCGATACTTAGGAGTATTAAATGTAGCATTAGATTCCATATAATATTTTCCGACTCTTTTCTATTGCCTATATACGCGGTCCAAATTATAAGAAGCACTGCAAAATACATTTCAGAATCTGAAGCAACTTTATTTTCAGAATTAAGTAAGGAAGGAGCATAATTTCCTTGGCAAACCGAGGTATATAATTATATAAAAGACCTGAATAAAAAAATCGTTCTACTGTAGATTATATATGTACTACATATGATGTACATACAGGTATCCTTAAAGTGGATGAAATCCTAGATGGAAGCATAAAGCCTCGTTATTGGTTATTGAGTTCTGCTCAGACATTTCCAGCCTTCGAAGGCTAGCCTTCAAAGAAGGCTTCATTGAAGGTGGCGGACCGATTTTTCAACCTAGAGAAGGAATATGGAAGTTAGGTCTTCACCAAAAATGGTAAGCGAATGAAGGGCGGGTTAGAATTAGCGTTCGGGTGTATGTAAGGCTTCATGTGGATAATGTCCGATGCATAAAATACAAGGCAGAAGTGTGAACCGTGTTAAATATTTTCATTAACTTTCATTCATTACATTCAAATGTGACGTTACTGTTGATCAAAACTACATCGTTTTCAAAATTCCCGATCGTTTTTACCATTTCTATAGTTTTACGATGAATGAAGGCTCGAAATGAAGGAGGGCTGAAGGAAGGTTGAATTAATTTAAAAATTGAAGGAAGAATGACTGAAGGCAAATAATTTTAGGCTTCATTCATTGGAAGGAAGAAGGAAGGTATTTTTTTTAAATTGCCCTTTGAAGGATTAGAGAGATCACAATATGACTGTATATTACGTAATTACTCCGAAAAAAGTTTATACACAAGCAATTTTTATTACGGCTTAAAATCCCATTGTAGAACTGGATGATACCACCCATTGAACGAGTTAGCAGGACGACGATGTTATACATAATTAATTGAATTAAACGTACACCAAATATAGCATAGTACACAACAATAAACAGTACTGTGGGATAAGACATACAACATTCAACTTGCCAAGAGGTCGCCACTTTTGACATGATTTCTCTTCTTAAGATTTTGAACACAAAGCACACCAATAGTTTTAATAAAGCTAAAAATTTCACAAGCACGTATATGAAGTAAAGTAAGGTAAACATTCAGTAATTGAACACCTGTAAATTTCATTGTATTTTATGCTTCTTCTTTCGTATTAGTTTCCGATGTAGCTACGACCACCGGATCGTAAGGATATTCACTGTTTGGTGCAGGGTTTTCCCTTGGAGCTTGGAGTACACTTGAGTATAACAGGCCAGCCACGGCACCTCCAACACAAGGGCCCATCCAGTAAACCTATTAAACGGCAGTATATATTTTTTATGTATATTTATTCGTCCCTTGCCAATTTTATTCCAAATCCATAAAGCATGGAGGTGCAAAAACTGACCCAGTGTTCCGTCCATATTCCGGAAATAACTGCTGGACCAAAAGTTCTCGCAGGATTCATGCTTGACCCAGTAAACTTTATCTGAAAGTGCATTGTTTCAATATACCTTAAGGTCAAAACCCTTACATAATTTTAGAATGAATGCTGTAATGTAGCAATGGATTTTTAGCAAACCGCGAATAAGTGACAAGCTGTGACGGAAAGTCCGATAGCCAAAGGTACAGATCCTTTCACATCATTGCGATTTTCATCGGTTGCGCCAAATACAGTGAGAACCAGGACCAACGTGATCAATAATTCAATTCCAAAAGCCTGGGCCATTGAAACATCCTCATGGGGTACGGTCATTCCCAAAGTACCGCCACCGCCAGGGGTCAATGCCTACAATGAAAAACAATTTTGATTATCAAGAATGAAGTAATTCAGAATTACGGCAAGCCTAATTTACAGGAATGCCTTGCATCTGATTACCTTCAAAATTGCAGCACCAACAATACCTCCAATACATTGGGACACAATATACAAAACTGCTTTGATGGGTTTTATTTTCCCTACTACCAAGTGACCGACAGTGACCGCTGGGTTGATATGGCATCCGCTAATGTGACCAATAGCCTGAAATTAGGAACTTGGTAGTTAACCGTAACTAGTTGTTACAATTAATAGAATTTTTAAAACTATATTAAATTGTAGTTTGACATGTTAATAAAGTATATAACATCAAGGCAAACATTCCCTTAGGAGATAAACAAGATCATATTCCAGAAATGTCAATACCTGAGCCATAGTGGCAACTGTGATTCCGAAAGCCAGTGAGATTTGCACTATGGATGGTTTATCAGTAAGCGTACTCTCCTTCTTCATCTTACCAAAACCATCGACATCTGCAGGCTGACCCCACTGAAGACAACTTCCACAACCTACGAAGACCAATAGCAAGGTCCCTAAAAATTCAGCCAATAAAGCTTTCCACACTACATTCCACCTCGCAATCTCGCTACATCCAGCCATCTCTTTAAGCGAAAATCCCATCTGTTAAGATAAAATAAAAAAAATAAATTATTCGACTAGTATAACAGTAGAAATACGGAATGATACTTTAGAAATCAACATAAAAGTTTATGTTACTTTTACAGTTCGTCAGTGACGAGACAAAATGGTCCAGAATCAAGTCCCGTCAAAATACAAAATGAACTGCTTCCAGTTGTTTCTTTAAACCAACTTATTTTAAGTGCATATTTTACAATATTAAAAGATGCAAGCAAATTCATTTTTGCATTGAGTAAACATGCAAGCAAGTTCATTTTTGCATTGAGTAAACATGCAAGCAATCCATTTTGTTTGTAATTTTGAAATAACTTGGTCCTTTCAAGCTTGTTAGTGCAACTGTATGTACATTATATAGGAATGAACTCATCTGATTTGACTGAATAAGTGACTACTTTATGGAAAATCGGTACCCAATCCACCTGCTAATTATTCAATGAAAAGTCCCAGTTCAATTACTGTAATGTAGTATTTTCGCTCGTATGCTTTGTTCAGATGGTTTTTCAATACTGCAGATACCATTATTAGTAAAAATCAGTTTAGTTTTGACTCTACCTCTCAAAGGTATTAAAAACTGCAAGGAACCTAATATAATATCTATTTATGAATATGTGTCGTTTATCGAGCAAGGCATCTGAACCGCATTAGCTAAGCAGACACTACAACTACTATTTTGATTTGAGTTGAAATGGCATGCTGATCATTTTCCCTCTTCACCGACCATATTCATCTAATTACAGATTCATCTAATTACAGTAAAGGGGCTGGCTGAAATATAACTACAATAATGGTTTTTTTAGCCTATTCATTTTTGTAGGATTTTTGTTGTTCAGAAGCTGCAACTTCTTCAAATGAATTATGTTTAGAGATCATCCCAAGATAACTGCTTTCATATGCTGGCTAATGTGTAATTACGGGAGGATTAGCTCCAGGGAACAAATTGCATTACCAAAGGGAACAAAAAGGCTTACCCGTAGATAAAATAATAATACTTGGTTAAAATGGTATGACTTTATGTATACGCACATTCAATACATATCTACTAATTATTGTTAGCTTTAAAAAATCAATGTTCATTTAATTTCAGAATACTAAATCTCTTCCGGTATATATGCTTTGACTGAAAGAATATTTTAGTACTCTGTGTGTACATACATATATCGATTTACATACTACTGCATAGCGCTTTCTATTACGGAGTATCTTACATCCTTCATCTGTAATTTTCTAATGAAGTAGCATTCACGCGCACTTCTGCTATCCCTTCTTGAGTGCGACAAGCTACATAATATAGTGGCACAGGAGGTATCATAATGAATTTATGCACAAACTCATTTAATTATTTAATATAAAAGTGAAGCTTAAACATACAACTGTAGATGAGCCTCTTCTCGTACAAGAGTGAAATTCCCAGAAATGCAGATAATTGAATTTAGATTCCTAACAGCCCAGTGATTGATTGAGGATAGGGACTTAACCCAGCCGGGTGAAGGCCACTTCTGCTTTCCAAGTGACTGTAATGTTTTAACAGTATACTTACAAGGTATACCAAATCAATTTGACTTCCAACCTACAAATTATTTGCCTATTTCGCTTCTCTACAGCATCACCAACTTTATTAGGGCAAACAGTGCACCCAATCTATTGAGAGACTGGAAGAAGTCTAAAAAACAATTTTGGCATTGTAGCCTTACCCTTTTAAAATACATTTACTACGGCCTGCCAGTCACACGCAAGAAATAAGTAAAAGCAGTTGCAGTTAAACTAATGGGAATGTACTTCACGAAGGTATACTTACGCATACTGTATGCAAAGACAAACAAATATTAGTGCAGGGAAGGAGCTTTATAATGTACTTCTTGTATTCTTGGATGTATGGAGCATCTCCAGAAAAAACTAGATGTAACGTTCAGTAATAAATGCCTTGTCATGTCAAACTTGTTGCAACAACAAATGTTACTGTAGAACCTATTATTTATTAAAGTCGTGTTCACTCTTTTATCCTGAGTAACTTTGCGTGTGGTCTATTTTGTGTACATATATACATAACTCACAATAAAGAGCAATCGCTCTTCTTATGCAGCTTTGTGAATAATCAATACATTTCGTGAGTTTTTGAGTCTTTTGGCTTCCGGATTTTTGGACCACCACTTTTATGGTAAACAAATTTATACGCATACCGTAAAAATTCAACTTGTATAATTGAATCTTAAAAGTTCATCATGGATTCCAATCAGCTTACTTATAACTCATAATGCTCTGACTCGCGAAGTTGTTGGATTCTCAACAAAACAATTTAACTTATGACTCTTTAAATGGCTAAACAGTAGCTATGTTTGTATGCATGAACGGCATATCTAACTCCAGCGTTAACTAAGTTAAATATCTTTCAAGTGATATTTCTATACTGAAGTACAGTAAAATTCCCCAAATCCTTCCACAAAGGGCATAGTGCCCAATATATCTATGTACAAAGATTGTATGTAAACCCATAATCCCTATCATTTAATGCTTACCTACAGAACAGTTACTTAATTATCACACTTAACTATTTGTTTCCTTCAGATAACAAGAGTTCATTATTTATAAAAATACCTATAATATTATTCGTAAACGGCTCAAAATAATATGTAATGCAACTCACCAGGTCCGGAAGTTTTCTTATATTAGGAAAAATCCACTGCAAGGTAAATTTCTTGTCACCAGTAATACCGAGAAAAAGTAGAGTTTGAATATATTGAGGATTTATAAATTAATAGTTTAGGCTTAAATAGGAACATAAACTTGTAGGGAGTTGACTTTATGTTTCTCGTAAATTGACAATTTGACCGAGCAAATAATATAAATGACGACCAAGTTACATCAAAGCAACGTATTTAGACGATACTATACAGCACTAGGAAAAGAAATCCACAACAGGTTCGGTAGTAGTAGTAGTTATAATCATCACTATTATAAAATTGATACGCAGATAAGTTGCATGATTCGATCAACTGTTGCAGTATAAGAACTCCACAGCCAGGAATGCTAAAGCTCAATAAAGAAAATTATTTAATGACAGTATCACACGAGGAGGATACTGATGTTAACATAATGTTGTAAGCCGGCGAAAGTTGGCCTTACACAGGGTATTATTTCACTCAGAAAGTCTAACGAACAATCTTTTATTACTAGTAGTACCCATACAGTATATCTACGCTTGACAGGTAATAACAGCTAAAAAGGCTTATATAGTAAGAAAACACTGGACGGGGAAAACTTACGCATCTATGCAGATTAAGTTAGCTCTGCTTCATGCATTCTAATGACATGACATTTCATAAACCAGACAATTTTATTGACAGGGAATTAGTGTGTGGTCTGACTAGGCTTACATTTCAAACACCTTTTAGGGTATGTAATGGCTCCCGTCAAGGTTTTGCATGTATACAGTCGAATCCAGTTTGGCTGGATCGTTATTTTGTGATTTCTATTGAAAATGGTATATGACCATTACAATGATCCGACCGTATCTGCAATTAAATAAGTGATTTAAAAGTTTTATATTGAAAGTATCCAATAATTTTCCAGTTTTTGCTTCCTTGGCTCCAGTGAGTATGTTTTTAGTATCCTGTGCAGTTATAGGTATTTACTCCATACAATTAGAGGGTTTTATATATTTAATGAACTCATTGTTATTAAATGCTTAAGAATTACCACCAGTAGTTAGGAAATTAATGCATAATTCCATACTAATAAATTACATGTACGATTCCCATAGAGGGCTCAAAGAGAAATTGGCAATATTTGTTACGATTACCAAGTATTAACTGATACGAATGGAATTTCGGAAGAACTGCAATAACAGAGTTCCACTGTAGTCTGAATTATACGTTTGAGCCCAGATAAATATTTTTGCACCTGTTTTCAATTATTTTCAATGGAAGTATGAATTAACTTATATTACATTCAGTCAGGTAGCATAAGACTGTTTAAGCAGAAAAACAATATGTCATTTTAGGTTTGTTATTTTTTTCGCACCCACGTCTAAAACATAGTATGCACCAGGATAACTATACACTATGTTCAAATAAATAGGACCACTCCACACCTCTGCCTGCAGTTCCAACTTTCCCTTTATGCTTGTATACTTATGCTTTGTACCCATTTTAAAATGCAGTACACGCACTGTACGTTAAATGTTTTCTGATTACTCTCTGGTTGTCGAGAAATAAATTATAAATGGTGCAAGGGAATTTTTTTATAAAAGCCAGTCCCGTATGTATTTTACTGGATTCATCAATGTTCAGATGACTCGTATAGCCTGAGTTTGAGAGAATCCAATGCCTTTTTTACCTTTTCCACTTAAAATATAGTGTTTGAGGTAATTACCAATTCTAAATAAGGAAAATACAATTTCGTTTATTCCATTTAGCTAAAATGGGGGTATAACTACTTAATGTTTCTATAATATGTATGCATTATATGCACAGTGCAATTTAGTGTGCATCAGTACCGGTCAACTCGCAAGAGTCGGAATATCTGTAGCCTCTTATACAAGACACTCTGGAGGAGATATATTTACATAGACATGAGCTATAATATGAGACAGTTTTTCTGTAAAAACAAGACAATTTAATGTTCAGCCGCCACAACCATTACAACTGTTTTTGCAGGAAGAAAAGGAACATAAGAATCGACTGACAATTCTTTGCGGTTGCACATCATATATTTATGCATAGTTTTCCATTAAATCATTTGATAAATTGCATGCATTGTAAAAACATGTGTCTATTTGTTTACGTTTGTCGTAGCCTCAACTAGAATATGCGGTCTGTTTTCTGTATTAGTCATCAATGTAGTGCATTCATTGCAATTATTCGTTTTTTCTGTTTGTATTTCCCAAAATTACTACTGTTTTTTATGCATATTGGAGTTGACGTAAGTGAAATAGCACATACTTGAATACTGTTATTGCCGTTGAGAACATTTAATAGAAATGCATTATTGAATGCAAAGGGAACATTTACTTCCATTTCATTGTTAGTGATAGGTGTGACCATGTATACTCCTGTCCAATTTACTTGAAATGTCGTGACCATTTCAAGAGTGACTGTTCCTAGGAGGTGTGATAGGAATATTTCTAAAATCAATCACGAAAATGCCCATAACTGACCATTAGTTTGCTTTACAAATTGTAACGAGTTTTTTCAGTGACTGCTAGCAGACATTGACCATCAAAATTGGTTTGTTTCTAGAGCTAACAATAGCTGTAATTACATGCATTACCAAAATTAGTTTTGGATATGTATATTATGCGTTTGTGTAATTATATAAATTGTTTGATGTAAAAACACTGATCGAATTTAATCTTTCCTGTAAAGTAATGCACTATAGTGGCTCATCACCTTACTGGAAATAGTGTATATTTCTTCTGCAACAAAAAACTAGTTGAGGCATTCATTCCGTTTAGGCAGTCACTCTTGGATCTTTCTCTCATCAATAATAATATTATAAATAATTATCTGAATATAATTTAATAATCAAAATATACTTATAATTTATACATAGATAGGTTTACAATGGACTTACACTTTAAATCAGTATTACTGCTAGGATGGCTTGGCGGTTGCTTCCCTACAAAACATCCGCAAGATAAGTCCCCTCGTTTGCACAAAGTTACTCTGATCTATTCCCTGACAATTCTTACCATTTACGTGTTTCTAGATTTATCAATTTTTGATGGTGAGGGGCTTTGGTTTTCGAAAATGTCTCCCTCAAAGGTCATCATGACCTATCTTGTACATCTAAATACAGTTTTGACGTATGGTGGGCTACGATTATGGGCACTGTTTCGTTGCCCTCAATTAAAAATGTTTATTCAAGACATCAGTCTCCTGCAAAAGGATATTCCCAAATGGAGTAAAGACATCCATCAAAGATTTCGCATTGGAGTATACTTAATTATTTTAATGGATTTCATTCAAGCTTGCCACTCCATCCACGAATTCACGTCTATAGTAAAAGGGGGATCACTAAAATATCTGAATTTCATATTTTTCCAATTCCCATTTTACCTTGCATTCAGTATTCTTCAATTTCTCATTGTAATTACGAGATATTTCGTATTAGGAGTCTCTGTTTTTATCGGGATCAATCTCCTTCAAATTTTTGATAACTTCTGTGAGCAGTTGAGAAATCTCTACTGTGATGATGTGGTGTCAGAGATAAACATAGTGGAACCAATTCAAAGTCATGAGCATAAATGGAAGATTACAAAGGATATATTTATCTTCATGGAGAAGCTCTGGACAATTAAAACTGGACGGGAAAGAGAGGTATCTTTGAAACAGGTCATGCCCATAGGAACCTTTCATGCCACAAGATCAACCAAGAATCCTGCGTGGATAGCAGATTTAGATAACGTAACGAAATATCGTTCAGATTTACATCGCCTGTCAGAAAAATTCACTCTTATACAAAGAGCTTTCGATGATTTCAATAGAGTTGAAGGGTTTTCTTTTTTCATGATGATTTCACATTCTGCGATATCAATCATTCATAAGTTGTATGGTGCCGTCTCATTGGAGTTTACAATTTTGATTAATAACTCCAACCCTTTACGATTTCTTTTTAAAACATTGATATCAATATTTACTGTGGCGATTCTGTCTCACTTCGGGGAATGTATTTCTCGGAGGGTATGCACACGTTTATTTCTTGATTTCTTTCAACGATATTTCCAAAATATATCTTTGTTTCCTTGTGCAGGGAACTTAAACACTTGCGGTCATTCGCTTTCAATGTGTTAAGTATTTATAAATGTAATTAGATACTTCTGAAATTTTTCTCATCATTTTCAAATTTTATTTTAGATGAAGCAATGGAAAGAGCAATTGAAATCCATCATGCTAATGGAATTGGTCTGCGACAAGTCACACGATTTGGTAAGGAATTAAAGTTTAAATAATTAATATGTAAACTGCCAGATGCCTACTATTTTAGTAGACTAGCTCTAGCTACTATTTGGCAAGGCATTCAACTGCAGAAATAAGAGATTTACTGACACTAAGCCCATTGTTGTAATGAAAATGCTTATATGTAAAAACTACTTTTTTACGCTTATCTAAAGACAAGTGGTGTAAATTTCAATCAGGCGACACCTACCGAACATTTTATATCTTGGAAACTAATAATTGCTGCATGTACCCCATTACGTTTTCTCCTACAAAGTTGGCCTATTATTTTAAGCTAAAATAATTTAAAAGTTCTATGTCTGGAGAATGTTTATAATGTGCACACTCGGAAATCGTTGTCATTCATTTATAAAAGTTTGAATGTTGATTGTGTTGAAGTATTGTTGTGACACGTTGCTGCGACTTAACAATATATGTCTATCATTGGTAATGGACTTAATTTGACCTGACAGAATTAAAACAGGCGGAAATTCCATTTCAAGCACTGGTTTGTCAGAAAAACATTCCTACATAAAAAGCTTTGCGTTATGAACAAAAGTCTCCTCCCTCGCTCTCCCTCTTAACACATATAGGGGATAGTGGCACATAAATTCTGATTCCCATATTTTAGTAAAGAAAATTATTTTCCTGAATTTCAAAATTTATTACATTATTTACAATCGCATTTGTCACGAATTACGGCCACAGTCGTACGTAAAACAAAGCCGAAATTGTTGGAGGATTTTAGACGTTACAAATTTTTGTTCCCAGCTAAATTTTTGAATCAAATGTAGACAATTTTATAAGCTTTCCAGGAAGCTGTAATTACACAGGTTCGTATGTTGATAATTGTGAGTATGACGCGTAAAAACAGATGGCAAGGTTGGGGAAATTCAGTTTCAAGAGTGAAAATGAGAAATATCGTCGGTGAAACTTCCTAACCGGCTAAAATAAAAAATGCTTAGAATACAGACCGGCTATTTAGCGCTGTCGCTCAATACTCACAACAGCCATAATTCCCCCATTTCCCTTAACTTGACCACACCTTCCGCTCCCCTTACACTAATCCCCACGTACGTACTACCATACGTACTACATCTATACTCTCCATCCCATTATTTCCCCTCCACTTCCCCTCCACCTCCAGTCCACTTCCTTTCCCCTCCATTTCCACACCACTTAACCTCCACCTCACATTATATTACACTCCCCACCACTTACCCTCCGCTTACCCCTCAATTACATTCCCCTCCACTTGCCCTTCAATTACATTCCCCTCCACTTCCCGTCCGCTTACCCTTCAATTACATTCCCCTCCACTTTCTTTCCATTTTCCCTCAACTTCCCTCCACTTTCCCTCCACTTCCCCTTCAATTATATACCCCTCCACTTAACCTACAATTACATACCCCTCCACTTTCCCTCCACTCAACCTACAATTACATACCCCTCCACTTTCCCTCCACTTAACCTGCAATTAAATACCCCTCCACTTTCCCTCCACTTAACCTGCAATTACATACCCCTCCACTTTCCCTCCACTTAACCTACAATTACATACCCCTCCACATTCCCTCCACTTAACCTACAATTACATACCCCTCCACTTTCCCTCCACTTAACCTACAATTACATACCCCTCCACTTTCCCTCCACTTAACCTACAATTACATACCCCTCCACTTTCCCTCCACTCAACCTACAATTACATACCCCTCCACTTGCCCTCCACTTGCCCTTCATTTAAATACTGAGAGGAGAAGTGGAGGGGAAGTGGAGGGGTTGAGTATTTAAAGGGGAAGTGGAGGAAAAGTGGTGGGGTTATGTATTTGAAATAGAAGTGGAGGGTAAGTGGAGGGGTTGAGTATTTAAAAGGGAAGTGGAGGGAAAGTGGTGGGGTTATGTATTTGAAATAGAAGTGGAGGGTAAGTGGAGGGGTTGAGTATTTAAAAGGGAAGTGGAGGGAAAGTGGATGAAAAGTGGTGGGGTTATGTATTTGAAATGGAAGTGGAGGGTAAGTGGAGGGGTTGAGTATTTAAACGGGAACTGGACGGAAAGTGGAGGAAAAGTGGTGGGGTTATGTATTTGAAATGGAAGTGGAGGGTAAGTGGAGGGGTTGAGCATTTAAAGGGGAAGTGGAGGGAAAGGGGAGGAAAAGTGGTGGGGTTATGTATTTGAAATGGATGTGGAGGGAAAGTGGAGGAAAAGTGGAGGAAAAGTGGAGGAAAAGTGGTGGGGTTATGTATTTGAAATGGAAGTGGTAAGAAAGTGGAGGGGTTGAGTATTTGAAGGGGAAGTGGAGGGGTTGAGTATTTGAAGGGGAAGTGGAGGGGAAGAGGAGGCGAAGTGGAGGGGAAGAGGAGGCGAAGTGGAGGGTAGTGGAGGGAAGTTAAGGGTGGTGGTTTTGAAGTGGACTGGAAGTGGAGGGGAATTGTGGGATAGTGGAGGTAAACTCCACTCCACTTACATGATACACTGCAAAGGGGAATTATGGCCGGGTTTCACTTTAGAGTTTCTAGCGGAAGCGCTATAGCCGGTTTTCATTTTAGGCATTTTAAATTATAGCCGGTTAGGAAGTTTAGCCGACGATATGTTGAAAAGCAGGTATTTCTGGTCCCTTAAATTTTTCATCCATGGTCTGGCGTTCATACAAATATTTTGAAATATAGTTTGGAGAAAATTTCATGGGGTTCAACAGTCTAGTATTGTTTTCTAAGTCAAAAATTGAGATCGCAATGTAAAGAAAGGCTGAAACAAGAAAAAATATTTATTTTTATTCCAACTCTTTAAACTAATTTATAAACTTTGCTCATATAATTGTTCTATCACTATCATGTCCTATGACTGCAATGTTTCATTACATAAGAAAATATTAGACTTAAGTAAAACCCATGAAAGCCACAATCTTCCAAAATATTTTTAAGATAAGTTTTTTTTTGCATACCGGAATAAATTTTGCTATTTAAAATAGGAGGCCAAGAATTTTGTTTGTAATTAGTGTACACACAATTCCTAATTAACTATTGAATAATTGCTTCCACACTTCTTCTGCAGACCAATACCCTGACAGCTTCTGTAATCAAGTGGCAATGGGATCTTCATCCTCTGAAACTTTTTAAAGTCAACCATGCATTGCTGCCTGCGGTAACCAATTTAAGCCATATGAAATTGATCTATTACTATTTACAAATATTATATTGAAGCTATTTTTGAACAGCTTGCAGGAACAATTGTAACCTACGTGATCGTAGTTGTCCAGCTAAAATTTTCTGAAACGAAAAACCAAGGAAATTCATTCAATAAAACATCTTAATGTATTTCCCTCGAAACTCTACATAACTATAAATTACCTATCCATCCAATAAATTTAACTAATCATTGAATAAATCCACAACTACACTGAAAGAGCTCATCTGCCTTCTCTCCGCTATCAATTGTCAGCTACAGTGGCTCCTCAGTCTCGTCTCCAGAGTCCCAAAATTTGGTTAGATAGCTTGAAGGAATAAACTATCTTTGAATTCTTTATTTTACAGAATTTTCCCCACAAGCCATGCCTCTACGTATTACTTCAAAATAATTAAAAACAATAATAATAATAAATTGTACTTTGAACACACCACTTCTTAATATTTTCTAATTACCAGAGCACATCCGGCAGAAATTCAATCCCACATATTTGTACCCATTAAAATTTCTCTGACTCCCATCAAATCTGAGGTCAGATCTAAATGCATCCCATAACAAATAAAAGAAGCTGTTCCAGCAACACAATTTACTCGCCAATGTATTAACCCGTCGAGATCATCAATTCCATCCCAAGTCTGAAAGTCAATTCCGAAGGAATTGCTTGCAGACAAAAATAATTGTTTACGAATTCTAGCAAAATCCTACATAAATCGCATAAATAAAAACATGATGATATCATATTACTGCATTAAAATCAGGAGCAGGGGTATGACAACCACGTAGCTCTGTAAGTTAAGGGCAATTTGATATTTACGACTTCTCCAAAGTGAATCATCGCCTGACCATCCTCATGCATTCGAAAGAACTCCGCTTTATGTAAACCCTACGACTGCACAACATCCAACCAACAATACTGTAAGTAAAAGGCTGACAACAAAAGTGTATCCCCAGCAACTCAACATAGACTGACGCATCCAGCTTCTATAAGACTTTTCCAACATGTACTGTATACCCCAGTACTGCAGTTGACACTAGAGGAAGGTTGGAGGCAGGCAGGAGCAGAAGGAGAGAAGACGCGGGCTACAACTGGAAATGTAGGGAGAGAAGTCTGGAAAGTAATAAATAACACGAAGCACCCCCTATGCCATGCCGGAGTATGGACAGGATTGACGGCTCTGGATAAGTACGATTGACATTTTGAAGCGCCCTCAGCGATCCTCTGGATAACTGTGAGGAGGTTCCCAACGAGGAATAAATACAAAAAAATCCCAGGAAGTATCAAAATCCCAACTGAGTACTCACACTCCAGCAGTACTTACTTGACTACTTTTTAGTACATGTTCATCTTCCCACTGTGGAACTGTCACTGGCTAATTCCCTTTAATTCACTGATTTCCCTCTGTTCCAATTACCTTTGCCATTACCATAGAGGAGAGACGACAGCCAGGGAGGAAGGTTCCTACCAATTACCGTAGCAATAATAACGTTGGGCTTAACCCTCATTCGAGACTGCTAATTCCAGAGCAATTTCTAATACTCATTTTATTCCTGAATAAAAACTTGGGTTGTTTATTGTAAACATAGTGCACATGTAAAGTACAAATTGGTGGAGGATTCATAACTCACTCATGTGCTTAGCACAGGAGTCCTCACATATATACTTATACACACTGGTCCAAACACCTTCCTCACAGCATTTTTGCCTATTGACTGAGCCACATCCATAGTCGAATATTAACAGCTCACATGCTATTATTAAAGGGCTTCTTACAACCCGACGGTCCCGTGTGTACTGGCTAATAGGAGGCACATGAGAACTCATATGCATCTTTCCCAATTCAATAAGAGAGCGGAGAGCTTGTGGAATTCTCTATTGATTTACTCTCATGCGGCTTGCCGCAATCGTGCTTCCAACAAGTCAAGTGTCAACTTGTCAATCAGTGTCATATTCCGACAGATCAACAATAACAAGAAACACGGAAAAAAACAAATTATTCCTGTCAACCATTACTCCTTCACCTTCACAACTTCAACCTGTGTATATTGACTTCGTCAGAAAAAGGTAACAATATACTAATACCATATTTCCATTTTCTATTTATGTCCCTCTGCCTGTCAACATTTTATTTGCAAGTTATCTTTTTAGTCAGAAAAATTTCCATTTGTTTTTCTTTCTGAGGAAATTTCCATTTCAGTAAAAAAAAAAGAACAAAGGTCTCATGTAGTTTCACCAGACGTGTAATATTTAACATACATGAGTTATTTTCATCTCTATGTACAAACATGAATTTATGAACAATAAGTGAGTCAGGGAAGATTATGCAAGATGAGAAAACATTCTTTCAAAATATATTTGAAGGCTTGCATAAAATTATGTATACTGTAAATATTTAAAGAATGATGCATAAAGTAAGGGCGTTTTTGGTCCATGAAAGATACAAAAGTAGGATATTCTTCAATTCTGGAGAATGCATAAATCTATTGGATTAATTTGGAAATTAGAAACAGGTGGCGGCATGAAAGGTCACAGGTGACACTTGTATTTCAAATGGAAGAGGAATCAAAGTTTTTGAATTTGGAGTTAGGGGGACGTTTTGAATAAGATCTACTGTATATTTGTATGTAATTATGTAGATAGTTACTGCCTCTCTCGTAATTTATAAGGGCAGCCCTAAAAGTAACAAATTTTGACGCTTAGGCTTACAAAAGTGTAAGGTTCCAAATATTTTTAATTTGAGAATTTCCTAAAGAGCCTCTTATATAGGAGGGAGAGTGTATTGCATGATGAACTGAGCTGGAGTGTATAGTACATGCATTTTGTCGGGTTATATGTGTAATATGAGCCTATTTATGGATATAACTCCAACCAGAGTTACCCGAGGTATTTAATTTAATAATAATTGAATGGTGTAAAATGAGGGAAGTGTGATCTGAGGCAGAAGTTCTATGCAAATAAGTTTACGGGGTGCAAATTACTAGAGCTGCTTTTGATTATGAGGTTCGTTGTTTTGATAGGAAGGAAATTGGATTGGTTTGATATTAATATTTTAGTGTAATTATGCTCCACAGTAAAAGGAACCCCTAGGTATATGTAGACCCAGTTGGCCCTAGTGGAGTTGAGAGGTTCCTTGATTAGCTTTCAGTTAAGAGGTGTAATTAATTAAAGTACTGTGATTTTAATGTTAATCATCTAGCTTCATGCACAATGATCTGCATTGGACGCATGTAGTTAATGGATGGGTGAGCGCGTTGAAGAGTGAGGGTTCATATCGGTACAATGAGCATTGTGAAGTCCGAATGGACCCATGAACTAATTCATAGGTGAATTTGGATCTGTCCATGAGTCGGGCTTGCTTTCTATACACATTCATTTAGAAATACATCCTTCTAGGCAATATGTTTTGCATTAAATATGCATGTGTTCGGGATAGTATTACTAGGATTGTAGATGCACTGTTAAAGATTTATGAAACGAAGATGAGAGAGGAGCTGGATGTGGAACCATGGAATTGTGGTTATATATACTATGTGTGTATAGAGAGACCCAGTGACGGTTGATATTATGACGGGTCCATGTGTTATGTTTTGTGTTGCTCTCAACACCGCTTACTCATTCTATTGTATTGTACGGGAACACAATGGAAAGGGAATTTCCAATGAGTGACACATTTCACAGCTGCCACTGCCAGTTGATCTTTTCCTCTCTCTCTCTCTCTCTCTCTCTCTCTCATGCATCCATTCATACTTGGGTATTGTGACTATTCGGGTGTGGACTTACGGAGCAGGGTACAAGGTAGGACTCAGGACAGTCGCATTGATAGGGCTGTGTGGGGCCATAACTTGACTGAATCATGCTCATGGTAATAATATGAGAGATGGGATAAAAACTCCTGCTCCCAGTGTCGTCTAAGGTTCCATTTTCCTTTCCAGTGGTGGTGGTTGTGTTATTATTGTGATGGGGCTGGATTGAAAATTAGGGAAAAAACTGTGAAGCTATAAAAGGTTACCTGGGTATGCATTCCTCATGTGACGATGTTCGGCTGGATGTTGGTTGTGGTAAAGGAGAGATATCAAGAGAGAGAGAGGTTGATGGAGAGATGAGGAGGAAAGGATATATCTTTTGTTGAGGGTAATATGGGTTGGAGAGGGAAGAGAGCAGTCCTTTTGATACCTATAGAAGTGTAGATTCTTACAATATTATTATGTGTCTGTCGAGATATGGTTTGCATCAGACATGTGGCATGTGGTTTTTGTAAACACCTCAACACTGTTGAATGTTGACTACTTTACTAAAAGCTGGTGGGATTTTTTAGAAGGTGAGTGACGGTTTGGTGAGTACCTGCCATCACTTTTTCACGATCGCTCCCTGTTTTTGTCATGCCGCCTTTGGCCCTAACTTATCATCAACTCAAAACTTCTTACAATTAGCCTTATAAAATTGTTTGGTGTTTTTTCTCATCTCTCTCTCTCTCTCTCTCTCTCTCTCTCTCTCTCGCTCGGTCTCTCTCTCTCTCTCGCTCGGTCTCTCTCTCTCTCTCCCCATCTTTCTCTGTCTTGCAAGTTGCACTCAAACAGTAAATGATGGTTGGGACTTGTATATCAAAACTTTAGTGTTTTTTTATATACCTGTAAACATGGTTGATTCCAACCCAAGAGGTTGAACAGGTGTAGACCAAAGGTACTCAAAAGTAACTTGGTTCTTCCCCTCCTGCCAGTCTTCATCAATTTAATTAGAAGGAACGTTGTCAGTCCACTGGTCATCAACTTATCAGCTTTTTTCTGTCCGACTCATGAGAATTCAATTTTTCATTAGCCTCAATAGAATACACACACTCCAGTTGAATCTTTAATGCTGGGATCTGTCTGAATTTATGCACTAGTCCTCTACTTACGTATTTTCCTTGAGTGATACCTACTCTCCCTTTTACCTTTAATGCTCTATATTCTGTTTATCCGTAGAGCTTTCTGCGTGTTAGCTTGATAAGTGAACTAAATCCTTTTTAATTATTATTATGCTGGAATTTTGTAATTTTTACTTTTATCCCTCTGCATTTTGTTTTCCTTTCAAAGGCTGCTTTACTTGTGCAACATTAGCCCTACAGTAGTTGTACATATTCAGAAATATTAGTCTTCATTGGAACAACTATATGTATCTATTAAGTCAGGTTTTAATATCAAATTTTTCTTGCTTCTTCTTCTCAATTCCTCGGCTTTTATAGCTTGATTTACTACCTCCTATCACTGGATGCTTTTAGCCTTGTGTATATGTATGAACATACCTTTTCATTTTTATTTTCCAGTTTGACAACTTTGTTAATCGCACAAGTCTCCGCGACAATGATTTGTCGTCAGATTCCTTTTTGTTTCAAGGAAATGTTACACTAAATTATTCAGTCAGAACCTATTTAACAACTGCTCTTTCAATTCTTGCAAAAGTTACCTCACTTGTTTCCTCGTAAATTTATAGTATAGTAATAATACCAGTCACTCAAGTAGGAATTATGGCCGATGGATTGCGTCCGTATGTGTCACTTGCTCCTGTGTGGATGTATTTGTAAGTACGAATTTCAGCACGTAAATAAACACGAATAGGCAAACATGTCATACAATTAGTTAAATTAAAAAATTTAATGTTTCTCGATGTCCGGATTGTATAATGACTAGTTTTTCGTGGAGATGATTAAATTATTTAGGTCGTACGTATTTTCAGACCATATGCTCTCGGCTGGGATAGACTGTGGATATGAATATTTGATGGAAAGTTTGAGAGAAGTTGAAATAATGAACTGAAGGTATGGTCTGAAAATTACTTCCTCGAGATTTATGGTTGTGTAGTAAGAATTGATAAATTGATGAATTGATGACAGTGCAAATTTTGTTACATCAGAATTGTTACCTTGCATTATAAGATCTCCCTTTTGCTGATGGTAATTTTAAGGAGAGGATTAAATAAGGTAGGATGGAAAAATTGTTTACAAATGAAAGGATCAAAGTATCCCTGTGCCTATGAAGAAGCTAAGGGTAGTTCTGACATTGATAACAGCTCGAATGTTCCTGGATTCTGTACATGAGGGGAATATGTCAGCATCGCTTAATCCATCTTCGTTTGAAGTTAAAGTGAATTTAGTAGTAGAATAAAACCCGGGATGTACGTTCTGAGGTAAACATGAAGAGGTAAACATTTCTCTTTAAATAATGCTAATGGGAGGAAGATGAAAGACCAAACAGGGGAGGTCGAGTATGTATTTATAGCTGTTGGAATCAGGAGTCCCTTCCTCTATTACTTAATGTGACGGGATCCAATGTGTTGTGTGTGGTGAGAGGAGAAGAAATGAACCAGACCCGCGCATACATACACGCACTAGGATCTCTCTCTCTCTCTCTCTCTCTCTCTCTCTCTAGATTTACGATATGGTAGTCAAGTCAGCTATAATAAGGTGAACCCCATCATTTTTCAACATGTCATCGGGCGGTTAAAGCGGCAGCTAAAAGAGCTGGTGGGGATCGTGGATGAAAGCATATCTGTCTCATACATCTTCTGATGAGCTCGGTTTCTCTAAAAAGCACTTACGTACATAAGTGATTGAATCCTATGGAATCCGGTTGAAGATTTGTTCGAAGTTCTGTGTATCTATCTATACTTACATATGACTAAGTAGAACTACCCTGGAAATTATTTCCTTATTTTATTTACCTTTTCATCTGCTCATGAATCTTATGCTTATGATCACCTACCGTGGCTTCTTCATAACTAATACACTTGATCATTACTTCTCATGTGTGTTCGTGCCACCTTTCTTAATGCTACGGAGCTCTTCCTGCAAATAGGCTTTGAATTTCATCAAAGAAGGTGTCCCGTTTTCAAAATGCAGTTCAACTGGCTCTGACATGCAAGACTGGAGAAGAGCTTCGTTGCGAATCAAAACTAGAAATCCTTCAGCATCCCAAAATCCCAACAACTGCTTCCTATTTGCTCTCTTCAAACGGACAGCTCATATCGTGGATCCGTACACATTACATTCCCTTCAGAAATTACTCTTGAATTATTACTACAACATGGAAATATACCCTGTGTGTTTAAGCTTGCATTTACAAGCTTTCCAAGAAAAATGAAATTTAACGAAAGTGTTATCTCTGGCAAGTAGGAACATTTTGCAATTTAGTTATTAATTAGTATTCCGGGGAGCAAAGGCAGAGTACTTGTGCCAGATGTGAGGAATAGCTGGAACCTCACGTAAGAATGGGCTCCTTTAACTTTCATTCTCTCATAAATTTCTAATTAGATTTCGCCCCCTCGTTATATTGCAACAGCTCTCACCGGGAAATTTTATTCTGATTCTTTCCGCCCACATTACTCTACTACTTGTAATGACATTATTTCCTTTTGTATTTTTACTTCCCTCAAATGTCTCTCATTTTAAATTTTAAAAATAATTATTTGCGAAAGTCCAAATGTAATTTGTGTAGATACTTTTTCCCTTCATTAAATAATCCTTCTTAAAATACTCAAGTCTTCAATATATTTTAATGGATTACGATTGAGATTACTATTAGTAGTTGGGCTGTCCAAAATTATTTGATACTCTACCAATTATAAGGATTAACTCTTATGAGAGTAGTTGCGCAACTCTCGTTAGAGCTCCAGCGTTTCTCCATAGTTTAGCGGATACTTGTAGGCTCACAACATGACTTACCTATTACTTTGGTAGGTAGCAGCTTTAATTACTCTCCTTTAAGGGTTAAGGAGAAGAACATATGTAATATCTTATGCCATTCCCTTGCTTTTGTTATTAAAAGAAAGGTCATGTAAGGTAATTACCTAATAGCTCGCATGTACTGTACAGATATATGCAGTCTTAGGTTTCTATATGAATGGTGCAAATACCATTGAAATGGAGTGCTCACGGAAACGTCCCTTCAATTAAAGAATAGAATTTATACGTAAAACGTGAGGTTTTTAATGCACCTCGATATTCCTAACGATTATTCCATAATCTATGACAAATATAGGGGATGCAGGGATTATACTCCTGTAGCTCCGGAGTTGAAGATATGAAGAGAAGGAGAGAGAGAGAGAGAGAGAGAGAGTAAGGGTAATAACACTGGAAAGATTTTATGGAGCGAGGCAAGTGGGAACTGTAACTGTTAGAGAGAAAGAGCAAGAGTGAATTTCGTCACAGTATTGTTAGCGTAAATCAGGCAGTGGGATGTCAGAAGTAATTAAGCTGAAAAGGCGAATACAAGATGAGATGAGCAAACGAGTGAGAGAGAGAGAGAGAGAAACGACGACGGGCGGCAGCAGCGGTTACTAGAAAACTCTGGTCCAAAATCTGGAGGTACTTTATAGCCCTTGGTTGGCGAAGTGCAGGAATTGCTTTTTCGGCTGAAAATGTATCTTTATGCTGTGCGAGAGAGAAAGACAAGAGTTTTATAATAGGCTACTGCTGCCACTGCTGGTAGTAGTCGCTCTCTCGTCGTCAAATGAGGGAAAAGTCTGGACGCCTAGAAGAGATGAAGACTCGGGAGTAAAAGAGAGAGAGAGAGAGAGAGAGAGAGAGAGAGAGAGGAAAGAGAGAGAAAGGGAGAGAATGCCGCAGTTGCGAATAATGGTTAAGAGGAAGCCCATGGATGGTTCCCATTTTGGCCTAGTGCCCACACGACCAAGACGACGAAGACGACGGGGACGACGGAAAGAAAGAGTATAAAATGTGTGAGGGAATGATACTGCTACAAGAAAGGACTGACGGCATCCTTGTTCATATACACACTCACTCAGTACTCGCATGACGACTACTTGAGACGAAAGGAGAAAAACTCTCCCAACCAAACATTGCACAAACGATATAAAAAGCCGGGACGAGTATTTTTTTCATTTCTTTGCGAATATTATTGCACTTGCTGAGTAATGTTGTTTCTGATGGCGTTTGAAAGACTTCTTGCCACCAAATATTTTCTTCACTTCTGACGGTAATAAACCTTTCCTGTAGAGCCTTGTCTTTTTTTCTCAGTTTGCCCGTCTTCCCTTCTCTCCTCATATGTATGTATGTAGGATATAGATATAGGATACTGGCTCATTTCTTTACAAGTCCATCAGTCCCATACAAGTTTTATATACACGAGAGTCTGGCAGAAGAAGACCTATCCGTCCTTCCTCTTCAGTCCTTATTCAGTCATTCTCGTTCCATTGGACTCGTCTGGAATCTGTGGGTAATAATAAAACTCCCACCTTTTCATATTTTCCTCATAAGAAAAGACAGGCAGAGATTTCTGGTCAAAAAGTATATATAAACAGACCAATCCCAACACAATTTTCTGGGATAAGATACCGAAAGAGTAATCTCGTAGGGCTCCTCACAGCCTTCCTTCTTGTAAACTCAAGATTTTCTTTATCATGAATCACCAGGACCAACTGACTCATTTCCCCTACTTCCACCCAGCTAGTATTTTCTATGCACTTCTTCTTTTCCAAGCTTTTCCTCAGTTTTCCTCAAGCCTCCGTCCGTTTGATAAGCTATGAGGTCTGACTTGTGACTGTAATATAGCCGAGATTGCAACTTTTGCTTTTGGTCAAGTGTTGTAAGCATATGACGGGGTTGGTACGAATGGTACGTTTTCACTATTAAAAATCATGGGTCTATTTCAATTTTTTATGGGAAGCCTTTACTAGGTTTCCTTTCTCCGGTATGGTACTTGCTACATGGGAAGAGTGACGTGGTACGGGTGAGGAACATATATATATATATATATATGTATACATATCATACATAAAACTATTTGACATATGTGGAGTTGACAGTGGTAGTTGTAGAACTAGCTAGTTTTAGTGTCTGGATGGTAGCAGTAGGGCCCATGGTATTTTGCTACTAGTGAGTTAGAAGTCACTTGTATGTGACAACATGCGGAGTATTACGACCACGTGGATGTTTCTAGAATATGAGGAGTCAGTGCAAGCTGTTGTGCCATCCGCAAGAGATTTAGATCGTCATTTTGTCTGTCTGTCGTCCTCGTCGTCACTCCACTCAAAGCTCATGTTCCCTCTGTTGGAAATACATGGTGGGATGGTATCCATAGGCAGTGTTTCATTTACACTTTGATTTTAGCTTTATAGATGCTTTTGTATTGGATTTGGTCCTAGATGGATTGCACTTAGGAAAAACTTATGTAGTGAGGTGCTCAGGGCCGTAGTGTCAAGTACTTGTGTAATCCGGTCGGAGGAAATTCCATGATTTTCTCCCACTTCCAAGGTTTGTTTTTTTTTCTTGGAGATATTGGAAATTTCAGGACTCATCTGGTCTCTGGTATTATTGACTTAGCCACAGAAGTATCTTTTTATTCAGAGAGCTAAGTACTCGAAGGTTGACGGTTTGGGTGTGGGTCTGTATGTATGTGTGTGTGTGTGTGTATGTGTGAATGGGAATAGTAAGAGTTTAAAAGCAAATGTTCTGTCTGCCGTTTGGAGTTATCGTCGGGTATTTAAATTGATCCAGATATTTCCTCACTGATTTGCATTTCAGACTTACTCTCTTTTCCCCCTCCCCTTGATTTAGGTTTTGTGGTAGGCCGAGGTTGTTGTAAGTTGGAATGCATTACGTGGAGCTAGGTTTTAACAAGGAGTAGTCAAGCCGGAGTGGGATTATATGTAGATTGTTTTAGTGTGGTGAAGGTATGAGTTTTCCTGGATGCTCCTATGTATGTATATTGGTCTTGAGAGGTCTGTATGGGGATATGGGAAGGGAACTTGGGAGGGCATGCTATATAGCGTGGGCACGCTGCGTGGCAAATTAAAGTCAAATGGAAGGCTCCTGGCTTGAGTTGGGCGGGCCTGAATCATTTTCTCCTTTATCATGTAACATAAACTCGTGGTGTTTGAGCTGAAATAGCTCGCTTCTGATTCTCTCTATCTGTCGTATTGTCTGTCGCCCTTCTCTTCCTCTCCTCACTGAGGATTGGAGTTTTAGTTCACGGATTTTTTTTTAAACAACCACCCGATCAAGCATTACCAGGCTTGCGGCACTGGTTTTTACTTTGACTGCCAGATTGGTAATAAGAATGGACGATGGCTTATACGTTTGTACAACTAAATCCATCATAAGTATAATAGATTGGTGGGTCCTAGGAGTAAAAGTTTTCACAGGAGGATGGATGCGAGGAAGGAGAAGGCGAGCTGCCAATGTGAAAAGTGAAGTATGAGTAATTTACATATTTGAGAAAGAGAATCCTTATTACACCATAAACCAAAAGCCAAGATTTAAGACGGGAACTCATAATAGTACCTACCCTAGCTGGGTATTGGCTCTCTCTCCCTACCCACATATTCCCATATCCTTAGTGCATAGTGCATACATACATGGAGAGGCCCACATTTATGAGCACATACTGGGGGGGGGGTAGGTAGGCTGCACAAAAGAGAAGGGAGCATTCTTACCGTGGAAGGAAATAGACACATTGAGTTTGTGGCAAGTGCTTATACGGATGCATAATGGAGGAATTTGCAGAACAGAGTGATGAACGTGCGAAAGATAGTCTAATCGGAAGATTGTGACTGTTGGCATGATGAGAAGCAAAGCTAGTGTAGCGAGCTTTATGGCATCCATGTATTACTTCTTGCCAGTCTCGATTTGAATATTGATCCCTCATTTTTATTGCAATGCGACCGACTATCTACTTACACTCGCACGTTTACTCTCCTCCTCCTTCCATTGTCATCCATCCCTTTCGTTTTCTCCTCGTATTATCCCCCTTTTGGAAACCTTTTGGAAATCCACAAGAAACGTTTGTATTTCCAAATTGGAATTTCTACAAACGTCAATTCGAAGACTGCATGTCATTTTTTGAAATAGGATTTGTTCGTGAAAGTATACGAAAATCCAGTGAAAGTTGGCAATAGAGCTGGCTCCCTATGCGAGAAATTACCGACAAGACGTTAAAATCATGCTGGCTTGATGTAAGAATGATGAAGCTATGCATTTTGTATACATAATTTCTGAGTACAGGAGGAAATCTGTGCCCGGAGGAATTTCAAGTCAAAAGTTAGTAGAAAGAAAGTTGTGTGTGTGTGTGTATGTGTGTGTAGAGTGTAGGGTATATATGGAGAGGGAAGCTGTAGGATTAGATCTAGCAGATTGAGCATTATTTTGCAAAGGTTTAATCTCGATAGTTTTTAAGCGGTACCGTCTGCTCTTTTGGATGTTGGTGTATATAGGGCTGTTGTTCGGAGCACACTGTTTTGGTTATTTAGCATCGATATGGCTCCTTGATTAATTCAGGTCTTGTTGTTACCATCGATTTCAGGGTTCAAACCATCTTCTCCATTATGGATGTTTTTATTCTGAATTTTCTGATTTACATGTTGTCTTCCATGTATTTTTCTGCATATATTCTTGAGGCAGAGGAAGACAAGGAGAGAGGCACATTGGATTTTTCTATGTACTCAGCATGCTAACCGTGTCCAATGTGTTTGGATCCAGCTCCCATCCAGCCCTTGAAGAAAGAAACAAAAGTTGGGAGTTATTTCCAAGACTGTGTATAGGTAGTGTGTATCTTCCCTCCTAGTAGGGCTACTACAGCATTAATGCTCTGTATGCTCAAGGAGCCCCTTGTATAACTACTACTCCCACAACAAGGCATGAAAACAAACTAATAGGACGGAAACGAGGACCATTTATCATTTTTAGTGGCGCTCTGTACAGCCCATGCTGTATACTTACATTTCATTATATTCGCACTTTCAAGTGTTTCAACTCAACTGTTATTTAGTAACTTCCACAACAGGAGATAGAAAAGAGACTATTGGTGGTGGGCTGGAGTGAAGGAAGGCGATGCCCTGTTGGTATTATTACTATTTTAAGGCTTAACTTATTTAACGACGAATTTTAATTTATGGCCTTTAATATTTCCACAACGAAGACAAGCAGTCTGGTGGGGGATTGTTTTTATGATTGTTTTTATATGCTCGGGCATATTTATTATTACACAACAACTTTGTTACCTATAGCTTCTATTAAATGGATTCACTCATGCATGGGATGTGAGTATCTCTCGAGTGGTTCGTATAATTACTTGCATTTGTTAGTCAGGGCTCGTGTGATTTTTAATCTGTTGAGAGCGGGCTATTTACTCTTGAGAATTCATACATATGCAATATTGTGTACACTGGGTACACACACACACACATACACATACACACAACACATACGTTCAAGCGAGGAAAACTTTCCTTGCAATCTGGTGGGCATTATTGTGTGTATGATAGACCAGAAGTGTACAACCCTTTCAAATATCCGCCACTTGTATGGTTGCAGGGGGAGTCAAATGAAATATTAGCTTTCCACCTGTTGTTATTCGATATATTACTTGTGTAATAAGTAACGTGTTCAACTTGGCTCCAAAGGCTTTGAACCAAAGCTCTTCGTCAAAGTTTTTATACACTCGTACTTCAGTTCCTATTTTCTTTCATTTTATAAATCTGCAGGGTGAATTCTAAATGAAGGTGTGCGTCTGTAATTGATGTGCCTAGTTGTATCTTCTCAAACTTTATGTAAAGCTTGAGATGTCTCATTGAAAAGCAATCTTAGAAAAATTCAATGGAGTTGGAATATTTTAGGAAATATGAATTATCTCGATTTTCAGGATGCTGCATATTTCGTTTTGTCATCTCAGTTCATACATTGAGAGAGTTGTGTAGCGTGAAGGGGGGACTTATATGTATCTACATGGGTAATTATATTTAGAACATGATCTTCCATTGAAATTACTACAATGAGCTGTTCCAGTGCTTAACTCTGGCACCAGTCAAGACATTGACTAGAATTGTCTGCAACAAAGGAACTCTTCGAGGAAGGCTTATCATGAAGGACGTAATAAGCGACAGCGACCACCAAGGAATTGAACGGGTTACCTTTTCACTTGATCATCCATGACAATGGATTGTCATGACACCAACTGGAAATACATAATCCATGAAATGATTTCTCACTGATCACCCCCATCCTGCTAACTAAGCCCTTGTATATTTATAGTTAATTCCACGATTTCTTATGATCTGTGAGTATAGTTGGTCCATTGTCGATGTCTCGTCGTCTGTATGTAGTGATTCTGAGTAGCCCTTTACTAGGAGGAAACACACGTTGGCGTCCTTTCTTCTTTCGTCTTCTTCGTCTTCTTCTTGACGGAGTTGCTGAGAATGTGTGTGGGCTTTATTTCCTTGGAAACGTTCGTCTTTGAAGTGAGAACAAAAGGAATTAGCAAGTTTGTATATGTGAGATCGTTGGGTGTCCTTTTGCTAATTACCTTCAAAAAAGGGGTTTCTGAAATGTGAGTGAATCGGACTTTTCAAATGTATGAAACCATAGTTTTCTGAAGGTAAAACTTGAAGTTAATTCATTCTGAGAGCATGTTTTACATCACGTAATTTTGGCAAGTCATCCCCCAGTTTTACTTTAGTTCCGAGTATCTTGACGTGAGTCTCTGCAGGTGATTTCTTTCCAATTTCCCTAGCTTTTTTTTCCATTCTCTCTCGCCTTGTCTGTCTGCCCATCTTGAAATGAATATCTCTTTAACTCCTGACTGTAAAACTTTGCATTTGGTTGATGACAATGAAATGACATTTTCAGACTTGCATATGTATACATTTAGCTGCCAATGTGAATGGGGATTTTGGTGGAGAATGAAATTCTCATTTCTCTGATGATGTAACTCTGTATATCTGTATGTATGTGCATGGAAACTATGTAGCCTCTGCCTACCCAGGACTCTTATTGAGACAGTGGGAGTTTCTCCTTTAACAGGATGTCCCAGGGACTGTATCTTCTCCCTACAACGAAGCATGTAGATTCAGACAGTCACTTGAAAAATATCGTTTGTCCAGCGAGCCAAGACGCAAGACGACATTCCGTAAGTACTTGTGTATGTGCATATCCAATGTACATACAACTTCATATGTGTATACATGGAAGCAGACACGTAAAAGCCAAGGAAGCGACAGTCCTACAGCTTCAGCACCATTACCACATCAGCACATACATAACCACCTCTCTCTCTCTCTCTCTCTTCCTCCTTTTCCAGTCTGATTGTGAGTTAGAAGTTGGGTTGAGAATACGAATGGCAGGAAAATTTCGCACATCTTGCATCCAACCTGGTTGCAAGTATTCCAAAGTTCCCTTCTTGTTCTTACGTGGTATCGTTATAGAAAATAGATTCTCACAAGTAATGCCCTCGATTTGATATGGAAAGGAAATAAGCAGACGCATTTCATTCCGACATTTGTGTACAGGAGGAGAACAAGGGGATATTTAGCTGCATCGGAAGTCCAGGAGGATCCAATAATAGAAAAGGAACGTACACACACGGGAGACACCAGCACCTTCCAAACTACCCCTGGTTTATTATGGCGGAGCAAAGGTAATACTCCAGAGAGACAGAGATCACACATACAAACACAATTCCACGTACTTCCCGAATAGCCGCTAAAGTTTGAAGGGAATGAGTTTCCGCTATTATTGCAAATGAGAATATTAGCTCCAGTGAGAGGGGGATGAGACGATGAGTGGGCAAGGGACATAGGACATGGAATTGAGTCTCCATACCTCCAGCCGCCACTCCTCACGTTACTCGGCAGGGAAAATAGCTTTTTTTTTGCCTGTCATAATGTGTGCAGGTAGAATGTCCTTCGATAATTACAAAACCATGAGACACTATAGTAGGACATACGGAAGGGAGCAGGGGGCTAAGGGTACTAAAATGTATTTAAATGCATTGAAGGCCATGCGATGGATATATACATATGGGGTATGTACACTCAGTGGACATGATGAGAGTCAAGTACGACATAGCTTGTGGAGCTGAATTACAAAGGTATGTGTTCAAGGGAACAAGCAGTAGCAGTGGGAAGTGCTGAGAGGGTGACATTCCATGGTTTTCGTATTTTACGTGACGTTCATGCAGTTCTTGAAGACAATTTTCATTTGGAAGAAATGCGCACCATGTATTAGTATTTGTAGGATGACATGCCTTCAAGAATAAGAAGAGCGAGGGAATCCATTCGAATATACTGTATGCATTATAAAAGTTGAGCGGAGAGATGCATGACGATGTGGAACCTTTCTTTCACTCTTTTTAGGCTAGACGATTATAGACTTTTCCGTTTGGTCTTCTTCTTCGTCGTCGTCGTCGTTGTCGGTGGTGTCGGTGTATGTGCTTGTTGACGTTATGGTGGTGGCAGTGTTGGTGTATGACTGTGGTGGTACGAGAGAATGGAAAGATGTTATGCAGTGAAATGTTGGTATAAAATTTTGAGAGCCGTAAATACTCATGTCACGTAGGACAGGCAAGCCGTTATCCGGGATAAGTGGGGCTGACTTAGCGGCTTCAGAAGCACCCCATATCCCTTCTCGGATCAAAATCAACCGGGATAACAACCTTAGACTCATTGAGAACACACCAGTCGTCGTGTCACAACTCATTCTTCATTTCATCTTCTCTCTCTCTTTCGCCTCACTCTTCCTCTCTCTCTCTCTCTCTCTCTCTCTCTCTTACTTCTGCTAAACTTTAGCATATACTCCAAGTCCTCGAGAGCTTATCGCATAGGCAAAGCTATCCCCTCCATGCGGGAGTGGTAGACCTACTTACGCATTTTATAGTCATATTTGTTTCATGACAGAGATATCCTTCCTCCAGGTCGGGTACTCTATTTGTACGGCAGTAATCGAGGTGAATATCTTATGCTCTCTTGTAGTGTAATGCCTTACTTCTCATATCCCTTGTACTAGGGAGGGCTGCCTTATGGAATGGACCACCATGAGTCAATGTAAGGGCTTCTGTTTCGTTTAAGGAGGTTATTTTTCATGTACTTGTCAACATTTTATTCCCACTGAATTTCATTAGGATTTTTTCTCTCTTTCCATGCTGCTCATCCTTTTGATTCCTTTCCCCTAGATTTGTTCTTTTTGTCACATGCACGTCCCCAAGGCAAGAGTAGCGAAAGGTCAAAATCCGCACTACTTTAAATGATTGGCAATCGTTTGTTTTGGTTGTCGTTGTGAGTTATTGCTCAGGCATTGCATCAGCAGTACACTCCAGAAGAGTTGTTTAAGTTTATTTGAAGTATCTATCTATCTATATGAGATTGCAGATGAAAGTAGAAAGTTTGCTATTATAACGAGGATATTATATTATCTTGTTCCGTTCGGCGTAGTTTTTGTTGATAAAAATTTTGCAGTAGGAAGATGAAATAGTCTTTATCCTTTCGAAGTGGAGACATCCCTCCCTCAATCCTTCCTGCTCATGCATAAGAGTTTCCCCAGTTCCCGCTGTTCGTCTTGTGATGTCTGCACTTTTGACTGCATGCACAAGTTGCTGGGGAAAAAATTGAATCGTAAAAGAAATGGTTATTAGCCTTATCATGAAAAGTCTTTAGAAAGTTTAGAACAAGCCGTCCAATATTACGAAACACTCGAGGACAGTCTCCCTACAGGCTATTGCTTAACTCTGTCCGGAACAATGACAATGAGCTAGATGTGTATCTCTGGTTGGTTGTAGTCTGTCTGCCCTGCCTCGTCCTGTCGTAGGAGGCAATGGAGTAATATCTTTTGGCATAGATTATGATGTAACTGCAAAAGTATAATATTGTCAAGCTTGCTGAGTGCATCAGCTCCGACTTTCAAAAAAGCGGGTGTATCTTAAAGTATGGCTAAGAGCGTTGAAGTAGTTTATTCACATAGGTTTAAATTAACGGAGGAAGAGAGAGAGAGAGAGAGAGAGAGAGACTGAAAAAAATCATGGGCGGGCAAGACGACAAAGATGACAACGGGCAGCTGTGATTATTATTTTACATATCAAATCCAACAAGGAAGGAAGCTGAAGACATTTTAGAATCTGATGTGTGCATCTAAGTTAGGGAAAGTTGAGGAGGTTGCTGGGAGACGGAGGAACAGAGACACTTACAATAACAGTTACTAGCTTCCAGCTGAATATACATATATAGTACAGTAGTTCATACAGGAGGAAACATTCTACTAGAAAAGTCTGTAGATAGAAATGATAGAATTCATGGAACTTCCAAGGGTCCTTTACATACTTGAGTAACTATGTAAATGTGACATGCTGTGTTAAGTTGTCTTTGTTTCGACAAAATTTTCTGTAATACTACTTTTACATGGTAACTCATGTATTGACGTGTATCCATGCACAAGTACATTTATGCATAGTCAAGTAACAACTGTGAATACAGGGTGCTTATTTTATACTGTCACGACTCCTTCATCTTGCTCTCAAACTCCATCCATATTCATATGCAGTGTATTTCAAAGTCCATTCGTATTCTCTCCGTTTATTGTATTTGTTGCACAAACATTTGTTGGAATTGTGTCGAGGGATTACACATTTTCCTTGAGTTTGCTCTCCACTGGTTGTACTGTACAGACCTGTCGTCAGGTCCTAAAACTGCTAACTCTGCCTTTCTCTTGTTGCGTTAGAGACTGCAGTCTGCAGCTGTATCCTTTAGTACGACTTTCATGTCGGCTCATTGCGGAGTTGTTGTGAAAGTCTTCAACTTGCCAAATATTCGGTGGCTCAACTTTCTTTCTGTTCTTCTTACATATGGACGTACCTATGTATGTCAGTTTGACATATCCTGTACTCCTCAATAGTTTTAAGAGCTCCCTCAAGTATTTCAAGACTTTGCCAGAAAAACTAGTTGAACGGCTAGCCTTGAAATAATATTTGGAACAGTGACTTTTTCATCTGATTTAATTTTGAAGTCGTTGGTTTTTGAAGGAAAAATATGACATGCAGTAGTTTTATTAGTGTAATTTAGATTGGAACATTTTAGAGTAACGAGTATACATGTACATATGTATCTACCTTTGAGAAGAGTGGATCTTGTACACAATCCATAGGTTGCATGAGTCTCTAATATTGAATAAACGCCTACAGTGAGGTCTTTATAAGTTTAATTTAAAAAGTAATGATTTGTATTTGGAATATTTCGCGTGATTGTGTTATTAAATGGGGGGATGGTAACTCCCTGCTTAATGTCCCATAGCTTTTGAGCTATATTGCTTATGGTTGGGGATCTCTGGAAGTGCCTGAAAATGAAATTTTGTTAGTAAGAGAGTATCAGGTTTATGCTCGTGTATGCATTTCATAATCTTTTGAGCTTCCGGGCCGAGAAGGATTTTTCTTTTCTTGGCAGAGCTTATCCGATTAATTTCCTGAAATTTTTCACGACTTTGTATATGTGGTCTATAAGTGTGTGTAGGATTAATTCGATCCGGAGCCGAAATTTGCATTTTTCCAGGAAAAGAGAAACTCTGCAATATTTTGAAACTTATACTCCTGGAACTATTTAACAGTCTAACAATGTTTGGAGATAAGGTCAAGTTAATTTGAATGAAATGAATCTTACTTTTTATTTTTTCCTTAATGAGTTTCATTATCCTGAATTGTAAGACTACCTTATATGTGGGTTCGAACTTTCCACCGGATTCGTTTTTCTCTTTAAATGAGTATGCACATACCCGTACAGGAGGATTGAACTGGTTGAAGGGAGAAAATTTCATCGTGAACACTTTATTAGCTAAACATGCAAGAGGTATTGTTGCATGGGAAGGATTTCATATACATGTATGCAAAGCGTGCGAATCTCATTATTAATTTCCTGATGAGGAAGAAAGTAGCCGCGTGTCTGAGATAACACTATATATGCCTACGTGTGTTGCGGACTTGTTATGGAAAAAATGTTAATGTTCTCGAGCCACTGTACGAATTAAGGAGAACCACTGCGGGAGAGAGAGAGAGAGAGAGAGAAAGAACTCTATATCCAGATACTATGTAGATCCATAAGTATATGTAGATCTGTAAAAATGTGCTGGGTTTATTACAAGAGAAGAAATGAGTTAAGAGATGGAGAATAAGGAATATGGCATGAATATGGCATAATACCCAGATGTAATTCAAATGTTTGGCTTTTGCGGTGTTGGTTGGTGGAAATAAATGGAAAATGAATAGTAGATGTATGTGTGACTTAAGTATGAAATAGTGAAGGAGGGAGGGCGATTAGACTCCCTGGTTTGTAATTTGAGGACAGTCGTCGAGCTGAGATTATAATTGCATCTTTATGGTCGTTATGGCGTTTCTGATCTCCCTGATAGTTCTTGATGGGAAATTTGCATGTCTAAACTGTGTGTAGAGGTCTTATTGATGATGATGGGAAACCCTACGTGCATATTTACCTTGATAGTACCAGCATTTTGTAGGAGTAAGAAGGACTGTGTGGATGTGTAGTAACGGGGTATAGTCTGCATATAAAACACAATTTGGTAGTGGTCCCTTACCTCCAGAATACTACGTATGTACATATGTACATATAGTATAAATGTCCATGTAGTAATTCCATGGCTATTATGCATGTGATCGTTCGTGGCTTTTTACTTGCTCTTACTTTCAACTGCTGTAGTTTGCATAAACCTTGATACTATATAGGTAAAACCGAGTTAAGTTTTTTCCCTCCTCCAGTTTGTAAACACATGGGTGTGTAGGTATACGCAATGGAGACTGAATTTCAACTAACATTTGATAAGAACAATTGGAAAATGTTATTATAGTCGGAAATTGTGACGATGGCTTTCTTCAACGATATGATATTCCTCCCGCTCTTCACCATCATTTTACATATGGTACTGGGAAGCACCAAGGTTCATAGACTGCTTGGCTGCCTTTTCAAGTGCAGTGTAAAAAACCTCACGAATGAATGCTTTCACATTTTCCCAAATGCTACAGTATACTACTACACACATTACACTAGCACTACATTTTCATTTGTACACTTGTACAGGATTGCAGGGCTGTTGTGTATCTGTCGCTGTTTGTAACCTTCTCTATGACTGCGCTTATGCAGTCATACCGTCATACTTCCCTGTTTTGTTGTTGTTTATGTGAATGACTCCTGTTCTGGTTGTTATAAGTCACGTCATAATCATAACACTCAGGCAATACTACTAGACCCGGTCACACTCTCACAAGCGTAGCTCCATATGTGCTCTTGTAAGGAAACCCCCTTTCCATATGCCTGCATTTTTTTATGTTAATTGATAAATTTTCCGATTTTTCCCCCTGTTTTATTTTTCCTAGCTGCTTATCTAAATTCTCTTGAATTGTGTATTTTGTTTCGTATCGGGCATTGATTTCTTCACATTTAAATACAGTTAAATAAAAAAAAAATTGATCAAAAGCCTATGAAGTTTCTACTTCCATCTGGGGTTTGGAGTTTGAGCAGGGGTTGTTTTAAATTTCCAAGTTAAAGGCGCATTTGAAAGTCACATAAGCGTAGGACTCCATCAGAAATGTAGATCCAATTGGAGTTCACATGTTGGAAGAAAATTTAGTGGGAGATTTCGTGTTAGATTGGAAATTAAATAAAAGTGAAACGTGAGTAGAGGAAAAATTTGTAAGCAATTCATTTACATTGATAGATTGGGGTGGAAGGAACTGTAAGATTTGGGAACTGTCGTTACCATTTAGATGGATGTGTGTGCTGGCTGTCGCTGCTTGGAATTGTTAATTTATGACGGTTGTATAGGGTCGCATAGCTCTGGTCATATAAAAAATAACTGGGCAGTATAGATCCTGTAAGAGATTGTCTCTCAAGTGCCATGGAGTTCAACCCCTTTCCGACTACAGTTCAGCCGTGTCAACTTTATTTCTTGGATTTATTTCCGCAAAATCCTGTCATAATACTCCTATAAAGCTGTATCCGCGTGTTTCTCTCTCTCTCTCTCTCTGTCGCCCCCGCAGTTCCGTGTAATTAGTTCAGTTCCAGAAAATATCAAAATGGCAGAGAAAGATGTGTACGGTGAAATTTGTAATTTTTATCCATCCTTGCGTCTCCTTACAATCATATACATACATAACTCCTTACGAAATAACCAGCTGGACTTGGTTACAGTAATTATTATGTATGTAGGTGTCTATTTTACAATGGATGGTTATGCCTTCAGAGATTTTAAACTTTGTATGCAGAACATGTTTCCTGGAGAGGAATGTGTACACTTTTGTGTCTCTGTCCACGTACATACAATTTCACTACGGCCCATAATCCGTGCACTCATTCTTGAGTTTAGGTTTGCCTCGTTTAATTAGTTTGGTGGTTTCCTTGGCATTGCTATTCTTAGGAGTAGTAGTGTGACATTGGTGTGGGAAATCTGAAATTGAAATCTCTTTATGATACTTGACTGAAATGGTGGGGGGCCATCGTGACTGGTGATTGTGTACATATGCGAAGCAATCTACATTTAACTGCAGATATGGGAAGATATGTGGAGCAGGTTCTTTAAATACAATGGAACGACTACACCGAGCCTGGAGTTTCAACAGAGTAAACCCAAAACAGTCAGGGTAGGAAAGAAACCCCTCCACACATATATATCTAATAATTATGCTATCCGTTTGCGGAGGCGTTTCTTTTCAACCCAAGGACCAACCTCATTTAAAGTTTTAGTACTGCATTTGTCGTTACTAATAGTCGAGATAGACACCGAGTGGGAAAGCCACTTGGTGAAACAACCACACCAAGGTTAATATTTGATATGCAAGTTGCACAATCATTTTCATCTTTTATTTTTGACCAGAGTAGGTATGTACTGTACATGTACCCTGTCAAAAATTAACTTGGGAGGATTTCCTCAAAGTGTTTCACCAGGAAGAGTCAAAGAGTGGGTTTGGGTCTGTAAATATACCTTTGATGTGAAACTCATAAACGCTCATTTAATATTCAGGTTTAAAATGCTTTTAAAATCAACCGAGACCACCAAGTGATTATGAAATTAGAGGAAAGCCTTGGGCCCCTGTACTCCCTCTACTCCTATGCAAAGTGGAGCTATGCATAAAAACATAGGGGAGAGAAAGAGAGAGAGAGAGAGACAGGCCTTAAGGTTAAAAATCGATTAAGTGATTCGCCAAGTACGGAGAATTGATAGATTAAACTCTCTCACTTTGTAATTACGGGGAATCGGTGGCTAAAATCACATTCCACCGACGTGCATTAGGAGCGTCAGTTGAGCCATGAGTGTTGTCTATATTTCCAGTCCGGGATAAGTATCCACACTCAGTCTAATCTAGTTGTTTTGGGGTCTACCTATTCGGCTCAGTTTTGCATTACTACGAAAAACAGGGGGTTTTTACACTCAAACTCATTTTATTGACAATTTTATGTATAATTATCCCTAAGAATAGTGGGGGTATTAAGTCTATAGTGGAATGCTATAGGTTATTTACTAAGATGGCAGAGATCTGAATACACCTCGGTGCATATTTTTGGATATGTACATACGTACATACTTGCACTATTCATACATAAAAGTATGGAAGAAATGTGTGCATATCAAGTATCTATACATAGATACATACATGCTTGGTCCTGTGTATCTGGGCTCTGGCAGTGAGTAAATTCGAGAAGGTGAGGCTCCATTTGAAAACCTTTTAGAACTACTTTGCCTAATTGGTGTTTTAAAAGCAGCTCTTTTCATCCCGAGCATGGTAGGATATAGACAATGTTCTGTGGAGTTGAAGGAGTAGTAATTTAATTGTAACCTCATTTTGACATTAAAATCACCTAAGGTGCTGGCTCTCCCTGTCGCTTGTGCTTCCTAAAAGTAAATACTCTTCTTCCCTTTATCACCTCAACGGAGTCCGGGAAATTAAATGGAACAAAGGGTGAAAGATCCTTTGGAGGAGTACTTTACACCATCGTTGTATTACATTGTAGGTTTTAGTTTGACATTCAATTTGTTTCCATTGGAGAAACGTATTTATCTTGACTTAATTCCCTTTTGTGAAATCGTACTACTTATGCCCTTTGTCATATATAGGGGAGAAGGGTTTATTTTTTAGCATTGACTTGGACTAAGTGGATCAAAGGTTGGCATGGGAAACTCACAAATATATATGGAAGTATTAATGCTTAAATCAATCACCATTCCTCTCTTCTTATTAAACTGAGGGGGTATTACAGAGCCCTGTCCTTACTCCAGTCAGAGCCAGTTATGCACTCTCTGTCTCTCCCACCCTCTCGTCATGTAGGGTCTCTATAATTTAACATTAATTATGTATGTAGGTTCGTGGGGGTAATTGTTTCCTACAGTTACCAAGAACGGCTTTTTCAATGGGTCTCCACTCCCTCAGTCAAGAAAGATTAATACCTTGGGCTCATAGACTTGGCCTTCTGTAAATACATACTTAGCTAATGCCGTACACTTATGTTCACATTCATTACACTCGACCACAGACAACTTTTTTTGACTTGTCATAAAGGGATTTTTTCCCTTTGAACTCGTATAAAAGTATAGAAGTAATTCTCGACTGTGTTTTCCTATGAAAGTGCATAGATACTTACAGACAATTCTCATATACATGCAGAATTTTAAATTGAGATTAAGTTCCAAAAGGGAGCTACATACGGACAAGTGCGGCCGGGGGTTATAGCCAACGTGAGAAATCTTGGAAGGTCGTTTTTCTTTGAAAACAAGGAAATTCCAGGTTGATTTTTTGATTGCCTTGAATTGAACTCAAATTAATTCATACGCTTAGAATTCCGGTTACGTTTCAAAGGAGATATGGGTCTATATGCAGTAGATTATGTATGCACGTGAAGACGTATCTGTATGTAACATTTGCAGGGGTACTGTATACGTGTCTACGTACTTACATATAATTATGTTGAGACCTACAAACATATTCTATATTCAGTTGTATGTACATAGCTGTAGCTACGTATGTATGTGCAGATATATACATACATACCTTCAGTGTAGATACATATTCTTGAAAGATGTAGGTATGCAGTAGATGAACGGCATGGGCTCCACTAACAGCTAAGATGACTCCTCTTGGAGAGTGGAGTTTGTTTGTTTAGTTCGTTTGTTTTTCAGATTTGGTTAAAGCCAGTTCAGAGCCAACAGTTGAGTAGGGAGAATGTATTATGTATGTGTATGTGTGTATTTGCTAGCAATTGAGAGATCGGGGGAAGAGATATCTGTGGGAAAAAGGAAGAGTGCAATTAACGAATTAAAGGGCGATAGTATGTACGACTTAATTTTCTATAAAAAAAAAAATAGAAGCTGCTGTAGCTCTGAACCCTGATTGTGAGTTTTAGTCAGACGGTGGTTATTATAGGATATAAGAAGCATTGTTTCAATGAGTTGGGATAGAAATAAATGGGATTGAGAGCGTTTTGTTCCATGGCTGTATGGAAGTCGTATTAGTACTCCTCCTAAGCCTTACTGTCATTTGGATCGGACTTTTTCTCTACTTTCGATATAAAGATGATCGTATGTAGACTGGGACGGAGATAGCGATGAGGGAGACGTTCTAGGAGCGGAGCTACATACAGGGAATGAGAAGAGCAAAACAGGGGAACCATCCTCATAACTACTGGGAAGGAGCATTTTCGATAACCACAGAAGCAATTAGAGTGGCCCGTAATGGCCGTGTAGTCATCCTGATCGGATGTCTTTTGGCACGCTAATTACCGTCATACGGGCCACCTGAGTCCATACAGTGACTAGCCTCAATGTGCCTTTTATGGGCTTGACTGCCTCACTTGTATTGCACATTGCAGCCGCCGTTCCAACCAGCGCTCTCTTTTTACTAGGCTCTTTCCATGCTCCCGTTCGTCTCTTTCAGCTCTCTCTCTCTCTCTCCGCTCCTTATGTCGTCTTTCTTTTGGAAAAATTGCTGTCGTTTGCATTTCCCCAAATTGAGCTTGGACATTCCACTTACGGACTATACTTGACTTTTTACTGTCATCTTTAACTTTTATACACTTGTTTCTTTGGTTTCTCTCTCCCTCTCTCACTCTCTCTCTCTCTCTCTCTCTCTCTCTCTCTCTCTCTCTCTCTCTCTCTCTGGATCCTGGTCTCCCTCTCCATTTAAGTCTTTCTCCTCGGATGGCCCCATGTTCTGAGTCTCACGCTCTGCTCTCTTAATGCGATGTGGGGACTACCAAATTGCTCATAATCTCCAGCATGGCAGGACTTTTAGTCTAAACTATTTATGAAACTTTCGGGTGATTAAGGAATTTAGCCCAAGGGGAATTGATGTTTTTTCTCTAAGTTGCTATTAGGTGGTCAAATTTTTTCCGGGTAATTTTTATTGTCTTCAGATTAAAAATGATTTTCCCTTCCCCTGTCCTTTCTTTCCGTTACTGTCTTTTTTTTTTAGATATTTTCTGTATCGTGTGTATACTTTGATTTTTTAAAATTAGAAAACTCATTTACATTCTGGAGAGGGAAGATTTATAGGAAGACTTATTTTGTATATAAATTACACGGGAGCAGGAGCAGCTACTGTAACTTCCATAGCTCCCTAGTACTATGAATGCATTTATGGTTGGGAATTGAGGGTATTCATTTTAGGGTGAGCCGTGTGTTGTGTGTTGTGTGTGAGTGAGTGTGTGTGTGTGGTAGAATTGGCGTGTACGGTTTGTATTTTCTCCCACTATTTTTCCACGATCAGTTTCACTCATTTGGCTGTCGTTTCCTTGTCTGTATATATTCCCTGCCTCTGTGGTTGTTGTAGCCACTACGGTGAGAGACTACATTCGTTTTGAAGTTATGTTCTATAGTATGACGGAGCGGCTGAATAGCTACACGCATGGAGTGAGGGTATGTGCATGGAGGAGGTAGTTGTTTAACTCGTTATAATGTTTTGGTAGGACGAGAAGAGAGTAGAAGTTAAGACTGTTGCTCACTTTTCTGGCGTTCGAGGCTGTTAGCTGGCAGGCGTCTGTCTAGATTGACTTCCCCACTAACCGCCCTCATCTTTCTTCTCACTCACTCACTCACTCACTCTCTATATAAAAGCTAAAGGAGTCAGAGAAGCGAATCCAACTCTTTCAAGCTCACTCTCTTCAGCTTTCTCCATTCCCTACTTCATTCTCTCGTTGTCTGTTGTCAGTTGAGCAGCGAAGTAACTCCAGCTCAGTGTCAGCTCCTTGCGTATATGTATATACCGTGCCCTCCTAATACAGACACGTACTGAGCCTCCGATTTGTTCACACTGTCAATCTCTCCCCGGCAAGTGTTTCGTACAACTTCAAATCTGTAAACTCCAAGCTATCAACGGATTCTCTTATTGTAGCTGCAAAAATATTAATTAGATTTGTCTTTGAGCATCTCCTCCAACCCCGTCACCGTGGTTGGATCAATATACCGTTACTTGTAAACTGTGACAATTTATTCATTACCTCTGACTTTGACATGGTACCAGTGTGCTCCCAGTATTCATCCAACTAGCCGAGATTCAAAACTATCACTGACTTTGTGCATTCATCACTTGATGGGAATTCATTCTTAATTACGTACTGTCACACACGTGAAAAGACAATTTTCTTGAGACGGAGATAATTAGATTTTGTTGTTGTGACGATTGCAAAACTGTTTGCCAGGAATTACGTAGATACATAGTTTGGTCACTGGAGAAGAGAAGGAAAAAGTGAAACAAAGTAAAAGTACGAGAGTTGAACTAAAAACTTGTGATTGTTATTGTCATTGACGAGGGAGCACTTGAAGAGTGACAATTTGTCTCGAGAGTCCTTGAGAAATTTCCTCGGCCCCAGTCTCTCAGTCTCCTCTCACCTTCCCAACTAATTGTGAACTGAAAAATTAATTAAGAAATTCTTTTTAATCACAGAGACTTGAATGCTAATGGGCAGCAGGAAGTGGAAGCTTTCTTCTCGTCAACATTCAAACAACTCCCTGGTCTCAGAGCATAAGTTTCCCAAATAGTTTTCCCTACAACAGAGAACAACCTTCCTCCATGTGTAATTAGTCGGCGGAAAAGGTAAGCCTTTTGAATTCTTTTTTATTTTGAGTCCTCCATTGCTTTTATGTACCTCTGCCAACATTTAGATCTCTAATGTATGTAGCTATCTACATATATGGGTTCATGCATAAGGGGAGATAGCTTAACTGATTTCGTTTAGTCTCAATCCGGGCTATTATATTCAGGGAGAGTATATAGTCATGTACACTTAAATATCCAGGGAAAAGTTGTAAAGAACAAGAGGAAGGGAGGTGGAAGGATTCTCTGGGAAGCAAGTACACTTGAGTAGTATTTGGAAGAAAATGTGAAGATTAGAGTATAAGCGAAAGGCTGATGTAGTTACTAAATGTATAGTACGGCCATAGAAAAAAAAAGTAGAGACTGTAGGATTTCCTCCTTGGAAGCGATTGAGCATGTGATTTGAATGAAATAGAGAAAGTGAAAAATTATGATAATGATGGATTTGCTGAAACATGGATAGTTTTGGGAAAGTAAGAGGAGAAAGAGGAATCGAAAGAGATTTGTCTCTTTAGCTCTTTGTAGACTCCAAAGGGATTTCCTATGTACATTACTGCCTTGTTCAAGAACATTTCTTTGTCTCTTTAAGTATACTCTCGCATGCTGTTCTCAGCTCCCCATAAGGAAAGTACTAGGGTGGCTTCTCCTATAACTATCTATATGCAGTCATTTTTCCCCATATTATGGGAAATTATGTCTCCCTGTACTCTATATTTAAGTCCTCACATCAAATTTTCACGCCCAACACCTCCACCACTTTAATTCTGCATACACTCAGGCAGAACAGGGAAATCCTAGTGCTTGCCATAGTAAGAAATAAAAATGTAGATATCTATCAATCTTACCTATCCTCGTCCAGAGAGAGAGCCGCCTGTAAACATTGTCTTCCGTCTTGAAAAAAATTCATGGTGTATTCCAAATCCATCCAAATTATCTCAAATTAATTCCATTGCCAAGATTCCTGATTCACGGTTTCCTTTCAGGCCTTTTATTGTAACTTGGGTTGAGTCAGTTGCAGGAGAGTGAGGGATCCTGGGTAGGAACTGGGATGAGGAGCCTTGGTAGGAATAAAATGCATTGTGTTGTAAAAGTAGAATGGTCCATAGATACAAGTATTCATACGACCAAGTTTTCAAGAATGTTGTTATACAGTGACTCTGTATAGATAGTGAGAAAGGAAGGGAGAGAGAATGATGGTCGTCATGAAAAATCAAGTGAATCCTTGGAAGTAGCAACTATCTTAAAACTGTTTATGGCTACCTTTGTAAAGTTTTCTTGGAGACAGATTAAAGTGTATGTCAGATATGTATGGACGGGTATGTCCAATGTACATACATACATAAGTATACGTATACGTACAAATGCCTGGGTTCTTACTCCACTCGGTTCGGGAAAGTAAAACGTCAGTGAGGGGCTTATAGTTCATTATGCACGGTCTGTATGTGCAGACACCTATCTCTGAGCAGGGATGTACAGATATCAATATGTATCTACCTACATGTGTATGGATGGATGGATGGGGATGGAGGATAAAGCTAAAAAGATGGAAGAGAGATAATGTTGAATGTGTGTATGTGTGCAGTTGAATGTTGAATCAGCATCCGTGGGGCCCAGCGTGTGTCGGAATGTGGGAAGTTTTTGTAGCTCTTCACTTCAGTGACGAACTTTTTGCCTTTTCATCATAGCATCACATGGTGCTCACAGTCAAAAAGCATCTATCTTTGTATTTCCTCCACAACTTTTTACAGGGTAAAAATCTTAAGTTGCTGCAAGTGCTATGTAGATATAAGGGAGGAGAGGGATAAGGGGGTTTGAGTACTTAAACTCTCTGTAAGATTATGTATCTCTCTGAGTGTGTGTGTGTGTATGTATGTATGTATGTGTGTGTGGACGTAGTTTTTTTTATAACCTTCTTAACACAGTGTCTCACCACACCACTCCGAGTACTTATATAGTCCATCTCTTACTCTCCTGTTTTTTCCACTGCGGAATGGATATTATTGAGGAAAGCGAGACTACTATATACAGGGGAATGATTTTTTATCGTAATTTTTCGGCGTCATCCTGCATTGCATGAATGGAGACGGGAGAAATATAGTAAGAGAGCGTGCGGACACTCGGAGTAATACCAATGAGTGTGATGTATGTACGTTGTGTGGGGATCCCCTTCTTCATCTGGGTCTTCATCGGAATTTAACTGTCATTGGAACCGCTCCTCCTCACCTAGAACATGAGATCCTCTTTTATCATTTAGTTTTACTTTCTTCAACAACGGACTTCAACCCTTTGTGTTAAATACCTTTTTGAATTTTAATTCTCCTTGGCGGAATACTTTTCCTTTGGTTGATTCTTCAATTTTATTTTAAGCCATGCTCTGGAGCTTTCAAAGCATCTTTCAATTTTCATCTATAATGCTTTTATGTAAGTTCAGATGAACTGAAAAGGGTATTGTTTGACCATTTTAAGATAAATATACTGTATAGGGGCTTTGATCAGCAGTTTAAAAAAAATAGGACTTCTCTTAAACTTAAGGCTGATTTTTTTTTCAATTCAATTATGTGTCTATTGTGCATACAAAATAGTATTGTACAAGGTCCGAGATAAGGGTTTGGTTCCGTATTGATGACAGTGATGTTTTGCTCTCTTAAGTTCCGTCCTCACTCTTACACACTTGGACGTATTGGTTAAGCTGCCAAGGTACATTAATATGTCTCTCATATGGAAGCACGTCTCGTTGCTGGGCTGATGGAACGTTTCTAGAGCTAACGAAGGATGAAGCATTTAATGCACCAAGACTGGATAATGTAGCGTGAGATAATTCCAGGATTTATGCATACACTTTTCTATTTGTACATATCTCTATCGTCAAGTGTGGCGTTTGATTCTGTACAGACAAAAGAGTCTGTAAGTTTTTATACATGGCCAACCTCGGGTTATGCACAGGTATTTAGATTATTACATCATAGATGCATATATCCCAAGTGTAGATATGCCCAAGTTCCAATCATACATTTTCTGCGTGATAAACCTCCAGAGAAAAATAGCGGATCGAAACTAGGCTTCGTTGTCCTATGTCCCTTACATACGCGATTAGTACACAGTACAGTAAAAAGCAGGAAGGGAAAAGTGTTCTAAATGTATTAAACAAACTTGAGACTTATAAACAAAGAGCATTCATTGTATTTTATGTGTGGTGCTCATGTATATGTACCTAGCATTTCTCAAGCAATTTCCTACGCTTGGGTGGGTTATTAACATGAGGATCGGATTGTCCATGTAGATTCCTACTATTGTCGGACGTACTGGGGCTTGTGGAGAAACGTGAATTCGACATGGACGATACATTCCTTTCAAAGCCAGAGTATATCTGCCCATGTACATATGTAATGTAAGCCCGGCATTTCCCCGTGAATAAGGCTATAAAATAGTAGTAAATAAGGAATTTTTGGTGTAATTGACTCGAAAATAATTTTGGTATTAAACGGAATTGTAAAATAAACATGGAACGTTTTATTATTTGGCTCAGCCTCGGTTGACTGGAATGTCTCTGTGTACTTACACAAATATGTAAGTATTTATTACAAGTAAAGTCACGATGTGCTGAGAATCTATAGTGGTAGTGTGTACTTGTATATCTATATATAGATATGTATAGATAAAATCCTGTGGATATCTATATACACGGAGATATGTGTTGGAAAGAAATGAAAATGGTTAAAGTGAGGGCCTTTATTGCCCTGGATAAAGTTTTGGATCGTATGGCTCAGCATTGCTGGTGTATACTGCTGGAGTAGAGCTCAAGTGTATGAAAGGAGGGATGGAAAACATTATTATCGGACGTGTGTGCGATACACGTCAAACTCGGGATTTCTGGCTGGCTCTCATTCCCCAATGTGAAGTCAGCTGTGGGTATGTATGGACGTGTGATTAAGACTAGTCTATCTAGTATTAAGCTGGATATGGGAAAGTATGTTTACACAATACCCGTCACTATAGATTGTTTTTGATGACAATGAGGGGAAAGAGTGGTTCAAATAAAAGCGCCCTTTATCTTAACGATTAGTGCAGGACATAACCAGCGGCAGGGAGAGAGAGAGAGAGAGAGAGAGAGAGAAAGAGAGAGACAGTAATAAGTATTAATAAATATTTGAGTCGGATTTGAATTTAAATGTATCAAAATGAAGGCTGATGTGACATGGATTCATGTCTATGTCTGCCTTCCCTCGCCAGCCCAATGGTTTCCTCAACTTTTAATGGCCAATCAAAGACACCTGGTTGAGTGAAGCGGAAAAAATTGACCATTTTACACACTACAGTGACAACCCTTCGGGACTGTATGAAGCCTCCCTCGTCTTTGTTTCATGTTAATGGACATTGAATTGAGCTTCGGAGTCATAACTGGAGACACTGGAGAGACGAAATAAAATCTCCCATTGTGTTGTTATCCAGTCCGTGTCGGCAGGCTTGAACGTATGTATGTACGTTAAGAGGGTCGGTATCGGAGCTCTGAAATTGCAATAATTATTTGTGTGTATGGGACATGTACTAAGAAACTATTAGCAGTAGATACTGAGAGGTAGGACGCACATGGCACACGGCCCCGGCGCCTTTTTGATTTGGGCTTTTATGGTGGGAAATGACCGATTTTTCAAGGGACAATGTGTAACTCATTTGTTGATGGCAAGTTCTTTGGAACATTATTGTGGTCAGAGCATGATTTGGGGGTCAGTTGGGTACAGTGAGAACTGTATCAGTGTAGGAGGAATTCGATGGAGTTGATAAGGGAAATGACATGGCAGGAAAAAAGGTCTGACTTCTATATATTTTGTGTACGATTAGAGCGGTAAAAGGCGATAGATTGGAGACTAGACAGTGTTGATGATGACGGGCCAGTAAATGTAAGATTTGTGATGCCTGCCACGTCGGAGATTGACGGAGTGGATGGTGTGTTAACTGCTTTGTGACATGACATGCATCCGAGCACAACTCACGTTCCTGTTTTTTTTCTCTTCTTCTCTTTTCTCTCCGTCTTCTCTCTTTTACTTTTTTTTTCACCCGCACTTCCCTCCAGCCTCTGTGTAGTAAAGTTGTGTGTAAGTTTGTGTAAGTATACACACATTGGATGTACATAGAGAAAATGCTATTTGCTATCCATTCATTCCAGGGCGAACATTATTTAGCTATAAATTTTACGAGTGCTCCTATATATATTTTAGATGGAATTAGGTCTGCACGAGATTTTTTCCCCATCCACGGCGTCAGCACTTTTTCTTGATGGTGTTTCAGGTTTCCTCTCGGTGCTCAACGTACTTTCTCAACTTATATACTCACTCTGATTTATAAATTTTAAAGATTTTGCAGTTTCCACAAAATTGCAACCTTCCTCGGGAAATTTTCTATGGAGTTGTATCTATACACACCCACGGTCTCTCCCGGCTCATATTTCTTGATTGCGTTTTTTTTTCAAAAGTAAAGTCATCATCATCTACAGCATGTTATTAAATGGGAAATTGTCCAGACCTAGGTTTTTCTTGGGGAAGTTGTGTGACTCGCGGAGGGTTGTTGTTACTTTTTTGTTTTCGCTCGAGGAAACGTTACTGTAATGTCATGTGACATGAAATAAGTTTTTGTGGGATGCTTCTGGAGGAGAATCGATGGGAATGGACGGACGGACAAGTGTATGTGTGAGAAATGCGATCATTTTGTACACATCTCTTCATAAGTTGCCAGTGTGAGGAGGCATGGATGTAATACTATATAGTTACCTTCCCTCCTCGTAAGTGGTTGTAGGAAAGTCCTGTGACATATCGTGTGTCATTGCTATTTGTCCGAGTGGAACTAATGTCAGTCAGGGTTGGCCTTCCTAACAGGATTTATAGGAGTGCATGTGTGTGTGTGTGTGTGTGGGGTACGTGCGGGATCGAAGGAGCTCGTAACTTGGGCTTGTTAAGAGTGCCCTACATGTGCTTGACTGACGTAATAATCATTTATGAGGAATGTTAGTTTGCCACACAAATTGTAACTCTTGAGGGTCGTTGGTGTATTTACGGAATGAGGAGTAGTTTTCGGCGGGAGTGAAAGTCGGGAGGTTTGCGTTTCTATAATAATTATTTACTCAGCTTATTTTCTCTCTCCCTCTTTAATACTCTCTGTCTCCACATATTATACTACTTGTGACAACTGTAGGGATGTATATGTGTTTTTACTACAGTCCCTCAGTCAGCTAGCGTGATAAACATGCAGAGACAAGCTGTCATATTTTTGGGATCGTTTGCGGCTCTCTCTGCTCTTGGCGTCGAAGGTCAATGTGTTGTTGAGGTTGTGTGAAGAGCTAAAGGTTGACTTGTTATAGTAATTGTAACAAATCTGCTTGATGGAAACCCACCACGAACTCTGCAGATACTGTCGACGGTCCTGCAAGAAACTATTTCTCTCATGCATAGATACATACAGTACTGTGTGTGCAATTACGTGTAGTGACCACAGTGGTCAAGTTTTATGCTGCAATAGATGGAAATATACAAGCTCATATATTAGACATGTCCCGTTACCCTAACTCCTCATGATAGAATCAGTATCATCAGTATATAGAAATAGTATCTCATAAATGACACATGTCTATTCTTACGTACGTGGTGTTCGATTACTTGATTTCTGGTGGATGTCTATTTATATATATATAATTATATATATGTGTGCCTGATTGTGACTAATTATTAGACTAATTTTATTGCATGCCTCGTGTGTCTGAGTGTGTATGTGTGTGTGTGTTTCGTGGAGAAGAGCAAACAAATAAAAGTTGTCCAATGTTTTCTCTCCCTTTCTCTCTCGCTTATACAATGCCTGACATATAATATTGTCTTTGGTTGCAATAATGTGACTTTTAGCTGGAGGGATTTATTTTTCTGGTATTTGATTTGATGGAAACATGAAAGAAAGTAATTTGATTTGAAGCTATTTTTAGGAATCGAATTTTTCCTGGGGGTTTTCCTGTCGGTTCTTTGCTGAAACATCGACGGCGGACAAATGGATTTGACTCTGTCTGCTTCTGTTAGTATTTCAGTGCATAAATACTTTCAGCTATGGATGTACATATCTGTATATGACTCAAACTTACATATATGAAACACGTACCATTGGGGGACTTGAGTGAGATCAATTGTATACACACTTAATGTTAGTATTGAATTTCCTTGCGTAATTCAATGATTGCTTACTTTGTCCTTGTTGTCCTTAAAATCCCAGGCGATGAATGGAGCCCGTAGATATATCTGTTGTTGTCAGCAACTGGCGAATAGGTGTAGCTATTTGTACTCGAGAATAACATTTTTATCGAGTAATTTCATTAAGGATAAGATCTTTGGTTCTTGTAGCAATCTTTATCAGAATCCTCTTTTTTCCAGTCATCATAGGTCACTATGGCATTTGAGGTTTTGTATTTTTCTGCAAGTAGTGACTGTCTGTCTGGATTGCAAGGACAGTCGTTGGGTTATATTGAAGTATATGTATAGTACTGTATTTTAACATAAATTTGCTGACAATGACATGTTGCAAATTGCAAACATGTGGAAATTCAAGTTTCCAGAAATATCTAAATTCCAAGTTGTAGTATAAACTTGAATACTAATTCCCTAAAGCGCATTATTGAGTGCTCGAATGTCCAATAAAATGCTTCTACACTTCATCCTGACATCTTAGATGGCTTGTGTTTTATGATCTTTATCTGCTTGTAGGCGACTGTGGAGTAATTAGTTATCGGTTCTCATTGAAATCCACTTAAATGGTCATCGCCAGGGTTTGAACCATCAACTTGTTTGGGCTTGGAAAGTTTACGACAGAACAGGATTGCTCACAATGCAAGTTGTCATTTGTATTTGCTAATAACGATCCTATTCTCACGCTAGTCATTATCATTCTTGAAGGAATGAGCTCATAACTGTCCTACTCTGACTGAGTGAGATCTCAACTTTTAAATTCCATTGGCACTAATGCATAGCAATATCCAGTATCTATAGATATTTTTAAATGCACGTCGCCAATCTTTAACTTTAAAAACAAGCCTTCTCGGACAATAGAAAGGAATTATCCCATTCTCACAGTATATATTTACGCTTTAATTATTTTTAAATATTTCCGTTTGTAATTTCTGAACTGGAAAATATTATTTGTAAGAAAAATTGTCTTCAGTGTGAAAAATAATACCCAGCACAGGATCAATAACTGTTAATCATTTCTAAATAAATATGCGCAAAGCTTTATTAGAATCCGGCCTGAGTTTTAATAAGGATAGTTGGATTAATAGGAATAAATTGAGAAACTATTTTACTGTATTTATGGGCGTTACAGAAGTATTTGAAGCAGCAGCCCTAGTGCACCTTAGCATTAGACCATCACCTTAGAGATCTAAATTACAGTGCAGACAGTCTGTGTTTACGACCGCTAGTAAAGAAGTAATACTCAATCCTCAGCACTATCAACACCTGTAATTACAGACATTAATGAAGACAAAGGCAAAGCATTCCCGTGGGGCTTCGCTGGGATGAGGGAGTTGATGTATAGTTTCATAAATGTGTCTATGCGTTCGCTTCTTTCCAAAAGATACACAAATGGTCTCTGTAGTTTCTATCGGATTTAATTTTGACGGGAGCTCCTCGGTCTAATACCAAATACTTATTATATATATGGCATTGCCATCATCATATCAATCATAGTATTCACTTACAGAGGATGGGATTTGTTTCGGAACTTTGTTACTGTGTCATAGCCTTCTGCTGTATCTGTTAGCCCTTGTGCTCTTGTAACTACAGTATTATTTGCTGTACAAAAAGACTGGCAGAGACAACCCAATTGAAAATAGTTATTTTGCCAGGACAACATGGAGAGAGGCGTTTATTACCAACGATTTTTGAGAAGTTGCTTTTAAAGGTTACGCGCCCATGTCTGCGTGCATGCCCAAGTCTGTCCAGAATCTCTAAAAAAGCAACCCTCTATGCTTTCACCCATACCTCTAAAAGTGACTTTCCTGGATATCTCCTGAAAAGCTTGATGTAATTCTACTATCAAAAGCTTAAAGTCAATGGGAGATCATTGCGAATCTCCATGAATTTTTGTGTTCCTGTAACACTTAAAGTCGTTGAGTCCTTCGGAAAAATAAACAAAAATTGGAGGCAAATTGCGAATTTAAGTTGCATGGTGACCGTTCATTTAACATTAGAAAATATTTGGGGGTGTTCCGCTAATCAGAAATGCATGAAATTTTATTGTGAGACGCTTTTCATAACTGGGATCTTACTATAAAATTTTGGTGATGCGATCTTTAAGGGATCACCCCTTAAATATTAGTTGAATCCTTAAGTTTGATTACAGGTCACTTATGTACATGACATGTTGAGCATACCGGTTCATTTTTTTCTTTCATTCGTGCACAAAAATGCTGATTTTTATTTTTAAGCATTTTTTGCACGAATGCAAGAAAACAATGAATCGCTATTCTTTTTTAACATTTATTTTTTAACATTATTTATTTTTTTTACTTGGGCAGGCTTAATAGTAACCAAGTGTTAATACAACTTAGTCCTGTCCAAGTCAACAAAAAGTAATACCATTTTAGAGTACAAAAAAAAGAAAAAAGAGAGAAAGGAAATACCTCAATGCTAAACACGTTACAAAATCTTGCACCTTGGAATTTGAATGGTTAATAAACTCGAATAAATTAACAATTTTTGTGTACGCTTTCGAATATTTAGTACAGTGTGACTAATATGATCACTCATTAACTTTTAACCACCACGATTAAGTTCTAACTTTGGGTAAGAGAGTAAGTACGGTAAAGATTAACTTTGGGGTCCATTAACACATGCTCGACATTAATTAAAATGATGTAGCTATCATGCATTGATGTTGCTACAGGACTGTCGAGAGGTGAGGTTGTGCTCATCTGAGCTCCCTTATCTTTTGGCAGATCTGCATAAAAACTTTGAGACACAATTCTTTTTTTTTGTCTCCACCAACCGAGTCTCTCTGCTTGGAGAGTTGTGATCCCTGCTGTCAAGTGTCTACCGGGCGAGCGTCTTGCACCATAACGCTACCTTGTGCTGTTAGTGATTTGCCACCACCGAATCAGCACTTGATTCCCGGGTAGTTTGCACCCATAGGCTTTTGGGACATTTTGATTTAGCAGTGATCACCACGAATCCACGTCATTGCCTTGTGGTATTGACTTGGGGGTGAGTGTCCCAATATCTGGCACATTCCTCAGGTTCTGCATAAAGTGCAGAGGCTCACCTGCATTTTACTCTTGGTAGAATAGCAGACGGAGCCCCTGACATAACTTGAGTAGATTGCATATCTTAGTGAAGCAGTTGCCCAAATAGCAACTTAGGGATACGAAATCGGATAAGCAAATTCAGGAAAGTGATCATCCCATGCTCACTCTTCCAATGCTATTCGTAAATTAACATGTTCGACAGGGTAATCTGCAATGGGCCCACTGATGGCCTGAGCAGTGTCCCATAACTTTGGTTGTGGGACCCCCTAAAATACATACATACATACATCATGCATTGATAGCGCTCTGGATGGTTCAAAAAGTTTTAGCCCTTTCGTGGTTAAAAATCAAGTAAATAATCAATTTTTGTAAGCCAAGTTTAAATGTTTCACGTCCACGTAAACAAAATCTCCAAAAATTAGCCAATGATTACGTGCATGTACTTCACTAACAAAAATCATTACAGTATTGACTGAAATCTTTCTACTAGGCTAAGCAATAATTTTACAAGTCCAAAAGGTCGAAATAAATTAATAGCTAAAAAAGCTTAAAAAGAGAAGTTGCTTTTGCGCCCTCAAAAGTTGAAAACAAGTTTTCTGGTAGATGCTTTCAGAATAAATCCCACTAGTTTATTCAAAATTATGAAAACTCTTGAAATTACGAAAAGCAACGCCACGAAATTATTCTCACTGATGCATAAATAGCTATGAAAAAGTTGGTTTACAATGAATACTGAATTTATCAATTTTGAGATGTAAGTTGGAAATTGTTAATTACTAATACTATTGAAAGAGTATTCAAGGAGGAATTATCCATCGTGGCGTTGATTTTTGTCATTTCAAGAGTTTTCATCATTTTGAATAAACTAGTGGGATTTATTCTGAAAGCATCTACCAGAAAACTTGTTTTCAACTTTTGAGGGCGCAAAAGCAACTTCTCTTTTTAAGCTTTTTTAGCTATTAATTTTTCATTTTGCCTGTCCTACTGATGAGGTAGAGTGGCTGAGTGGAATTGATGGGTCATTCATTAAGCCTCCGGTGTGCGTGTCGCAGATAATCTTGTTGATACAATCTAATGATAATTAATTACAAAAGTTAGCAATTAGGTGGAATTGTCTCCTTGAAACCCTCATTTATGTTCTGGGGCTGTTGGTGCGGTGACGGTGGATTGAAATAGAGAGGGGAGGGATGCCTTTCTATATTACTATTAATCCTGAGCAAGGTATATCTATAGATTAGCCTCTAGAGCTAAAACACAATAGGGCAACTCACAAATACCAGTTTTTGTCCCACAAATCAAGCTTCTGTTGCTCTGTGGTTGAAAGTTTAGATTTTGAGAGGATTTGAGGGTTCCGCGTGTAAATTGATATCCTTTAGGAGTGCTTTAAAAGCACTGATGTTTGAGAATTAACAGTTACATGAAAGTATACGTTGAGTGAAACATATACATATGTATATATGTACGATCATACATAGGAATGATTTGATTCTCCTTGTGGTATCATTTATCAAATATCCTTGTTTTGTTCTAAGTTCTGGTCAAGCTCTTACATTAGCGGAACTTGATCCCGAGTGCTTTGTTTAGGAATTCAGAGGTTTTTGGTTGGACTTGATTTGATTTCCCAGAGGCTCTCGTCGGAGGGACGTTACATTTTTATGAAATTGCTCATGGCTCGGAGGAAGGGCTCCGTGTTGAACTTATTGCCGTGTAAACACGGGCTGAGTTACCTGGCTCAGTTTTGGATCTGTAAAATATGGATAAGAGCGGTTTTCTTCGGATTTTGGTTTGATTTCCCTTTTTGTGTGCTGGGCGGTCTTCAATATCTGTGTATGGGGTGGAAATAGGAAGAGGAAAAGCAGTCACTCTATATGCCACTGACGAAGTTTAGATTGGAAGCTCGATCAGATTGTCGCTTTGGGAAAGCAGTATGCGTGATTGTGGCATTTCAAGTCAACTGACTTGTCTCTGATTGATCAAAGGGATGCCGCATTCTCTGACTTCATACCATCAAATAGCTATACAGCAGTGACTCTCAGTTCGTCTGGCGCGTCTTCTGTTAAAAACCCGTGAGAGAGTGTATGAATTCAAAGGTACATAAGTGTGAAGGAGAGACAGAAAACAGGATTATATGATGCCTTTGTTGTTGCCTAGTTGGTTGTGGAGATATCTGCGTCAATACATGCAGACCCACATGCACGGCATGGGTTGTTGTAACTAAAAGTGAAACAGGCCGAGAGAACCTGGTCATAAATATAGGTATTGGTTTTGTATCAGCAAAACATTCCTTCTGCATTACCACACTCGATGCACAATCAAACTCACCTTGTACTCGGTTTTCCACTCCCTCTCGCTCCACACAAACACAATTGCACTGGTGTATTTCGGTTGTTTCACGCACTCAAACAATTTCATCATTTCATTTGTCTTTTGTGCCATAAACCTATTTCAAACCTCCTTTTTTTTAATGCTAACTTTTGCAGTGTGTTTATTTATTCTTTCTGTGACTTCCTTTGCTTTTACCTCACAACTATTTTCAGTCAGCTCAGTGCTGACTCTTACTATTTCAAATATTTAATCACCATGAATTTCCGAGCCTAAGCATTTTCTCTATTTGATTCTTGTTTTTATTATGCCAGTAGCATTGTTTCCTCCGAATCACAGGTCTCTTTGAGCATTTATCTTAAAAATTCATTTATGACCTGGCGTGTTTTACAAACTTTCCCTCCTCCCGAATTCCCCCTCAAGGTTCACATTCATCAGCAGACAAGGAGGTGTTTGGGTTATTTCCTGTGGTGTTGCAAAGGCAACAGAGTCACGCTGACTAAATGAACTAAGGCCGTCTGGCTCGATCTTATTAGGACCAGCAAAGGTTGAAGTATCTAAACGCAGTGCTGGGTTCCGTATATAGTATGTATGTATAATTATGCATAGATACTTTTCTACTTCTAATGCATATCTGACATGTTACAAAATTTCATTGAAGGAGCAATTTCAAGGTTTAAGGTATTATAGTTTTAAATGGAGATTTCAGGGGGGATGACATCGTCATGAAACATATTTCGGGCATGTAAAAAAATGTCAAAAAAGTAAAGAGTCGGGAAAAGAAAATTGAGAAAAAAAAGACTCGTTCGATTTGAAGTCGACTTTTCAATTTGAAAAAAGTCATCTTTCCAGGGAGAGTAGGCAGGTAGTGGGTACACGAGGAGGAATAGAGTCTGTGAATTGTATAAGATTGCTGTTATCCATTGTGATGTGATTTGAGCGAAAGGAATAGCATTTTCTCTCTCTCTCTCTCTCTCTCTCTTTCGTATCTGTTCAGGACAAGTAGACAAGGCAGAAGGGACCCAAAGACATGAAAGGTGAAAGACTTGGATTTCCCAAAGTCTGCGTGAGTATACATGATAGACAGACCCCAGTCATGCAGCCAACAAGAGAGAAAAGAGAGTGAAAAGCAAAGCTCGTGTGTGAAAGTATAGAATGGAGGAGCGACTGAGAGGGAGAGAGAGAGAGAGAGAGAGCGAGAGAAAATAGTAGTGAGGACGAACAAACCCTGCAATAGGAAAAGCCAAATGCATGAAAAGGGAAAACGACAAAACTGTCTCTACAAGTCTATGGTCTTCTTGAGGATATCTTTTTCTGTGAACTAATGTCTAAAGTTGTTCTATGCATACAAAATATATCTAGATTAGATGGAGACAGATACTACTATCTACTGGTGGAGACGACGTAGACATGGTTTTTAAAGGGGGACGAGAATAAAACCGGCGAAAGCAATAACATGGAATGGAGCCCCTCCATGCATGCACGTCCACATACATGTAGGTGTATTCCTGAGGAGATAGAGCAGTGAGAGAGAGAGAGAGAGAGAGAGAGAGAGAGAGAGAGAGAGAGAGAGAGAGACGAAAGAAAGAGAGGGAAAAAACTATCAAATTCTGTCCCTCACTAAACTCGGATAGAATCCTTTAGCTTCAGCTGACTGACTGACTTGCTGCTCGAGAATATGAGTTGGACTGTGAAGAAGAGTAGTCTTCTATATACACAAATACAGATAGGCAAGTCCCAATGGCCTATTGAGATGGTATTGATCAACCCATTGACAATAGAAAAGAGACACCTTTCAGCCTCGAATGGCAAATGATGGTATTTTGTCCGTCGCATACAGCCACGTCTATGTATGTACCTTTCGTGCTCTATTCTGCCTAATAACATCCTCTGTTTTACATATATTCCCATTTCTCCATTATTTGGTTACCCTTACACTCTCGTTCTCTTTTTCATACTGTAGCATTATGCATACCCGTCATTTTTACGTGTTTCAAGGATTATCTCTCTATAGGAGTAGGGAAATATTCAATGGGAGAAAAGTGTAGGGAAATTGGAAAATCGTTCCAGAGGCTCTCAACCTTGTGGAGGTATCTACTATCCTTTGTGCTTCAAGTACATACATACAAGCCGTTCTTCATTCCCCTTTGAGTAGGACTTTTATTGCCTGGAATTATTTTATTTCTTTCCACACCTTTTTTGACTGGAGTAATTGGAGGGAAATTGTTGGGAAACAATAATTAGAAGTACCGCTTTAGCCGAACCAGCTATGTAGTTATTATTAGTATTAGCATGCATACGGGAAATTTCACCTCGCATAGTGTTCAAGCTGATTCCATTAGAGACGTATGTATGTATGTATGTAGCTCATGTATCTACGCATTTTCACGGAACCTACGTCACTCTACCTTCACCCTCTGTGGGGATAGTGTAATGGCCTGAGATTAGTGATAATATAAGTAATATTTAGGTACATAAACAAGCTTAAGTGGTATGCATTATTGAGCAAATTAAAATTATAATGTTTTAATTTATATCCAAGGTAACTGTGTCACCTCAATGGGTTTCATTAATTCTTCCTCCTCAGTCGTTGCTCGAGTCCCAGTTATCAAGTGGGGAAACTCCTGAAAAGGAGCAAATTAGTAAAGTAAATTAGTAAATTTTTTTGGAGAAAGTAAACTTACTAGTTTTAAACCTGGCCAGGAAATGTATTGTAATGGGATTGTGGGTAAGAAAAAAGGTTAATTCAGTATTATTTGAGCTAGAATTTCGTTACTTCTCCTTCACAATGTGATTTTTTTTTACTGCTTTCAACAAAATGTTTCCTTTCTTATTACATTTCTAGACTGGAACTCCTTCTAGTTGGTAGACGAAGAAAGTTTGAATCTTTCCTTCCTTTTAGACTCACTGCATAGTACAGAACGCGTCAAGAGTTTTCAAGAAGGGAAGAAAAGAGAACTCCATGAGGGAAATTAAAGTCTACTGACTTTTTCAAGTTCTTCTTTTGCTACTATTGTTACAGAAAATGTACCTTTTAAACCCGTGACTCATTCATGTGTAATTTGAATGGTACTGCTTGGTTTTGTGTTCAAATGCACGTAATATATACATACATGTGTGTGTGTGTGTGTGTGTGTGTGTGTGTGTGAGTGAGTGAGTGTGTGTGTACGAAAGAAAAGTTTCGGAGGAAAGAATTTGATGGTAGGGAACGAAAGCTTACTTTCAATTGATGTGGTTTGGAAATTAAAGTAAACATTCGGAAAAATTATGAGTATTTCTCCCCCCACGCGTGCAGGTTCGGCCTCGGGACAGAAATGAAAGTGAACGTGTGTAAAAACTGGGGGAAATTTATTATTTACTAAATACTTTCACATATTTTGCTCATCATGGATTATTATCTTCAACTACCAAACATTTTGCAGGTGGGCATTTTTTCAGTGAAGTGCTCACAGGTATAAGTATATTGTATATCGTCGGTGAAGAGGCAAAATGATCTAGGTGCATAATCGATTAGAATCAAATTGATCTACATAACTTTTTCCCTAAAGGCAAAATGAACTGGGTGCAAACCTCTTTAAAAGCAAACTGATCTACATACAATTTTCCTTAAAAGCAAAATGATCTAAGTGCTGGTCTAATTTTTTTTGTGAGAAAACTAGCATCTGTAAGGAGGACACGTGGCTTATAAGGGCTAACCATGACTGTAATTGACCTAGGGTTGTGGGTTAATATTCTCTGAAGGGTTTGTTATTACTAACGATCATTCCGGCAACTAAAGTTAATTTCACTTATTGCATCTAATACATTTTTAGTTACGAAAACTGCAACATTCATTTATTTTAAAATCGACGAATTAAAAGACGAATTAAAAGACGAATCAAAATCACAGTAAGCTCATGTGTTAGTGTGCACATTGAATTGGTTTTCCCTTTAATAATTCTCAACGTGGAGTTTTTTCAAATCGTATTCTACGGTCATCACTATTATCATAACATTCAGAATCATTTTCAAATGTTAAATCATAATCAGACCTGGATAACCGAAAAATAAGGTTTCCGTTAGTTCGTTATACGTTATTGTCATTTTTTTTCCGTTTTCGTTTTTGTTTTCGTTATTTTAAAATACCGTTATCGGTTAAAACGGTTTACAATCAAAATAAATTCGGTTAAACGGTTAATAACGGTATTTAACAAATTTATTCGTATATTTTTAAATTTATATTTGATTAGACTAATAACAAAAGTATTATTCAAACATTTCAAAACCACGGATCCAATACCATTCAAAATCCGTTTGTTCGAAGGAACAAAACGGCGTTCATTACCTCGTCCTTCATACTGCTTCGTCTTTCAGATAGTACAAATGCTAAGGCTGAAAACAGGCGTTCAACACTGACTTGAGTCGCAGGAAGGCAAATAATTACTCTAGCTATATATCTCAACGAAGTTGGACCATTACTGGCCCACCATTCGAACAGATCTAACTTTACGCCTTTTTTGTTTTTTTCACGCGGAATTTTCTCGTATAAGGCTAAACCTTCCAACAATGCTGTTCTGCTGCAAACAGAAGCCGTAAATGCAGATTCTTTGTTCTTGTCTTTATTCCTCAGAAATACTTCGAACGGGTCCTCCTCGTCATCAGAAACATTAGCTTTAGGCTGCTCGACAACTTGCTCTTCAATAAGCTTTTCTAACCGTTTGGAAACTGAAAGGATAGCTTCATGGGCCGTTATGGTTTGGTTTTCTGAAGTCAAAATGTTGAAAAACTACGCTGACTTTTTGTCTGCCCATTTTTGTGGTCAAATTTTTTGAAACCCTTGGAACATACGTTGTAAATAAAGTGGAACAAACAATTAGCACTATTAGTAGAAACCTAAATACGCTGAAATAGAAAACAATTAGCAAAAGCAGATGTGTTTGTACGAAACTAACAATACACAAGTCGAAATACGCTCAAATTTAACGAATCTAACAATAAGTAATTTATGCTCACTAGGTGAGTAATCAACGCACCGATATGTACATACTCCTATAAAATACGTTTACAATTAGCCACGCATTCCAACGGCATACGTTTTCATTGAGTTCAAGGGTTGGAAGTGGAGTTGGAAGGGAGGGGTACTGGTCGCATTTACAGTTGAGAAAAAACCTAAAATAACCGTATTTTTTCCGTTTCCGTTTCGGTTTCGGTTTTTACTAAAACACATTTATCGTTTTTTTTCGTTTATCGTAATTCGTTTTTTTTTTCGTTTTCGTTAGGATTTCAAAAACCGTTACTGTCATTTTTCCGGTAATAACGTTATGAAATAACGTTATTCCATAACGTTATCCAGGCCTGATCATAATTGACAACATTTTTTTTTTCAATGTTACTGAAAGAAAGAAATGGAGGCATTGGGGAATTAAATGCATGTATAAAAGATTTTGAATACCTCGCATTTTTGTACACCGGCATTAGAATGTGTTTACTTATATTGTTTTTATTATAATTTGTATCTAGATCATTTTGCTTTTATGAAAAGCTGCATCTAGATCATTTTGCTTTTAAAATTCAATGCAAGTAGATCATTTTGCCTTTAGTGAAACTGCAAGTAGATCATTTTGATTCTAATCGATCATGCACCTAGATCATTTTGCCTCTTCACCGACGATATTGTCCCTAAAATTATTGCCTTAAATTAATGCATGTTGAAAGACATTGTTAGGGCAATGAATGATGGGAAAGCACGGAGTCCTGCCTCATCAGGAGTAACAGTAAAGCACTAAGATATTGATGGAATAAATTTACCTGAGCATGTGTCTTCCGAGCTAAACTGTCAAAGAAATAAGTATTGAAATAGGATGACTTGAAATAGTTTCGATTTTTCCCCCGATACTTCCAAGACTAGAAGTACATATAATTGCACATACTCCGATCCTATATCCCCATGCTCTAAATAATGTAGAAATCCGAGTAGAAAAACCAAGTCATACTTATAAAGAGTAATAAGAAATCCGTGCTTTCTTCCTCTCTAAATATACTGTGCGGTTGGAGGAAAAGTTAATTTGCTGTGGTTCTCCGGTTACTCCATGAAACATGTAGTCAGTCAATTTTTTGGATAGAGTTGTGTGTGCCCACTACTAGTGTTTTGTGTGTTTGTTTGAAAGCAATACTAATAGAAGGAACCAAGCTGTTTTTAAAGTGCAAACTCACATTGAGTGTGGATATTTTTTTTTCCTGGAAGGAAGAAAGTGAGTGTGAGACTAGCACACCTGTGATGCTTTCATGCTGTCCTTTTTATGTATTTCCTGGCTCTTTAGTTTTCTCCACCAATGAATTACTTTACCTAGGCATGACACACCGTAAACTATAGCGATACATCCCTCCAAGCCCTATATACTCCTTATAAACTTGTGGTTTTGGCAGTAGTTGAGAGTACCTACCCAATTCCAAGGACTTTTTCCAAGAAAAAAGACTCCTTATATTTTATCCGTTTTGGTAAATAAATGTGTTTGTGTGTGTGTGTGTCTTTGTGCGGTCGATGCGGCGATGTGAGTTGAGGTGTGAGTAGGAAAAAATAGAGAGGGAGATAGCACAATATTACAGTTGACCATTCTCTTCATTGCTCATAAAATATTATATACTTTATGATTGTTTTATGTTTATGTATAGTTATTACGGGTTTTCTGGGCTTGTGTGCGGAGGCCTGGCACAAACACACACACACATACACACACACACACACACACACACACACACACACACACACACACACACACACACACACACACACACTGAAACTGCATTGCACATGGAGGACGGAGTAAAAAGACGAGGGAATTTCATGGACCGTGGAATCATATCCTGGTCGTTGTTGTAGTCGTCAACGGTCTTGAATTATGCACATAACTTCATGTACCAACTTTTTTATAAGTTGAATGTCGGTTAAGCATGCGAAGGAGGAAGTGAGGAGACGGGAGGGAGAGAGAATGAAGAAGACAAAGTAGGAAATACATTATTATGATACGATCAATGCTGGTGACGATTTCAACCAGTATAATAGTGAACAATTGAAGACGGAGGAAACCCTGTAGAATACAGAGACAGTAAGAGAGAGAGAGAGAGTGAGAGAGAGAGAGAGCGAAAGGAAAAAATAACAAGTGAAAAGGGAATCCTGTCTCTGAACATGTACGTGCGTGCATAGATATATGTCTGAATAAAAAATATAAAAGCTATCTCTAACTCCCGTGAATAGGATGGTGGTGTAGGGGTTCTCTCACTTATTGTTAGTATGTTTACCGTGGACCTTAGCTGCTTCATGCGGACTGTTGTGAACAAGCGACGTAAAATGAGAAGATGAGACTCCAATGTATCTATCTCTGAAGTTCCCCAGATAATGTACATATCTGGTGAAGAACAAGTGGAGAAGAAGGGAGTTGCTTTAAGAAAAGAGCCATTTATCCTATTGATCACGTTTTAAAGTTGGCGAGAAAGCTATTGTGTTCATGAAACTCATGATATGGGAGTCGGAAGAGAGACAGTGTGTATGAGAGAGAGAGAGAGAGAGAGAGAAAGAGAGAAGAGGCAGGAGCGATAGAGATGATTCGGAGGGGAAATGGGTCCTTCGGGTCGAGGAAGAACTGGTAAAATTTCACTGGCCTCGAGTCACCGACGACGGCTCCCATATCACCAATATCCAAGAGTAGGCCCTCGCCCCAAAAGTCTATTCTGCGTCGCATTATAAATTTCCCCCGTCCTCTTTGATTGAGCACTTGGCTCCGTAATTCTGACTTTAACTACGACATCTCGCCCATTTCATAGACTTACTTAACCTTTATACAACGCGCTCCGATAACTCTCCAAATTAAAAGTTCATGGCTTCATTCACGTTTTTTCTCCTTCCCTCTCCGCGTTATGTGCTTAACTCGCATGTTGTCTGCAGTTTCCTCACGGAATTACCGAAGCTTCTGTTTGATATTCAATCAATGGACAAAACCTATGAATTTTATGCCAGTTTAATGCATCCTAATACCAGTTGGCTCTCTGTTTGAGGGAAACAGTAAACTACTGTTGCTGGTTAAATTGTGGTGACATCGTTTTTTTTCCTAGCTCTAGCCGGGTGTATTTAGTAGTACTTAGTGCATGGCGGCTTGGGATATATAAAGAGAGGGGTTTATCAGTCTTACGTTCAAGTGTGAGAAAAAATATCTGTTGAAATGAGGGTATCCACGTATTTCAAGTAAGCAATGACCCTTGACATGGGGTATCTTAATGTGCTGTAAAATGATGTAAATACTTGCTATCTCTGCACTAAATGGTGTAAATCTTGCTCTTTTACTGGGACTTTGACCACTCGTTTCTCATTTCGTTCCAAAATGAGAGAGTGTAAAGTTTAAGTTAAATTTGCTTCTTTTGCACCTTTTCAATCTCAGTGAAATTGGATCGAGTTATTTTGTGTCTCTTGGATTGAGCTCAATGGAGTCTAATTTCCTCGCTGCTTTATAAGTCGTCTTATTTGTACAAATAGTACAGGACTATCGCCAGCAAAATATTGTGCGGAGCGACCACGAACCTGCATAAAAAGGTCTACTTTTAGATGTTGTTGTTGCTGCTGCTGCAGCTAGAATTTTTCTGTCCGAGTCCTCTATTTGCATTACTTTCATCTCAAAACTTTGCACAGTTACTATACTATTGTGCATTAGATTAAATATATTTGGCTTGCGAGAGAAAGTATTATGGGGGTGCAGGGTGTAGCACATAGCCCAACATTTTTGAAGCATCGGCCCTCCTGAACCTCTGCGAGTGTATCAAATTACATCAAAAGATTTGTTGCTACTATAATCCAGAAATTATTCTGAGTGCTGGCTTTGAGCGTTTCCTGGACTCTAGCTCGGAGTTAATTTTTGGGAAAGGGATAAAAGTGTGAAATAGTACTTGCCTTTTGTACAGGTGAATGAGATTGAAGTAGGAGCCTATTTTTTTTATAAATTCCGGAGTCAAGTTTGTTTCAAAACAAGTGAGAATTGGCTCAAGTTCTGATTCTACATATATTCATCTGAAGGATGTATGTATGTAGATACATAGAAGTGGGGAGGAGATAAAAAGCAGTTTGGAGCAATTAATCCCTTCCATTTACTAATTGTATGTTTCTGTCTAATTAAACGACTGCTCGGGAGTGTTTTTATCCCGTCAGAGCTTAAGTGGCAGGAATGAATAATTACTGTGTAGTCATTTCATTGAAATTTAAAGGGGCATGTCGTATCTTTCCTCTTGTCCTACTATTAGCCAGGGTTGTTCAGATGTTATCATAAGACGAGGAGGGAAAGGGAAGCTTCAACACCTCCATCGTAAAACACTGCACACTTTATAACAATCGATTTTACATCTTTAAACATACGCTTAAAACTTTCCTTCGTACAGGAAATTATCCATGAGACATACATATTCTACGTATACATACTGACAGAATTTCAATGTTTCCTTCCTACTCTCAAATGAAAAACAAGTAATTACTGTTCATACGCCAAAAACTTTAGTGGGATGGGTTTCACACATTACCCTGGTACATTCCGCCTGGAAAAAGCTTGGGCTTCCACGCACATATGTACATGTCGAGGCACATTGTACATGTATCTATTAGTGACTAGGAGAGACGGGAGAGTTTCCCAGTAAATTTTGTCCAGGGAGTAGGAGGGTTGTTAACAGAATAATTTACAGAATAGAGCTTGATTGCATTTTAAATGCAAGAATGTTTTACTCTTTATCTTTAACAGAGAGAAGATCAAGTACTGCAGTAACTGAAGCGGGAGAAGATCGAGAATATTACTCCAGGATTAATTTGAGCTTGTACATAGTTCCCGACCGTAAAGTCCGCTAAAAAGCAGAAGTCCTGAAGAATTCTGGAGCGGAAGCAAACTTGGAGCAAGAGATAGTGAAAATACCAAGAAGAAAAAGAAATATTGCAGTATACATAGAAGATAGTAAAAGAGGAAGGAAAAGGTGCATACAAGATTAGCTCTGCGATTAGTTCGGTGAAACTTGTAGAAACACTATAGGAGAGGGAGAGAGAGAGAGAGAGAGAAAGAGAGAAGAAGCTGAAAGCATAATAAGAATTGGGGAAGAATCCTTACGAGTTTGCTGTTTTCTGCGGTGGAACGTGGGGGCGATGAATGAAGTGGGTAAAGCAAGGCTCCGGCCTGCTTATTGATGCGTTTGAAAAGCCGAAGTATGAAAGACCGGAGTGGGAGCGAGAGAACGATGGTTACCCCGGGCTATGAACACCAGTCGAGTCAACCGACTGGTGGGCAACATCAGGATGCTGCTCTGGCCATAGCTGCCTCTCAACCCATCCCACCCCATGATGCCCAGTACCCAGATCAAGCTCAGTTTGAGGCGGACAAGAGAGCCGTCTACAAGTAATTTTCATTGCTCCTCACAAACTTTGTTTTTTTTTAATACTACAATATAATTACTACTTGCAATACCTTTTATGAAACATGTCGTTGATTTAAAAAGAGGATAACCCTAAGGAATTACTTACAAGCATGCTACTGCACTTTTAGCTCAACTCACAGTATTGAGATTGTTTGAACTTATTCGAACACTACTGTAAATATTATGTACGGCTGAATCAAAGAGCTATTTAAAATGTCGATATTTCTCATATGGAAAACAACAAGAGGATTCTATTTTTGTTCGCAGGCATCCACTGTTCCCTCTTCTAGCCCTCCTATTTGAGAAGTGTGAGCTAGCAACCCAGACTGCTGCAGATACTCCAATTTCGGATAGTTTTCATCATGACTTGGAAGTACGGGAGGATATATGATTCTAATTATATTATTGTTACAATACTCACTCAGGCTATAGAGATACATACAAACAGTTGTCGATAAATTTGTCCCTGCATTTATATGTGATAAGAGTAATTGAATAATGTAGAGAATTGGGATTGTGTGGGGACGCATTATAGACTGTATCCGATCGGAAGTTGGTGGAAAAGATAACGATAAAAATTATTGATTTGTGTATTGGCAGGCGTTTGTCCAGCACCAGGAGAGAGACAGGAAGCCTTTCTTGGCAAACGACCCTGAAGTCGATGGCCTGGTAATTTGTCTCGCATTTCTGTTTTTTCCTTGTTTTTTTTTCATGTACATACATGCATACATACATACTTATGTAGTCCCTCAAGAGTAAACTCATACATTTGACCACTCAACCCCCTTTGCTTTTTTGTGACTTGTGAGAGATCTCTGTTATTTTCGTATGGATGATATATAATGGATATCAATCATTTTACTCAGAGTAGATATTTCTATTTGTAATGGATCATGGAATTCTTTGGGGTTGGAAGGAACGGTTGAGGAACGAGGGAAGACAGGATGAGAGAGATCTTGGGTTAAATGTTCTTTTCATGTGTAGTTAGGAAATACTCCTGGTCATTTATGTAAAACTTGTGTGAGGTTGACTGACCCCGTGCTCATTGGGTTGTTCGCAGATGATTAAAGCAATCCAAGTTTTACGAATTCATTTGTTGGAATTGGACAAAGTACAAGAGCTATGCAAGGATTTTTGCAATCGTTACATAACATGTCTGAAAGGGAAAATGCAAAGTGAGAACCTTCTCCGATCAGACTACTACGATAGTAACAATGGAGGAGCTCATCTTAGTTCGCACAGCAATAGTCCACATCACTCATTCTCGTCAAATGGGGATGCGTCGGTGTCTCCTCCGAACAATGGTGTCTTCCATCTGCAGAATGTTGGAGGTATTGCTCCTTCTTATCACCCTCACCTCGCCCCAAACAATCTGAATAGTTCCAATCAAGTCAACCTAGGTCATGTGTCACCGGAGCATAATAGCAGCAACAGCAGTAATCATCTCCCACCTCCTCCCGCTGGAATTCATGGTGGCACACCGTTGTCACAGATTGGTGCCAATACTTGTCCACCTCCCTCATCTCAAGACAGCTTTGTTCAGAGTGAGTTTAGTTTTTCATCAGTTTGGTTTTTGTAGCTCCAGTTTTTTTTTTCTGTTTCCTGTATACTTTTTTGCTCATAGTACAACTCCTTGAATTTTATGTCTTTCTCTTTATAATGCTCCTATTATAAAGCGTGGGCCTTTCAGTCGATGCATTCATTCATGCTCCATTCGGATGCTCTTTCGCAATAGAATTCGCCTATATAATATTGTGCTCTCTCTCTCTCTCTCTCTCTCTCTCTCTCTCTCTGCTTTTGCTTCTGTGTAGATTCCATTTCCGGTGTCTCCCCGATTTGTTTTCTAAGAATCATTGTTTTGCTTCTGCACGATGTAGAGAGTTGCATTCTGAATGAGTAAACCAAGAGCTGTTTTAAAAACAGTCTGAATCTTTGTTGTAATGTAATCATGGTCTTGGGCCTTATTTATCTTGTGAATTTCCAGCTCCACCCACTCCCAGCTCTGTCGAAGATGACGATGACTATTTGGGAAGGAAAAAACCAAAGCGCGGAGTACTACCCAAACATGCCACGTCCATCATGAGATCTTGGCTCTTCCAACATATTGTGGTGAGAATTTAGAGGAGCAAGCACTTTCTATAGTTCACTTGATTTTTGTATTTACTGTACATATTTATATAAATACATACACGACTGCTTGTTGGTTGCATCATAGTTTGTACCTGTTTGATTTTTTTATTAAAAAATCCATAACTATTATTTCTAGCATCCATACCCCACGGAAGATGAAAAACGTCAAATAGCCGGTCAGACAAATTTAACTCTTTTACAAGTAAATAATTGGTTTATTAATGCAAGACGAAGAATTCTCCAACCTATGTTAGATGCATCGAATCCTGAAACGTCAGCTACTCCCAAGGTTAGTTCCGAGAAGGTTTGTATGAGAACACAACAATCACTCACTAACAATAAGAGTTACAGAAAGTAGGGATGTTGAGAATAAATGTAGGCTCTGTTTGGAAACTCTTCAAAGTCTGACTTTGTTTGTGTAGGTGAAAAAAATTAAGAATCATGGTTCAAAACCAGCCCTTAAGTATTGGTCGGATAACCTGGCTTCCATAGGGTCCGGCCAGTTGGAGCCATCCGATGGAATAAATGGACTTGATCAGCACGGAGGTAACTTTTTGCATAGTCAGGGATTCTTGAGTTATTCTTTCGTATGTCATTTCTATATATGGATGGGATTTCAAGAGAAAGTACATATGTGAATGTTCTAATAAAAATAAATTGATGACGGCAGGTGATTCAAGTGAAGAGTCTGATGACAGCAGCAACGACGGCAATGATCTCCTTATTGACAATAGTGATTCTTCGCAACAGTAATTTGTTTACTAGCCATACGGCAGCTACCAGATTTATATAAGTAATGCATTAGTTTAAATTGTAAAAGGGGAAAAAAACCAGCAGAATCAATTAATAGAGAAAGTATTGCACATATATTTGCAGGAAGAGGGAAGAAAATACAAAGAGGCAACGTGAGAGCGTTGGCAAGTGATTATAAGTAAACAACTACATTTATTTTTATGATTACGTGACTTCAGCTTCTGGTTTTTACTATTCAAACTTTCACACTACTACAGGCGTGTATGGGCTTAATGGCCCGGTTACTATAGAGTGTGTATATCTAATGTATATGTACAGAATGGATGTTAATATCGCTCTAGTATACATAATTACTCATACATAATTATATTGTGTATGCTTTAGAATTTCTTGAAATCAATTTCTAAAGCTTGCTCTGGGAAAGTCAATAGAATGTAAGATTGTACTTAACTCCAGTGTTTAAAAGTAATGTTTATCACTTTTACCACCACTGTTTAAAAGTAAAGTAATCCGAGCGGATTTTGTTTATTTTCCACTTTTGAATTAGTTCTCATTATTTTATCGTTACTGAGGGAGAGTAAACTCTGTATTGTCACAAAAGACATATGCTCGCTCCAGCCGTTCCTTCAACACAGCTGTCGCCAAGTACGTATACTATAGTTAACTTAATAATAACAGATACAATCCGCTCTCAGAAACGATTTCTCATTAATTGATGCCATTAAGCGTGCATAATTTTAAGACTTCAACTTTAGACTGTTGTATTTCCCGTTGGGTCGCATCATTATTGTCAGACTTGCATTGTAAACTCAAGACATTTCCAGACGTTTGTTCGGATGGGATAACTACATTATTGGAAACTCGTGGAATAAATAGAATTTCATTGCCAAACTTTACAAATGGTGATTGCAGCGAGACGACAGAGTTGGATATCCTTTACTAAAATAGCCAAAACTTATTCAAACATCCTTCACCAGCTGGAAATTATTGGTAGCAGGTGGAATGTATTGAATCATCGAATTTTGTTCCCATTCCTTATTCTTAAAATCCAAAATTGTAATTTGTAATGATGTTAATAAACAGCACCCCAAGAACCCGAATGTTTTGTCTCTGAATGAGCATTTGGGAATAGAAAGGAGATCAGAAGAAAATTTCACTCAAATAAATCTCGGAGAAAAATTTGCCATCATTTAATTTAACAGTAAAGTATAGGTAATCCCGGAAAAAACTGATCTCTGTCAAATGTTCATGTGTGATTTTAATGCTGACGCATAACTCCACTCTGGAGAATAATACCGACAAGAGATATGCATTCGCATAATAATAATTAATTACTTGCAATTAAATAAGTTACAAAAGCTCAATCATTGTAAAACTGTATCGCGTCGCCTCTAACTATCAACTCCATGTTTTTTCAGTTTGAGTGTGCTAACTGTTAAAGTAACTGCCCTGAAACTTTCAGAAAACGACAGCTATACAACAAAATCCAACGAACGAATTATTTCAATATAGGTACACATAATTACATATATCATAAGTACTTTTTTTGTGTTCCTAGCCCCATACATAGCTATGATAAAAAATTTATTGGCACGAATGTACATAAATAAATAAGTTGAACATTTTATGCCGTGGTCTGTAACATTCCAATTTCTGCGTAGGAATTAATTTATTGTGGAAATCAGAATCATCGTTACATATGTGCACATACATTGAGAAACTGTTATAGTCAAAAATTGAAAGCCCTTAATTTTAATTGTTCAAACGGAATTAAGTCTAAATAGAATGATATTGAAAATTCAACATTCTGATTGCGTCTTAACTGATTTACTCAATAAATCTAAGAATAGAAAGTACATTTAAATACAACCAATTGCAGCTACTTTTTAATATCGCTGAAAATGTAACTTGACAAAATGGTTAAGTCAGCAGAAATGATTATAAAACTTGGTAGCTTAAGTATAATTACGTAAGAATTAAGTTCCGAGTGAATACATATATATATATATATATATATATATATATATATATATATATATTCCTTTTAAGAAATAAAAGACATTTGATTATCAATACGACTGTAGATGTTTCCTCATTTTCTCTTTTTGTTGTCAAGTGTGAGAATATTTCAATTTTCAATAAAAGAGGTAGAATGAAATTTGCGTAGTTGCTCTAAGGTCTTGTCACAACTCCAAAGAAACCTTTAGCTGAATTTGACGTCATAATTTTAATATCACGGGAAGTAAAAAAGCGAATTACTATAAGTATTATATAATCACTACAAAAAAAGAATATTCAGTTCACAGTTCATAATTTCTCCTTCTCCTATTGCCTTCCATAACTCTACAGACCCGAAACGCCTCATACTCTAGCACAGCTCATGCATTAAATGCGGTGAAAATGAAAAGTTGCAAAGTAAATAAACGTAAATAATTAAACTAACTGCAGATTTGAGTAGCCGTATGGAACTGCACGCTACAACAATGTCATCGAAGATTCCTCAAAAGCGACCATATTCTTAATGAAGTAACCCATTGTACTACAGAGGCATAAAACGACGAAGTTACAGAGGAATACTCCCATCAGATTGGGAAATGCGTTTACAATAAAAGCCGCAAAGCAAAGAGAAAATGTTGCCAGGATCACATTGCCCACAATCCAGCTTCTCATTCCGAGTTGACACTGTAAAGTCCGAAATTTATAATAAAAATATAGTCCACATATGTTCAAATCCTTTAAAACATATACGTACAAAACGTACCCTGAACATAAACACCGAACTGATGATTTGATATACTCCCGCAATTACCGCAAGAATACTTCCTTCCATCCAAGCTTCTTTACCCGGACAGTCAAAGAAACTCTCACCACAATAATACTTGTACTCCGGGAGAGTGTCCCGATCTATTTTACAGGCCCAGTTGTAAATGCTTAAAGAAGTCCCGAAGGAGATCGCCCCAAAGATCTACAAAAATGACAAGTAACAATGATTATACAAAACCTATGGAAGCTGTTAAGTAACTGCAGCTAGAAGTAAAAATATGTAAATATCTTACGGCAGTGATAGCAGCAATGAATTTCAGTCTTCTTAGGGTAGAGCTTAAAATTCCAGTTCCCATTTTGTCTGCCATTCGATAATGCATAAGCCAAAAAGAATCCAGTTTGATTTTATATATATTTTTTAAACTCTTGTGAAGTAAAAACTGACGTTAAGGTTCAAGATATATTGATTGCCAAATGTTTGGATTTTAACGTTCCTTATTTAAATTAATTTTTAGACCAATTTTAAAAATCTATCTTTGAATATGATTCAATGGAAAATTCTGTCACAGTATGCCTTGACTGATTCCTCCTGTCGTACACAGAGCAATGGAATGATTAACGATTTTGAAATAATTAATATAGAACATTTTAGAAATGAGCTCAACTCTGATTCGAGATTCGGAAGTGGACGTGAAGGAAAACAATCATAATAAATAATATTTACTTACGCATGCCTTGAGAGAGTAGCATAAAGTTGATGGAAACTTTCGAGGGGCTCGTGTAATAAACAAATAGTCTCTCAGTCAGTACTAATTTGATGTATGTGTTGTGCACCTATATCTTCCATGGATTACTCTCGGGTTCCTGAACTGATCCAAAAGTAAATAGTGGCTTCTGGCTTGACCAGCTTAAGAGTTCACAAGGTCAGCTCAGTCACGTAGGTTTGACTGATCTGACGTGAGCAGGATTTATTCTTAAAAGTTAGTTTAAATCTAGATCCATTGTTTATTTGGGGCGTAACTCAGTTATACCAGCCTGTACCACTTATAGGCTATTTATAAACGATTCAGGAATGTTTGAAAACCTGATTATTACCACAAAATTTTCTTTAAGCATTATTTGCATATCGTCATTTCAAAACCCCATATTTAAATGACAACTAGAGATTGAGTTCTGAATATCCGTTATTAGAGGAAATTTTAATCCATATACATACATATATTTCTACACAGTTCCAGAAACCACAAGTACAGACACTGAACAAATGTAACTTTCATTTTGAATAAACACACATACAAAATTTACAAATACTCGAAACCGCAAAAAAGAATTATAATTCAATATACATATGTTTATGGAATGAGTTCAATAACAGGATAACATAATTGTGGTGAGAAGTAAAAGGTGATTTATCCCAACCCCAGTGAGACTCGTTTTATGGATCCTGAAGCGATTCAAAACTTCTTTCGACGCTGGAGCACAGACAGACTTTAGAAGAGACATCTCATGAAACAAAGATTATTTCTGGACCTTGAAGCTAGCTTTCGCTGAGACCAACAGGAGTAAATTCACCCCTAAGAAGTGTAAACACATACATTTTCCATGTAAACTCCAATTCAAATGTAGGTTCGTAAGTACTAGATTCAATGGGAAACACGTGCAAGTATAAAATTTCTATACATAAATACAACATAGAGCACCTAGGCCCATCGTATATCAATACGCTCATGCTCACACTAAGTGTCTTCTGACAGTAAAACAAATAAAACCTAATCTAAAAAATAAAGAAGTCGTTTTTCAAGACATTGTGTGGAGCCATATGAATAAATTTCTTTATTAAATTTTAATCGCTAGTAGCTATTACCACTGGCACCTTTAATGGAATACAGGAGTATTGTTTTATTGGTATCAAATCTTTGCAGGTATTTCTAATTACGTTACACAAAACTTACTCAAGAAGTTACGTCTACCTGAAGGTTTCGACAGCATTAAATAATTAATTTGTAATTATTATAATTCATAGCAAAGAATTTGATTAATTTCCTCCAGGGCAAGGGTACTCAACGATGATAAAAATATCGTCAGTAACACTTCTTCGATTATTCAATTGTCCACTCAATCACAAGTATGAAAATCCAAACATAAGTAAACAACAAGCAAAGGATCAGAAACATACCAAACTTGCTTTGTAATACACGTAATTTACTTAAAATACTGCTCGTCAGTTGGTACTACAACTAACAACAATTCACACAACAAAGTTACAAAAGCAAACTTGGTTTTCCACATATAAGAGGAACATGTGGTATTGGAGGAGAAAACTCCCTCATTTACAGTTGTTCGAGTATGACTTAAATAATCCTAGAAAAAAATGAATGTTTATGATTTATGTAACTACAAGTACAAACATTTAGTTATTGTTAAACAATACCAAGGAACGGCACCCATCCGCATTAATTCAATTTTATACAAAGCATTTGTGGTAGTTCCATTTAGCTGGTTGTCAGGATTTTTGGCTAATTGTAAGCTATATACATTATAATTTAACCGCAGGCACAAATTATCAAAAAATATTTACAATATTTACAAATTATACAATCACATTGAGATTTATTTGTTACTTTTATTAATTAAAAATCTTCGTCTACGCTAGAACCTAGAGTATGCAGGGGTTTAGACATATTAGCTTTTGCCGTAGAGGCAACAAGAATTGGAATTACTGATTTCAAGTTCTGCAAATCCATTGTAAAAAAATAGTCACTGGCAAATACTCCTTTGTTGAGTTTAAACTAAGCAAGCAACAGTAATTTTCATAGCTTGATTAACGGGTGCAAGAAAAGAAAGTAGTTTGCGTTAAGGTAAAAATACTGCATATGTAATATTCACCAACGCGCAAAAGCAATGTTAGCCAGTAGGGAAAAACTGTAGGCGATACACCCAACCATATTAAAGAAATACATACATACTCCATCATCAGTTCCACCGATTCCTTAATATTAATATTTCTCCGAGCTAGCAAATCAGATATCCACGGCAGCCAAAATTGACGACTACTTAGTAGTTGATTAGATGTTGTTTGTTGCAACTAATTTGTAATTGACAATTCTTCAACTTCTTCTACTCAGTAACTCTGTTTAATCTTTGTTGTTGTTGTGGGAGTAGAAGTTCCACCTGGTTAATATTGCAAGTTAATGTTTTATTTGGAGTTAGCTTTTAAATTGAAAACACTGAAGAAAATTGGGTGTATATGTCGCATGTTCAACAAAAGAATATAAAAGCTTAACAGAAGAAACACTGTAGTTGGTAACTGTGTTTAAGGTAGAGTCGCTGATGTAAATTTCAAAACTGGTTACGAACCTCTTGATGGTATTCAGAGATGAACTGGTGTTGGGTCCACTGAAGATATTTGATTCAGATTAACCATGGGTATCTGATTTGCTAGCAATCCCTAGCAAATCCCATCCGGCCTGAAAACAATCATTCAATAACAAACACTCAAATCCGATCCAAAGCACGGCTAGCCAAATAGTTGATCAATCGTAATATTCAACCTAAGAAGCACAAATCCATGCTTACGCTTTAAAAATTCTGAAGTCATCTAATGCAAACATGAAGGAACAGTTTTTGATAAGGTGAAAGTTTTACAGACAAAGCAACTATAATATTCTTGAAACATGGTTTCAAAATGGTTTAACAATATTCCACTCCACCTTACTGCTTAATTATTTTTCAATGTCAAAGCTAGAACAGAATATACTCTAATATACACATATATAGCCTTGGCTATACATATAGCTAATAGCTATGGCATTGGCTCGGCATATAGAACCGTGTTTTTGGTAACCAAGCTTTTAACAATAAGCCCTCGTATTTTCAGAGAGGGTGTATTAAAAAGGCAATTTTTTTAAATGTTTAGAACGAAACAGAGTTCATGGTGTTATGCTAAGATTTAAACAATAATAAAAGCCAAAATGAACCCAGACCTCATGGATTAGCTTGCACTGAAACGCACAATGCAAAATATATTTGTAAAGCGTTATTATTACTACAACTACTTCAATCATTCATTTGTTCAGGTGCGTGCAAGATACTCGCCTTCAGTACCTTAAAACGTCAGCAACAAGCCATAGGTCTATTTATACGTACTAAAGTTAAGATAAATTAACAGTCACAACAATCAGCTAATTACCATCAAGCAGTATGAGCTTTAATTTTTAGATTAAATAAAAAAATGTACAGTCATAACTTCAACATGAAGAAACATGCTTGGACTAAAGTGAAACTGTTTTGCATCTGATCCAAATATAATTAAATAATGAAACTACGTGCTAAGATTTGATCGACAGTACTTATTTTACAGGAACAGATTTCCCATGAGTGCCTACTACATGGTATCTACTAGTAATGCTCTTAAACGCTCACAATCCTGACTACAAAATGCTGACTAAAATGATCTGAATTCCGTTCCAGATATCTGATTTATGATTAGCATGTAAAATTAAATACCCTCAAGCTATTAAAAATGAAATGACATAATTACATAAACATACTTTCCTATAAAGACGCCAGAAACATAAATATTGCTTGCTTTTGTGGTTACTACTGTTGCCATGACTGCTTCTAAACCTACATTTCCCTTGCTAGCGTACATATATGGGACAACTAAAACGATTTAAGAAGTGGGAATAGCTAAATAACCACTGTACCTGGATGGAAAGATTACATCAGACTTTTTGCTGACCCAGCCAATCACAATAAAGCTTAGTAGGCAGACAAGAGCCCCAAAGACAATCGTCAAAATTTCGTGAGTACGGGAGGGCTTCAAAAAAATTCGGACGGTGAATTTTTGCCAAACCGATTCCGTCCACGTTGAGTACATACCACTATTCCATTCACTCCAAGAAATTCTCCCATCTGTTTCAAATGCTGGACTCAATGCCAAGCTCCAATTCACAGTAGTCTCATAACATGTCTCGTTGATCCAAACATATTCTACAGTCTATATTTCAAAACATTGCAAGTTTAAAAGGGTAAATAATCCGCCGTGTTGTACAAAACGAATTAAGTGTTATACCTGGTTGTCGTAATTCCTTTTGCACTCCTTCAAATCCTTGGACACTTTCACACCCTGGTAAGTACTAAGCAAATTCTGCGTAAGTATTGCGAGAGGATTTAAATTATTATAAACTCCAACATACGTTGGAAAAGGATCTGACGGCAGCTGATCATGGCCAATCATATGCTGAAACGTTAGACAGTTTCCAGCTTCTAAGTAACAATGAAGTAGTTCATCCACCTGCACATGTGGGGAAAATGACATGAATTTAAGTGACAACCAAAAAATACCATACATTTCTTATTTCTAACTGGTTTACTACATACTAAGAGCCAGTGACTGGTCGTTACTGATACTATAGTACTAGAGAAAGTACTACGGTCTTAAAATTAATAAAAGTAAACAAAACAACCATCATTACATAATCTACGTCGGGCACAATCGAATTGATGATTTCTTCCGAAGGAAGATTTGCCAAAGATACTATCGTGCGGGCAACGGTAGCAGATAATGTGGCTATTTTACCCTGAACATCTAAATTATGAGCTTCAGAGTATTCGTAATTAATCGCACTTGCGCTGTCGTAAATACTGTTGTGGAACCTGCAGAAATAATGTTAACATTTGAAACACCTGCATTATTTCAAGGTATTACATTGTATGCTTGAGTGAAACTGATACTTACATATTTCGATAGCTACTATTGTGGTTAGTGATTACAACTCCGGGAAGGTCATCTCGATGAGTTACAAATGAATGTACAGAGGATGGAGGAAGACCCTGAGAATTCTTGTTATCCTTTTCAATTTTGACCTGCTCGAACTTTAACGGTCTATCTATTTTCTGACCCTGGTTTTGGATTTCCGTGAAAAATCCATCTGCATTCAACGAATGTACATAGTATGGTGGTATTTTCCCTTTAAGAGCAACTTGGTTGAATTCAATAAAGTACTTAATATTTTCCAACTTCAGAATAGCAGGTTGACTAGTAGTACCTGAAAAAATAGGACGCGTTAAACAACCAATCGCTACGAGATAACGGTTTTAAAAAGCTAAAAATAAGATAATTTCATATTACTGTCACTTATTGAAAAAGGAAAACGATTTGACTTCATATCGAAAACAATCCGGCTTGAACCGATATAATCAAATGCTTCTCCACTGAACAGCATGAAGTACACGTTTTCCTGGTAAAAATAAATTACACATAAAAGTTATTTCGTCCCAAAAAATCACCCAACGTTAAATAGTCGGCTCTTACAATAGTTTTCGACGCCAGTAAGTCATTCTTGACAGAAGTTAAATGCCTTATGGTTTCCAGGAAAGCCACTAAGGCTGTAACTGCACTGTCCGCACCCGGAGTGAGTTGGTCGAACATTGAAGACGAGTCTAGGCGAGCTCCGATTACAATTACAGAGCTAAAAAATGATGATTGGTAATTATTAACAACACAATATGCATGTAACACATACCTATACAAACAGTAAGAAATATAAAAAACCTGGCCTTACTTGTTGGAGTAAGGTTGCTGTTGGCTTCTTGCAAAAAGACTTCCCCAAACGTTACGACCACCCATGGGATCACAAATTCGGGCTGTCAAAATTCCATTATTTTAATCGTGGTCAGGTCAGCCTCTTTTATTTTGTTGTATGTACAACTATACTATATATAATCCGAAAATTTAAGTTGGAAAACATTAATTTCTTACATGGTTGCAGACTGAAAACATTTTCCCGTCGGATACAAGTCTCCGAATCCACGGCAGCCAACATGTGGGACTGCAATTGTGCAGCACAAAGTGGCCAGTCCCTTGCAGTTCCATTAACAGGTTCATTAAAATGTGAAAAACACTAAAAGGTAACGAAAAATTTAATCTTCCGAAATTCCAGTACACTTGTGTCAAATGATCGTACGATATAAGTAAATATATATGGTCAACAGATTATTACCCCAGTAAGACTTTCAACTTGCGTAGGATCAGTAACATAAAATATTGGAAAATCCCATTCTTCATAAAGCAAACCATTTCCCTTCGAATTCCACGGCTCGCAGTAACGAGGGTCCTTCGGGTCAGTGTACAGACCTATGAAAATTAAAAAATTATCAGCACTACTCCTTCACATGTATCATTCCAGCATTCGGCTACAACTTTCAACTACAAATTTGAGTGTCATTTACCGTAACCCCGATTGGGGCATGTGTTCTCCTCAGAGAAGGCATCTAATTTCAGCGTCTTACTATTCAACAGCAGAACTCCACTAACACGACCTGAGTCCCGTAGTTGAATCATGGTCGTTCGATTGACAAATCTGTCTGCATAAACAAGAACTATATATGGACTATGTGGTCCATCCCTGGAAACCCAGTTCAAGGCATCGTCCGAGTCCACTAAATGTAATACCCCCACGTTTCCCGTCAGTTTCGCTTCAAACAAAAGGAACATAAATTTCAACATTTCCCAACATAATAATTTAACACCCTCCTTCTCAATTCCCTCCTGAATAACTACTTACAAGAACATCCAATCTGATGGGTTTTATTCATCCTCCTGAAGCAAGCCAGTGCTCCAGTTACGGGCTCATATATCTTAGTATTTGTTCGGTCCCCATGCGTCGTCCTGCAACTTGTCAGCATTAAAAACAAGCTAACGCAACTTATCAAAAACCAAGACAACTCTTTCTGGCTCGCCATGGTATTGCCAAACGGAAATTCGCTCCCAAATCTCAGTCTTTTCGAGTCCCGGGGTGACGACAGGTGATAACAATTTTATCCAATCCTTCACCTCTCATTCATTTGTACGGCTTGATAGGGATCCATTAACGCAAATATTTCTGAGTGTTGACTTTCCCCGATCCAAGTTACCCTTATGGTCACCTACAAATTTGTCAGAAATCATTATTTCCATTCAACCACTCTGACATCAAATTTCCCAATAATTACGCAAACACGCCCCTTACCGATCTGTTTTCGACCCAATAACAGTCCTCCACGGACAACAGAATGACCCACTCAACAAACTATCAATACAAAATAAAATGTTCACAGTATACGATATACTCTCATTAATTTCTTCACTTTCACGTCCTACCACACTCCCACGTCGTACAGAATCACATTTGATCACAATAATTACATAAGAATTCCAAGAATACTAACAACGTTTATTAACTTTAAAGCCACTCGGACTATACTTGAAGTGCTACGAAAAATTGACTGACACTGAAATGACTACTGTAACTCCAGGATATTACAAACCGCCGACCCAGTCCCAAACCAATGATTACAGAAGAGTAACAACCTCGGACTTCGGTAGCGACAATGACAGTGACAGGACAGTAGTTGTAGTATGTCGTCTGTCTGACAGTAACATCTTCCGTGAAAATGAGCCCAAAAATTGATCAAAACATGACAAACAAGTCAGTCTTCAAGATTTCCCGCATGACACGCTCTACCAGGGATCGCGCACCTTTTAAATCCCATGCACATGTATGTACCTGCAGTTTACATGCAAGTGGACGACAATGCACGTTAGCACAGTACAGTGCACGCACGCACCTTCCTTGCCACCTTTAATTCCCATATGCAGCTTTTGTACAGCAACATTATTTGCTTAGCACTAACATGCAAAGGTGTCACTCATACAGAGTGACACCCAACACCTAGTTTCCTAGCCCACATCAGAGAATAACTCAGGAATATTTGATACCCCCAGTTTGTAGCAAATTCCTTGCCAGATTTCCTAAAATTTGTTTCAATGACCTTCCGTCAATTTTTGTGGTCACAGGGGTCAAGAAATGTTAACGCAAGTAGGAATGTTTTCCTTTTGGAAGTCAACGTTTGCTGGTGTCAACATAGAATTTTGTCAAGGTTGTGTTTTGACGAATGATTGCAGGAAATTTTATGGGTTTTCCAGGGAGCTACCTGATAGGTTTCTAAGCTGAGAATTGTGGGTATGTTTAATATATGAAACAAGGGATAAATTCAGTCTTAGGAGCTGAAAAAGACCCGAACACGGAAGAGTTTCTCGGACAGTTTTTCATGGCAAATCTGGCCGTTGTAAAAATATTTCAAAATGGGGGGAATGTAGCAAATTTAATGGAGATTCATTTGAGACTGTATAGGAACCAAAAATGTGACGCAGTTTTGGGTGATATGCTTTTGAAGTGATAAATGACTCTGCGGCACATTTTTGAGTCCTGCAGAATGCAGCTGCAATTTTTACAGAAAACGCAAAATCATTTGGATCTAGTAATATTGATCGAATCTGGGTGTTAAAACGGCCAAGAAAGTTTTACGAGAACTTTTATGTTGGATTTAGCTGTTTAGTTTTGTTTTATTCTTTAGCCGTGAGACCGGGAGCATCAACCTTTGTCAACGATATAAATTTTAGAAAATCTGTAATAAAATTTACAACAAAATGGGAGAACTTTTATTTGGCATATTATTATTGAATTTTATCGGGCATTCTTTGATATGGGGAAGGGCTAGACGAGGACGCAAGTTAAATAAATTGTTAGCGTGGTTAATAGTCACTGTCAATGTCACGGCGTCAGTGAAAGTGAGAACTATAGATAGCTTATGTTTATACTAATAATTTATACAACAGTATATATAATAATAAAAATTATTATAGCCACAAAAAAACGTAAAAATAATAAACTGTTACCTTACGCCGTTGTAATTTAATTATATAGGTTTTTAATACAACCGGAACAAAAGCAATAACCTCAACTAAAATATAAACTATTTTATATCAACACCGAACTGACTCCGAAAGAAAACGCTTCGGGAGTTTCTAGAGCTAATGTATTTGCACTACTGGTGGTTCTTAATATCAGTGTGATTCGCATTCACAATAAACACCATGTATGTATGTATATTTGACCGCAGTAGAAAAAATATATTTGGAATGTGAAACCTGATAAAAGCTGCAGTTATGTTGTGACGAAGAGGATAAAATAATATTTAATTGCACACATGAACAAATGGGAACAGTTATAAACAAAGATGAGTTCCTGTCTTATATTCTTATATACCATATGTCGGCATATGTAACATTTTTGAGAGACAATTAGAAACGCAACGTAAAACACATCGAAATAATTTGTAAAGTAACCCGCAGGTAGCTTATTAGTTACCGAAGTTCGAACGTTACTAATGCTTTTTATAATTTTCCATGTAATTTCAAAATAAATATTTTAATTCCTGAGAGAACTTCTGGGTCTTTTCCCGTCTCACTAGAAGTATTTTCAATTAATCGTGTAATTGTGTAGGTATACTTTTTTAGCTGGTCTACAAGGAATTTTTTACTCCCAAATATCACCTCGCCACTTTCCGACGATCCTGTCTTCAGTCTACATTTATTATTATTTTTTACTGATCAAGCCCTATGGCTCTTAATCATTTATGAATGATTTCTTTTTGGATAACTTATAATTAATTTTGTCCAGTTAAGAGCACAATATTTAAAAAGGTTTTCAGAACCATAATTCGAAAAAATACGGATCATTGGAAAATGGGCTCATAATAATAAATATGACATAATGAAATAATTCTGAAATAAAGAAGATAAAGTACTTATTGTTAGTTGCGTAATAAAATATTACGTCTACCGGAGGAAGGCAAATTTGTTCGTAATTTTGCTAGCATATGGACACCAAAAGGAAAACTGACATAAGAGCTAAATGCTAAAGGTTTTTAGCACGACATTATCTTACCATATGGTAAGTACTATGTATGCATACATGGATAAAGTTAGAGTATCAGTATTAATAACTGTTTGGTTAAATTTTTATCTCTGCATTTACGTAATAATTACTGATTACAATTTTTCCAGAACTTACTTGACGTGTGGCGTTTAGATGATAAAGCTGTACCTGATATGATAAAAATGTTCTAGCGAAGAGCTTAAATACTGAACGTGGGCCTCAAGCTTGGCATTTTACTGATTGTTATTATCAAGTTTTATATTATGCCATGATGCGGACACAAATATACGTATAGTTTTATTATTCTACATCTGAAAGATAATAATGGCTGGATATATGTCTACGTCGACATCAGGATGAAGCCTAACGGTTTTAATTAATAATTACGAAAGCCATGTCTTTACATACTTTAAAAGCACTCAGTCAGTGAGTAATTATAATGGACTTGGTTTACAGATATTGGCATGCTTTGAAGATGCGTTTTCTCGGATTGAGCTACACGAACGCGTTCCCCAGGAATAATAATTATTTTGACAATTTCTGCTACGAGGTCAGCAAAACTCCTCGTAATGATTCGTCATTTCCGGAAAGAATGGTCGTTTGACTAAAAATTTCAAGAGAAATGGAGGAGTAGATCGCGGTGAGTCATTTCTCCTGCTGCATGACATGACAACCTCAACTCTTTTAGAAAAACTGTAACTCCGTATCCCACAAGTATGGCGGTCTCGACAATAATCTTGTTAGTAACTGAAAACGCTCATCAGCAGGAGGTATTCCGTCTCAACGTTTTGAAATAGTAAATGACATTGAAATCGAAAAATCGCCGTATTAATACCACCCTTCTATGAATAAAATTTAGCATGGGAAATAATAGCGAATGGTAAGTTAAAATAAAATCTTTGGAACTAATGTATTCTTTCATCGCTTAAGCTCTCAAATGCAAATCCTGATGTTGTTGACAAATACGGGAATCTCATCACATCCTACAAAACCTGTTTTGGTGAGAATATTTATTTTATCGTATTTCTGTCTGGGCGAAAGCTTTTGTTTTGACCCAATCATTCAGATAAGCAAGTTTGCTTTTCTTTCAAACGTTCTTTCGTCTTCTATTGTTTTTGAAGAGTCTTACAAATGAATAAGAATAAATGTGTAATTTTCTGCGTATGCACAATTTTACAAATTTTTGCAAGTATTTTTTCTCCTTGATAATCCAGAATAATCCAAGAATCCAGCTTGACACTATCTAAATTAGTTTTTGCCAAGAAATCACTAGTCATAGATGCTGGAAGCTTCGATACAAGGTAGTACTTTACGTTCGAGGTTTCAAACCCTTCGCAGCTAAAAACAACGAAAAGGTTTTTCACGTGGCAATTAGTCCGTATTTATAGTAAACAACGGAATATTTTCTTGCGCCATACCATTTACAGATTACACCGCAAGATTTTCTTGCGTCATGTCATTCACAGTGTCGTGGCAAAAACACTCTGTGTATGTATATGTGTATGTATGTAATCAGTATAAGAGAAACTTGAAAGTTCTTGAAAAGTAAATACTACTTTCTCCGTCGGGGTGCATAGTTGCTGTTTACAACACATACTTTTATGTCTGTGTAGGGCAAACATGTCGTTTACGACATTTGTAGCATGTGTGTATCTCGGTATGTATACATATGTCGCATTTATCGACAAATTCGTATTAATTAATTACAAAATAATACGTGAACGTAAGCACATGTTACGCCAAGCTATACTATGGTTCGCCTGAAAAAATTGCTCACCGCCCTTTGCAAAGATTCCATAAAAACTTAACAGTTGGAGTCTAAATTCTAAGGTTCCAAAACCCACGATTTTTCTAGGCTACAAATTTTCGCGAACCAAAATGCGAATTTCGCACAGAATGTGACAGTAGCCCAAATCGTAGTATTCCAGGATCAGTGGGAAAGATTAGCTCAATTAATTTTCCAACCCATTTTCAAAGGTTTTATTATATATTATGAAGGGGAAATGTGTCTTTCGAGAAAATACTGGCATAATTTGCTTGCAATACAAACTTTATTATTTACGTATCATTCTGACTTCGAATCGAAAGAATAGTTTACAATCCAAATATGTACATTTTTCTTTCACACAAACCGAAAGAGACTCTGCTCCGCCGAAGATACACATACATTTTCACACTGCGTAATAATTTTTACAATTTCAGCCAACGCGGGCAAATAGTGTCTTTCCGAATCGGCGTGCCCACACAAAATGACGGATTGCTGAGCTTCTAAGCAGTCCAGTACATCATGATGAGTCATTTCTCCGGTTATGACCGCATCCACATTCAACCCCTTCAAAATGGAAGCTCCAGAACCAACGCAAAGCGCCACGCTAAGAATTTCAGGCTCTAAAAACATACAATTCGTGTATTTATAAGGTGACAGGTACCCTCTGATACCTAGGCCTACTAACATCGTCAACTTACTGTTTCCTTCAGCAAGCTTGATATTTCGAACACCAGTACAAACACGAAGATTTTCCACAACGTCACCAATCTTAACGGGAGTTTTAAATCGGAGGATTCGCCCTGCACCAAGAGCTGCGGGTCCAGCGGGGGTAGATTCCCTGTATCAATATAGACTCACAGTTAAAACGTCTGGTAAGCAACATGAACTTAAGAAGCTACATTACTTCATTACTGAACCCGTTGTTTTTATAACTATTCTGGAGTTTATAAAAGATAAAAACCACCTACATAAATTCAGGGATATTCAAAGATTTGGCAATGTCCTCTATTTCTTCCAATCGCCCTTCATCGGCATCTTTTGATGAATAAATTTTGAGTGTTGCTGAGTCTTTATGTCCAGTGACAATGTTAGACACATCAAAAGCAACAGTTATGTCACTGATGTCATTAAGTGGGATAGCGGAGTACAATGCTGAGATATTTTTTGCAACTGATCGATATTCGATACCCGTTGGAGACTTTCCAAGAAAAGCGGGTGTGATAGCTTCCAAAGTAGATCCTTCCGGTTGAATTGACCCTAGAATGTAACAAGATGCTGGGTTTTTACATCCGGATAGTTTCAAGCTTAAAAATAAATTATCTGCACATCTTTATTAATTCGTGTATACAAATTATAGATATTGAAACTGGAAATTCATTACTCACGGATTGATTCCATTATTTTATCATTAATTCCGCCGATAACGCAATCCAACGTTGTGTGCGGAGAATACACAGCAATGTCGTGTGCAAGACATTTTGCAACAATTTCTTCCTGTTATAAAAATTTAGACATCACAGTAAACCATCAGAAACTGATTTCGTTCAAACAACACAAATACAACACACGTAACAATTACCTTCCACGATCCATAAGCTACGGCTTTGAGAGGTGAAAAGATCGGTGGATGGTAGGCAATAACGAGATCAGACTTGGAACTGATGGCTTCTTTGACTACCTTCGTTGTCAGGTCATTGCAAAGAAGGATATTAGTAATGCTTTTCTCTTCCTTGGTACTTCGACCCGATCCCATTAGTAGTCCGACATTGTCCCAACTTTCAGCAAACACTTTCGGTTTAAGCCATCCATTCAGAGCTTGCTCTACGGACGCAAGAGTACTAGTCCCCATCTTCTTACAATTAGATATAACCTGAAGTTGAAAAGGGATCATTTGCAGTTTTAAAATATCGGCAACTAAGCTTGTAATATATTTCTAAAAAATGCATTACAATCAGCAGAGAAAAGAGCCGAACAGCTACTAAATTTTATGCGTAGCCTACTCAGACGGGAGGAATACGCCAAACTCCTTACGTTCAACAAGTGTAAATAAAGACTACACATTCGTCTATCAATGCAGTCCAGAAATAATTTGCCTACCCAATAACTAAATCTTTCCAGTTTATCCTACTACAAATATTGATACGTTAACCAGCACATCATGGTGCAACAGATTATTTGTACGTGTCCATCAAATTATACTCGCTTGCCTTGTTTCTGGAGGTGTCAGTATTTGATTGTCCTATCTCCAACTTAACCTCACAGAAGTTATCTAAAATAAAGTGATCACATGCATTATAATATTCTGTGTTCAAGTCAGGCGTAGGAGACATTTTTAGCTTCTTATTCCACGGTTCCGAATTTTGGTCCCCATTAGAGTCAAAGCTCTGAAAATGCTGATCTTGCTCCTGGCCTTCCGATTTTTTTCTTCGGGCTAAAAATGAATTATGACTAATTACCATGATCCAAACATGTTGTAAGTCATACAGAAAATAAATATTATACTAGAGTTCCACATAACTCCCTTCAATCACTTACTTTTTCGCTTCCCCGTTAACAGTAACAGCGGATCCCTACTTAAATTATCAAATATTGTTCTTCTTGGAACTCCAAAAACTCTCTCTGCTTCCCGCTGTTTCATTCTTCCAGTTTTTACAGCATCAACGGCATTTTTCAAGTCTTCTCTTGAGTACGAATGCCTAAGAGGTTTTTCAGCCTTAGGAATAATGATCCCCTGGAACACTACAACCAAACCAAAATATCATGTAACATATCATCTTCACCAAAACGTAATTACATTCTTGCACAATAATATTCCAGAATAATATTACGTTCATGTAATGCTTCACCCATCTACACTAAACAAAAACTTTCCGAATTCCACTTACATTTTGTTTCCATACCATAAAGATCCATTTTATCAAGAAATCACACGCTCCACCAAATGCGCTTTCCCAAACTAGTGTTCCACACTGTCAGAAACCCACGTCATCAGATCTAACTGGTTCCATCACTCGTACACCGAACATTGACTTGCTGTCCTGTGACCTTTACACCCCAATTGTTACACAGAATCAGTATTCAGCGTTTACAGTACCCCTGGGACTAATTCACAAAACATTCAACTCTTGATCAAACACCTTAAAAATACGCCTTCTTCTCCTATATACCTACATATCTTGAACTAGACCTCCAAAAACCTCCACTCCTAACCCTAATTTTAGTACCCAGAATCTGGAATGAACTATCTTCCTCGAACCAGTGACAGCCAATTTGAAAATACTTAAATGAAGCCTAAACAAACAAAACAACGAATGACACCGAATCAACCAAACCAGAACCTCGTACGCTAAGAAGTATGTAACTTTTCCTATAAACGCTTCAAACTTCACTCCTTATCCAGCTTACTATGCTCTCATCGTTTATTTACTAGGTTACTATATATAAATTGAAAAATTATAAATATTAAATTACTTACAGCCCGTAGTGGGATTGACGATGCCAGTTTTACCCTTTCACAGGACTTCGACCCAAGTGCAGTCACACTGGTAGATATTTTTACACGCAATTATTTATATCAAAACAAGTTTACCTTAAACCACAGATTTAAAATAATTACTAATAACTATTAGTGGAAGCTGTAGTGGGAACTGTTCGTCCTCAAACTCACAGAGCCCTCACAAACAATGTGAATCTTTAATTATAATAATTGCTCCTATATTAACAATGACCGTCACGCTCGGTTTCTGAAATATACATGGACAAGGGCTTGCACCGCAGCGAAGTTCCAGGAGCGTTTCAATATGCAGTGTTACAAGTTTACACTGTATACAGAGTCATATAGGTAACAACATATCGTCGTTGAAGAGGCAAAATGATCTACATGCTGTACAAAATACATAGCATGTAGATCATTTTGCCTCTTCAACGACGATATATACACCGCTGGTGTTTGTTTGTGTTGTCTTTTAAGAAGAACTCGTCATGTGAGGGAGCGCCCATAAATGTTGTAAACTAAACAATCACACCACTAAACGCATAAAAGCTAAATGTATAATAGCTAAACGTATAACCTCAATACCCATAATCACCTATACGGATAGGCTACAATAACGTATAATCGTCCAAACATATAGGGTATCCGGGACGAAATTTATCAAAATGTTAAATGTGTTACTATTTTGACCGAAATTTTACTTATAGAACTTTAGAATATTTCATACAGGAAATCTTACATTAATTTTGAGTTCTAGAAAAATATATTTGTACCCTTTTTGTGACTCAAATTACTCAGACAGTGACGTAGTTTACGTTTAGAAAATCTTGAAAAGATTGGTCCAAGATAATATTATAAGCCACTTCCGGAAATATAGTCAGGCAAATATCAGTAATTGGCGTAAAACCAGATTTTTACGGGGACCAGGGCATCTCCGGAAAAACTGGATTCATTGTATGGGCTATTTGCGTGGGTTTTACCTGTACACGTTGCCTATTGTTTTACCCCATGATTATTTTGTCAATTGTAGACTATTTTCCTGTTATTAAAATTGCATGTAGACGTGCGCTGAATATGAGATAGACAATTTGGTCTCTTTGACTACATTGCTCTTGCAAGGGAATGTATTAAAGAGAACGTCAAACATTGTTTTGGTCTGTGGATTAAAACACCATCCTTGTTCAAACGAATGTCAATATTTACCTGTGCATTATTATACATTTTGTTACTTATACGTTTAGACGATAATGCGTGTAACTCTATGCGTTTAGAGGTTATGCGTTTTGCCACTTATGCGTTTAGCTACGATATCAAACTAAACATCTCAATTTTTAGGACACATTGACCCATGTGTCATCTTGTGGTATCATTTCGATTTGTGAGGCTCGCATCCTAATTGATGGCAACCGCCGATCAATATTTCAAAATGAAAGATATCCCTTTTATAGATTTGTGCTGATCAGACCCATTAGATATAATTGCATAAGCAAAATTTAAAATCGGGATAAGATCACCATGTTTGAAACTGAAGTGCCCCCAGATGATACCAGTAATTACCAAAGCATTAAGGCGCGCGTTCAGTGTACACTTGGGAGCGCTTACAGCACAATAGAAACGTAGCACACCTTTAACCTCTCATATTCCTGAAGAATTTTTTTTAGAATTGACATGAATTATCCCTGTCTGTGCACTAACTCTTACGAAAAATCATCGCTACGCGATAATTTGAGGCTTCGCGTAGGGTGGCGTCAGCTACCGCCGTCAAAGTAGGATGAATAACAGTTTTTTTAAAATTTCAGAATGTTTTTCGGAAAAACTATCGGGGGTCATAATCAACCACATAAGCAATAACCATTACGATTTACATAAGCAATATTCACAAAAAATTTCACTGAAATCTATTTAGTAGTTTTAGAGATAGCTGTCATTTGACTTGAAGTTCGAAATTTCAGATTTTTCCCGAAAAAACTACCGGGCCGATTTCAACCATATAGGCAATAAAGATTACTATTTGCATAAGCTCACAAACAAATTCATTGAAATACATTCAATAGTTTTGGAGACAACCATCATTTGACTTGAAGTCCAAAATTGCAAGCATTTTTTCTCAAAAACTATCCGGCCGATTTCAACCAAATACGAACTCAGCCTTACTTTTGACACAAGTAATATCCGCAAACAATTTCATTGAAATCAGACCAATCGTTTTTGAGTAATCGTGCGGAAGGACACACGGACGTACGCACGGACGTACGGACAAGGCTATTTTACTAGTGGGCTGAACAAGAAATGGGAAGAAACACTATGGCTTGTGTGTCCCAAAGTGCTCCAAAGGACTCTACAGTGGCTAGCTAAGTCAACGACTGACACCTATGGCTGTAGTGGACCAAAGGGCTCTATGGTGGACGTGGACACCCATGGCTGATGTGGTCCAACGGGCTCTACGGTGTCTAGCTGTAGCTGACGTGGGTTACTGCTCATTATAGCTTGTGGTTACCCACCCGGATTACTCATGACAGCGTTTATGGACGGTCCGGAAGCAATTACATGTCGCCTAGCAGCCGCTGAGCCGCAGCAGCAGCAGCTCTAAATTTTGAAATGGCTATATTTCAATCCAGGGAACCACGTGGTTCCGTAGGTCCCTGAGATGTCCAATGACGAAAACATGTGTCTACTTTTGATTTTCAAAAATCTCGTGAAAATCGTCCGCACGAGGTTGAGGTTATAGTCGGCATGAGTAAGTAATGACTTATAATTATTGTAGTTTATTAAATTAATTCAACGTAATCGTGAAATAGTTGTGGCAATAGTAATATGAATTAACCTCGGTTACTTATTGATGTGTCTGTTCATTTTTCTTGTAGATAAGAGCATATTTATTGAGGATTCGCTCAAAAGGTGCTCTACTGTTCGTGATGAGGAAGTAAAATAGCTGCTGGAGAGGATTAACGTGAATTTAGGAAAAACATTTAATTGTTGTATAAAATAGCATTTGTGATGGCAAGTTTTTGTAATACGCTTCAAAAGCTCCCACCACCTTCGTTTGTTACGACAGTAGTCAAAAATGAGGACAAGAGGTAATTACTCCTTTGCCTTTGCTAAAAATTCCAAAATCATTGTGTAATAGTATTTTGTAAAGTTTAGTTATATATGTGATCATATATGTATGTCTTTGCATGTGTTGTATTTGTGTTAAGTTAGATTTAGGACAAATGTCGGGGGATTTTTCTGAGGTGAAGCATTGTTGTAAATGCAGATACACACGTATGTTATTAATTACGTTCATTGTATATTTCAGGGTCCTGATTCAGAAGTGGTCGTGTGTGATTACCAAGAGTAGATATAAATTGTTAAAGGGATTAATTGTGACTGAAGTGAATCATTTGACTGGGTATGTTGAAAGAAAAGGGACTCAATTACGGCTGGAGAAGGCTCTCATGCTTACGAAGCAAATCCAGAAGATAGTTCAGCGCTGGAAAATAAATGAATTTCACGCTCAGTTTCTCCAGCTGCAAAGATCTGTGGGGGATTTTGATGAAAACTCGGGCTATCTTCGGGAAACGAAAAACAAGGCTAAAGAGCGGTTGCCCAGTACACAATGGGTCAATTGGGTTATTTACTTGACTCTTAGGGACGCGGCGTTGTTAGCTAAGGTAAGTTTTGTGTTGCTATATTGTGAATAGATTTGTTTCTAAGTTGGTGGGATTTTTAACAAAATTGTTGTGTGTGATGTGATATCTATGTGCATAGTGCATATACGTACAGGTAGAAGATATGTAGGTATATATAATCAATTTGACTCTGAGCTTGATTAATGTCATACAGGTAATTACTTGATTTTTTCAGATAAGTATCGAATGTGAAAACACTATTCAGTTATGGCTGGGACTAATTTCGTCGGCACATCATTGGGGGGACTCGCTGGTGATTTGTGGAATCCTCTCCAGGATATGGTAAGGAAGAGAGTTAGGTAGTCTCAAAATCTTCTACTGCAGTAGGATAATTACTAATTATTGATTTTCTTGTAATATTTACAGGCTGGTGGCAAGCAATATGACTGAAGATTTGGCTCACGTAATTTACCCTTGCCTCCGTGAGGCGTCTCATTTAGTCACACCTAATAATACCTCAAGTTGGCCTGATGAATCGTTTAAACCTCCTGCTGATTTATTGTTGTGGATTCAAACTTGTTTGAAATTACCTTTTCGAACTATCCAAGCAAAGTAACCCGTAGCTTTAAAAATGTTAAATTCCTTTATATCTTTAGATGTTTCTGTAATTTCTGAATTTAATTATGTGGGATTTAGGGAGTTCATTGAACCCTCAAGATGGAGACCAAAGAAAAACTTCAACAAATTAGCTTTTTTAGCTGATTTTTTCAGCTCCGAGTTAGATAAAAACCAAAACAGTGAAAGTGAACCAGCGCAGTTGGAAACAGAAGCACTAGAAATCCTTCCTGAAAAGTTAGTTTCTGATGCGGAGGATTTTGGAATGGTCGTACAACGGGTTCTACCATTGAAAAAGAAATTGAAACAGAGAGAGAAACTTCCGAAGATCGACGGAAATGATCAAAATTCCATTATTAAAACTATAAAAGGAGTAAGAGCACACTGGAAAAAATTCTATATTAATATAGGCAAAAAGCTGAAATCTGTTGAAGGACGGAGGAAGTTGGTAAACAGAATCATAAAGTATAGAAAGCATGACACGGATACTAAACTCAGGGCTAAGTTGCTAAAGTTAAAAAAGTTAGTCCTTAACTCAGAGGACAGCGATCATGCTGAGGCCGCAATGGCGTTCAATAACCTTCAATTATTTACAACAAAATACGTTAACAGACTAAAGAAACGGAAAAAAGTGGAAGAAATTTAACGAATAATACTGTTTTTATTTTTTTTGCATGCATATTCGTATAAATTATTTGTTTTATTTACACATCCGCATCGTTTTTCGCTGAAGTATATTTGATTTCCATCATATTTGAGCATTTAGAAACTCCCAAACCGGTTATGACGGAAATGTTTCCGGGTGGAAATACAACCCTCAATACTTTATCCAAATGGGGAACAAGCAAATGCTCAAAATATCTCTTCATACGATTAAACTCACTCTGCTCCTTTAATTCCCACGTCAGCCACTCATTTTGTCCCCATTTTTCTAGTTCCTTGCCGATATTGACTATACTCGTATTCAAGGAGATGACTAATTCAGAAATACTCTGAACCAAAGGACATTTACCTACAAAATTGAGCAATGTTAAGACATCATTCAAATATGTTGCTAACGGCATATGGGAAATTAATTGACGAGGTGGATCCAGATCTTCTGGTGGAGGCATATCCAGATTAGCACTATCAGGATTAGCAAACTGGGCGGTAGTGGACAGATTAAAGTGTGTTAAATTTCGAACGAATTTCATTTCCGCTTGGAACAATCCGTGTTGAAATTTTTTCACAATGTGGTCACTAAAGATGGGAATGATAAGTCCACGGAGATCTGCTCCCACACGAGCAAAACTTTCTCCAAAATATGTTGCTTGCGTCATGAGAGAATCAATTGTTTCCCCAACTTCTAACTGCTTGTGTAAATCTTGAAGTACTTTTTGTATCTATAAATTCGCAAAAATTGTGATCTGTGAAATATCTGACTTTCATTTTTGGTTAAGTGAGCTTCTTATTCTGATAATAACATTTCCATACCTGCAGAGCCACCCAAGTAGACAGGTAATGATTTGAATCTCCTCCAAAAGCTGCCCTATGCTGCGTTAAAGTATCAAAGACCCAAGTTCTCGCTTGATCAAATGGTACGTCTTTCATTCTAGACTGTAGGAACCGGAAACGAAGGGATTTGTCATCAGTAAAGAAACTTCTGAGTAAGGAGACAGTTTGGAGGCACTCTGACAGACCAATATTGCCAGATGAGAGCTTTGAAAGCAGTGCATGCTGTATTTCACTTTTGAGCTCCATGACTTCATCACATACTTTCTAAATGATGAAAACGAAAATAACTATGACAAGGTTTTCAGCAATTATTACTAGTAAGTACTACTTGTAGATACTAGAGAAACCATTACAGCTAAAACAATCGGAGGATCAGACACGCTCTTCGCCATGTCTTGAGCAGCTTGTAGAATTTTAATCGCACTTGGCAACTTTTCTTCTGCTAAGCACCGTCTAACGAGCCAAGGCATTTCCAATATTCTTTCCAGTTCCTTTTCTTTGATATACAAAACACTGATAGACTTTTCTCCATGCTTGAACTCCTTGCAGGACGATTCAGAAAACTGCTTCACTTGTGTCTTCACTTTTGGGAATGTCTCTTCCTGCAGACATTTTAGTAACTCGTATCCAGCTTCTAGCTGAAAGTTTGGACCGGCAGCAAAACATTATTACAATACTACAAACATAATAAATGTAATAATAAATTACAAACTCCAGCCGACTATTCTAATAATATTTTTTTAAATCAGATCCAGAATAACTTCGCTCTGTCACACAAAATTTCAACCACTGGATATCTCAGGAATTAGATATTTAGTTATTAAGCGTCAATAATTACTGAAAGATTCTATAAATTAAGAATTATCTAGACACGAAATAAGAGTAATTTTTACAGATTGTTTGATTTGATTCGTTGTTTGGGCCGATTGAACAAAAATTTGGTAATTCTGACTGGCCATATCACGAGTTTGGTGTTCTACAATAGCTACTTCTTCACTTAATCTGGCAACTTCTCCATCTGCAATCAATAAATTTGTACCTCAGTTTCTCCTGCTTGCTTCCCCTCATTTTAACACACATTTAATTCTGAATTTAACTAAACACAACTGACAGTTCACAGTAACTCTGCCACTATTAATTATTTATTAATTTACTTAAACTGTCCAGTCCCTGCGAACCCAGTCTCGAGAGATACGCCAGTTGCTCCGGATCTGTGCCAAGGATTACAAAATTATATATAATTTATTTTTCGCATTTGAGTATATATACATATACTTAATTATATATTAATAACTGTCAACAATACTTACGCCTGAATATCGTCACACCATTTCAAACGTCAATCAATAAAACTATTTATATATCAATTTTATTTTTATGACTACATAATTACGTTCCTACCATACTCCAGTTGAGGTGGATGATCCCCTTTGGGGAACAATATTCGGATGAAATCTTTCAGGTCATCTGTTTGCTCCATTCTTACGCTGAAATCTTTCAAAGAATAAACTCCAATTATTATGAAATTTTACTTATTGTGATATTATAATGCATTAATTATGTGTATGTACAAAGTTGAGTATCTAATAAGTATTTAATTATCTACCACTTTTAAATGCAGTTTAATTCAATGACGTGGACGCTCCGGTCTTGTTTCCTTCACCATTTATTCCTCACCTCTCACTCTCGCTACAAGTTTAAGCAGCATGTATGTACGCTATTGAGGAGCATACGCTTTTATAAACAACAAATTTTGAATCAATGACATCCATCTAAATTACGCGCTCCTAACAAGTTGTGATTTAAACCGGCATTTCCAAAAAGCGGCTTATACAAGATTCGATCATCGCATTCGAATTCGAAGAAGGTTTTGAAAAACGTGAGGAAGGCAATAACAAAAGTTACACTTTTATTCCAATTTTAGGTCTATAATCAGTGTCTAATACGGTTTCAGTAAACAGTCGGGGCGAAAAGTATTTTTGAGAGCTTTGACCTTTCATTTCCATATCGCTCCCTGAGACGATTATAAACTAACCATGGCTAAGCATCATCCTGACTTAATTTTTTGTCGGAAACAACCGGGAGTCGGTAAGTACTAACTTTTGGTGGAAAGATACTTCAACAGGCTAATTAATCTATGAAATGCTGTGGACTGAAAGGTGAATTTAAATTTAGAGGGAGCTCATTGTAACAACTTAAAAATTAGTAGTATGTGTAATTCTATAATCACAATATCGTCATAATTTCGATTCTACTGTAATGTAGTAAATAATGATAAGTGGGAGATGGACTGAGATGGTAGAACGTAGAATTTTACTTGAGAGGTTAGAAGTAGAAGAAAATAATTTTGTTGAGGAAATGTACCGTTTTGAAGATATGAGAGACTAAAATTTCCCCTTGTAATGTATTGCAGGATAGCGCCTTTAGTGTGTAGGTATACACTAAGGTTGAATTGCAACCTTCTAGTCAATGGATATTGTTCAAACTTGAATTATGTTAGACACACTACTTCAAGAATTTCCTATTTTTGTGAGGTAATAGGTTAGATGATTCAAAATACTTATTACAACTGTTATTTGTTGATGACTTAATTGTTCACATCCCTTCGTGATTTTTCTATTTCGGTTAGGTTTATGAGGGGGTTTAGTCCCCCTCGTAAACTCGCTGGCTCAAAAGAATTTCCGTGAAATTTGGTATGACACAGGGATTTTTAATCGGCAGTCCATAATCAGATTGCAAGATTAGTGATTCCTTTCCCCCGGCTTTGCTCCTGAAGATGAATTTCCTCAGCCTTACTCTGTGCTTTTACGGGTCATGGCTACATCTCTCAATGAAATTTTCTACAACACAGTATTAAAAACGTTTTGGGGAAAAAATTGAAGTTGGAGTAAACAATGTCTGTAATTTTTAAAATATTACCTTATTCAAAAAAGTTGGTATTCCTTCATTGGTGTATCCAGAATTTTCGGGATGAAACAAAATTTGAAAAATATGGAAATAAATTTGCTAAATCATGGGAGAATAGGTTTTTATCAATCCAGATTAATTGATGGCAGGTGGTAGATAGGGTAGGATTGGGTGATAGGAAAAATTGTTCAGTACGAGCGGGTAGCAGGTACAAAAAAGTAGGTGATAATCTTGTGGCCGGTACCCGGGAAGTAAAACTCAGCCAGGAGGATATAATTTATAGTCATCATATTTGAAAATATGTCGTAGTAATTTAATAATATCAGTATTCAGTATGCTCCGGATCAAAAATAAACTTTAGTTCTGGCCGAGCTTTAAGGTTTACTAGAAGATCTTCAATGGGAAATTAAATAAATAATAATAATAAATAATGCATTTTTTTGTTCTTTGCAGCTATCGGCAGACTTTGTGAAAAATGTGACGGTAAATGTGTAATTTGTGATTCCTATGTACGACCCTGTACTTTGGTTCGAATTTGTGATGAGTGCAACTACGGTTCTTACCAAGGTCGTTGTGTCATTTGCGGCGGGCCAGGAGTCTCTGACGCATACTATTGCAAGGAATGTACGATTCAGGAGAAAGATGTAAGATTTTATGCTTAATGCTTCCGTAAAATATAAATATTTAATTACGTAATCAACGTAGCATTATAGTATTGGTGACTGTGACTGTATAAAAATGGATGATAACTTGTGTTTGTACTTCCAGAGAGATGGCTGTCCTAAAATTGTCAATCTCGGAAGCTCCAAAACGGATCTGTTCTACGAACGGAAGAAGTATGGTTTTAAAAAGAGATGAGCCTTTCTGGCAGCAGGATTCATTGGACAGTGTATGACCACAAGGAGCGTTATAATTTTACTTTACCTATAAATTTTGTATGTTTCTGCACTTATACCTGTACTTTGTATTAGGTACTTCTATGATTCTTTTATTGTGTGCAAAATGTTCAGTAATAGCGAGCAATTTGACTTTTCATGAAATATTAAAGGAAAGACTATGTAATTTGTATTTTTGTGGAACTGAAGGATGTTTATACGTAGTAACACCGTAGCATTTCGCTCAATATGCATGAGTAATGATAACCGCCGCTTAGCAAAGTTAGTGTATGGGAAATGGGAATCGATTCCAGGGATGAGGAAAAATATTCATCAATTTTTATGTTCATTGCGGGGATTTCGTACATTTATTTTATTGCGCACAGCCGACAATTAAAAGCTTACTCTCTAAATTAGTTTATGCATTTAGGTGTGGATTACACCATTTAAAAGCATTGTATGAAGTATTTTATCACGGAGCGACTTTTGTAGCTACGAGGTAATTACTAATATTTTATTCTGTAACCGTGTAGTGCTCTTCGAATGCTTTTCCGTTTTTCTTTTCTGTCCTTGGCAGCTCAAATTAAATTATTTTCTAATATCAATAATAGCTCGTCAAACTATTGATGTCACTTGTATTGTTTCTGTAAACGACATTGTGTGTACTATGGTTGCTCTGCGACGATTAAGATTAAGTACGATAAACTGACAGCATGAATTGAAAAATTTGGTACAAGCTCACTCAGACCCCAGCGTGTTTTCCGTGGAATCGCTTTAGGGCAATTAAAATGATCAAGTCATCATGACATTACACATGGTTCTTGACTTGGAATATCTATCTGTTTGGGTTATTTGTACGACATTGTTATCATTGCAATTTTCTTTTCGTGACTTTGATATTTGCACAAACATGAAGTTTATTAAATCGTTATAAATATCCTCTAAACATAACAATATTCCCGACAATTTCAAAGCTACCTAAAAGGTGTGAAATTTAGTCAATATTTAATCACTCACACTGTAAATACAGACGTGAAAATTTGTTGGAAAGTCTCAGCAGCTTCTGTGCAGTAAACTAGATACATCAAAGAAAGGAGTCAAAAAGGGTAATACTGCGATAATGTAGAATATATGAACGCATATAAGAGTACACGTGCAAAGGGGAACACATCTTTTTTTCGAATTCGGGTTATTTTCTTAGACAATTTTCCGCAGCAATTGCGTGTTTTTGATTGTATATACATATGTTGTCTACTTATTTACACCTTTCCTATTGTAATGCTATTGTAATTCAATAATTTCCTCTTTTTTTCATTGTAGGACTAGATTATTTTTGAGATTGGGCCATTTGTCTAATTTCGTGTACAGCTCAAATTTTTATTACCGGCGAAACATTATTGTCGGGAGGATCTATTATCGGTACTTCTAGGAAAAGCCTGATACCAATTATTGTTGTTCTTATATTTCAAAATACTTGTAACGTAATGGCTCATCCGCACTAGGCCGCGGCAAGTGACGCCGGCGTCAATTTTCCGCCGGCAGCAACATGCCGCGCGTCCGCACTAGAGGCTGCAAATGCTGTGTTTTGATGCTTGTAGACGCGTGAGACACAAGCCGCGGCGGCATGTGCTGCACCTCTGTCCGCACATATGAGCGTCAGATGATGTGCTGCAGGAAAATGTGACGCGCGGCAACAAAAGTTGAAGCTTTGTCAGAACAAGCTGCAAATGAGTGTCCGTCAAACTTTAACATAGAGTCACACACAATTGGAGCGGAGCTCCACTTACTGCGACCGCAAGTTGACTCTGCTGCTTTTCTGGTGCGAACATAAAAGCTGACGATTCAAACTTGCAGTCGCAGCCAAAGTGTTGCGTCTCATGACGCCGCAGCAAGTTGACGCACATCCCTAGTGCGAATGAGGCTTAACGTTGAGTTTAAAAAAGCTTAGCTTTAAGATGTTTGTTTCTCCAGTAAAATTTGCCTGAGGTCTGAGGTCGTTTTGCATATATGCTCTTCAATGCCCTAGGTGCCTGCTACCTACACCTCCAATTACCATTTTTAAGTAACCATTCTAAATATTTACTTTAAAACATATCAGTGTTATTACCTGACTGCCGATTTTCATTTCAGCAACATTATGGAACCTGTATTTTATACGGCTAGAACAACTTGACCTAATCAGAAAGCAATAATTTAATAAATAATTTATTGTAAGTAACTAAAAAATCTTGCTAATTTCTGCTCAGAGATTCCGAGCGCAGATAAAATGTAGGCGCTGACTAATTAATCTGTATTCGTTTAGTTTCCTTATTACCCACGGAGTGCATTGATGGTATGACGGTATGGTAAGTGTCGCTTGGAGGTAAAGAAGCATACCAAGGGAGAATGGTTAATTATAGCACCACATGTCTTACTTTAAAGAAGCTGGTAAAAATGATCAGAAAAAGTAGCCAGTCCTTCAATAATCCTTTCCAAGTATAAACAAGTTATGTCCGCATTGCAATATAGCAACACACTTACTGTCCTGTCCCTGTCCATTTTAATTACCTGAACATTGTTCAATTTTGTTGTAAACAAAAATGGATATTGTATGCCTTGAGGCTGATCCTTTGCCATTTCTCTGTTGCTGTCTCGCTGTGATACTTGTTTCAGAGCAAGTAAAATTAGAAATGATTAAACCATCATCTTGAATCTTTCATGGTTAATGGAATAACCGTTTGTTCTTGTGTGGAACAATAATAATAAAAATGTGGTATACTGGTATACACTATACTGGAACAAAATATCAGCATTACTTGAGATTATTACTCGGGCTTGCAATTAGAGCAATAGATACTGTTTGCAAATAATATTTCAGTTCCTTCAAACCCATATTTTGTAATAATTACACATAGCTATGCACTTAAGTTGAAGTAAAAGGAAAATCAAGTATTAAATCTTGGGACTGGAAAAAGTAGTGCGATATTGTTGTCATGAGATTATGTGTAACATACTCATATTTACGTGCCCCTTCTACCTTAATTACATGCATGTACTCATGTATGACTTACAACATGCAATCGTACATAGGCATTTGCTTTGGATCCAAGACATCCTATGATTCATAATATTTGAAATAATTATCCTTCTCTCTTCCATCCTTTATAGAGGTCTATCAAATACAAAGGAAGTTTCAAAAAAAAAATAATAAATTCACATTTGATTCTCAGCTGCTTGATTTTGCTTGTCAGGAACTTGTATTTATAGAAAGGAAAAAATATTTTTACTATTGCATATTCCCTTCATCGTATGTTGTTGAGATTCTCCATAAGCTGATTGTCACATTTTTCCACCTAGCTTCTCATACCTGGGCCATCAACACATATTACATTTTTTGCGAATCCTATAACCTAGCATAAAATGCGAAATCAACCTGAGACAATGGGAAATAATAGACTTGACATGCTGGAATTATTTGATACAGAGTTACAATACATACTTCAAGGAGCAGCTGTAGTCTCAAAAGCAACCTGAGTTCCCCTAGGGCTCTACATTTGCATAAACTGACCTTGAAACCAGAAACTCTGTATCTGTTCAACAATTACTCGAAATTTATTGCATATAGCTCTGACCAAAGAAATAATCATTTTCATTGAGGGCTTGGACTGACTCTTCATGTTTCTATACACACAACATGGATTGGAAACAAGGTACGAGTCTATGCGGCCAGTGTATGAGTTTCCACTCAACCAACTGATGTAGATATACCAAAATGCTCTTATGGTACACCCTCTACAGTAATAAAGAATTTGACGAGTTTTTGCCCACTTCCACGACCACCACCGCACATCCCTCATCCAATATTTTTCTACGTGGAGCTTAATTAAAAACTGGAGAATGATCATCCCCGCTGTCAATTTTTTGGTGCTTATCTTGTTATAGTATATTCGCATGGAAAATGTTTTCACGATTTTGTTTGCGTCGAAAATTTTAACAACTACTTTGGTAAACACATACTTTACAGTGAACATTTTGGGTGTATAACACAATACATACAATATTGTCTTTTTCATGACGCCTGTCTCCCTTGCTTCTGAGCAAAAAGTGAGCAGGGAGTTAAGTTATAATCGTTTACATGAAGTATTTTTATATAGGATATGTTTATGTTGAAGGAAACTGTGTGTAGAGTATGTGTGTGTGTGTGATTGTTTACGTATGCCTACATATGTATGTACACGTACAGCTCCATGCATATTCATTACGACCACATCCAAATTCAACATTTGTACCATTACCCCACAACAATTACAGCTCTGCCACTTACACACCACCAAAGTTTTTATTCCTAATGCACTTTTTCCTTTTGTATTTGTAAAAATCTCATTTGAATGCCATGTATGCTCTATAGTCATAAAAACAGTGGGTATACTATCTATTATTAGGCTTTGTTGAAAATTCGATAGGTTAACAAAAATTCCGAGGAAAATTATGCTTAGGAGATTACCATAAGAAAAAAAACAAATTGCAAGTGGAGATTAAAAGGCGAAGAAATGTAACCCTTCGGAATTGCAACATATACATGTAGAATATTGGCATGCTGTTTTGCAATTTGCTGTGACTTCTCCGTCTAAACTGAGCATTTTCTTCGTAACATGAATGTAATATGATAACAAGTTCCATCAACATAACTTTCAACCCATAATGTAGTATAAGATATTCCTCAAGAGTCCATATGAAGGGGTACCGTGCATATTCATGTACCTTCGGCAACGGCATGAGGGCATATGTGGTGTCTAATACCAGAGGGTACCTCGTCTTCTCACCACAAAAGATAATTCATATTGGAGAGAAACTGAAACTACAGAATTAAAAAGAGTGTACAGCTTAAGAAAACTTGACTCCATCAGAATCTCAGTATGTCCTCCAGCTTCTTGCCTCCATCACGCTCTTTTGTCTCTCCTCACTCCAAGTCTTCTTTTCCCCAGTGTCAGACAGAAGTAAAGTGTCCTGTGCTTTTATCACCATGAAGTTATTTCATAGTTTTGGGTTCTTCCTCGTAAACATTTTTGTATTTTTTCAATTTGACCTGGGTCAGGCCCAGTCTGGGAATCCCCTCCTGTCCTACGAAGTTTTATTTAATTGGAAGGATTTAGATTTCGAATTTCCTTCAAATACTCAAAGGCAGGATTTGATTGCGTCAAAGGGATTTATAAAGGAAAACAATGTGATTTCGGGAGTCAAAGTGGGTGGAAACAAAGTATTCCTGACGATTCCCCGGTGGAAGTCTGGTGTTCCCGCAACTTTAGTCAGTCTTCCATACAATCCCAATGGATCTTCTCCAGCTTACCAGGAAGTCACAAATGGACCTAACCTTATTCCGTACCCATCATGGAAAATGAATCAAGTGGGGAATTGCACGGCCTTCCAAAATGTCCTCTCTATGGAAATTGACCAATTTAACCGAATGTGGGTAATTGACAATGGAAGAGTGAATTCCCTGGGTAATCCCGATACCACTTGTCCCCCCAAGTTGGTTCTCCTGGACTTAGCCACTAATTCCATTCTCCGGACTTATATTTTCCCTGAAGATGTGGTTAGTAGGACGGAGAGTTTCTTAAATGACATTGTCGTCGGCTGCAATACGAAGGATAATTGCTGGGCTTACATCACTGACTCAATGGATGGTCAAATCATTGTTTACAGTTATGGGCAAAATAAATCTTGGTTTGTCAAGCATTCCACCATGAAATCAGATCTCGATGCATTGGAAATCCAAATTGAAGGTGATTTTAATTTTGACAAATTGCACTTTCAATTCCCCCGTCTCACCTCACACTCCTTGTATGTAGTTCATTGCCAGCTTCTTCTTTGCTGCTTGAGTTTTGGGCATTTAGTCAAGTCATATGAATGGTATGAATGTATCTTTTCCTTTCGCATCATTGCTGTTGCAATATATTAAAGTGGGTAGAATTGTGTGGGATTTAAAGCAAGGCACTTTCATCAGGATACAATGTGTATCTATATATTTACTTTTGGTAAAAGTTGTCCTACTGATATATACTCAATGTGACTGCAGCTGTCTCTAAATTCATATGTACGTGCATATATGTAACTACTTTACATACTCAAATAGTCCAAGCGTATGTACATTTGTATTGCATTCATGCATCCGTACCAAATCCCTCCCATGCAAAAATTTGCATGTGCAGACTCTCTGACTAAGGGATGGCTCACAATGTAAAATTGCTGAAGTCTCTAAAACTTCCAAACCGGTCCTGAGTCTTGATTATCTCAACTTTAATACCATTACATAAATTTCCGCCAGGCCAGTCAAGTCTGGATAAGTTTTCTGCAAATCTGATAATAATAAGAATGGAGTGTTAAGTAATGAATTCATGTGACTTGGACTTGGAGTAATTGCTATTGAATGCTACTTCTACAATTCTATAAGGAATTATTATTTGCTGAGTTCATCCTCAACTTCTCCTAGAAGAAGTAGACAAGACAAATTTAAGCAAGATCTCCTTCTGATTGGTGGAAAGGCACTAGGAATTACTATTTTTTCCTCGCCCTTACACAGTACAATGTCAGCGTGAAAAAAACTGGAAAAACCAAACATGTAAGGAAGGCTGTCTATGTCCCCATTATGAGCGTCACTCCAGTCAGAGTAAACATGGATATGTGACTACTGTAAAGTAACGGTGCTATATCTGACAAGCCTTATCAATTAAACGTACGGCAAAGACATTGGAAAATTCAACTTTTCAAATTAATGTTTACTTGAGAGAATGCGTGAGACTTTCTCATCACTCCCTTAGCAGTTAACATTGAATTCTAATTTTAGGAAGGTTGGCCTGGATATTATGCCTTCAAGAGAAATGTAATCATGGGAACGTTTTCTCATTGTCAGTGTGCTCTTGCTCATGCTTTGAGATTCACAATACTATATACATAATTACATAAATACATAGCTCCTAACTTATAATCATTCTCCAGTAAAATACTTCCCTATATCTTTCACTTATGTTTTGCTCTAAAATAACTGCATGTACTCATACGTGAGATAGTTTCTCTGGTATCGTGACTTCTAGCCTGCATTGATGGAGAACGCATCCGGTATAACATTGCGGAATTATTATTCATTCAATTATTTTTCTTTAAATGTGTCTAATGAGAAGAAATAAAGGTTGCATCAGGTTGCGAAATTACATTTAATGCTCCTGTGAATCACAGCTTATGATGTTGCCGCGCGGCCAATGAACAAATAATTCTAAATGGTTTATTTACAATTGTAGTGAGACGTCCACTGTCCGTAGATGTGTTTGCATGCATGTAGTTAGGCAAAAAGAAATTACATGACACCTTTTACAACAACAATAATAACACAGAATATATGAATTTTAGTTGAACTGAGATGAACTGCTGTTGTACCTGTAGGTGCATTATTTGGAGGACCGTGCGTTGTATCTGAGCTCATTACCATTGCTTAATTTGTAGTTATTAGGATAGAAGGTTGTGCAATGACGCAAAGCCGTTCTGACAATAGAATACTACTTAGCTCAGACGTTAGTGGACTTGCATCACAAGACGACCAAATCGGATGTTTCTTGTGGCTCATCATCAGGAGCGGTTGCAAAAAGAAAATATGAACTGTTTTAACTCTTTAACACTGGGCTAGTGTATCTGTAATAATTGCGAGGATGAGTTTAGTGGGTGGAGGGCATGTACAACTTTCAAAAATTTCTGGCTAATTCATGATTCCGGTGCATGTATTAACTTTCGGTGTGGTAATGATATCATTAGTGGTTCTGAAATATAACTGTGAGGGCTACTTTGCTATTTGCTATGGGCGCGCAGTGTATAAATACTGTAGCGAAAGCTCAACTACAGATTGTTTATGGATGAGCTTATGAATGTACATATACTGTAAATTTTCATGCCTGTTCATGTTATTTTAATAAGTTTCCTTCAACTATTCTGCAACATATGTATTATTCCTTGTAGAAATCCTTCCAGAATTTCTCTAGTAGGAATGTTCTAGCTGAGAGGGGCATATTGCGAAACTTAGTGAACTATGTATGTATGTATACAAAATTACTATGTAAGTACCTTATAAATAATATGTACATGTCCGTTGTTCATTTCTTTTAGGTCAAAACTACACTTTCAATTCAAGTGTGGATGGAATCGCACTCTCTCCTTTGGACACTGGCTTCAGCACTTTGTATTACAGCCCTCTCAGCTCTTTAGAGCTCTTTGCTGTTCCCACGAAGGCTCTGCAAGCAGCAGGAGAATCCAATGGAGCTGGAGCTGACCTCGAGGACTCCATCGTGACATACGTGGGAACAAAATCATCTCAATCTGATGGCATGATTATTGATTCTAGTGGGAACTTGTACTTTGGATTGATCAGCTCCAACTCTGTAAACTCATGGAACACTTCTTATGCTAACCTTACGGATAAGAACCAAGCTCTGCTCATCCAAAATGATGTGGATCTCCAATTCCCTGCGTCCTTCGCCATTGACCGTAATGGCTATGCCTTTGTGACTTCAAACCGTCTGCAGAATTTTATTACGGACAATTATGACTTCCAAGCTACCAACTTCCGTGTGATTCGGTTCTTCATCGGTTTAAAGAGCTACATGTTCTCCAAGAGCGACATCGTTGAGCCCACTTCCGCTGCTGAGCCAGAGCCAGAAGCTGAAGCTGAACCAAAATCAGAACCGGAGGGAGAAACCACGGCAAAACCTGAGCCTGAACCGGAAGCAGAGGCCGAGCCAAAGTCTGAACCAGAGGCGGAAGCTGAACCTAAATCCGAACCCGAGTCCGAGCCAACCTCCGAGCCTGCAGCTGAGAGCGAGCCTAAGTCCGAGCCTGAATCTGAACCTACTGATGGAGCCCACGACCATCATGACCATCATGATCAACACGATCATCACCAAGATGACAAAAATAAGTATGATATTCATAATGACCACGAGCATCATGCCAACGACGATCATGTGCATGATACCAACCAGGTTGGTGAACAGTCCAGAGCATTTGGAGCCAGTTCATCAGGAAGAATTTCCCTTCTTCCCCCAACCCTCATTACGTCGTCCTTACTGTTGGTGGCCCGTTGGTTGTAATGTGCTTTTAAAATTGTGGAGTTATGAAACATTTTTTATAAAGACGTTTATTATGTATGTAATTATCATGTAAGTAGGCAGTTGTATCATTCTTCCTGTTAGTACTTCTGTCCTCGTATGTTCCGTTTCATGTATTTGTTCCTTCACTTTGACAGTATGTCTTGTTAGTGTGTGAATTCTGTACTCCCCAATAGATTAGGAATCTGCCCAAGTTCAGCCGCTCTAAATTGGTTTTCAGTTATAGGCTTCAACTCTCTGTAAATGTTTATTTTCTAGACCAATATGGATGAGCCCAGAAATTATTTTGCTATGAGCTTTTAAATTATCGACCAATTACAAAGTACTATATATATATATATATATATATGCACACGTACGGATGTGTATTGGGAAAATGGGTATGGACTATGGAACCTATTGGACAGCTATGTTATCCTCATTCCCCACACAAAATATATTTCGTTTAAAAAGTATGGAGCTACGTTTATTTTTACCTTAATTGCGTCAAATTAAATTAATGGTCACGTATATTTGCGAGAATACCAACCAATATTGTAATTGTGTCTTGGACGTGGAAAGCGGAATTGTTCCAAATAAAATATAGAACTACCAGACTCGATAGCGTATAAATACTTGATAAGGATTCTCCTTTCCCATAAATGTAGCTTGGTAGCTCATTCTAATCAGTGCTATCTAATGGAGCAGGAAATTTGGAGCAACACAGCACAAGTAAATATCTATGTGTATACTTTCATACTACTACATATCCTCATATCTACCTATGTATATGTGTAGGTATACATACATTCGTTCATACACTAAATTGCAGTTTTCCGTTTATCTGAATGTGTGCACGTTCACATACATACATCATCAAATAAGAGACAATAAGGAAAATATGAGAACAATGGGAACTATTTACTTATCAGCAGAATATAATGAAGATCCAAAAATAACACTCTGTCCTATTTTAATTACTTTCACTTGCTTCATATAAATACTTCAAAATTTTGAAGATTGTCAGTTCGGATGAAGCTTTTTAAATGATCCTCTTTGCACCTTATCCGACGATATCGGAACCCGAAAATTGGAAAAAGGGGTTTCGCACAGGTATGTATATGCATAATTGCAACTGATACAAAGGTAAATGGACAATCAATTTTAGGCCCAGTCTTACTGAGTTTTTCCGACAAATAGGACGAACCTAGACTGTGAGCTGTGAAGTAGCCGGCGAGCATTTTCATTTCCTGCCTTTCATGAAATAAATCATTTAATTTCTCCATTTGCTTGGAAATCTTTAGTAGTTCATTCCAATTAAAGAAATTCAAAGTAGAATGCATAAATAGTTTGGACAGGTGTGCATAAAGTAGTATTAAACAAGGGTGCTTGATTATTTTTCCCTGAAGCAGAAACCAATTTAATTTTTCCGTCGTCATTACAGAAGGCGTATGTTATTGTATTCTACAGGTAAATCCTTTAGTGTATTTTCTTCTTGTATAATGTCCTTCATGAGTTAAGCGAAATTCTTTTATCCTTCATTTCCAGGTTGGATTTCTTTAGCCTGTCACGTATTGTTAGATCCATAGTTTCAACGTTTTTGAGTTAGTTCCAGTTTAATTAAAAATATTACTACTGCAGGATGATACAAGGAAAGGAAATGTCTCTGAACTTTGGAGTCATTGCTTTGCTGAGTTGGCTGAAAGTATTTCCCTTCGATTTCAATCCAACTACAAGAAAAATCTCAGTGGCAATTTCTCCGATACGAAGGGTGGCACACGCCTTGTGGTTATATTTTGCATTTTTACACAGCTTCTATTTGATCAATTGCCTTATAGAATCATTAGAATCGTTCTGGAATACCAAAGAATCATACAATATACCATTTACTTTTATATCATTCCTAACTTCTGTAATTGCACCGACATGGAATTGGAAATTGTTCATAGTGTGCCCAAAATTACAAGCAAACATCTTCAATGGTTTTAGCTTCAATCAGCAGGGTTGGCTGCATCAAAATATTCTTTTTTATTGTACCGGATTTCAAGTATCAACTTCAACAGGGAGGTGTCGGTTGAGTTCACAGAGCTCACAGGGAACCATTATTGGATCTACTCATGGAGTGAAAGTGACATCGGGAGAGAGGCAAAAGGGAGAAGATGCTTTGCGGAAAGTTTTACTGCGATACTTGCCCGTGTGTTTCTTCCCACTTTTACTAACCCCATCAATTGCTTACTTCATGCTTCCTCAAGTACCTTTCTCTTGGATCAATTTAGTCCCAGAGGAGAGCAGAACATTTTTAGCCACTACGGTATGTGTTTCGTTGGACACTTTAATTGTTTTCTTTTGGATAGCAACGGGCTACTACTTCTGTTTGCTTACGCTCAGTTTCCTGGATTCCTTCAATGAGGAAATAGAACAACTTACAAACAAGCTTAGGTAAGTCAGGGAATAGTACGTACAGCAATAAATATTACAAATCACAAGCATATTCACAACGCATTAAAACACATGTCATCAATTGCATACTAGAAGCATAATATGGATCTACAGATAGTCTTTATGTGCATATTCTGTAATCGCTTAAATGGGAGCTCGTTCCTAGGAATTAATAGACTATTCCTGGGAATTTGTAGGCGTCCAGATGTGTCCATCCATGCACTTGGAGAAGTTACTGGAACACTTCGGATCCTGCGGTTGAAATTGCAACGCTTCGGTCACGTCACAAGTTATGTGACTTTTACGTGCAAACTCCTCAATCTATTTTTAACTATGTTTTGTCTTCACATCTCTTTGCGGTTCTTGGACACCAATGCTGGCGTTTCTCTTACTAGTTTCTTACTTGGGATGTTAAGTGCCTGCTTATACGCTACTGTGGACAAGACGCTCCTGATGCCCTTGAAAATGGAAGGAGTGAAGAAGAGAATCGTTATTCTGTCCCGACTTCATAATAAACTCACCCAGAAAGAAATAAAAGTAGTTGTAAGAGCCATCTCCAGCCATGAACTTCCTGTTGGACAGTTCTTTCAGTTCCGGAGACACTCGACTCCGTCCTACCTGAGTTGTATTGCCATGCAAGTCATACATTTGCAATCTGCTTTATAGTTACGAAATAATGCAGGTGTATCCAATAGTATTTTCCTATGTTTTTAAAAAAGATAGCTTGATACATGTCTATGGTAAAATATAAGAGCGTTGTGCATAAGTCATAAGGTACGTAGTAATCATAGACATGCTTAATTAGTAAAAATATGCTCGGATCGTAATATAGTAGTAGATTAAGGTCCATTTGATTACTACTATTTATTTAACAAGGGTTTACTTCGCGCAAAGGATAATTACCCGACCACTTTGGTTTTCGTCCTAAGCTATTTACGTCGAAACCTTGAAGTCATGCCGGTTTATTTACTACATTCTTATTATATATACACAATTGTAAACATTGGTAAGTTAATCCCACTGGAGTTACAAATAGTGCATGCATAATTTTCTACGTAATATATTACATGTAAGTACTTACTAGGTAATAATCTCATTTAATATGAATTTTATACAATGAACTACATATACAATATAGAAGATCAATAAAGAGCAAATAATTATGTGGAGAGCGGTGTGCAATAAGGAAAGTCCAAAACTTCCATACGTATGTACATGGAAGGATAGTTAATAGTTCCCTATTAAAACATAGAGTTAACAAGCTTTAAAATTACAGGTATGTAAATACATCGTCGCTGAAGTGGAAAAATGGTATAAGTGCTGTACAAAAGCATGCTCACGTAGACCAGTTTGCCTCTTCAGGGACAATATACAGGTGGAAATGGTTTTAAAAAGAACGAACCATCTAGGTCCAAAATGGAACAAGCAACTTCATTCTTGAAACCTACAGTAGATACAAGCATATGGGAATGTGATTAGAAATTAAATTTATTTAATTCCTAATTTTTTGATCTGAAGGAGTTGATACAAACAAATATATAAAGTTTTGGTAAATATTCACAATTCATTTTGAATGGATTTGGTTCTTAAGTAATTTAATTATGGAAGCATTACAGGGCAATGGCTCTATGTACATATGCTTTCTAATGCATAAAAAAACCGGAGCAGGTGCAATGCAGCTGTTAATTGCATGTACGAGGATATGTATCTAGCTGGAACTCTATTTTATAAATACATACGCCCCAAAAACATGAGAGCATGAGCTTTTTAAAAGAATTGGATGTCTGCATGAATCATCTACTAATAATTTTCATGAACACACACATACATATATGTAAATGTACTAACCAGAAAGGAGATGCCAGTAATTTTGTATTTGCAAATGGCAAGGCGAATAGACTATGTTGCAATATACAATTCATTGTCTTTGTCCTCCCTTTGTAACATTACTTAATCTTTCGCTATCACCAATTCAACTCAAAGGTTAAAAAATCGAAGTGAATCAAACATTTTATAATGAGTGGACAAAAATGAATCGTTTACTATTCAGCGTAAATTAATTAGAGACATGTACCGTGTACGTATGCACATATGTATGTACATATGTGCATACGTAAACTGACTAATATCCGTTCCATAAGTAGGTACAGCTCGTAAGTAAAGCTGAACTTGCCTAATTATACATGTATTTGTATTTTCAAAGCGTTCATGACAAATTACGCGGAATCCTAGATCAGTCATACTATCCTCACCTCAACATATATTCTGGATGCGATAAAGGCAATATTGTGGTTGCACAACACTGATCGCTTATTAGAGAATTTATTGCATAAATTGGTGTCACTAAGGTCTAATCTGAATATTGATAGCGTAAAAATGCGACACTTGTAAAGATAATCTCCGAAAAATTCACCTTTAGAATATTTAATACTCTAAAAACCGTTCAGTCAGTCACAGCAGGCAGTCAAACTTGCACGTACTACGTTTTATTAAACAGTCATCATGATCGGGAAAGTTGCTTTCACCTTAGCAGCTTTTCTTAGCGTTGCTGTGTCGTCACCTCCGCTTCAAATTCAAAAACCTCCTAGGTTTTACGACTTGAAGCCACAAAAGGGAATAAATGAAGTAGAAATTAGCAGCCACTTACCCCCTTCACTAGATCCACAATCTTACAAATTGAAACTTCAGCCGGTTCTTTATGAAGACAAAGCCAATAATCTTGAAGAATGGACTACACCTGGTTCAGTTGAGATTGTCGGGACTGCAGTTAATCCAGCTACTGTCCTTGCCTTGAATAGGCACACAAATCTCAGAATTATCAAAGAATCCGTCTTGGTACTCCATTCTTTCTGTACCTTATTTACTTACTTTTAAATAAGAATTACTTCAAGTAACGTTATTTTGATACTTCCGTTGCACCTAATTTGCTGACAATGTGCGTAAACGCAGGTTAGAGACAAAAACAATGCTTCCCTTCCGATCAGAGACATTATGGACCCTGAAAACTCCCAGGTTTACATTATCCAACTTGTCCAGCCGATCACCCTTGGTGAAAGTTACACAATCTCCATGAACTTCGTGGGAGTCATCCAGGCTGGGACTTCGGGTCTTTACCGCGGTTACTATACAGACAAAGATGGAGCTGAAAAGTATATAGAACCCTCAAAACAAAATTTCATAGCCATTTATTACCTGCCCAAATCAGAATCAATCAGCACGCTATTAATAACAACTGACAAGCTTCAATTCACATTTTCAGACGTATAGCTGTCACTCAGTTTGAATCGAAAGGTGCCCGAATGGCTTTCCCTTGCTTTGATGAGCCAAGCTTCAACTCAAAATTCACCATCTCCCTTGCACGAAGAGGCGACACTGGCTACAGCACCCTCTGCAACGCTAACCAGCGTGTTACTGGTGAAGCAGAGTATGTCATATATCTTCCATTTTATCATAACAATAATTTAATGCTAAGCCCAGAAATATTATTAGCACTCGTAAAACATGGGAACGTAACATATTGATATGAAATTGAACAGTCCTAATCAACCTGGCTGGGTTTGGGACCACTACTTTGAGACGGTGAAAATGCCAACGTACCTTGTTGCAATTGTCATTTCAGATTTCACATCCGAAACGGCCCCCGATGGTCTGTTCGATAAGCCTGTCAAAGTAAGGCTCTTTCAAAAGCCATGTAACAGTAATTATTTATCAAAGATTCGAGGAGCATTTTTTGCATGGATAAAATTTTGTAGATTTATGGTGTTCCCGAATTAATGGCTCGCGGAGGAGGCGCTTTTAGTGCTTCAACATCGGCTAAGGTCATGAAAAAGCTGGAGGAAATCTTTGAGCACAAGTATGAAATGCCCAAACTAGACTCAGTGGCCGTGCCACGTAACTACTTTGCTGCTGGTGCTATGGAGAACTGGGGACTTATTACTTACAGGTTTGAGATACGAAGTGTTTTTTTTTCATAGTAGCACTGATTCATACTGTATTTACAAGTATTTAAAATGTAAGCAGTAAAACCCGTACACGTGTCTATGCTTGAATGTCAGAATAGTACAGATTAAGCATATAATCAGTAATTATTAGATATAAATTGAAATACGGGAACACATTGTAGATATTTTAAAATGTATGATGATTGTGGCTCTTCATGAGAATATTACTGACTTTCAGGGACAACTACCTTTTGTATTATACCGGTGAATCTATAGAAACAGAAAAACAATCGATTGCATCCGTAATTGTACACGAACAAGCTCATCAATGGTATGTTGACTCTCCTCAACCTTACACTTGTAAAAATATATTTAAGGTTACACAAACCTGATAATAAGGTAAAATTACTCTCCCTCAGGTTTGGTAACCTTGTTACTTGCAAATGGTGGTCTCACATTTGGTTGAACGAAGGTTTTGCCACCTACGTTGCTCAACTGGGTTTCAACGAAGTTTACCCCGAGTTTGAAGAACGCAGGGAGTTCCTGGTAGATTCCGTTCAAGGATCAATGGCTTTTGACATTGGGCCTAATCAGCCAATCCTGAACCTCGCAGCTGATAAGGATGAGCAGACAAGTTCCAGTGTGATCATTTACGACAAGGGTGGCTCCATCATTCGGATGATGGAAGGATTTTTGGGTTACGAGACGCTCATTAAGTCGCTTGTGGAATACCTAAAGAAATAGTAAGCATGAACATTTTTAAAATCTTGACTCAAGAAGCAAGAGCTAAAATTAAAATGGGTTAAATTCTGGATTGGTTTCAGTGCTTACCAATCTGCAGAGCAGGATGAACTATTCAATACCATGCATGAGTACGTAAAAGATAAAATCCCTGCAGACAAAACATTCAAGGAAATTATGGATACGTGGACCACCCAGCCAGGATATCCTCTGATTAGAGTTAACAAAGTTGGAACCAGTAGAGTTTATATTTCTCAGGTCTGAACCGAAGTGATTTTGTTCCAATGCATTCTTATGGTAATTACCAAATGATAATGTAGTAGAAGTAAAATTCAATTTGAAAATTGAAAATCTGCAGGAACGGTTTTTACCTGCTGGCGAGACAGCTCCTCAAACAGATTTATGGGAAGTTCCAATTACAGTTGTAACTCAAGCATCAGATGCCACTAGCCACGTACCAACATTTTGGTTAACCAAGGATACTTTAATGACAAGTCGGGAACACGATACATCTAAATGGCTTTTACTCAATCCTGATGCTTTTGGTATTCAAAAATCTAAATTTTGAATTATTTAATGTAATTATTTGTAATTAAAGGAAGGGTGTAGAAATTTGACGGAGCTTCTTTTACGTTTCAGGCTACTACCGAGTTATGTATGATGACCAAACTTTGAAGCTAATTCAAGCAGAACTTAATGTGAACAATAAAATCAGCGGTTTATCCAGAAGCCAATTGGTTGATGACTACTTTACCTTTGCTCAACATGGTAACTTAAATCCAGTTTTTCATAACTAATATCTCTTTCTTTCATTTTTCATTCCTTCTCCCACATTTATTAAAACTGGTACAAATCACACAACAGGTCACGGTAGTATCACCGCAGCGTTGGATATGACAACAAGTTTCTTCCTTGAGAAGGACTATGTAGTATGGTACACGCTGTTTAGACATTTAACCAAGACTCTGCAAATGTTCAATAACCAAGGCAGTTCTAACCTGAAGGTACTTGGTTCAAATTATTTAGCCCTTTTTACAAGCAGTAGTATTTTTTTGAATAACTCGACAGTACGTTACATGTATTAATGAAATTATTGGTTCATCATGAAGAGCTACCTTACACCAAAACTTGATGAGGCTTTGAGAAACGTAAGTTGGACACAACCACCAAATGAAGCTGGAACGAAAGTCATCTATAGATCTCGTTTAGCGGATTGGGCTTGTGCTCTTGAAAGTGATCAATGTAAGGTAACCGCGAAAAATCTCATGGATGCCTGGCAGGCAACTCCAGCTCAAAACCCGTAAGATTACTGAATACAATGCGGTATACTTTTCCATGCAAAAATTTCTTATTTTTGGTAACTGGTTTTATTATTCAAACTATAGAATTGGATTGGACCTTCAGCCAGTTCTCTACTGTGCCATTGTCGCTCAAGTAGATGGTGGGTATGATTTCATTATGGACTTATTTAATAAACCTGAAACTACAGACTTCCAAAAGGGACGCCTTTTAAATGCTCTGGCATGTTCCCAGAAAGATGTCGAGATTAGAAAGTAAGTTTGCAGGAGATGCTAATAATTTAAGCATGCTATTTGTACGCCTCCATCAAGATTACGTCAAGATTATGTTAAATACTGATGCAGCAAGGAATAATAATCCCCCGCTATTTGTAGCTTGCTAGAATTGGCGCTTGATCCCAACTCTGTAATCAGTAAAAGTACAGTCGCAGTGTATCAACGAGCTGCTGGAAACAAAGCCGCAAGAAGAATTGTTTTTGATTTGATTCGAGATGACGCAACTTTTGCAAAATTAAAAAGTCACACTGACGGAGTGACCTTTTTCAGCAGCATTGTAACATCCCTTAGCACTTACTTAAACTCCGAATCGGAAAGAACTGACGTAAGAATACACATCATTAAAATCAATTAGATTAAGAATGAAATTTTACTCTGAATCATAACACCTCGTGTTTGGCTCCTTAGTTGCAGACATTCATCGAAAGCAAGAGGGAGGAGCTGAATAATATTATGAACTCTCTGAATAACTCCTTGAATGCCATCCGTAGTAACGAGGACTGGATGGCTAAGAATTTCAACGTAATGAATACGTGGTTCCAAAGTCACACATATTTGTAAGCAAATACGAGCAAAACTTAAAACAGCTCTTAACCAAACACTGTTTGACGGAAGCGGGTTACATCTTACATTTGTTTTCTCCAGAAGAAAGTTGTTAATCAGTTGAATAAAATGATGAAACAACTTTTTATTATACATTGATTTCCTACTGGCTTCCTGTCCAACACGACTTTTTAGGTCATTACATTGTATGTGAAAGATTTCCAACATTTCTTTTCAACCTGATGCTGAATTTCTCTAACCTTGCTCTCTTTTTGCTGGTACTTTTTACTACACCATCCTACAAGCAGTAGGATATTCGAAATATTTTATGCGGCTTTTGTAAGAAAATTAAATGTTTTGTTCTACATTTTCAAGGCTATTGGTACAGAACTGCTTTCTCTCACTCTCTTCTCCATTATTTTCTCTGAAAGATAAAAATCATAATAATTACTATTGGTTTGAGGTTGAACTTCCATACAATAACAGTTCATACTCACTGTGACAGTGCTACACAACCCTGGTCAACACACTGTTCCTCCACAATTCCCGTTTCGTACTACTAATTGTGTACAGAGTACAGGGTGTGACAAAACAATATAGGCTTCCCCTACCTAATATACTAGACAACGATGATCTTTTGAAGCTCATTTTTACAAAATTGTATTGACATTCCAAGGAACTATCTGAAATGACCCTTGGCTGAGGATTCCAGAATTGACCAGTTAAAAGAGAGAGCAAGGTTCGAGAAATTCAGCATGCGGTGTGAAATCAAGTAACGTGCGGAAAGAAGGAATTTTCTGATGGTTTCATTTTTTCATAAACGATCTGGCGTTCATACAAAAAGACATAAAACACTGGTGTTGTAGCAAATTTTTTGGGGATTGGTTTGCACTTTATTTCATAATATCTAGTAGTCCCATGTTTTTCCTCATAGGCCCTTATACGGGCTAGGGTGAAGCAAATATTTTATAACACTCATTCACAATTTTATTTGAAGGGAGCTTTGTAGATCGGATTGCCCGTTTGTAAAAAGGTTTAAAGGAACACTACTCCCGACCACAACAAATTAAAATTACTTCCACACATTTGAACTTCCAAATGCAAGCAAACAAAGTTTAGTTGATGTTTGTGTTAGAATGCACAGACGTGGTAGTACCACAAGGCGATGAATACACTGACAAAGCTTAACTTGTTGTTAAAGATACGCTTGTCTCCCAATCTACATTTGAGCATGCACATATTGTTTTTTATCTAGCATCTACATACCCTGTGATAAAAACAGCTTGTTTATCTGCGCTGGAAAGTTATTACACCTTTAAATGTGCTACTTTTTATTAGTGTAATCATTTCTTTTATAACTTACCCTCGTACATTAAATATTAGTTACCTAAACAGCTGAGCAAGAATATATTTCTGAACTATAATGAAAATTATTGAAGATATTTTAAAATGGTAGTAATTATCATAATTCTTGTGTCCATTTTTGCTTTCTCAGTAGCCAACCCTCCACTTCAAATTCCAAGTAATTCACAATCCTACAGTCACAAGCTACCCAATTGGTCTGAAAAAATAATTAGTCCCGAAGACTTACTTCCTCCTTCATTAAAGCCCTTACATTACGAAATTAAGCTCCAGCCTATTTTATATCCCGAGGGAGGTCCGAATGAATGGTCTGCACCAGGATCGGTAGAAATTACAGCTTTAGGAGTGTCCGAGATAAATAAAATTGTTATTCACAGACACCCGGATCTAAAAATTAACCAAACTTCTATTACGGCAAGTTTAACTGTCAATTTTCATTTATTATCGAAATGGAAGTATTTCCAGGTTTGATAACTCATCGCATGCTAGCAATGGTTTTACCTGTATTTCAGTTAAAACTATTATCCTTACATAACACACCGTTTTATCAAATTATCAATTTTAGTTATCAGATGAGTTCCACAATTCCATAAAAGTTGAAAGCGTGGAGGAGGGAAGCGATTCACACAAATATGGAATTGTACTAGGAAGTAACTTGACTATTGGTCGAAAGTACGTACTTTCCCTGAAATTTGTGGCGGACATTAATGATGGAAGCACAGGCCTGGGTCTTTACCGGGCTTTTTACACGGACCAAAATGGAAACGTTAAGTTAGTATCAACTGTACGGTAGTTAATAAAATTAGATTCTTCTTTTTGATAAGTCTACTTAATTTTTTTAATGGCAGAAGGCTCGCCACAACTCAATTCATGGAGTATGGCGCCCGGAAAGTATTCCCATGTTTAGACGAACCCAGCTTTAAGTCAACGTTCGCAATTTATCTGGCCAGGCGAACTGAGGACAAAAACTACATTACGCTTACTAACTCAATTTTGAAAATAAATGGATCTGGTGTTAAAGAGTATTAATTAATTTATTTTACAATATTTTCCCGTCATTTATACTGCATTCACAATTAAGGAAAAAATTCCAACTAAATTTTTGTGAATTTCATAGCCCTGACCTGCCTCAAGGATGGGTTTATGATCAGTACGAAGACACTGTTCCAATGGCAACTTATCTTGTCGCCTTTGTTATTTCAGACTATGTTTTCACAGAAGCTACTAGTGGTCTGTACAGGCTACCAGTCCGAGTAGGGTAAAAATACTATTAATTCTTTTTGAAGCTAAAGCCCGATGAATTAATGTATTTTCAATTTCCGTACTCTTTAAAGGTATATGGACCTCCACATTTAATTAACGAGAAAAATGGAGGTCAATTTGCCGCCGATGCTTCTGCTAAAGTAATGGATACTCTCGAAGTGTTATTCAATCAGTCGTATCCAATGTCAAAGGTTGACTCCGTTGCAATACCTCGGGATTATTTTGGACCCGGCGCTATGGAAAACTGGGGCCTAATCACTTACAAGTACGCGCCTGCCTGAAATTTTAAAAGACTCCCAAATGGGATTATTTTTCCTGTTCAGCATTTTTCCTATAGGATCATTTGTGCCTGTTATTAATTGGACAAAATGTTATTTTTCCCTTGTAACCTTATGTCCGTTTAAAGATCTAGCTGGATCATTTAGAGAAGCTGAGTATAGGATAGGTAGCATAAAGAATAATTTGTCAATTTTTAACGTTTCTTTACAGAGACAATTATCTGATGTACTACACTGGAGAGTCTGTTGAAGAGAATAGGCAACAAACAGCGAGAGTGATTGTTCACGAGCAAACTCACCAGTGGTAAAGAATTTATTATTAAAGAACGCGTGCAAAATTTGTAGGATATACATATATGCCGAGTGTAACTTGCATTGTAAAAACAAGCCACTTAAATTCGGATGTAAACGTATAGGTTCGGAAATCTTGCTACTATTAAATGGTGGTCACACATCTGGCTGAGCGAAGGTTTTGCAACATATTTTGCAGCAGTAGGGTTGAATCTAGTTTATCCAGAATTTGATCAAAGGCGAGAATTCCTCGTTGCTTCGGTTCAAAAATCAATGGCTTTTGATGTTGGCCCTAATGAGCCTATCGTCAATTTGGAGGCTGAACCGGATACAATTACCAGCTCGACCATTATTATCTACGACAAAGCGGCTTCAATCATTCGGATGTTGGAAGGATTTTTAGGAAACGAAACGCTTATCACATCTTTGAGATCTTATTTGAATGAATAGTGAGTTTAAATATAGGAATCAAAATTTACTGTTTTACTGCTGCATTTACTTATTTCTGGATAGAAGACGCTAATTGTCACATAAAACATTTTGTTTACTTTCACAGTAAGTTCCAATCTGCTGAACAGGATAATTTATTCAAAGTCATGGACAATTATGCGAAGAATAAAATACCTGAGGGAAAATCCTTTGCAGATGTTATGAATCCTTGGACCACACAACCAGGATACCCGTTGATTCGGGTGAGTAAAGTTGGAGGTGCCAATATTTACATCTCTCAGGTCAGTGCAACCCCCATAAACTACAGATCAAAATCTTTTTTCTAGGGTAAAGGATAAAAATTCACTTACAATTCGCTGAAAATAGCAAGTATATTTTAGTAACTGCATATATAGTTAAGTTGATATGCCATCAAATTATAATCATTAGGAACGCTACACATCAGGGACAAATCCACTACAGGCAGCTGCAGGTTTATGGGAAATTCCTGTTCCCATAGTTACTGAAGACAATCTGGAATTTTCCAATCACACCCCTACAATCTGGCTGTCAAAGGATACGAGCAGTATTAATTATGCACACAATACTTCAAAATGGATTGTTCTAAACCCTGACGCATTCGGTAAATACAAAAAGACTTGTAAAACGACTGTGCATATGTTTCAACCCTTTCTTCACTAAAAATTGCCACAGCCTTTTATGTATAATGCATATACGGACATTGGTTCCAATAGGATATTACAGGGTCTTGTACGACGCTGATTTATTGAAACTGATTCAATACGAGATCCAGAAGAGAGACTCAAAAATTAGTGGATTGTCGAAAAGCCAGCTCATCGACGACTACTTCAGTTTCGCCAAACTAGGTAAAAATGAGCAGTATTTGGATTTACCTGTGGTTCGCAGTGGCGTTTTAAATAAGTACTTGTTTATTTTCGGTCAAATAACATGCGAATCCCACCCATTATTAGGGCACGTTCCGATAACCACAGCTTTGGACATGACAACGTTCCTGCAGAACGAAACTGACTTTGTGGTTTGGTTTTCTTTATTCAACAATCTTCAGAGGGCGCTTCAACTGTTTAGCAATGAAGATATGACAGCTTTCAGAGTAAGTATATAAATTAAATACCGGATTAAATAATTGAATTGTAAATAAAATTTACTACTTGCCGTTGAACTTCAAACTGGATTAACATTTTCAATGAATGTATTTGTCAATTTCAGGAATATCTAGGTCCTAAAATAGATTCAGTTTTGGATGCAATTTCCTGGGATCAAGGATACGATAAAGGAACGAAGGTTATCTTCCGCACAAAACTAGCTGATTGGGCTTGTGCACTTGGAAGTGAGGGCTGCGTTCGTACATCAATGAGCCTCTTCGAGAAGTGGAAATCAAATGATACTGGAGCTAATCCGTATAAATTTTTTTGAACTGATGTATTTAACCACGAGGGGTTTTTGAGTCCTCGCATAAAGCCAAAATTTTAAATTTATTTTAGGATAACGCTGGATATGCAACCAGTTATTTATTGCGCCATTGTTGCTAATGGAGGAGACGCTGCCTTCGAGTTTATTCTTGAACAGTTCAAGCAAACGAGGACAACTGAGTCACAGAAAGAAAAACTTTTAAAGAGTCTTTCATGCTCAAAGAATACAATTCATTTACTAACGTACGTGAAGCAAATACGGTAGAATGGTCACAAGATATAGTGGTGCACACCCCAAATGAATACGAATAGGTGGTATGGATACAAATACTGTTTGAATCTGACATCGACCAAAGTGTATTGTATTTATTGTAGGTTGATTGACATGGCACTTGACCCTAACAGCCAAGTCAGAAAAAGTATCGTATCAGTATTGCAGAATGTAGGAGCGAGTAGAACAGGAAGAGGTATCGTTCTAGAAAGTATTTCATCAAGATTTGATGAAATTAAGTTCCTCACAAATGGGGTCGTAGCTTTCAGAGATATCGTAGCAACACTCAGCCTTTATTTAACTAAAGAAGACGACAAAACTTACGTAAGTGTTTTGGAAAAAATTGAGTTGTAATTTTTCTAATGGACTTTGCTTTCCATCTCAATATCAGTTGATACAAATAATTTAATCCTACATTATTAATTTACAGCTTGAAAATTGGATGGATGACAAGAAAAATGAACTGATAGTTATCCAGGAGAATTTGAACTCTTCCCTGAAAGTTATTGAAAGTAACATTAAATGGGTGGATAATTATTACAATGACATGAATGCTTGGTTTGAGCAGCACATGTTTTGACAACATTGAATAAAATATTTATGAATTAAGTAAATTGTGGAACCAAATGGTTGAGAATATTTTGAAACCGCCTATTTATCTTTAACCTATATTCCCAAAGTGCAAAAAGACAGTGGGCATCATTAGATCTCATATCTTGACGTAAGAGAGAATTCCCACAGTAGTTTTTTTCTCAAAGATTCTAGGCATTAGGACTTATACTGCAACAACTGTGTTGAAAATGTTGAAACCATATTGTTTTATGACCCTAACAATAACAATAAGTTTTATCCGGAAATGTTTACAAAGATGTGCATTCAGGTGTTTGGACATTAGTGTATATGCGCTGTTTCTTTAACGCCTTATAAAAATTGGTGTACTGAAAATAATGTGCTTGTTTTATTAGATCCGTGTCACATTTACCATAAATAACCCTTCTTCCATATATTGTAAATCATAATTTAAGTGAAAACTTCAAAATAAATTGTGGATGTTAAGTTGCTGTTCTCTTGGGGTCTCTCTGCCATCTCTGTCGCAGTCACACCTTTTAGCTGGGTTTGTTATAGGGAGGAAAGCTATTAGTTTGAAGAAAATACGAACCGGGTGAACTGTAATAATTCAACGTTACGGAAATTAAATACCATTGAGCATGCTGGTTTCAAACACAATAGTATGAAGTAAATATTGTCTGAAGAGGCAAAATTATCTACATGTTGTGCAAAAACATAACATGTAGATCCTTCATTTTGTCTCTTCAACGACGATGTGTTCCAACAACCAGGGAACGTGATGTCCAACTATCATTACGCCTTATCTTCAATAATTTGTAATAGTGATATCGCGCTTACCTCGTCGGACTGGCGAATTCGCCCATATACGTAATTTCATTGCAACGGCACTTTTTTTTCTTGTAGTCTTCGTAACTGCTACATTTGCACGCTTTAAAAGCTGTCGGATTGCTTATAGACTCGATGAAAAGATCTAGTGCTCTGAAGTGGTTGCAGCCTAGTAAGAAAATCATTTTGAATTAACTGTTCCAAATATGATTTGTGTAGTAACGCTAGTACTGGATATCTCTCATTGTTAGTCAGTACCATGTACAAGACATCCAGGCTGTATTTTTCCACCGTTGGGAAAAAAATCAATGGTGCCTCGAGTTTCCAGAAACCCAGTGACCCCACCATCTGTGTGAATAACATCTACCATGGGAGCATCCGTGAAGTCAAGTCTGAAGTCATCTCCGAACTTCCCGAAAACAATCTTTGCAGGGTCCAAACCTAGTTTTAAATTCATACATTTTGAACAAACTAAACTTCGGAAGCCACAATCCGCATGGACCTGTACTTTGTCATTTGCCACTGTACCCAATCATAGTAGTCACTTATTTGGGGAGTTTCGACCATTATCGGTAAATACTGTTAACCAGAATTATTTAATTGCTAATAGCGATTAATTACTGGGATTTACTTACCAGTGATTCTGGAAACTTTCCCACTTCCAGCAAGGTTTGCAGTGAGTGACGCAGCATGTGCACCAATGTCATGACCAATTATATGCAACCCCATGGTAACATTTAGGACACCTGCCCTTATCAGACCATTTATTATCTCAGCGCCATACTTCGCTACAATGTAAGTGTTTGGGATGACGGAGATATCGCTTTTGTCGCATAATTTTGACCAATTGACCAGAATGATATTATAACTTCCCGCTTTTAAGTATTCTGAAGTAAAACCAAAAAATCATATAAATGCAATTAACTGCTTAATTTTTCAGGCAAAAACGGTCCCTTGTGTGCATAGTTATTATTTGAATTTTTCCTTACCGTCCTTCATTTCAGTCCACCAGAAGTTACTAGCGTCCGCATCATATCCATGCAAAATATATTTTAAAGGACATGATGTAAGGAAATTTGCGCTTGAAATTGCAGTGATGTTGTCTGGGAAGAGGCGAATGGGGATGTTCGGGTTACTTCTAAAATAGGTGTAGAAAAACAATATTAAACTTTGGAATTATGTAACCCTTTATAATTTTGTTTTGGTTGAGTTTCACAATTATTATGGAAGAGAGGTTCTAGCTCCTTACGAAGTATACAGATCAAACTCGATATCGTTCGGATCGAATGAGTTCAGTTTTAGGGAACCGATTGCGGAATCTTCTTTGGCTTCATCTCCTGATTCTGTGTCTGCACTTACTAAGATTAAAGTTTGCGTCATTATAGACAGGCACAGGTATCCGGCTAAAAACATTGTAAGTACTCCCGTCGGATCCAGGAGCCTTGGACTCAAGTACGATTATGTAATTTTTATGCTTAATTCCGTATTGAAAAGTGCAACGAACTCCCGACAGAAAAAAAATTATGTCACTTTTGCCTCCGACGCTACTTGAGCACCAATGACAACTGAATTATAACTATGAATTTGCCCGTTAGTCCCACAACTTCCAACACAAGAAGTTGTTATTTTAAAATGACATTAACGGAGGCACAATATTTACTGAAAGGATTCAGTAAACTCCAGATTGTTTTTGTAGCATGGGAAAAACATGTACATTTATTTTTTCATTGTTCCCTTTAAAATGTAACTGTTTTAAAGGAAGAATGGTAATATTACCGTTGTGGGCTGTGGGCTTCTAAAGCCACATCTCATGTCATGCATATAGAAAGGAAAAATAGTTTCAAATCCAAAGCCTGTTAAAAATGAAGTGAAAGTCCGTCTGCTTGAGTTATCATAAATGCTACCACACATATGTACGTTGATAATTTCTAGGTGCACTACTGTTATAATACAGCACTTATAGCTCCTGCAAGAGAAATACATACTAATTTTGGGGCTCTGGGGTACGTTGAGGACCTGGGCACGGGAGCTGCAATGGTGTGGGATCTTTACTAAAACAACTTTATTTACTTATGTATCATATACGTACATACATTTTCAATGTGACCATTGACATATACGTTGTGCTACGGTAAAAATTCTGTAATCCCAAAATATTTTCTAGTCTTCCTGGTCGACCAGAACCAGAGTACAAAACGCCTTATATGATTGCATGCCATCATCTACTCAAGCTTCAAGCTCCAAATAACACCAGCTTTGGATACTGGGATGTGTAACCGTTCCATTAAATCCACCCCACGTCGGGTTAAATAGCATGTTTGCAGGGAAACGGGACATGTCATATACATGACAATTTTCCAGCTATTCCAGATTCCAGGCATGATGGCGTCGATCTGTATAACAGGAAAAATGACCAAAATACTTTAATTCAAGGATAACTGGAAATTGGAGAATTAATGGTTTTGGAATTGAAATATTTTAGTTTTTCATGGAGGTAAAATTTTATCAAAGACATGGTTTCACTGCCTTCTGGTTTTCCATTTTCGAAATTTCCTAAAATTTCGAAAAATTACAAAAATCCTCTTGAACATTGATATTGGTACTTCAAGTAATGCCAAATCATGCTGTAGGTTTAACTCCCTTTTGTTTTCTAAATTTCACAAAATTTTGAAAAGTTTTCCAACGTTTATATTGATGTTGTCACCCGCCTACAATTTTCCAATTTCCAAAATTTCATGATATTTCGAAAAAAAATAATCAAACTTGCGTAAAAATCTGATTTAACCACGGAAATGAATTCGCTAGTCACTGAGGCCGTGGAAAATACCTTCCCGACCCTGGAAGCCTAAATTTCATGAAATTTCGAAAAAAAAAACACTGCGAAAAATTCCAATTTGGCTTCACAAATGATTTCGGTTTTCACTGCGGCCGTGAAAAATTGTTTAATTTGTAATTAACCCCTTTTCATGGCAATCCTCACGTAATGACGTATAAAAATACTGAGCACAGCTACCACTACAGGCACTTTCTTTCCCCATCAGTAACACTGGGGCTATTTTTTGAGCCTGAATAAATTTCACCCAATCAAGGTTTTTAGAACCTTGCCTGAAAACGGATTTAGACTCACCAAATATATATGATTTGTCAAAACCCGCAGTAATCATTTACTAGGAATTGATTTAAAGTAGAAAAAATTTTATTTGTTAGTAGGATATTAATTAATCAGGGTAGGCATTAACAGATAACATATTACATGTAATGACACGCTGTTATCGCTCGACGTTAATGGAAGTCAGAATTGTCAAGAATGTTTCTGGGGGCCTCGTACGAACGGAACGAAGAGAGTAGACCAATGAGGTGGCTTCAAGTCTTCAAATCAAAAGTCCGCGTGATTTGGCGGGATAAGCAAAATTCATGGCTTGATAAAAATTTTAAATTGCTACTTAGAACATAACGAAAGTGCTGAACTGTTAATATTTTAGTTCATAATAGGACTGACTAATTGTAAGCGAAATATAGTTTGGTTCATGGTAAATACATAAGTACTTAATTAATTAGCCTGGTGTGGTTATAGAAATAGAGAGAAGTAATTAACTGTTGTTAAAAATAAGTATATATTGCTTGGGATCTGATTATTACTTATGAAGAAATAATTTTTTATGATAAATACATAAACGCAATAATCTTTGAATCATTGCCTTCACTGAACTTGTTTGTTTCCGGTGTGAGTACTAAATTGTGAATTTCATTAATGAACAGTTGAGTACGGCTTGCAGTTAAATGACGTATGCTGAAATGGCTAATTCTTGAACGGTGTCGAGACTGTATTTGTGTTTCAAGTAATAAATCTGGAAAAACTTGGTTTGCTCTTGATTGAAAGTGGACTGGATAGTTCGTGTCTGAATTCAAGATGAATTTGGAACTTTTGGGTAAGGGACATTTGTGCGTGGTTCTGATATCACAGTAAGTTGCTATTATTGTATGTGGAACAATTGCGTGATGTTGTTTTTTTTTAATGTTTTTACAGAAACTTTCGGCCAGAATTATCCAGAGGTTTGTCCCCACTTGGTTCTTTACATAATATTAGAGTATAGTTGGCTGTGTGGAATAATATTTTGAGCATTACTTGATTTTTTTAATTGTAGGAGTATGACGGAGTGTTGGACTGTGTGTCGTTGGCTGTGACTGCTGCCTTTAATAGGAGAGGTACCCTTCTTGCAGTGGGTTGTAATGATGGTCGCATTGTTGTTTGGGATTTTATGACTCGGGGGATTTCAAAAGTTATTCCGGGACATGTCCATCCTGTTTGCTCGATTAGGTAGTTGTTGTTGTCATTATTAGTGGTTTTGATTGTAGTATGACTTTTGTTCATTGGCATTGTATTGAATTTACTAGTTGGTCGAGGGATGGGCGGAAAGTGCTCACAGCATCAACGGACAATACTGTTTGCATTTTGGATATTTTGAGGGGAGAATGCGATTTGAAGTTTAGATTTCCATCACCAGTGTTGAAGGCATGTGTATTTCAAGAAATGAGCTACTGCAGTGTTGATAATGGTGTTCAGTGCATTCGTGTTGGTTATGTTAATCAATTTTATCATTTGTAATTCAGGTTCAGCATCATCCTCGTTGTTCAAAAACGTTCCTTGTGTGTCCTATGCACCATGCTGCTGTCGTAGTAACAATTGATGGTGCTCACCAAGTTGTACCAACAGATGATGATGTACGACGGATTAGTTATGGCATATGTGAAATTTTTTAATAATGTGTTTGTTAGAGTTCATGCGCATATACTGTTTTTTAAACTAATGCTGGAGTGTAATCTGAAATAGATGCAATGTTGTTGTAGGACGACCTGAACATTGTTGCCTCCTTTGACCGAAGAGGAGATTATATATATACTGGAAATTCTAAAGGAAAAGTTTGTGCTTTTCAAGCTAAGGATATGAAGCTAGCGGCGAGTTTTCGTATTGGTCAGGGTGTTTCCAGTACAACAGCTGTAAAAAGTATAGAGTTTTCCAGAAGGGGAGAGTAAGTTTTGTGGAGAAACCGTTAAATTTTGATGTAATAACTTTTGAGCTATCCTGAATCATAAATAATTTTGATGTAATATAGTCTCATTTTATTGCTGATAGGTGGTTTCTTGTAAACTCAGCCGACCGAATAATTCGCGTTTATGATTCTAAAGCAGTCCTCTCTTCAGGGAAGGACGGAGAACCTGATCCCATTCAGAAACTTCAAGATCTTGTAAATAAGTAAGTGACATGTATTAGTTTTTCTTCATTTGATAACATAATGAATGCTGCTACACCGAGCAAAATTATTTATACTTTACTTTTGTTTTGCATTTTACTTTTAGAACGATGTGGAAAAAGTGTGTTTTTTCTGGTGACGGTGAATACATTTGCGCTGGTTCAGCTCGACAACATGCACTATATATTTGGGAGAAAAGCATCGGAAATCTAGTGAAAATTCTTCATGGAACCAAGGGAGAGCTGTTACTAGATGTAGTGGTATGTTTTCATATAATTAATTATGGTAGATTCCTGTAACTTTCGGTAGTTTAAAACGTTATTTTTTTCACAGTGGCATCCTGTTCGACCTATTATAGCTTCAATAAGTAGTGGGGTTGTCTCTATCTGGGCTCAAAATCAGGTTGAAAATTGGTCAGCATTTGCCCCTGATTTCAAAGAATTGGATGAAAATGTGGAGTACGAAGAACGGGAATCAGAGTTTGATGCAGAGGATGAAGATAAGATTCCCGAAACCTTGACTGAAAATGGGGAAGACGATTTGGAAGTTAGTAAATTATGTAATTTCAAGTTGAAATTTTACGAAAAAGAAATGTTAGTTCATCCTCATCAACATTATCAATAATATCATAGGTTGACGTAGTCACTTGTCAGCCCATCGCCGCATTTTGTAGTTCAGATGAAGATGATGAAGATCAAAATGTCCTATTGTTTTTACCAATCGCTCCAGAGGTAGAGTTTGCATTTCAAAAACAATTTATTTTCCAACAACCGATTTTCAAAATTACTCATAATATATTCCTAATTTAGATCGAAGATACAGAAGATGCTTGGACAATGGAAAATAAAATGGCTGAAGAAGCTCTGAAACGATCATACGAACACAAAGAAAATAGCCCATCACCTAAGAAAAAGAAAGCTAAAACTTTTGAAGTAAACCTAGAAAACGCTCCCACAGATGGTACAGTCTAATTTCAAATGAATTATTCTTACAATTTACATATGTATGTGGTAAATAAATTCTACATGCTTCAGTTCTTTTCAATTTCAGAAGTCCACCCACTTCTAAATAATAAACCCAACAAGGATAAACCATCCGGTAGTAAAAAGTCTGGCCTTTACCGATTCAAGAATGAAAAACGGCATAAAGACAAATCTAAATAAATGATAGAAACTCTCATTGTCACCCTATTCACGAAAATCTCTCGACGGAGGGACAGGACGACCTTTTCGAAAAGCAGACACATAAAATATAGTGGGAATTATTATTATAAAATCCTAAATATGCACTAAATCCTACAAGTTTTCTACTATTTCCCATACAATTATTATTTCAGAATTGCAGTGCAGGGTCAACTGTGGAATTTTGGCTTATGTTATGTTAACATATTCAATTGGACCTTCAGTTTTACTTCTTTTTTTGCTAAAGGATAGATTTGTATTGAATGTATATATATATATATGGGTAAGATTTTATATAGCCTCTATGTGTTTGCTCAGACCGATAATCCGTTTTGTAAGGCTTGAGCCATTTATATACCACTCTTAATTATCTTCCATGCCACAATGCTTGAGTGCCACAGCTGGCACATGGGAGATTCCTACGCTGTAAGAAAGGTTGTATTTTCCGCAATAAAAACATTTTACTTACTTGATTCTTTCCTTTCCACATTTAGCCACTTCTTTTTTTTTTTTTGCGGGTAAGCTCTCAATCCGCTTGCATCTACTTCATCCCTAGTGGATTGTAACATAAGGACATTCTACAGAAACGATTCGGGAGTAAGTTCACAACATTCTACATTCACCCGAAAGGGCTTTTTTTTCTTTTCCTTTATATAGACTAACCCGAAAAGTCGTACTAGTACGGTTTGTGGTCGTGATGTGCCTTCTCATTTGATCTCGGGCATGTCGCTAGTGGAGCTGCAGATGCTGGGATATTTCCGAAGGGCCAAAAAAGTGAGTGTGTGCGTGTACGGAGTCAGTGCCAGTTACGATTGCCAGACTTGCCAGTGCTGCTGAAGACGAAAGGAAAGCTGTATAGAGTGGAGAGGAGAAAAAAGCTTTTGGAAGGTATGTATGTACATGCTATAAATAAACCCGCATTCCTTTGACTACTCCTGTCAGTAGTACGTCCGTACATAAGGACTTTCATTTATAGTTTAGTACCGTATGTTCCTCACTTGCACTGCCAACACCAAGCTGCGGTGGTCCACTTGAACGGAACGGATATATTTTGTACTCCGCATGTCCGCATCCCTGTGGAATCTGCCTGGAGCTGGAGGAAGTACTAAAAGTTATTGTGTAGGATAACAAGTTAAACCATTTTTGTACAAAATAAAAATAGGAAGAAACCTGTGCACAAATGTAAGTTGAGGAATATTTATTTTAGTAGTTTGACATTTGAATTGTATTTATTTTTTGAAAGCATTATACACAAGAGATTATTACTATTTTTAGCAAATATTTAAAGATGTATTTTGGTAGACGGAATGACATAGCATTTGGAAGATTTATTCTGAAAAAAATAATAAATAGTTGTACAGATCTTGAAGTAGATGTTTTAAGAGTAAATATATATTTATAGTGTAATTTTAAACGTTCAACCTCGGACGTTATATCGGTTCAGGGAGAATTATTCTAGGATGTACTCAAATGAGTATGGGTATAATTTACAAAATTACGAATGGTTGTATAGCGAAATGTGGATGGTTGTTGGCGTTGGTTTATGAACAGGATTAATAACTCAAGTTTTGAAATTCTAACCTGATTAGATAAAGTGACTTTGACTTTTGACTAAATCTGTCTCTGGGATGGGGAAATCATCGGATCATCGATCTGAAATCCGTGAGCGGGTTACGGATGCTAACAAAGTGCCGTTGGGGAGACCGGGTTTTTTTTCTGGGACAAAGCCGGCAGGAGCATCCTCAATGCTGAAGCCCTCTTACTTAATGGGAAATGAGTACAGTTCGTCCGCCAATATGTCTTCATCTTCGAATTCATCTTCCATGGTCACGTCTTTTGCTAACTTAAATCAGCACATACCTGGGATAAGTGCTTCCAATAGCTCAACAATAAGTGGTAATTCCTCCAAGCAAGCCGCGGATTACTCAAGATGGAGCGAGTCTCCGATGGGGAGCTATATGGCATTTTCCTCTCAAAAGTCCTCGAAACTCTTGAACAAGAGGGATAATGATGGTATGTGTTTTGATTATATGTGTGTACTGTGTACTTGTATATTTTATTGGTGTTATTCTGTTGAGTACACTAAATATTTATTTACACTGGGACGGGCGATTAAATACGAATCGGAAAAGTTTATAGAATGAGTAATACATTCTTTTAATCTACATAATTGCTTTTGGCCAACAGATAGTAACGATTCTTTCGGTAATGGGAGCGGAGGTGATGACAGCCGTGGGAGAGACCGGAGACGCAAGAGGTCACGCTGGATGGGTAGCACGGATGAGAAAGCTGTTATACCGGGAATGCCCACAATCCTACCCTCCGATCTCCCTCCGGATCAGCAAGAAGCTTATATAGGTAAGCAAGCCTTGGATCAGGCGCTGTCACAACAATCTCACTGAAATTATACTTTTAGATAATGTCCAAGTTAATATTTCTGCATTTTAATTTTGTTTCGTTTAGCCATTCGTTTTATAATAATCTCATAAATACAAAAGTTTTCTAATCCATAAAAATGAAACGTCATTTTCCTTGAAGCAGAGATGAAGAGAAGTGTGTGTGAATATTATTTTTAGCTACGAATCGTTTGAAAATTTTGTATGAGGATGGAACTAATCGAAATAATTAAAACGAAATTACAAGCTCAGATCATTATACACGGGTTGGAGACAGATTCTAAAATTTGTAATCAATAATTGAGAATTTTATAATCAATGATTCAGATTTTAGTAATACATCATCAGCACGAATAGTTGCACTTTTCCAACTTTCATACATTAAAAGTATTATACTGTTCAATTTTTCAATCGATCTACATTTTTTGAAGCTTAGCAGCATTTTAATCGCATTCTTACGGTTACATTGAGTTTATAATATAAGTAAAACCTTTTTGAATAATATGTAAGTAATGATGAGTTGCAGCTGTTTTGCTGTTGTCATATAACTTGTAGCATGAATTCCAGAGCTGTTTTATATAAGTCGAAATCTTGGGTGTTGGGAATTGGGAAATTTGATATGATTCACTTTGTACAATTCCTCTTTGGCTTCTGTGTTTGAATGAAAATTAATCCCCGAGGGAAATTTCTGAAAAAAAATTATCCGGAAGTCTCCTGAGGAATAATTTAGAAGAAGTCGCAGAGGATTGGACGAAAGTGCATCGAGCCCTGTATTAGAAAAGCTTCTAATATCAAAGCTTCTAATATCTATCAAGTCATAATAATACTTTCTTTTACAGCTCATTTAAACGGTTGGGAAACTGATAAAAGAAAAGAATTTAAAGGGCATAAAACATCCTATTCCTTAATTTTATTATTGTGTTTTACAGTACTTTTCAAGAAGGACACGAGAGAATTATACATATTTGAAAAAAACTAACAATTAATACAATTTGGTTAGGTCTTTTGTTTTATTTATGTGATAGGAATATCTGGTTCTTGCGATAAAAATATCTAAGAAACTCAGTACTATAATATTAATTGTGTTGAATGGGGTCACTTGATGGTGTTCCCCATTCTTTTTAACCTGATAATCTTACAGCTCAACTTCAAATTGAAGAATTAACGAGAAAACTTCGAAGTGGGGATTTAGGGATTCCTCCGAATCCTGAGGACAGGTCCGAAATCCAAAATTCGAGTCTGCTTACCTTCTTTTATATTCCAGCTATTCCATCGTGGAGATCCGCTTGTCGCTAAATTATTTTCTCCTGCAGCCAATTGCCATACAATTAGCTATTATTAAAACGATTTTCAAAAAACTATGCTGATTCCTTCAGTTTGTGTACTATTTGAAAATATGTGTAAAGTTACGAAAAGAACAAGTTACCAAATGATCCTTAGTAGTGTAAACTGCTTTATCTGAGAGCAGTTGCTGCATTATTGGAACGATAAGAAAAATAATAATTATATTAGCCATCTGAAATTGTTTCTAGTATTATGTGTGACGAGATACATGTATAGAAATAATGGAATAATAAAAATGAATTTGCTCGTGATTAGTCTCCATGTTTGGTTTTGGTGTTGGTTTCTGTCAGGTCACCTTCTCCAGAGCCCATCTACGGAACTGATGGCAAGCGATTAAACACCCGAGAATACCGGACTAGGAAGAAACTGGAAGAAGAGCGTCACAAATTAATACAGCGTTTACTCAAGCTCAACCCAGACTATAAACCACCAGCAGATTACAGGTAGGAGGATAATAAATTATACTTTAGGGAGCTTTCCCTTTTGTTTTGCAACTGCTTTAGGTACTCGCAAAAATAAAATATGCACAGAATAAATAGCTCATACTGTTTTCCATCGGGCATACTAAATTCACCTGTCTGAAATTTGTGAACTTGAAAGGGCTCCAATTGTCAAGATTGTCGACCGAGTCCCAATCCCACAAGAGGAACATCCTGAAATCAACTTCGTGGGGCTACTAATTGGACCGCGAGGGAATACATTGAAAGGATTAGAAAAGGATACAGGCGCCAAGATAATAATTAGAGGAAAGGGTTCTGTAAAAGAGGGGAAAGTAGGGGGGAAAGCAGGACACCCCTTGCCAGGAGAAGATGAACCTCTTCATGCCTATGTTACTAGCAACAACCCAGATTCGGTGAAAAAGGCATGTGAAAAGATCAAGGACATTATTCGTCAAGGAATTGACATGCCCGAATCACAGAATGATTTAAGAAAAAATCAACTGAGAGAATTAGCGTTACTTAACGGAACACTCAGGGAAGGAGAGGGGCCCAAATGTAGCAATTGTGGAGCTACTTCTCATAGAACTTGGCATTGTCCAGATAAGCCAAATGTGACAAACAGTGTCATTTGTACCGTATGTGGAGGAGCCGGACACATTGCTCGGGATTGCCGGTAACTCACATTGTTTTATTTAATTACATTACCCTTCTGTTCTAAGAAACCAGACTTAAGTATGGTATTATAAGGGATTATTATTTCAAAAATAAAATTTTCTGTTTACTGAAAATAATCAGATAGCATTGAATGTACGACATTACATCAAGTTTGGCTATGACTTTCAGAATGAAAAGACCTGGAGCTGGAGGACCTCCTTCTGTAAATTACAATGAGAAGGCAAAAATTGATGAAGAGTACATGTCTCTAATGGCGGAGTTGGGAGAGGCTCCTCCAAAAGAAGAAGTGCGTGGCGGTGGAAATAGAAGCAATAAATCTCAGAATAATAGTGGTGGTCACACCGGTCATCACTTATTTGAAAAATCTTCTGCTCCTAAGCCAATAATGCCATCACAACCACCAGCAGCTACTGCCCCACCACCCCCAGTTACTAATACAGCACTTCCACCTCCGTCAGCACCGCCAATGTTGCCCCCTCCTTCAATAGGTATGCTTTTGTACCACGTCTATAATTTTACATTACAAGACCATCGTTGTGGAAACTCTTAGGCTAGTAATTACACAATTTTTTCAATATCTTAGGGCGCACCACGTCAGCACCTCCACCAGGAATTCCGAACTTTCCACCTCCCGGGTGGAATCCTATGAATCAACCTCCTCCACCGGGAGACTTGGGGAAGAATAATGCAGCCGGCGGTCAACAATCGGCAGCACCGATGATACCACCACCTCCACCAAATTCCTGGGGTTATCCTCCCACGTACCCACCTGGAATGGGGGGACAACAATGGTCACAGTGGGGTCCGCCCCCACCTGTGCCTCCTCCACCGGTTGGTCATCAACCTCCACCTCCAGGAATGTTCTGGCAGCAGGGAGCTGGGTCGTATGGAATGAACCCACCTCCGCCTCCCCCACCGGATACTAATCAGCCACCTCCACCTCCTCCGTCGTAGACATTAAGTCAATAATTGAGTTTCGATTTTAGCGTGAACTGTTCGGGCCAGATGGGCTAACCACGAAATGGTGTGTTTTCAAGATGCAGAAATAAGTTTCTAATACTTGTAGCTGGTACACACTGAGTTTTTATACCAAAAATCTATATTTCAATTGTCATTTCTAGACGTTTACGTTTTCAGCTACCTACTATGTATGAACACCCATACACAGTAATCATGAAACCAACAACTTCAGAAATGAAGGTGAAGGTTGTTACATTAGTTAGTTTAACCATCTAGCAATACATGCATACATTTATTAGTTGATAGGTGGAAAGCGAACGTTGTTGTATGCTTTAGTGTGGAGTATAACAGGTAATACAAAATACATGTTTTTATTGTAGTGGCAGTGAATAATTTATTACAGTTGCAACTTTTCAAGGTTACGGGAAATGATACTTGTTGTACCCCATTTTAAGCCGTTTGCATGTTAGAATCCCTAATAAATATGACTAAAATCTTGTGTCACTTTCACTCACTAGTACAAATTGTTTACTATGGAACTGAATCTTTGTTATAAACTCCATCTGACCCATAAATCCGGTTGTTCGATATCTTAACTATTAAGAGTTCATATATCGTCAAATGCGTAATGCCTAACTTCCTACTAACATCATTTCTACATTTAATACCTATAGATGCACTCATATTTTGTCAATTTCATACAAACTCCAGCAGTGAAATTTCAACTGCCTACGATATTTTTATTCCTACACATCATTAGTACTACGTTACAAACATAACAGTGCCAAAAAGTTAAACGGAAGTAAATTACATGTTAAGTATAACGACTTACCAAAAACTAACGACTAACCTTTGAAGTTGCACTTGTTAATGACGACTCTATAATAACACCTCGAATTATAAACCCATATAAAAGTGAAATAAGACGGGAAAATGAAACAACAGTTGAACGAATTTTTGGAAGAAACAAAACTAGCGCTTTCGATAGTGAGAAATAGTGTATGTATATTACGGATACCGAACACGAGTTGGTGTCGAAAGTCTCCTTTGACAAGACGGAGCAACAGAGAAGAGTAAAAGCGTAACATATTTTTGCAGGTAAAACGTGTTATAAATATTGCTATCTTTTCAAGATATTATGTATCGTATAATAATGTAACAACAAACGTTATGTCCTGCAGAAAGGAACGAATATTTAGCTATAATTTTTTATTAAATTTGTCAATCATGGCAATCTTGTTATTTGGTCACTAGCTAAAGACAAACAGCTGTAGACGAGATCTAACGCTGGTTATAAGCACATTCAACCTCCTATTGTGAGACCACAACCTAACCGGAATTGATTCTTGGCGTGATTTAAAGAACCACACAAGGCGAAAGTAAAGGGCATAGGATTTAAACGCTTCTCAAACACTCCTGTAACGGTCCAGTTTGTGTCAACCATAGCTGAAAATAATATTTTGTCATTAATTTATTGTTTTTAAAACTGGTTGATTTAAGACTAATAACTCATAAGATTTTAGTACTACTACCTTTCATTACAAAATTAGCTTTCGGGATGTCAAACTGGTACCCCAGCGATGCAACGGTTTGTTGATGCTGGTAACTATTTTCAACTTCAACACCAACTTGTAATTCTTCATTCAGGCGTCGGTAGTAGCACAATCCAAATCCGTTAGAGCCGTAATAACCACTCCAAACGCTTGAATCACCTGAAACACAATAATTTAGACTTACGACCCAAAAAGCATAAAATAAATGTTAAGGCAGCTATGTTTACACGAATACGACACTTTTTAAATGAAATATAAACAAAAACTTACCCGTAAAACGAGCTGAACCCGATAATAGTGTAGCAGCTCCACCAGGGATTTGCGGGGACTGCTGATACATTAATTCAGCACCAAGTGCGATTCGGGACGTGATGGACTGTAAGTAATGGAAAACTGCAATTCCTGTAATAATAAACGAATCCTTTCGTTAGCCCAAAATAGTTGCAAAAATTATCTAACAATAAGTGGAAAATTGTAAGTACCTGAATTGCTGAATAAGTTAGGATTAACAACAGCTACGGAGCCAGTCCAATCTTTACCCCTCCAGTCCCCACTAAACTGATACGTAGCAAACTTGCTATTAAGGATCTAAAATAATACAAAAGAGCACACATTTTGATCAAAAATTTAATAAATTGAATTAAATGACTTAAACTTACAGACAGAACATTGCAACTACTCCAACCTGTGTTCCAAATTTAAGTTTACAAGACTCGTTGACAAAATGAACTCCTTGAGCATTTAAATTTCCGGAAGGATCCATTTCCCCCATCAAAACTAAAGCTGGCTCCGTTGCTGACACCTATTTAAAAATCAAGAAGGTTTCAGCAATACAATAGCCGTACCATATCCTAACACAAACTAAATATCCAATTTCATCAAATTACCATCTGTGTGCCCACGTAAGTCGCTCCAAAGCGGTAACCTGAGGGAGTGATGGAGCTTAAAGTAATCGAGTGCGACACTTGAAACCCTTGATTTAACCCCTTATTAATCATTACTTTAGCTCCTTCAAAAGGCTGCGGAAAAACCTCTGAAAAAATAGATTAAACCAAACTGTCAGTATTCACACCCATGAGACTCTCTAATTCCCCTAAAGACCTCTACGTACACTCCAACACGTGTAAAGACTACAAAGTACTTCTCCATAAAATTACCTCCGTCTGCAGTATCAATTATTACCGAAAACAGTTAATTTTGAACACAAAGTCATACACTGTATTCCCATGTCCCTCCCAACTCACCTTTACATTTCTTATGTAGTTCTTCTAATGTTCCAGGGTTATCCTTAAACTTAGGATTTTGCACAACTGCCGGAGCACCCTCAACATCCCCTGGAACAGCACCTGGAGGAGGCGGAGGAGGCACAATTGTTGGATCTACCGCCTCACATTTTACCGTCTTTAGGGTCGCTATATTATTTCCCATTTTTATACCAGCTGTACGCCAAAACCTTAAAGCTCTTCCAAATAATTACACCAACGACGACAAATTATATTTCCTTAATTCCAGAGGATCCTTCACAACAAACCACTTCTACTCCTTCCTCGCTTTCCCACCCACGGTTATGAGACTGGCGACTGTAATTCATACAAAAGACAACTCTGTCAATTAAAGTCACCGGGACACATATTCAATAATAATTACAACTCTAGGATATATATACCGAAAAAATACTATTTATGAATATTCTCGAACTCTCACTCACTCAATTCTCAAACGGCCAATATTATAGATTGCATCACTAGAAATGTACTGGGATTTCAGAGTGATCCAAAAATAATAATTTCAAAGAAGTCTCTCACCTTAAATACTTCCGGTGAAAGGTACTCAAGGACTGTACCGGGAAATACAGATATTTGTTAATATTTGACGGTGTTAATTATTGTAGATTCCTATAAATACATGTTCAAATTTTTATGATTATTTATCAAATCCAGCTAATTAAAATATACTGGAAAACTTGTGTACACTCCAAATGCAAGATGAGCCAAACTCGCCGCGGCCGCGGACTGCTCTCGCTACCAGAGACGTCGAAAATTCCATTCTTCTTGCTTACTGTTTTGCACGTGGGTTGGGTATCTATATGGTTAAATACAATATGCTTCTAAAAAGAGACTCAAGCCCTCTCCCTTCGGCACAAGAATCTTGCTCTTCGTTTTGGTTGCAGCCCGTTTCCCCTAAGTGTGTCGCTAGCGTTCAGTCTTCGAGAAACTAGCAAGTCAAAAATTACAAATATTTCCAATTTTTACATTTTATTTTCATGACGATAAATTTCTACTCCCTCCCAGTAATTTATTTCCTCTCCTCTCTACTATTATGCAATTTTGGTATTTCGGGGAAAAAATTAATGAGGCTGCCAAAATGATGGATATACAGAGCCAAATGCTATATCACATTATCGAGCCGTCTTCCTCACCTCAAATCAAATTTGGATTTAGTACGAGGATATATCAAAATGTATCAAATAATTTATCAGAAATGTCTCTGTTTAAAAAGTAATATTAGATATTTACAGGGACAAATATTGCAGCTAAGAATATTGCTGACCCATAAATATTTGGTATTTATGGCAGGATGTAATAAAAAGCTTCGCTCTGGGTTTATTGTAGGTATTTGCTAACTCAGGTAAAATATCCCTGGGATATTTTACCTTTTTATATCGGTACGGCTCCAGTAGTGCTGTAAAAACAGAACTGGACACTGAAGGTTTATTGTGTAAGATATGTAGCTTAAAAATACATGTGGGATCTGGAAGTATATAAATATGATCTCATTTGAAATACAACTTCAGTCGTTCTTTGACTGTATCATGTAACCCATGTATACGGTGTACGATTATTTCAACACGTTATCAAAGCATGAAGCTGCTTTGAAACATTTTTTTGAAAAAAATATTCTAAAAAGGCTGGATAGTTTTGGGGAAACTTGAGAGGAAAAAGCACAAAACAAAATTGTGAGCAATGTTGAGTTAGCAGGACACAACATCTTCTTTTAACTGACAAACAAAGTAACTGGCGTGTCATAATCCCTCAAAAGGATTTTTTCAAAGAAAATCGCTGAGGAATACGTTGACAACATTTCCTCGACTTTTTTTCACTCTTACTTCAAAATGAGTTCCAGAGGAGGAGCATGGGCCATCTTCGATTCAGTTACGGAGAGATATGTTTTGGTCGACGTCAAACGCATCAAGAAATTATCTGGACAGTCGGATTACTGTGTGTGGGCTAAAGTAGTTGAAGCTAACATGGCTAGCGCTGGTATTCTGAAAATTGTAACTGGGCACAAAGTGAAACCAGACCCGGCTACGGACCCGGAAGATGCAAGAGAATGGGAGGCAGAGGACGCTTTTGCCCAACTCATCATCCTGGCCACCATCAAGCCTGAACTCAAAGATAGTCTGTACAATTGCAATACATCCTTTGAATTATGGAAGACCGTGCGGGACACATACGGACCTCCAACGTGGTCCGAACAAGCCCTGATAATTCAATTTTACAAATTGGAAAGAGGAAACAATACACCGCTGAAATTGGTTTACAAGGTCCTAAACCTTGCTAACCAATTGTCAGCATTAAAATCTCCTTTATCTAAAGAAATGATAATTGGAAAGATATTATCCTGTTTAAGTACAGAGAGCAAATATCTTTCATTAATTGAATGCTGGCTAAATATTCCAAAAGCAGACCAAACAGTGTCCAGGCTGATATCCAGGTTGTCATACTGGGCACACGTCGAAGCTGTACAGAAATCACGAGGCATGACTGGGGAACCACAAGAGGTAAAGGCATTCTATTCCAAAAATGCCCATAATTCCAAACAGAAACAAAGTGGGGGGAATCAGGGTGGAAATTTGAATAATGCTCAAAGCACCGGAAAAAAGAAACCCGTGAAGTGCTTTAATTGCGGTCAGAAGGGACACTTCAAACGAGACAGCAAAAATCCTGCAAATAAAAGAGAGCAGAAGGAAGGATGTCAATGAAGACACAGAAACAAAGCAAGTTCCTGCTAAGGAAGAAAGTGCTAGCAATAAGACTTTCATCCTGCGTGTATCTTATAAAGCGAAAACTGCCTTCAAATCTGAAGCTTGTAAGATGTGACTTGTGACCGTGTGACAAATGAAATATCTTATGATTATGATAACACAACACTGATTGTGAGAGATTAATGTATACTTTGCTATCATTATTGTTACAATAAATAATATAGTTCTTTATTGATTACATACAGTAATAATAGATATTTACACAATGGACAAATATTACAGCTAACAATAAGAATACTGCTGACCCATAAATATTTGACGTTTAAGACAGGATATACTAAAATGCTTCGCACTTGGTTTATTGCAGGTATTTGTTAACTCAGGTAAAATATCCCTGGGATATTTTACCTTTTTATATCGGTACGACTCATGTGCTGTAAAAACAGAACTGGACCCTAGAACTTTATTGTGTATCTTCCGATTGCATGTGCATCCTAAAACACTGTAAACGTAATATATTACTTTAAAAGGTGCTCCAGTATAAAGACAAGTGTCTGCCCCAAATGTGTCCGCCTATCCTACATATAGTCTTATTTGTAGGATATTTATATTGTGCGAGGATTTTATTAAACAGGCTTGGAGGCAAAATAGGGTGCAAGAATGTACACTTAAAACCTAGCGTACAAAATAGTTAGGCTCAGCCATCATAGAATAAATTATAGGCATAAATGTAGGCTATTGATGCATGTCATTTTCATTTAATGGCATATGGTTAGGCAAAATGAAATTTAAAGAATATTCCGGGTCTACTTGCAGGTTATATGTTTTATGGCGTGGTTCAAGCGTGAAAAGTTCGTGCTATCTCGCCTTGATATGGGCTGAAACCTCACCGAAATTAAAACCTCTAAATGTTCGGTAAAGTGAAAGCATTGTATAAACTCGACGACTGAAGTGAAAATTTGTTTTTGAACACAATTCAACAGGATTTACTACGAGATATGTTGTCAGTCAGCTAATAGTTTTCCGTTGTCGTGTTTTCTCTTGTTTAGCTGACTTTAGAAAATTCTTCTTGTGGTATTTATTTTGTGAAATCCTAAGTGCGACATCCCTTTTGACGAACGTTGTAAGATTTGAGCAAAATTTCCGGCGTAAACCAAGTAGAGATCGACACTGTTTTGATATTCTGGACTTTGGCCAAGATGACTAAACTCAAGCTATTTTATAAATATATCCCATTGACTTGATACAGGATTCAGCCATATACGAAATGTTTTAAAAATAGTAATAATTATCGAATATTAGATAATTTCTTAAATAGACTAGACACGGGGCAAATCGTATAATTAAACCCCTTTCATGTTAACATTATTTAACTGTTTGGTATTATAAGCAATAATTATCTGTATATTTGCTGCGTAAAATAAAATTTCTAGGGTATTTGTACATAAAACATTGTGTTCAAATTATTATTAAAATTCAAATTCATTGTTTTCACACATCCCATCCACTTCGGCGGATGGCTTGACTGCTATATTATGTATATATATTTGGTGATTGATTCTATGGTTTTGTTACAAACGATTTAAGATCGTTCTTACAAGTATTAGTTACTTACATTCGTGAGATTTGTAATTAGATGTTTCATACTTGCAACTAAAGGTGCTTTTTAGCCATATTTGTCGCAATATTTAATCTTTACCCAAGAATCCAAAAAATCACTCTATCGGATGATAAGTGTACATTGGCATACAGATAATTAGTCAATAAGTTCATATGCATCCGGTCGTGGGTAACATGTTTTAGAAAAATAAAAAAATGCGTTCGAAATTAATACAGATTTGTAACGACACTATTTATACTTATTGAGGGCAGCGAAGGCGAAGGTAGCACAACAGCCCAACTTATTGCCAAGGTACCATTTGACTTCAGCCCAATACCAGGTCTTCCTGTGAGAAAAAGTTTGAATAATCCTGCAAGAGGTTTTTAGTTAAGGATTTGCTTTAACTAACTGTTATTGTCTACCAGAATATCCGTACGTTTTTTAATTACAATATTTTTCAGAGGTAATAATTACTATTAAATCGTAATGCTTATGGTTAGTTGTGGGTAGATTTCAGTCATATGCAAGCAACAAGAAATTATTTCCTTAATCTTAATCAATAGATTTTGTGTTACTTGCGAGGCAGTTTTGAGAAACTAACAATAAGCTTGTTGAATTTACCTCAATTTTAATTATGGCGAGGCCGATAAACCCAATATCCATATACTGTATAAGCAAACAAGCAATAAAGTGAGGATTATATGGGGCAACCGTATCCCTAGTGTATACAAAAGGTCCTTTTAAATAACTCAAAAACAACGGCTAGTGACAACTTGGCTTAAATGCATGTACTTTCCATCTACTGGCTCTCATGTGTAAGCTCAAAGCCTTTAGATTCATATGCTTATTATTCATATGATTTTATGTGTACTTTTTCACTATGTATGTATAATAGTGTAGTGAAAGCAGTACTAGTACACAACACAGTATTATAAACAAGCGTGAGTACGTACATAATAAAGTACGTATTCCTCATTCCTGCCTTCGCCTCCCTCACGATTGCGAAGCTACATCAAGCTACAGAGAATCATACGAGGTAGCAATGCACTCGCAATATTGCTATACCACAGCATAATAGTACGTATGCCTACTTGGAGTAGGATGCAAAGCAGTACAAGTACGGTTGTATTGCAAAACGTGGCATGCTTGCTCAGCATACGTAAGTATAATTTGCAGCATGTTCCAGTCAATAGGGAAACAAATACTCGAAGTAGCTATATCGAAGTATCCCTTCACTTAGTACTTTTAACGATAAAAATAAGACGCATAATGCCTTGGCTGCGTAATAGATTACTTATATACTGGAATTTAAGCGGGATGACCTTACTTTCTTTTCTGTAACGGTTTAGGCCTTTGTTTCAAATTGTGTACGTACATTCGCAGAATCTTTATGGGGTTTTACCTCAATATTTTACATGGAAAAGAATTGAAGCCATTAAGTTTAGTTTTTAACTGTGCATTTAATACTATATATGTAGTCCCGTTGTTGTGACCTCATTGGGTATATAGTATTTAATAGTTGCGGATTTATAAAAATTCTGGTAAAGAAGAAAATGAAGCCGTCATGCATGCACGGCGGCTTCAGGGGTTAATAATAGTTGGCATTTATTTTAGCTGTTGTTCATTTTTATTGACTCTGGTGTATAAGCCGATTTTGTAATATATTATTCATTAAATCACGCCTTCCAGAAATATTGTATTTGTCTTAGTTGTAGCTGTTTTAAATTTATTGTTTTTATTTCAGCTATTATTTATTATTTCAGCTAAAATGGGACATATAAGGGTCTGTTATCCGGTTCATATTGCAGACCTACCGTTCGGATTATGAACAACATGGAATAAAAAACCCAACAGATAGAACCGGAATATTTTTATATAGACAATAAAAGACACGCGTTGCCACTATGCATGCATAGTGGCATTTTAAATTTACATTGTTAATTCACATTTTTGCTTGTTTAGTCAATCTCGTTGTTTCGAGAAATCGCTATTTATATTGTTGTATATTTATGAAATGTTCACTATTCCAGCAATAATTTCTGAGGGTTTATTACATGTGGTGTATATTTATATATATATTATCTATGTCATTACTGTTGTGCATTTAATGGTTCAATGGATATTAAATAATACTCATTAAAAATATATCTACATCTTTTCCAGTAGTTCCAGTCAATATAATCCATTATAGCAACTTGGCATATACTTATCATTATATTATGTAGGAGCCCAACCAAGCATACTCGCCGTTGGCACATTTTAAAATATAATTTTATGGAATATACCGTCAATTATAATGTAAATAAGTACTAGGAAATGTGATTGCCACAAGTATGCGCGCTGCTATACTATGCAGTACTTCCAAGCAGCTACAACAGTAAGCTTGTTGTGCTGCGTGTAGCTCTTTCAGGCACATCTCCTTGTAGCAATTTTGACCGTTCGGCATACTTATTTCGACTTTTGCAGCACAACTGCCTGCTGTGCTTTTAGTAGCTCCGCAATCGTGAGGGCTTCTTCATCGCCTTTTATTGCTGTTTGTGTTCTCAGCATCTCGACTCACACAATTCACATTCACATCAGTGTCGTTCTATTGTTCTATTTCTATACTTATTATTGAGAGCTTGTCATTTCCTATCCAGGTGTTGTTGTTGTTGTAATTGTGCTTTAATCCTTTTAGTTGATGGGCACTTCGCAGTGTTTTAAAATTTAAAAGCCATAACCAGTATATATATAGTTGAGTAGTCTTGTTGTTGTCATCGTACACACCTGCATTTTGCAGTTGTTCTATAATTATATGCAGTCAAATGGGAGTACGCAGTTGACAGGAGAATGATTAGTAAATTAAAAGTATATTCTTAACTATATAAGTATGTGACAGCGTGAATTTAACTTCGATTAAGCACATTAACCTCGTGAGGATAAATTTCAATAGTAATAATTTAAGTGATTCCGGAATTCCGAATTCTCGAACTGATTTAGTTGTTCAGTGGTGTAACCGCAGTACAATCGTTGAATCGTCCTAATCCTATTGATATATATACAGTTAAAGATAGAACGAAGTGAATATACAAAGCTTACTTATATATACGCTACACGTATTGCAGAACATTTTTGAAACATAATGGTTTATAAAAGACATCATTGAAGGGTAAGAATAGAAAATATTTCCGGGTAGTTTAAAACCGGATGTAGCTAAATTAGTTTGTCGATGAATAAGGAATTATTGCAAATGCCACATCTCGTGTTTCAATTATGCTGATTGTACTATTTTGCAGCTTCGTGACATTGTCATCGTAAGCATTGTTGTCGTTGATTTTTACGATATTTAATTGAAAATTGAAAGTTTCAGAGTGGACCGTCATCGGGGTTGCTTGTCTGTAGATCAGGTGAGTTTGATGGATTTGAAGGGGTCCGTGCTATTGATTTTGAACAGTGTTAATAGAGTTTAAGGAAATTCTCTCCTAATATTTGTTTATTTGTGTGTTGTACATTAAGAGTTAAAAGGGAGCTCAAGAGGCTTAAGATTAAGACCACCCAGGATCAAGAAGCTATTTGTTTACCGATCACCAGTCGGCAGTGCATTTATTTGGATAACTGTACATGGAATTGAAAGGTTAGTGGAACTTACTTTTAAATGTAAGGCTATCTTGACTCCTTAATATTTGTCAACTGATTGTTTGTGGAAACCAAAGGTTACTGTGCAAGTGCTACGACTGCTATACTGTGCTTTGGTGCTGGAAGCAGTGTCGTTCCTCCGACATCAGCAGTTTGTTGAACTTGTTTGTGTAACACGGAGCTACTGTTAATAGCATGGTTGAATCCTAAAGGACACCGCCTTCATGCCGAACATTTGTCAAGAAAAATCTGCCAGAGTTTTATTCATGGTCAGTTATGTGACTTGAAGTGTTATTTAAGTAATGCTAAGGATGTATACTCTGCCAAAAATTAGTTGTTGGCGTTCCTCGTTAGTACGTTACTAAAATTATTTACTCCTGAGCAAGTCTGTGGTATTGCAGTTTAAGAGAGAGAGGAAGGGAAAATTGAAGTTTGTTGAGTTCAAGAAGCTAACGTGAATGCGTTTTAAAAAATTATTTAGTCTACTTGCCTTCTCTTTGAGTACTGTCATATTCTCTAGTAGTCATGCTTTCAATGCCTTGAATACTACTTCAACTAAAAGTTGAAAGCAGGACTGACTTCTATGTGAAACATGCGTAAAAATTTCCCGTAACATATTAATGGTTTGTGACCGTGTTTCAGATCTCTTGTTGTTTCATCATTTCTGCTGCCTTTAATGTCATAGAAGTTAAAATTCCCATGAACTGAACTTTACTTGGTTTTCCATTCTGTCAGTTGTATGATTTTAGTCACAATGGCCACCAGTTTTTGGTGGTACCCTAGAATGCATAGGTTTATACCTGATCGTATTGAGTATCATCTCGATTATTCTTTTGTTATGAAAAACTCTGAACTTTCACAAATAGAATTTGAACTTTCAATATGGAGCAAGTATTTGTATCTTATACAACTTCGTTGCAGAACGTTTTACAAGCATGTGTTTCTAGTTCCTTGAATCACAAAAATAGTGAAGGGCTATGCAGAATTTAGCTCAGTTAAGATTTCAAAGTTAGTTAAAAAAGTACGGATGCGACAAGATGGAATTTCTACAAATTTCAGCGATAGGCTGTGTCGTATGCTTCCGTGGCTTACGCCCACGAATGAGGGCTAATTTGTGCTACGCTATATCTGAGTTTGTAGCAGGAATGTCCCAAGATTCAAGAAATTGCTTCGAATTTGAGCAATGTCTGCATTACCAGCAACGAATGAGTCAGTAAATGACTAATGACCTCAGACAGTGGTTACACTTACACTTACAGCCAACAACATTCAAAATTTTACGCAACTGTAAGTAATTTCAGCTAACATAAAGTGGTTTTATACGAGAGCCGTGATTGGAAAGCACAACTGCAAGAGACCTACGTAAATGGCAAAATGTTATGTGCCAGTAGTTTTAAAAAGGAAGAACGATTACAAGACTGTACGATTGAATTACATTTGCGTCTCAAAGAATTCATTCCTTGGTATGAAATTAATGTTGGAAAGCGTTTGCTTCGCTCTGCTGCTCCAAAAACTTGTCATAATATTAATTTATTCTAAATATCTTCTTATAAATCGATTGACCGATTAATCAACTGGGTGTAAACAGATTTGCGGGGTAAATCGTAACTGTGCCAGTCCATCTCAAGTGAACCTCATTACCAAGTGATTGAAAAGCTATCAAAGAACTTTTGAAATTGTTTGGATTTTGATTCGACAAAACAGAATTGTGGACACCTTATATACCATCTGACTCATACCAAAGGAAGCTGCAAAATTTTGCTAGAAATGTCCACTGAACATTCGAGTGTATGTTTTAATCTGAAGTAAATGCACGATGCCGGAACCGGTTTTTGCGTGAATACAAGGAAATGCGAAAAATTCCAATTTATAATCAGTTGGATTCAGAGTTTGCAATGTTCAAGATTGTAAGATGTTAACAAATCATACTTTGAATTTGAACATTTGAAATCGTCAAACAAGAATTCTGAAGGTAGTGGCATCAGAGAATGGCCTTCAACCATAGCTCTGGTTACATATATGTCATGTTTGACCAGCCTTTATGATCTTGATTTTACATTTCCTCTTGTGGAATGTGTAACTCAAAACTCAAAAATGTATATGAAAAGTGCAGAAAGATTCAATTTCCTCAGTATTCTCCTGATTCCTTGAATATACTAAAAGTAAATTTACAGGGCTTGTTAATGAATTTATGTTCACATGACGACAATGACAAGTTGAAATGTGGGTGTGAAGTGCGCCAAGTAATAATGTACGACTATTGAAACTGCTATCAAAAACACCATAATCTTAACTTTCCACGGAAACTTAGTTGATTGAGTGTTCAAGTCTCCATATGAATGCTCATAAACTATATCCACAAAATGTTTGCGCAAATGTTTCCAATCCGTTTTAAATCTCGTTCACGATGTTTACTGGTATGCGGGGAAGTTTTTTAAATAATGATATCTCTAACTGGAAATTATGTAGTTTTATGGTAAGACGAATGTTGCAGCAATATGTTGTGCCTTTCAGCAAATGGAAAGCCAGAATAGGACGGAACATAATTTGTGTATGTGTAAGAATAAATTGAACTTTTACAGGTCACAACAACGGTTCAGGTGTTTTACAGTTCGTTACACTAATGATAGAAGCGGGTTGTTACTTGATTTAGGCTAATGTTATTACTATATTTTCTGCTAAAGTATTTTGTGTATGGTTGTTACTTGTAGTAGGTAGTAAATGGAAGGGTTCGAAGTTTAATAAGGATGTTAGCAAGAAATGTAGTAATATTTGCTACTTTTCATGAGAATAAGGATTCCGAATGTATTTAAATGACGCAGGTTTTATCCAAAATGAACCTTTAACATTACCTTTTGAATGCAGGAACATCCTGATGTAACGGAACGTATTTAGTGGACTATAGAGCTGGGATTGGTATTATTAAAAATCTAAGGACGCAGTAATCGCGTATACACGGCCATGCCAGGAACAACAACAGACAAACCAGGTGCGAACTTCTGCGGTAGTACTTGACCAAACGCTGAACTTCCGACTGATGCAAATTTGTAAAGATTATTTAGTTTTACGTAGGAATTGAAAAATCAGTATTGGTCAAATGGTTGGCATTTTTCTTAAATAATTCATCCTCGGCACTGCTTGCTGGGCTGAGTCTATAACTTCACTTACTTGCATGTTCAGTTTACTGGGGAATTAGTAAAAGTTGGAAAATTAATATTTGTGAGGTCACTCTTTTTATGTACTAAGCTTCTTCTTTTCTCTTTTATACTTTGAAGGAGGGTTTTAAATCAACAAAACTGAGAACATATTTGTCAAGAGTTGCGGAGTTCCATTCTCTTTACAGATACACGTGCAAGTTGTTCCAGAAGCTTTTTCTTTAAATAATGGGTCGCACTCACACGAGTGATAATCCTGCAGGTTTGGAAACCCGTGGACGGCCGCGTGAACGGGAACGTCGAACGGCAGGAACGATGAAAGAGCGTAGTCGAGAGCGGGATTTCGGTAGAACGACGGGTAGAAAATCCCGAACTCCTCCGCGGACCAAGGCTCCTCTCATTAGATCGTCTACTAGTACAATAACCAGTTCAAACAGAAATCAAGAAGTAGGAAGAAGATCTGACCAACTATCTAGAGTTGACCGCGGGCATGACCGAGAAAAGTCGAGGGATAGGAATCAGCTGCAAGCTGCATCAAGTAAATTAAGGATGGATCGTAACCGAGATCGGGATCGAGAGAAAGATATCAAAAGTAATACTTAGATTGAGAATGTACCGTAATTGCGGTTATTTCATTACAAAGAAAATTACATTAAGCCATTCAATTTCATACTACCTCTAATAATACCAACTCATCTGTTTTAATATTAATCAACAGCAGCATGTTCTTCGAGCTGACGCTTCAAACTTTGCATGCTCAGTTTTCGGTATTTATTCTGAATTATTTGAACAAGTCCTCTCTTTACACATGTTAAAATTTATCGTTTTGAGTATTAATGCGATACGGGACGCCAGTTAATAGCCATTTGTTGGCTGAAGAAAATACTAAAATTTCAAGTTTAAAGTAGTGGATTCGTTTTGGAAAACTAGAACCGGTGTAGTAACATTTTGTTTCCTGTGTATGTTTATTATTTTTGCCCCGGTTTAATGTATTAGTTTTCTTTATTGACGTAAGAATTTAATTCTGTTGTTTGGTTACGATCTAGCTTCGTATTTATTTACATGCAGTGCTCATCCGATTTGGGTGTTTCCGCATAATGTACAATCAAAAACGTCGTAGGTACTATTTGAGTAAAGCAGTTTGCGATTTAATTCCTAATCAAAGAACGTTGTTGAAACGATTGCAGCCGGAAATAATGACAAAGATGCGAAAGGAAATCGGAAGCGCCTGGTTGAACTTGATAGAGTTGTAAAGCGGGCTAGAGAAGAAAGGTCGTCCTATTGGAATAAGCGTGTATTGGAAGCAGAAGAGAAAGACCCTAACAGGTGGTGTATCAAAATTCGAAATTGTTAATTTATTTCCAAATAATTCTTGTGTAAGTGTCGGAATAAGTTTTTCAATTAAAAATTAAAACATTTAGTTACGTATTGACTTTTACACTAGAAGAAAGTGTTTCATTTGTTTTCTTATTGTAAATCTCAATATTATATATTCCGTGACTGTAATATTTTATGAGGAATATTTTATATATTTACAACCAAATAACAATATCACCGCATGATAGGTGGGGTCACAGTGGATTCAAAGAATTGTACCGAAGAGACATGAAACTAGGCAATCAAGGTCGGTCTAACTCCCCTTTGGCATCAGCAAGCAATGCCAAAACATTTCGGCGTTCGTCTCCGGAAAGGCCACGGCGATTGCTGCAGCAAGACCCACCCAGAGGTATTTCTGCGCGAGGCCGAAATCGTTCAAAATCTCCCCCGAGTAAATCTAAATCAAGGTGTGAAGACCTATAATAAGCGTTGATGACTTCAGGAGAGTATGAATTTTGATATTTGAAGTTGGAATTTATTTTATGTACGTATATTTGATAAATATTTAGCAGAACTGTGAGACAAAGTCCATCTTCATTTCATCAGCCAACTCCTGCAGCACCACGACCATTACTGGGAACCAACCGACGGTCATCTCCATTTTTAGATGATTTACCAGAGTCTAAACGAAATCAAGATAGACGAAGAAATAACGACAGGTCAAATGTACTAAATGAAAGACGTGCTTACTCTGACAGAGTAGCTACTTCGAAATCAGCAGGCTCACGAAATTTGGACGATAAAGCTGACTACCGAGGCTGGTCGGAAAAGAGGGGTAATTCTCGGATTCTTAGGAAATCCCCTTCGGGTTCTTTGTCTCGCTCCAGAACTAGGTCTTCTATGTCACCACCTGCAAAAATGAAACGTTCCAGTAACCTATCATCTTCTAAAACTGATCCAAAGGTATAATGAGTTATTTTTACTTTGATAAGACGCACATGTATGTATGTATGAAATTGAAGTTAGTTTAGTGCTGGAATAACCATTATGTATTCGTATGATGTAAGGGTAAGGATTCGTGGAGCCGCACAAATAATATGGGAATTTCCAATTCCCATGCGAGGTCTCGGTCACGTTCATCTTCTTCTAGCTCTTCCAAAGATGAGGATGTGCTCGAATTACATGCAAAATCAAGGAGGAAGGGCTCATCTATCTCTTCGCAATCATCTTCCTCCTCAACTGATGAGGAATCTAAATCTAACAGTTCATCATCATCAGCAGAATCTTCCAAGCGTAGGAATGCGTCGGGGAGTTCATCGTCAACCTCGTCGAGTGAGAGCGATTCAGATGACGATGATAGTGATATCTCAGGAAAAGTTGAAGCGCGAACGAAACCGATGAGTAGCCGTCTCTACAATAGTAATTTATTCTATATGTTAATTTTCTTTGAGTGGGGTTTTTAAGTTCAACCTTTCTAGGGCTTGTTGTTATTGGTATAACAGAGGATGCAGGCAAACCTGGAAGCAAGGGGAAACCGGGAGAGGAAAGTCGCACAGGCACTAAAAGGCAGATTGCCGGATCTTCAGCAGTTAGCAGTAAAGTACCTCGAAAAAGCACAGTGTCTTCTAAAGAGACTAGAAATAATGAAAAGTCTGCAGCAGGTCGGTCATTGTATTTGTAGTCGTGGAATTGATCAATACAATAAATACTTGGTTACGTTTGGCAATGTTTGTAAAACAAGATTATAGAATTACTGCAATTGTATGAATGGAATTATGTTCTTTGCAGGCGATTCAGAAAGCGAGAGTGGTTCATCCTCAGATTCTGATTCAGAGCCCCGAATGACGTTATCAGAAAGATTCGCCAAACTTACCCAAATGAGTACTGATAAACGGGAATTTGCCAAACCAGTTTTGGCTATGAATGAAATTGACACGAAATTAAAAGTTGTCAAAGATTTGAGGAACGCAGATGTGAAGATATACGTAGATGGTTTGCAGCAAAAAAATGAAAATTCCTCTAAGTTCGAAAAGTGAGTTAACATTTTCTGCGTTTTTTTCTTGTAAACAGCATTGATGTACTTATTTCTGTTTAAATTTTGTTGTTGAATCAATTCCATAGTACGAAAATGCGACCAAAAAGTCCTGACTATAGCCATGCAGATGGGGAAAAACGATACAGTTCTGATGATCGTCGACGTCATTTTGAAAGGATGGCCAGGGACGAACCTCGAGAAAGACCGGCAGACTGGTCAGATTCAAGAGTTCGTTATGAATATTACAGGTAACTTACTCTAACTTTGTTAGTTTGCACCCTTAATTGTTATTCATAGCACAGTCTATAATAATTGAACTGTTATCGTTGTTGAAAGTAATTTCGAAAAATAATTTTGGTGTAGGGACCGCGGTTATTTTAATGATCGTCCTCTCACATTTGAAGAATATTTTAAATGGGAACAGTGGTGGTATGAATACCGAGACTGGTTGGAAACAGAAGGCTATTTTCCTCGAGTTGATAACTCGGCACCTCGTGGAAATCATGGTCAGTTCCTTGGAAATGCAGAAGGCGGAAGCCGTGGTTCAAGAGGTGGAGACTGGAATCAGTCATCGGCAGGTTTATCTTCTAGAATGCGTCCGGGACCTGGGCAACCACCTCCTCGTAGTAATCCAGTCAGTCGAAGAGTGGAACAGGTTCCTGTAAGAATGATTCCGCTGTCAAGTCGTACACATTTTATGGGTCGAACCGATGGTCGTGGTCGTGGCCCCACGCATGGACAATTGCAGGGCCGCAGCATTGATCGTGTTCCTGGGGGTTCTTTGATTGTTAACATTCGTCAAGGTAATAATTATGGGCCGCGCGGTAGGCATGTGGGGCTTATTCGTGGAAGGCAACGGTAATTGTTGAAGCGGTACGAAGTAACCTTAAGACCTTAATGAGAACTATTGAAATTAACTGTTCTTTGTTATCTTTTTTACAATTATGAATGAATCATTATGACCCTACATGCTACACCACTGTATCCCGCCTAGCATGTACCGTTTAAAGTTTTAATCTCATGAAGAGTTTACTTGTAATTTATTGGTTCGGTGTTACTGCGTAGTATACAGCGCATTGAAATGTGTAAGTTTTAGCAACTGTTGTATTGATACTGTCAGCAATTGCAAGTTAAGATCAGACTGATACAGGAAGCTATTTTCCCAGTCCTAGTGTGTATCCGAACTGATAATATGTATGTAATGATTATGTTGGACTTCAGTAGCACTTGATTATATCCATTCACGTATGAAATTAATTGCAGCTTACAATAATTTTTTTTTGTTATGATTTGAAGTTTATAGCATATATTTTGTTTGTTCGGATATGTATAGAAATTAGCATACATACTAATTATCAGTCGTCTTCATGACATCATTTTCCATTATAAAATTTAAATTAGTCGTTCATAACTAATAACAATCTGGATGTAAAGCTGTTGTATTTGTAATTATTATAAAGTTATTATCAGGATTACCTAATTATGTATGTAAATGATGTTCTGTATTATGATAATATTTTCTCCGAAGCAACTGCATTTCAGATCGCTAACGACGGCAAACCCTTCAAAGGCACCGAATTAGTGCAGTTTATGGGATGACCTATTTTGTGCAGTGCAGTATGTACTTAATTGACTGTATAGTGTATATGCACATTGTTGTGGTGCAGAAATGTCGGTGAACGGGCTATCAGTATATTTATTATAAGGTCATGATGTCATGTTAGTACAATCACTTAAGTATGTTGCAGTAAAGTAATCTTTAGTGTAACTTACTTAAGTAAGTTCAATTCAATAAACCAATATTCAGTTCTGGTAGAGTGCTCGGAGCTTAATATTGCCTCTGTGTATGTAAGTCTGTATTTGTATTCATGTCTATCTTTATGCATTTTCTACTTTGTACCCTTTTGTAACGCTAATGGTCACTGCAATTAACAATTATAACACTGGAGGTGTCCAAAAAGTAAAACGGCTGTTTACAAATGTTTCCATCGTTACTTAAGGGAAGTTCTCAGGAATTACATGACATTCTTAAGTAAGTGGTTTTAAGAAACGCTGATGTCGATATCATAGTTGCAATGTTGCAAACTGCAAAGTATTTACAGCGGATAAGGATATGATGACATTCAAGAAAAGTCGAAAACGGAGATGCACCCTAAATGAATACCAAACAATTAGGAGTCAGGAATATTTTGAAGCGATATGACATACAGTTAGCGTTGCTACTTATACTATGTGTACGTAATAGTCAGAAATCAAAAAGACCGAATTCAGTTCCGCTTATTACTCAATCCTATTTAAGGGGCAATCATTTAATTTGTTAGAATTGGTTCCTAACAATTTGTTGTTCAATTCACCCTGGCTTGGATTCAATTTACAATAATTAATTCAGCTCGAGAAATAAATTTAATCCTCCAATAAGTTCCGCGGAAGTACTTTTTAGAATTTTGATTTGAAGGGGAAAATTGAAATGTGATGTGAATTATCAATTCCATATTCCCCTACGTATTTAATGATTATTTTTGGCAAATATTAGCACCTCAAATGTGTCAAATTCTCTCCGTTTGCCCTTTGATTAAAGGTAAGATATAACAAGCATAGTGAAGTATAATACCATACTGTAAAAATGGTCTGGCATCTTGCTTTCCATGTGCATATATTTTGTACGAAAGGTACTACAAGATGAGATGATGTGCTAGTAACTTTTACTGGAATAGGATTTTCTTAGTTTCTAATTTGTTGTAATAAATACAGTACTACAAACGAAATCACACCATCAATGTCAATTATACCGAACTCATACCGTAAAGTGTACACAAGAAATTCAAGCAAAACTTGAAGGGCTCGGCCGGGATTTGAACCCGGGACCTCTCGCACCCTAAGCGAGAATCATACCCCTAGACCACCGAGCCAAGGTGACAGAATGTGCATTTCAATTCCTCCTTGTTTCAGCGGAGGAACTACCAATCCTACATACACCACAAAAAATCATCTTTGACTACACAATATACAGCACTATTAAAAACTGCGAAGTCACAAAGGGACGAAGCGATTTACTAAACACCAATATACAGGACTTAACTATTGACAATAGAATGTAACACTTAAATATCAATAAAATTTACCATCAAAAGTTAAATTGCATATCACACACATACAGCCTCCATTTCAACTGCAAAAGGCAACTTTATTTTTATATTTCATTTTAATGAATTTATACACTAACTTTATAATTTTTATTTAAATTTATAATCACACGCTAAGCCAGAATAATTATTGTACCTCCCAATTTCTGTGCCCATATATATTAGCATCGTGTGTCTATATTTAACTTAAATTGTCAGGGGTCAAACCGATGACCCTATCGCCTTTAAAAACAATCAATTTCTGCCTGATTATGGTACTATGACACCTTAGAAATTTGTAATTGTCTGGTGACATTGGTTCCACAGTCATGGTGATGAGCCAATCACACAGGTAGACATGATAACGATCCCAAAAGGGAACTTTGTTCCACTTTGCCCCTAAGAACAGGTCCACACGTACTGCATGTGCATGCCCCGTAGTAGTACTGAAGCCTCACAACAGTTGCATAAATACTGCGACCAAAGCGCGAAATACGCTGAGACAACAACTACTTGTCGTGTGTATGTACATACATGTATAAGTCCCTGCATGCTTCAACCTGCATGTACATACATGCAGAAGTGAAATAGTATAGCGTTAGTGTGCACGCACATACTTTCTATACGTTGTAATCAAAATCAAGCAAAGCAGTTGTTGTTGAGCACTAAAATAGGCAATTGGTATTTAGTTGTTCTGTTCTGTAGCAGTGTGGAGTTCAACACCACTTGCGAGCAGCATGACTTCGTGCTAGTGTATTTCTATCTATGTGAGTGTGAGGAGTATAGTAATCATCAGATTTGAAAGGTATAGATCCTTCGAACAGGTTTGTTGAACATGTACTTTAAATATATTATTAATTTCTGAAATGTCATGTATGGATTTTAGTAAATTTAAAATCGGAGTGCACTATTTTGCTAGTGATTATTTTTTAGGGGGATTTGTCCTGGCTTTAATGTCACATTTGTGGTTTCAATTTAGGGTCTGACTGACTGAGGGTGACCGGACATTGGCAGACGACAGAAACGACGGGATGTCATTTCTGTAACGAGCATAGATGTTATTAACGATTGAGTGACGTAAAGGTGTTTCCGTGTGAGATCAGAGGGATTTGAAGGGAGTTTTGGAGTAGAGGTAAGTTGTTGTGTTTATGAATTTAATATTATTTTCAATTTGAACCAATGCGCAATGGAAGTTTGTCATTTAATGTATGGTGTTTGTTGGATGGTTATTGGATATTTGTAAATATTTGAAAGAATGGAGGTCATGATTGTTTGTTGATGTGTTTAGGAATGTCAAATGTATGTAATTGAACGTAGAATGTGTATGGGGTGTAGTTTGTTGGTTTATAAATCCTGATGGAGTGATGTTTAATTTTAGACTGCAAGTTGGAAATTCTGCCCAGTGACGAGATTGTTTTGGAACGTACTCAAATATACTGAAGGGGAGATGTGCTTGGAGGAAGCCCGTTTTTAATATTGATGAACGATTATTGGTTGTAGTTAGCTTGGACGGATAGTATTGATCAGATTGTAGTGTGCTCTCTATTCTTGGTTTTGACCTCGTCGTTTGATTAGTACGCATATATAGTTCCCGCTCATTGTTGTAGTGGTAGGAGTGGTATTTGGTGTTCAGCTCTAAATGTCCATGAAAATGGAAATTTTAACGAACGAGGAACTTTTGAAGGATAAATTAAATCCTTGCCGAGAATTATGCCCTATCCTTTTGGATATCTTCTTCTGGAAGAAGGAGTACTACCCTTATGCCCTAGCTGGATTTGTTACTTTTGTATTCGGAACTCTCTGGTACTGGGATCCTTCTGTCATAACAGCGGTTTCCATCCTTGGACTGATCATCACCCTGGCAGACTTCTTCCTGCCGACCCTTTCCAAGTCAATACTCTCGGATGAGCGTTGGAGTTCGGAGAAAGACAAGAAATTTTCCATTTTTGTCAATCGCATTGCCTACTTCAGTGTTCAAGTTTGGAATTTCCGGATTCAGTTAGAAGACTGGAAGAAAGAGAAGCCCAATCAGTATGCTGGGATAACAGTGATATCGTTGCTATTCCTGGCTTGGATTGGCAATGCTGTTAATAATCTCTTCTTGGTCTACTTGGTTTTCTTATTCATGAGCCTTCTCCCAGGGCTACTTCACCGTCGTATACTTCAAAAATTTATCGGGATGTTTGCTTTGGCGGTGGGGAATGCCTTTGGAATTAAACGCAAATCCAAATGAAGGAGATAGTCTTGGAAGTTCCTCGTCGTATAATTCCCACGTATGTCCACATCGCCCACCCTCGATTCAATTTGTGTTTTTACTTTCACTCTTGATTAATATTTGTTGCTATTACCAAGTAAAGAAATTAGGTAGCACTTTAATAATAATAATAATTGTCATTTTTAATTATGGCGTCAGTTGAACTGTTGTGTACTAAGTATATGAAATTTGTATGCATAATATGTAATATGTGTTTGTTCGTCATGAATAGTTCAGTCTAGTAATTCTCACATAACAGGAATAACGTTCAATTTTTAATTTTAAGAGGGTTTACACATTCTAGCTATAAAGTGTCTGTCTGTTGTTTAGCATGACATGTGATTTGTAAAGCTGTACGCATGATTTGAAACTAATCATAAATAAAGTACAAAAAACTGCCTTTGTAGCACTGAAGCTGTTTTATTATTGACAAATTAGAAATTCGAGCATTACAATGGAATAACTATTTTTGAATTACACACCTGACCCAGAGAAATTATTTACCTTTATGAAAGCGCACTACACAATGGCATTGTAACAAATAGTGTGATTACTCATATTAATAAATGTAATAATTACAAATATGTTATATATTTTTACTTGCTTTTAAAGTTGTTTTTTTTGGGGGTTTAATATGTTGAAATAAACTAAAGTTACATCAAATCGGTACTTGGATGGTAATGTGAAAAGGCCAAAAGTTGCAACCTACAGGAGCTCAAGTCATCTTTCTCATTACATGTTTACAGACAGACTGACAGCCAGTAATTACAATAATGGTGAGTGGATGAAAAGTGAATATCCAGATTGCATATGCTATATATGTGTCATTTATTTAGCAATGAATCTGTTCTATAGGCAAAGTGAGTAGTATCAGTGTTTATTCGTCTTGGATCATGAATTTTAATTGCACCTCTTGTCATGTGCGACAAAAAGCTTCCTCCACTTGGTAATTGGGATTCATGTAACATTGATTTCTCTTCGGATCGGCGAGCACACACAGAGAGGATGATGTTTTTAGTATTCTTCTCCATTTCCTTCTTCCACGGAATCCACACCAACCTCTTCGTAATCTTTCTCAAGAGCTGCCAAATCTTCACGAGCCTCGGAGAACTCTCCTTCCTCCATGCCCTCTCCAACGTACCTGCAAATATATACATATTTGATCCATTAAAAGCTCTCAGAGGTATTAACGGTGTATCAAAACAAAAAATGCATATTGTATCTGTACATTTAAAATATTTTTTCTGCCGGTCATTGACATTTTGTCCGCGCACTGTGTGCCAACCGTAAAAAATCCTAAAGATAAGTAATTATAAACCCTGGGACCTATTGAACCTCCATACACTACTACAGTATACGACTTACTATGTACACTGCCTGTACATAAATACAAGCATAAATAAAATATCTGTATATCAAAGTTCCCCATACACAACCGAGTAGTCACCCCTTATATGCCTGTTTCTCTACTGGTATGAAAAAAAAATCCTTAAAATAATGCAAGTTCCCTTACAGATAAAAATAAATAGGAGAAGTCAAAGGTTTTATGGCAACAGCACCTTTCTAAGAGTTTCATTACTCAAAACACATTCGGTGAGAAGATTACAAGTTGTGATATTACATACAAATAGTCTTATCACTTGAATTCATCATGTATAGGGAAAAATCCGATACTATGTAAGTATATTACCTAACTAGGCTTCACAAATGCAATTTTACATAATAACACTCTACGGTTCCCTCTCCCATCTTTCTTGACTCGCTCTGGGCCTCTAACAGTAATAATTATACGGTATCCGAATTTTTTGAGACTTTAATAACTTTACGTACTATCGATTCGGACACGCATGGGCGTGACAAGTATTAGTAGCATATCTGTAACTATCAAGTTATTTTAATAGTAGAAAGTTTCCAGGAGCTCCATCAAATATTATAGTTTCCTCCTATAAAGGGGTTTTATGGAGCAGGGACGATAAAAGTCTCTAGTATGATGTTAGGACGCAGGAATAACTTGATACATAAGTTTTGCGTACGATACTCCAGTTATAATTATATATGTGGAGGGAACCGTATTGGTCCCATTAAAAGAAATGTGACAAAAATGATAGGAGGTTGGGACGGAACTCACCAGTGAACAAATGCCCGCTTGGCATACATCAAGTCAAACTTGTGATCCAGACGGGCCCAAGCCTCAGCAATAGCAGTCGTATTGGACAACATGCAAACTGCCCGCTGAACTTTGGCAAGATCTCCTCCCGGTACTACAGTCGGTGGTTGGTAATTAATGCCAACTTTAAAGCCAGTGGGACACCAGTCAACGAACTGAATAGTCCTTTTAGTCTTGATGGCTGCAATGGCAGCATTCACATCCTTCGGAACCACGTCGCCCCGGTACAGCATGCAACATGCCATGTATTTACCTGTACATAGAAAATAATTTTTTTTGCATTTCTTTTTTCTGTTCCTCCAGACCATCTTTTACAGATGCTTATCCCATCCTTGGGTTTCCTCCTAAAAGACAAGGGAGGATACTTGAGAGAATGTTCTGGGGAATTATCAGTAAAGGGGGGATGGAAATGGCACAGGTGTATTTAATATAAATTCATGCAGAGCCAAGCTGTCAATCAAGTGTTTAAACGGCAGGAGCAGAGATAAATATGAGCGATAGGATCCTCAGCGTAATAATAGTTCTGTTCATAAATGTTATATGTATAAGGAGTTAGTATAGTTGGCTATAAAAACAAAATGTCTAACGAACCATGACGAGGATCACATTTGACCATTTGATTGGCAGGCTCGAAGCACGCATTGGTAATCTCTGCCACGGTCAGTTGTTCATGGTAAGCTTTCTCGGCGGAAATTACTGGAGCATATGTTGCTAGTGGAAAGTGGATCCGGGGGTATGGGACCAAGTTGGTCTGTGGATTGGCCAATGAAATTCATTTGAGTTTTTGACATAAAAATGATCGTCAGATAATTTTAAACGGAGAGTCATGCTGGCACGGTGTATGTATGAATGTTAATAATTATTATTCCTTGTGTACTTATTTTTGCGAGGAGTCAATCATACCTGAAACTCCGTCAGATCCACGTTCAGAGCTCCATCAAAACGAAGGGAGGCCGTGATGGAGGAAACAATTTGTCCGATAAGACGATTCAAGTTGGTGTAGGTTGGTCTCTCAATGTCCAGATTTCTGCGGCAAATGTCGTAGATGGCCTCGTTGTCAACCATGAAAGCACAGTCAGAGTGCTCCAGGGTTGTGTGGGTCGTAAGGATAGAGTTGTAAGGCTCCACGACAGCCGTGGAAACTTGAGGTGCTGGGTAGATTGAGAACTCCAACTTTGATTTTTTGCCGTAGTCAACGGACAAACGCTCCATCAAAAGGGAGGTGAAGCCTGACCCCGTCCCACCGCCGAAGGAATGGAAGATTAAAAATCCTTGAAGTCCAGTGCATTGGTCGGCCAATTTACGAAGCCTGAATTTTTACATGCTCTCATTTATTTATGATTAAAAAAATAGTTTGAACATATTTTTATAGTCTGTTTTAAGGTTGTCCCGTACCGATCAAGAACAATATCAACGATTTCTTTTCCAATGGTGTAGTGACCACGGGCGTAATTGTTGGCCGCGTCTTCCTTTCCCGTAATCAGTTGTTCGGGATGGAAAAGCTGTCGGTAGGTTCCTGTGCGTACCTCATCTGGAATCGTATTGACACATGTGTTAATTCTGAATTCATTCATGGTAATGCACCACTCATACATTTTTTAAACCTTATTTAGTTATGGATATGCCTGCTTTAGGGCTCAATTATTTCATCGTATTTTAAATTCCCAGCTGGGAACCAAAGCTGAATGAAAAACCAGGGTTTGAATTTTTTGTGACGTTGAAATTAAATTTGTCGGAGCAGGAGCATACATACATACGTGCAAATACTTACTGTATGCATGCATTAGAACTTAGCAGCTTTTTATCTTTTCCTTCCGCGCAGTTTAATAAAATATAAGATGGCCTTCTACAAGTGCCTAGCCCAAGTAACATGCTTGATAGTCGACCTCGAAAGCCTCAGTTTGACTTCAAAAACCGCAGTCTCCAAGGTGGAAACATTATCAACCATTAAAACTGATTTCGTGGCAAGCACAGACTATACTTTTTACTCTGGTGTGATATTTTACATAGTCATTCTGCCTTCGAGTGTATTATTATGTGTATGCCCAATGGAATAGATACAGATACAATCCTCCCATTTTACAGCTCGAACCTGATTTCTAAATACATGGTTAGCATTCAATCGTAACTACAAGTTTCCCGAAGATTTTATGTCTCAAGTATGCACATGTAATTAAATAAATCCCTCTATTTTCTGAGAGTTGGATTGAGTAAACAAGTATTTGCGACTAGTCCAGAACTAGGAGGAATTTGGATGGTTGCACAATAACAGAAACACAAGGGTACAAACATATACATACATTACGACGTCTGAGCATACAAAAGATATTACCCTCTGTCAACAACAAGAATCACAACAAGCTCTGTGTGGTTATGGCCAAAAATGTCAATTATTTGAGTTTTATTTAAACTGAAGGACCGTGTGCTATCTGTATTACAGGTACTTACATATATTCCAGCACCAAAAGGAAATTACAAAAATAATTATTGTGTTAGATGAGCACGTATATATGTATGTTCTTTACATACCAGCCCTGCCGATTAGTGCCAATAGGGTATAAACAGGTCCATATCCTTATAGTATTATAGTTTAATGTGTAATTCCTTTCTTCAATTGTGTATGTATGCGTGTCCAGAAACCTCATACGGTTATGCTCATGGCTTTAATAATTATGAGTCTGACAAAAAAGGACAATTAAAATTGTAGATATGGGAAGTACGGACGGATATACAGTGTGTGAATTGACAATTTCAAGGTGGAGATTGAAACCCTTTTCAGTCAGTTTGAATATGACAAGTACATATGTACACCACCATTTCACCTACATTTCTCATATGTATCTACGTATGTAATGGCCAATTTTTACTCCTGGGATGGCAAACTGCTTTATCATTGCTAAAATCCTATTTGCACATATATAATAGATATGCAATGAAAATTAATGATTAATTAGAATTTTCCAAGAGCTTCCAAATCACAAAAAATGCACTAAAATTATACTATTGTATATAGCCTCATGCTTCTGCCCAACTCATTCCATTCTCAGACAATCGAATATATAAGTTACGACACGACACATCATCGTAGAAACATTAAGTAAAACGGTCATGGGCCGACAGTAAAAGGGAAAAAACTCACCAACGACAGTCGGTTCCAAGTCGACGAACACAGCACGCGGAACGTGTTTTCCAGAGCCAGTCTCGCTGAAGAAAGTATTGAAGGAATCATCTCCCACTCCAATGGTCTTATCCGAGGGCATTTGTCCATCGGGTTGAATGCCATGTTCCAAGCAGTAGAGTTCCCAGCAGGCATTGCCAATTTGGACTCCAGCTTGGCCAATATGAACGGAAATACACTCACGCTACAAGAGGGAGCGGTACAAAAAAACATAAATTCTCTGTTCATTTTGTACTACAAAGTACTTCATTATTTTTCACTACTACTACTACTGGCAGGATATTCCCAGATGAAATTGCATATTTTTCTGTCTACCTCTCTCATCCCTTCTCTCTCTCTTTCGTCTCCCCATTTATCAGGAACAAATATTATGTTCGGCATTGTAAAACATCTGATGCGAAATATTTTGATACTGTAAAGTTAAGTCCTAATGATACGCCATTGACTCTACAGTACCCCAACATTGTTATTTGGATACGGAACGAAACAAATAAATCAAAAAGTCGTGGTCTACCTCGTGAGAAAGATATGCCCGGTAGATTACATTTAATTCAAGACTCTGTACAAATAAGTACGCTCATTATCAAGTATGGGATTTCATTTTCCCATGCCTTTCACTTGGTATTTTTTGCCCACAAATATCCAAATACTTATTCAATAAGGTCTTAGGATCGATTTCATGTCTCATTGTCAGTTTGCCTGTTCTTGAAAAAGTTCATAAAGTTCAGGATGCAGTGTATCAATTGATGAACTATGTTTCTATATGTAGAACTTTTGTCTACATTTTCTTTCCGTGCAATGATAAAGTCCGTCGTTTTGTATCATTGTGTTGATTTGGGTTTTACAAGGGTTCGCAAAAAATAAGTTTGAATGAAGGTGACTCAATATCTGTGCATCATCTTGAATGCACACGTTTGTGTGATTGTGATTACGATATGTATGTAGATATGTGTAGATTATCTAAACCCCTCACACTTGAAAGTATGCATTTTCGAAAAAAAAACAACTGACAATACTCCGCAAGAGTGAAGTCACGAAAAGAACTGCAATCAATTCAGTAGCTAATAGTCATATACAAGTTGGGCTACATTGCGCTCAAGTTCATGTATCTACATACATATTCTGGTCCGATTCGCATACATACACATAGGGACAGCATAATTGCAATCTCTGGTGCCGGTTTGGTATTTACAACCTCTTTTGCGGGAATAAACATGTGTTTGACGTTAATAAACTTGTATGTACGTGTGTACTCGCGAGGTCCACTAATTGAAGCGTCTCGACTCTCGCAAGCATGAATTTCGTTAAAAGTTTTACAATTATTCTTCACAAATGTGCACATACATAATTACATATATGTATATCTAGCGTGTGTATGCACACGAGCAGTAAACACACATTGGTTTTTTCATTTTAGACCAGTATCAGTCAACCCGCTGCTTTTTACTTGCTCATCTAGTACATTTTGTGATGAGAGCAATTACAAAAATCGTGAGCCGAAGTGTTTACAAAAAGTACTTCCAAAGTATATCTGTATGTATATGGTACTCCAGCTTGAGGCCACATATAGACCGAGCATACTACAGGGCCATCAGATTTTAACAATGCATTTAACAAGAGTGGTAATAATGAAATAATTTTTAAACGTTCCTCCGGCATAATAACTTCACCCTATGGGGTTCCAAAAGGGAACATAATAACGGAGGGAATGTAGGCAGGGGAAATGATACATACGTACGTACACTGCCTGTCAGTCCTGTCCGTCGGGCATTATTACTCTCTGAGGAATGATTACAAAAGTTATCGTGGGTAAATATCTATAAGAGAATTAACAGGCACAGAAGGGGGACTACAAGAGGAGCACGATTTTTACACTCTAATTATACCCGGATGCTAGATTCTCACGAGGATCCACACTTCTTTGGCATTTAATGTGTGCATTTCACTCAGCGCTACCCATTGACATTGCAATTTAATCCAATGTCTAACTAAGTCCATCATCAAATTAAAGATAGGATCTAAAATGTTCATTGCACTTTGTTTCACCTTGTCAATAGATACATAAATAGATACTTCTTGGAGTTTACAACCCAAGTGCAGTAAATAAATCGATGTTCCTCAATCCCATCATTTGTATGCAGCTCACCCCCTCAAAAATGAACATGAATGGCTGTAATTATTTTATTTGTTATAGCAAATATACAGGAAAGAACTACGAAAGGGTAACTAACAAGTCGATACATGATTTCTTTTCTTTCTGAAAAAATAATCCGACTGTGATCGTATCGTGAGGGGTATCTGCTGACTAATCTTTGGCAGGTCTATTGGGAGGGTGCAGTCTTAAAGCTATCTGTGTAAATACAAGATAACAAAATCATGTGTTGATGAAATATATGCACATATTGTATTCATTCCAAGTTGCAACTGCCTATACTATCTGTAGTAGCCTCCTTGGTCCTTGAAGAATGAAGGTAATTATGATAAAACAAAGTGTTGACATAGAAACATCTACCTGTACCTTAGAGCTGGGACCAACCCCACAACGAACAAATGATATCTATTTGCCATACAAGTCTGAGCAAAATTACATCATGGACGGCTTTTCCTTCATAATTAGCCCTGTCGACTATCATTACAGCCTGGGCTTTCTGATGACTGACTAATCAAAACAATATTCGAACGCCTACGAGCATGACACTACCGTAAAAGCTCTCCTGATGACTCCTTACTGGGAGATGAAACTACATATAGTGAAGCGACACGTAGCTAATATGTATTTACCCTTGGTTATTAGTCAAGTAATAATCAAAAACAAGGGTGTCATAGGTACGGGTTCTGAAGTCATTTATCTTTTCCTTATTTTTCCTTCCCTGATGACTGAAGCCTTCAGGGGGAAAAATACGCCATGGATCTATAATTTTAGCTTGGAAAAACGTTGAACGTCCAATCTTATGGTCAGCGCGAAATATCTCTCAAAGAAATTGGAGCAGCCCAATTGACCAGTAAATGTGAAAATAAATTCTGCACAAAGAAAACACCTCTTGATGTCCATGGGAAAATGGGATTTAGCTTGATAGCCTCAATATACATAAATTACAAACTGTTAGACAAATGTCTATGTTCCGAATCGAAAAAAATCCCATTTGTCTCATGCATTGTGCAAACTTGCAAGTTGTCGGGGCTTTCAAACTCTCTTGCACAAAACAGAAATAGTCACGCTTGGCTTTCCTTACCCGGTATTTTCGTACATGTGTAGTATACGAATGTAGGTGTGCATAAGCGTATTCTGTGTAATATAATCAGCATTTATTGTGTGGGCACCGTTGAACAATAGTTATAGGTGAATATATATAGTATAACAATTTTAACATATAAATTTTCAGACATTATATGAAAATACATATCCACTTATCCTAGTTTTTGTCCCATCAACGTCACTGTAATGCATGAACCATGGTATGATAAAATGTGGATGTATATTCAGTAGGAATTGCTCGAGAATCGATATTTTTCCTCGTTCTTAAAACACATATTACTACATGGTACGTACAAATCCATGAGTAACAACATATTAAGTTACCAAACATTAAATATATAGTCCGTCTTGTGAACAATTGAGGTAACCGGGATTTGAGATAGGATTAACCGTAATGTAAAAGCTGAGCCTTTGAACGCTAACATTTTAGTGTGCATGCCTAAGTCTAGCTTCTAGCTAGCTCTTGAAGCTCTTGTTTTACAGCCACAGATAGTATCCAACCAGTCAAGACTCAAAACGTCACAATTGAGTCTCATAAATCGATACACAAGCTCTCCTTGAACTCACCTGTCAAAAAGTGCAAGACATTTCAAAAGAATACAAAAGAGCTCTGTTAGGGAGACTCGGAGTCTAAATTTTGCCAAGGTGAAATAATAGAGTTGTGATTGGGATGAGGAGGAAAATTGAATCAGTCAATTATGCAAATCGCCTAGTTTTTTCCAGCTTCCTCCGTTATTTTCTGAAATATACAACTTATTACTGCCTTGGGCAAAGTGCAAAGTTTAATAATTGGCTTGCGAATAATAGCATTGATCCTTCTGTTATTCCTATTAAGGGCATGATTTAAACACAGGGATCGTGGATGTTGTTGCCAAAAGCATGAAAATTGCACTCACTAATTTGATGCTAACTGATTTATGTGATTACACCTCACTCACCTCTGTCAACTTATCCAGGAAGGGTTGAGAACTGAAGCTATTCTTAAGTATCTACTAGGTATGTATACATGTACGGGGAAGAGCTTACATGCAAGATTGACAAGAAAATTATGGTTCAACTTATGCCACAAGTTATTCCCTGATTTATTATTTGTATCCCTTGTTATCTCACTCAAAGTGTTTCACTTAAATTATAATTACCATACTGGCAATCCCTCCTTCCCCAACTGGAACGCATATTTTCCCAATTGCTTTAGTTAGTATTTATTAAATTGTAAAATGATATTGAGGGCAAGGTAATGCATGCAAGGATGGTAATAATTATATATAATTTGTATTTAATTAAATGCCCAGCACAAAACCTACAAGAGTAGCTATAGAAAGTAATCGCACCTAAAACCAATGTTTTTGAATGAACTTGCCTAGGATGCTAAAAAGTCTTCAAGATTTTAGAATGCCACAATAATTGTGTAAGAATTCTGTGATTATATTATAACAAAATGATGGAAATGAAAACCTAAACTCCACTCACAAATTGACATTTAAAAGTCAACTAAACTGCACATCGGGTTCAATCCCAGTAGGGTCAACCAGTCGGATAAAAACGTGTGGGGAATTGTAGATTAGAATTCAGAAGGAGTCCCTATGGGAAGTGAAATGTCACTACCTTTTCAAGGAAGCGTTTTTCTTTTTCCTAGAATATGATATGTATGTACTCGGATGGTGTTCCTTCTCTATATACTATAATTTTCTCTACAAAGAAATGTGTAACGAGGTGGAACAATATTTTTCCGAGCTCTTGATGAAACACAAGCAACATATTCAGAAACGTTCTGTTTCATGAAACATTGAAATAATCCCGTCTGTCATCACTTAATTCTTTTCTTACCTAATCAAGATATTGTTCTTGGACTTAACGAGCGCCCTTTTTGTACTACCTGTTTCAATTTTGTCCGGAGGATATGTACTGATTGCATATTTGAATTACTCATTGAAAAGTTGATTAAAAAGAAGTAATTAGTTAATATGTCTTTCCACACATGTGAGAGTGAAGGTATTTAAGAGGCAAGTGCACTCAACGGAGGAATGAAGTTCCCAAAATTGATGGACAATTCTATTGAATTTTTTCATTATGGTTCGGAGTGTCCTTTGAAATTAAACGAGTAAGAAATGTGTGAAAACTGAAGAGGAAGCTTTTTTTTTTGCTGTCTCTTGAATACCAACTTCCAAATACTTAAAGAATAAGAGAGAAACACGAGCAGCCGTTGCTACCAAAACATCTTATGGGGGCTTTGCTCATCTTATTCACCTTCACGCTTAGCTATTTCACATACAGCGTCGCGTATTTGTTGCACTTGAGAGACTTTTCAAATGCTAATTTTGAAACTCATGAAGTACATAATGTAAAGTATATGTGTATTATTGCAGAGTAAATTACGAAAAAGTTTTGAACAGCAACAAAAAGCTCTTGAACTGACAATGAGAACTCTTCTTGTACAAGTTAAGTTCTACTTCGTAATGGTTATTTCCACCTTTTTTCCAACATGTTCTACCGGACAGAGTAATAATCATATTTGGTACAATTTGTTAGATTTATTACAATGTCATTCTACTGTTTCATTATGTTCCGCCGGGTGCAAGATTTTTAGGCATCAATATGTCGTATTTTCCCTTCAAGTATCTATGTATGTACTTGTACCTTTGAGGGAACTTGTTCCATGTCCCGTACACTCTTTTCTGTGAATTATTTGTGGTGGTAAAATCCAATGACAGTGGTAATGAAGTAGTAGCGAAGGTTAGTTTTTCATTGTTGCCAAGTCACGCTCACGTGTGTTATATAGTAAAGTTTAAAATTAAAACCTCAAGTTTTCGCAAAAATCCAGACACTAATAAGACTATGGGATGTCAAGACAAGGATGGCAATTTAATTCTCTCCATCCTCCACCTCTTCATCAAAGTTATGAATTCAGACGGAGTATATTTTCTCACTGGGAGGATATGACAGAGAAAAATGTAATTTGAACATGTTTTCAGTCGGTTTCATTGTCAACGTTTGGATTTTAATGTGAGTCATTAAACCGTGGTGAGACGCGTCTTACTCCCTCTGAGAGTATCACCTCAAGTAGATATACATACATACATATACATAGAAGAAGACTAGTGCCGATAAGTTGAATAGCCGGGCGTAGAATTTTTTCCATTGAAATTTACACTTGAACACCACGTCACTACCCTGACTGCACTTAATTGGCCGCTGCATTTTTGCATCCCCCTTCCTACAGTACAGATTCCGTCTACAATGTCTGTTCTCGTTTATTATTAATATCAAATGCAGTGCATAAATGCATTATTTCTAGATTCTTTTAGCTTCTCTCCCTTGGAAACGGTCTCTCCACGGTCTTTGCCTGGGAGTTATGAACTGGGACTGTATATACATATACACGGAAGATTAATGGGGGGATCTTCCTGCACTGGTCTGATGCACGTTGCACTGTGGCGAATTATTTTTTATCGCCGTAGTGCATGCAACTACCTGCTGTTGCCTCTCAACTTGACTGTATTGTGCAGATGAAGGAAAACACTACCAGAAAACATAAACTTGGGGATGATTTGATCCCACAGTCCTCTACATACATAGGATAGGAGTGAGTACAGATGGATAGAACCTAATATATATTCAAAGTCTGAAGAATTATATATACACAAGTGTATACACGGGAAATAATCCTGACAGGGTACAATTTCTGCCTCACTGGCCCTCACCGTTCAGCATGCAAAAATTGTATGGGAGGAAATATATCTTCTCATATTCAATATTTAGCCTTAAAAGCCTTATTAGTTTTACATTTGTGGTCATCTCGCTCAAGCAAAACAGAAAACTATTATATACTTTGGCAATTTTGACGTTTAGAGTGTAACTTGTATTTTTAAATGTGAGAGAACAAGAGAATAGAGAACCCTTAAACTGAAGTATGTAAAATAGGACGTGGCTTGTTTATGATCATGGCAAAAACAGATGAAACTGTTTACTCCTCTTGCCTTTTGGTTTGAGAGAAAATCGAAATTCAATTACATGATGTCTAACAAGAGTATATGGTCTATGCATATAGGGAATTGGTACGAGTCGAGCTCTAGTTTATATTACCAGTATTGAGGTTACCATGCATAAGCACTCCAGTAAATGGGAGCTGGTGGAATACTTGAACAAGTACCACGTACTACGTGCAGCCGGCAGGGAATTATTCAATACCGAAAGGTTCTTTACCTAATCCCCCCTGATACATTAGCCATTGCTCTTGCTATACAGCTGCAACAAAAGTAGTGTAATCGTTTACCTTAAATGATCAAAGTTACTCATAGACGAATTCACAGGGATAGATACGTACATATACCCGTGGCATACAAATTCTGCATGGATGTATGAGCTTGGCTAAAGTCTCAGGAACGATTAAGGATTAGTCTATGCACCAAATGATCTCCTCTCTGCAAGCTTTCAGGAAATTATTATTGGCCCGACTGTCACTATATATGCATGTAAAACTTACTGAAGCTCAACGTACATAAGACAAAAAGTGGAAACTGGTTGAATAATGATTCCAGAAACTCCAACTTTATGACGAACATGTAAAATTCCAGACAGGATACATTTTTTCGTTGACATGATTACTATGTAATTTCTGTAATAAGTAACAATCGAAGTGTGAAACGACTCATGCTCTTTTATTACAACCCTGGCGTGAGCAAACCGACTCCTTATACTTACTGTTTTCAAACTGATTTCTTCCTAAGTTTTTTCCCCCCTTGCCCCTAACAAGTTTATCATTATCGGGATCCATGTATTTTTTTTACAAGGCTGCACATTAGGTAGCTACATTTTGATTATGCTTTTAGGATATAATTTTTAGGTGGACATTATCCTAAGGAAAACATCCAGGAAAATTTGTGAGGGGAGAATAGACTGATGAATGTAGAGACGAGAGAAAGAGTTGGAGGACAACGTCCTTTTAATGGGGAAAGTATATTTATAATACGCTTACAATAAATTCATGGTTGAAAATCAATTCCGTCTTAATTATGTTTTTTTTTAGAATTCATCACCTCTGTAAGTTTGAGTACTCAGAAATAACTTAGAGTTAAAAAAAACTTACCATTTTGAAGGTTTAAATTGTTCTCACGAGCAACTGCTGAAAATGAAACTGTTGAATTTATATGAGGAGAGTATTAGATCCTCTAATATAATGTTGAAGATACTACTTGTAGTAAAATATGGTGGTAAAAATTGTTCCTTTGTTGCTAAAAAGCGGGTAAGAAATCTCTCTCGGGACGTACGGTATTGGTGAATCACAGTGAGCAACGAACTGTATTAGTCACCAAAACTTTCGGTCTGTTTTTTTAAGTAATTTTACTACAGAGGTTGCTGCAAGTTCGGATGATTCCGCTGTTTTGAGGCGATTGCCGGCTAAGTGCGAGCTTTTATAGGGACTCGATTCTGGGGTGAGACGGAACGATCTAGGATAATATAAATGTTTATCTGATGCTGAGGGTAAGACGGCGAGTGCTCAACTCCAGCAATGTCAGATTGTGACTCAGGTTTTTATTTCATGACCATACACCAACAACAACTCATGCTCGGTCTCATTTTTCAACTCCTGTGGGAGCTCCTGGTGCAAAAAGGGGAACACAATCTCATGCTGAAGTAAATGAGAGCGAACAATCAATTCGCCTTCCTTATGTGAATTCATACATATCGTTGTACATGCATACATATGTTCCAATGAAAATCCTCTCTCTTCATTGCATTCTTCGGGCTAAAACGCTTGCTGCATTGCATTTTAGTATTGTACCTTTAACTCCTACATAGTATGTATATATGAATATCTATTGTAAAATTGACTGTATATTTTGCCTTGCTGCAAATATAATATTAGGCTTAACTTGAAGAGCGACTGGTTGAGATGATGCTTCTGTACAAAACTAAACATAAGCATGCATTTAATATACCCATGAGTGCAAGCCTGGATTTCCTAAATGTCTATACATACACAGATAGTACGTCCACTATTCATACTATAGGTGCAGTCCGCGGGTACTTATTTGTTGTTGGCAGGATAATTTTATGGTTGACTGCAAAGTCAATTATGATTTTTTGGTGAACTTTTTTTTTTACCGTCGTAGGGGGAAAATGATAGGGCTTTGCTGCGTATGATGTCAAAGTAAAAGTGATTTATTTAAGGATTGTTTGGTTTGTTCTCCCTAAGTCAACATTCGGTAAGTAAAAGCGGATTTGGGCTACGTGAGAGGTTCATTATATGTGCAGAGAGCAGTCCGACACCACTTCCTTGAGTAAACTTGAGGTCGGGGTGAAAGGCTGAAAGGAAAGAGGTTGTGGATTTTCCTTTAACGAGCATTTTTAAGATTGACTTTATTACCCCATGCTATAGGTACACAATACACAAGTAAGAAATAAATTACATAGGGTTGAACTTACTACCGAAAGGTTAATTAATACTGGCTACCTACTTTATATGTAGGGATACACAACATCAGTATAGATTCCTACATTATACTAAAACACAGGAATGTCTGACTTGGTCGTCCCAATGAGATCGTCATCAACTGTAAGTAATACCTGTGGAGACAACCAACAGAAACTGATTTAGGGTGAATTAGCAAAATTAATTTAATTTACCCAACAAGGGTGGTGCTGGATGTGGTAGTGAGATATTTGTACATTATTTCCTGTTGTTTTTACAACAGAACAATGGTCAACGGATGCTGATGCATTAGTTGAGTCTAATCACAAGCTTTTTGTTATAATACTCCTCTGTCTCCCCACATCTGATGTCACATACGGGGGTAAATATGTAGGCTTCACGCTTCTACAAGTTCGTCCACAACCTTTGCAGTCTTCCGTAGAAAATTACTTATTTTGATAATGGAGAGGCGAAATTTGTTTTTGCGATATCGGTGGTAGGTACTCTACTCTGAAATCCTATTTACTGCTCTAATAACAGCTTTTGTCGTAAAATACTCCGAAATAGGGAAAGTTTACTGTATTTGTATTACAGGAAAAAGCCACTAGTAGTATCCACAGTACATTTGTAATATCCACTATACTTCAGTCACAACTGCTATAGCATCAAATAGTAGTACAAATATGGATACATTCATTGCTACTGGTATATATTCACAAAAACGAACAGCTAGATTATACACATGAGTAATAAGCACATGTATGTACGTATGTGGATATGCATACTAATGCGGTCCTGCAAACGGAGATAATATTTTTTGCATCTATCTACTAGCCGTAAAAACTCTACTGTAAAGCCATTAATTGCTTATTTAAGCCAAAGGGCTTTCCTAGTACATTAACCCTTGGGTTGGAGCCAACGTAATAAGGCATTTCCAATCATTATAAAATGTGTTTTGTATGTGATGGAACACACGTGTAGTAAGGAGAGACTTCATATCGTCGGTGAAGAGGCAAAATGATCTACGTGCATGATCGATTAGAATCAAAATGATCTACTTGCAGTTTCACTAAAGGCAAAATGATCTACTTGCATTGAATTTTAAAAGCAAAATGATCTAGATGCAGCTTTTCCTAAAAGCAAAATGATCTAGATACAAATTATAATAAACACAATATAAGTAAACACATTCTAATGCCGGTGTACAAATATGCGAGGTATTAAAAATCTTTTATATATACATTTAATTCCCCAATGCCTCCATTTCTTTCTTTCAGTAACATTGAAAAAAAATGTTGTCAATTATGATTTAGCATTTGAAAATGATTCCGAATGTTATGATAATGGTGATGGTCGTAAAATACGATTTGAAAAAACTCCAGGTTGAGAATTATTAAAGGGAAAACCCATTCAATGTGCACACTAACACATGAGCTTACTGTGATTTTGATTCGTCTGTTAATTCGTCGATTTTAAAATAAATGAATGTTGCAGTTTTAGTAACTAAAAATGTATTAGATGCAATAAGTGAAATTAACTTTAGTTGCCGGAATGATCCTTAGTAATAGCAAACCCTTCAGACAATATTAACCCACAACCCTAGGTCAATTACAGTCATGGTTAGCCCTTATAAGCCACGTGTCCTCCTTACAGATACTATTTTTCTCACAAAAAAAATTGACCAGCACTTAGATCATTTTGCTTTTAAAGAAAATTGTATGTAGATCAGTTTGCTTTTAAAGAGGCTTGCACCCAGTTCATTTTGCCTTTAGGGAAAAAGTTATGTAGATCATTTTGATTCTAATCGATTATGCACGTAGATCATTTTGCCTCTTCACCGACGATATACTTGTGCTAACTGCTCCAAAAGGTAATTTTTTTTTCCAGTTTAGCTACTATAGTAATTACTACTCACAAATAAAAAACTGAACTCCTGACGTATAAATAGTTTCGTTGTGTTAAAACATAGAGAAAAGTAAACTTGTTCCGCTGTTGAAGTATTGGTGAAGCTTCTGAACTACACTGTAGCATTATTCTAGGTCTTATTTTATTAGGGAGTAAACTGTGGTCAAAAGGAATTTCAAAGCCTCCTAACCTAACCCAGTGGAAATCTCCGGCGTGGCATGAATACTCCCATCTTTTGGAATTGTTACAAGGTCGGGAGATTATAGTATATAGCATACCCGTAATTATATGTTGCTTATAAGGACGGATGTTTGTCCTTTGTTCCTTGCCATAGCTTGCATAATGCCAGTGGGTATATGAAGACTCATAACTCATTGGGAATTCTTAAAAATGACAGGATTCTAGATTTACTTACAAGGAAGAAGCAGAACAATGCGGGAGCAGAGAGGAAATGCCAAGCGTCATGGTAATCGTAGAAGTCTAGAAAGAAACAGTCTTCGTTTCTGACCCGAGACTCTGCCGGTGATTTATTCCAGGAAGTGAGAGCGCTGGAGAAATACAGCACAGAAGGTATCCCAAAGCTCAACGTGATCACAGAATACATTAGTGTTTGAACCCACATCAAACCTCTGAACTCTTTGTGAATAAACTGGAACATTATAAAAAAAACAACATTATACATTGCTGTAGCCTGCAATATTAATGTAAGCAGAACTTTTATATTGGCAACAAAAAAACTATATTAAGCTTGGTTGGATGTATACCTTCATGAAAATGTAGTAAATAAAATACACGGAAGAGTTGAGAATTAAAATCCATAAAACTTGCGAGGCAAAATTTTGACCAGATAAGCTAGTAAAATTGGCAATGATGATCCCAACATTAAAAATGACTGCCAATGTCGGCAACAATGCCCGGCTTGGGGTGTAATTTAGTGAATCATCCCGATCGCAAGTATCTGAATTTTCCCCATTCAGCCGAACCGTCTGACGTTGAAATGTTCTTAGTTCCTTGTGCACTATCAAGTGTTTTAACTTTGAAAGTGCATACCGGTAAACTTGAAGGATGTTAGTAGCGACCTCACCGTTAACTGTGAATGATTTCCAAAGAGGTCCCCAAGAGATTTAAAATAGATAAAGATATTATGTAAGCGGATTAAAATTCAATAATGTCCCTGACGTACTTTTTAAATAGCCCACATAATACTGATACAACAGTAAATTGAAAAGGGTCATCATGTGAAACACGGTGAAAATAGCTTTGAAAGTATTATCGTTGTCCAGTTTGAGACCGATGAATGCCCAGATTGCAACCAGGGCCAGTGTAACAAAAGTTACGTTCCTAAGCAAAAATATTTACAAAGATGTTCTAGTCAAAAACGTCAAAGTAGAAATCAGAAATGATGGAAATAAAGGTAAACTTACGCATTCACACATATGGGATGACGGAACTGGTACAATTTGACTATAGTCAGTATAACGAGTACATACATGAAGGACGCATCTAAATAAAGTCACACAAACAAATATGTAAAACATTTTTCACACAAGTTTGGGAATATTGCAAGCATAGCAAAAACATGCTAATGTTGTTGCAATAAAGTATGTACATATGTGATACCAAGTCCAATTACCAAACTGGAAGTTCCTTTGCGTAGGACATATGTGGTACGCTCCACTTAAAAATCCTTGCAGAACAAGAGCAATTCCCATGGAATAAAAAAGTCCGAAATGATAAAATACTCCAAAATCCTTAGATCTGAGGATATCTGGAAAAACTTTCTTCCACAATGAGGTACTGGAAGATAAAATGGTTACATCATTGTAGCTACGCTGGTTTGTGCTTGTACTCAATTCTAGTTCTTCTAACACCATTGCATCCGGATTTCTGACATCTGAGCCACTAGCTTTCTCAAAATTTTTCAGACAAGAATGCTTGATTCGTACAAAGCAAATAAAGGTAAGGCCGAAAATTACATAACCAATGTTGGAGTAGAGATGATTGAAATCTTTGATGTATCCATAAGCGTGAGCGCACATGAAATTGTAGTAACATAAGTCCTCATCTCCTGTGCGATATACTACCTGCACCAAATTTGTCATTAAAACCAATTTCCACTAATTCAAAATAAGGCCCACTTGACTGAAATCAAATTGTTTACTTGCATCTTTTAACTTTAGAAATTATTATAATTTAGTCAAATTACCTTTAAATACACACCCGCGAGTTGACAGACTGGAAGGAAATAAAATATCGAGACAATAATTACTGACCAATAAAATCTTTTGGATTTCCTTTCCAGCCTAGCCGTGTCCATTTTTATCAATTCGGTTATCTTCACCGGACTTGTGAGTTTCGTAATGTGTTTCTGGAACGAACTTTTGATTTTTCCACCTCCAGCCTGCAGTAATGTACTGTCAGGATTTTCACATACTGAGGCCGTAAGTAATCTTTGCCTACAAAGTAAAAACGTCTATAGTTTGACAATGCCACATTCCGTAATTTTAGCAAAGGGAGGGTTATTTTCAAAGAAAATTTCAAATTTTTTGCAAAATACGATATTTACATAATAATTATTACTTAAAATCAACGTACAGAACAAGGCAACACTCTAGAGCTTATACTCACTTGACATGGTGGAAATACGAAAACACAACAAAAATGAAGGAGATTACGGCACAATAGAAGAGCAGCGGAAACACTATTGCTCTCCACCGTGTCGAAGGATTTGATTCCTTTATCATTATTTCAAGATGTACGATCTTATGTTGAAGAACTGAATTTTCCTGGGTGACAATTTGATTAGATTGAATAATCCCTTGGTACTCCTCACATCTGTAGTTAGACTTGGTAGCAACAAAGATGAGATAAAAGCCATTTGGGAACTCGTGCCGCTAGTACAGAAACAAGACATTCAACATTACCAATACAAATAGTGTTTGATTGGATTCATATAAAAAATATATAACTTGTGGTTGGAAATCAAATAAAAACCTGGACTGAAAATCCCGCTGATTTAGATACGGTCATCCAGTGCCCATGAAATTCTACATCAGCTTCGGTGGTGTAGACAGGACACTAAACATATACAACCAATTTCAACAACAGAAATCAAATCTTGCAGCATTGTCATAGTATGTGCGTGTACATTATATAGCTATAATAATTATTATAGCTTTTACAGAATATTAGTAACACGCTAAGATGCATATTTTGAAATTTAAATAAATAAAAGCGTATACCCGCGGAGGCTGCAGGGACACAATCATGCATTTGGAATCAGTTGAATTAATTTTTATCAGAGCGATATCCTGGGATTTACCCTCAAACCGAAAAAGATAGAAATTGGACGAGGAAGATAAGTTCATAGCTATGACACTGTTGGGTCTAGAAACAAGAAAAATGTAAGGAAAAGCATGTAGTAAATTTGACGCCTATGCTCATGAAGAGATTAGTACAAATATGATTCCTTTGCCTATTTACGATATTATGTAGTCTGGCGTTGCAGCAACTACAAGCTGGAACTTCAAATCTTGAGAACTTTGTGTGGAGATGGTCACTTGAATATTTTTGGAATCCGGAGAATTTTTCATGTCAAAGCAGAGAATCCTGTCGGTCTCATAAAACCTACCAGGGTTCAAGGACAAACAAAATTTACTGTAAAACATTTTCACTTGAATTGTTTGATATTGATTGTGTAACACAATATCAGCAATATTTTTTGTATTCACCAACCTGAAATCCTCATGATTTTTATCATTTACATACTCAAAGGGCAGATGCCAGGAAGTTACAGCACTTCGCTGTCTCACAGTGAAAAGTAAGGGGTACTGTTTACTACCGAGCTTGGATTCCTCCACAACCCCGGACCATATTTTCACTTTCATTTTCTAATACACAAAAGACAGCATTTTAAATAATAGCACATGTTCACATGCAGTGGATGAGTGGGGCTACTGAACACGATTCACCTACCTCAAAATAAGAGATGCCAGTGAAGTTGAAGTTGTAAAGTATTTCTTTTGTGTTATTGACTGTGCCTTCGATCATATGATTTGGTATTCCGCGGATTTCCTCAAGGTTAGTGTTACCCTTTGAACTAACGAATAAGCAGGAAATTAAAATAACCATAGTCAGCTTGGTCGTCATTTTTGTGGAGATGCTTTTTCTCAATTTTTTCCTAAAACAACCTATTGTGAGTCTTCAAATAAAATCTTGAAATAGGATGAAAAGATAAAAAATAATATCACAGTATCCTATATCCCAAAATCACTTAAACACGAGATTAGCCCATTTAAAATGTCGTTTGTTGAAAAAACTTGTAGCTTGCCGGTTGGCTGTTTAATCCTGACTGTTGTTGTAAATATTATAGACCAAAAAGATTTATTTATGAAAGTTGACCATTTTTTGTGTCGAAGGCTGCAGAGATACTATGCTAGAAAAATAAACAAGGTTCAAAATGATTGTATAATTTGCATTTCTGTCTGTGCTCTTCGTCAATATTTGCTAATTGTTCAAGGCGTTGTGTACGTCATTGTATTAATCTCGTACATATCTATAGGTATGAATTGCAGGATCCTCTGAACTTGTTAGCGGTTTTAACTGACATAGCTGTCATTTTACTGTTCATTCTAAAGAAAATAGCACTTGCTTACTTTTACTTACGTAGTATGTTTGTATCTATTTGGGAACTGTAGGCTATATTATACGTCATTTTCCATGAAATATTTGTTGAATTTTGTGGATGTAAGATAAACCTAATAATTCGTCATTTTTCGGCCATTGACTTATTAAACAGGACACGACTCAGACGCGAGTACTGAATACAAATTATATCTACAACAAACAGTGCCATTACCATTCCAAGAATTCTACCCTCATAAACTCCGTTTGCTCAAAAATGGTGTGAATGGAGTCCGGATTAATGAACAGGACATGAATAACTCCCACCTTTAAAATAAAAATAAATTCCTCAAATAGCAGAAAGCAACTCATCCAAACCAAACAAAGCAGGTGAAGGATTTTCTTCTAAATCAAACTGAACCCATGATTTTATTGTATTGTCAACAGGTGTTCATTTTTTCAATGACTCGGCGGCTTATTGCTATTGATAAATTATATCAGTAATAATTCTTTTATGGGAATTCAATACTTTCCCCGTGCGCAGACAATGCACCAAGATTTAATCGACAAGATAATAATAATAATTATTGTCTCTGGTTATGCAAGACAACATAAGTTACATAAGTGAATTTTCGCAATATAGATAAAAACTCCTCTTCCCGATTCTAGTGTCACGCACCCCTCTAGATAAAATATTATCATGCTGAGGTAGCAAAATGAAAACACACCCGTTAAGTGTTAGAGTAACTGTCACACAGCAAACAGGGGCTTTAGACGTTACATGGGCATTAAATCCACTTACAATTAATACTCTCTAGTAAATAAGTACACAAGTTGAAAAGCCGCATACATTAAAATGAGAAAATTGTGTGTAACATGCATAATCGTTTTTATTCAAATCCTCATACCCGTGGAACCAGTGACCGGTACTTTAAGATTTACTCAAGTTGTAAGTTCATTATACATACAAGCGAAACATATAGTATATTTCGAGGACATAATATCATATAAGCCAGTTCTTAATAATTTGACTTAACTTTCGTTATAAGTTTTTCAGGCACGGAGAGCGTACCCCTGATAAAGCTTTCGGACTTTATAACGAAATATTTCCTCAGCTTTGGCCTGAAGGCCTTGGAGAATTAACGCAAGTAAGGCAGAATAAATGACATGAATTTAGTATTTATTGTGGTGGACACAAATATTTTCTCTTTAAAAGAATGCGTTAACGTTGACACTTGTACTTTGTAAGTCAGGGAAAAGGCAAACATATGACTTGGGGAGATTTCTTAGAAATAGATATGGAGGATTTATCAGTAATTCCTACAATTCCGAAGATATTACCAACTGGAGCTCCGCAAAAGATCGGACGATCAAAAGTTCCATGATGTGTATGTTGGGTCTATTCAATGGCAGTCAGGAAACTGCAGTTAAAACCAAAATGGATGCGACAATTTCGTATACGCCCATTCCAATAAAGACAATTCCTAAAGAAAAAGATGTGGTTAGCGCATACTGTATTACGATAAATGGTAAAAGTATGTCCATATGGATGTTCACTGTCCCTCAAAACATGTCCGATAATGACAAATAATTTTTAAGTTTTTAAGCTTGGACGGTATTTGCCCTCGAAGAGATGAACTAGCTGACCAAACAAATGTAGACAACTTCCGGAATTTTTGTACATCAAATTCTCAAATAATCGAGTATCTTTACAACCATACTGGACAGGAATTTCTGAAAGATCCCCTTGCCGACGCTGCTAAAACGTTTAAAGATATTATTCCTACTTTCGATACAGTTTTAATTTTGGTACTTTGAATACTCATGAATAGTAAACGTCATTATTACATACTTTTTTGAAGTTACTCGCCCTGGAATAAGTCGACCATTAAACAATAATGACGGACTTTTCTATAGTATGAGTCCAACATATTCGTGGAAGACTGGATCAATTCTGAATTTATGCAAGCAAGCATTCCGAAAATTAGAACATATCAGTTTAATGTTTTCAAACGTCGCACTGAAAGGCCGGAAAGTCTACGTTTACAAGCTGGACCCCTGGTGGATTTAATTACACAAAATTTTAAGGATTACAACATTGGGCTGATTACGCAGAAAATGATTTCGTATAGTGGTCATGATAAATCTCTCTATAATTTAATGACTTCCATTGGAATCTACGATCCCCAATTTGAAAATCTACCACCTTATGCAAGTGCACTTTTCATGGAGCTTCACCAAAACCCAGCCCAGATAGAGCCAGTCATTGAGGTAGATTTGACATAACTATTCGAGCATGACCTCGACTATCTAAACATCTATACGTATTTCAGAATTTGCCATTACAGAAGGGCAAAAATATTGTATTTAATTATATATTATGAATTTAGTTTTGGTATCGAAATGAGACCAGCCGTCAACCTTACCGTTTGATCTCTTCCAAATGTGGCAATCCATGCACTTTGAGCTCGTTGGTAGACGCAACTTCTGAGTTTGCCAATATTAATTTCGATGAGGAATGTAAAGCTAAAGGATCTACACAAAATTGAAATGGAACTGTACAATCCTTCTAAAATATTTATTTTGCTTTTATTTCTATTAATATACATAAAGATTATTCGAAGTGAGAATGTTAATAATGATGTATAATAGTGTGTAGATTTTTTTTTAGTTTTAGGATCGATTAAATAACAGTTGGTACACATTCTTAAATTACCCGTAATAAACTGATTGGACCAAAATAAGATATTCGAAAAATATTAAGTAATAATCATAAAGCAAAAAATATACAATCATGTTTCATCACATACAATCCACCATACATACAATACACTGGCCGATTTGACTCGCGGAGCTTCTACGGGTTACACGGACGTCCCGCGGGACCCGGCACGGTACCAGGGATAAAAAGGGTTGCCCCACTGAAATTCGGGACCAAACAGGAGACGGAAAGGAATTTCTGCCCCATTAGAAGCTCTAGGTGAGGGCAGTATATATTTCAAATTAAAACATATATTGTACTATGTATAGTGCTCTTAAGAATCTCCCACTCATTGGGAACCATTTGTATTTGTAATAAAAGTCATTAGTTGGTAAAAAGCGAGGTAATGTATTTTTATAGTTATTTGAATTTGACAATCTCTACCTCAAATAAAATTCAAGAAGGATAAAATTAAATATTTGAGAGAATAACATTTGCTAAAAGACAGCGATGTCTGCTTTAGACGTTGCAATCAGATCATCATCGATTGTGAGTAGTACCTGTGGAAATCAAGAAATCTGAGGAGTTAAAATCTGATTTGAATAATTCATTATTCGAAGAAGATTATGTTTTACTTACAAGAAAAGAGCAAAACAATGCTGCAGCTGACAGGAAATGCCAGGCATCATGGAAATCGTAAAAGCCCAAAAGGAAACAATCTTGATTTCTCTCTCGAGACTCAGCTGGCGCTTTGTCCCAAGATGTCAGTAGAGTAGTGAAGAACTTTAAGGATGGTACCCATAAGCAAATTGCCATTGCTGAATAAATCGACGTTTGCAACCACATTCCACCCTTGTACTCATTGTGAATGAACTGATGTAAAATAAAATAAAATAGTGAGAAATTAACTGAAATTAGTTTTTCTTACTAGTTGTAAACAAAAAATACTTTGTTTTCTCTTACTGAAGATTTAAAACAAGGAATAAGTAACTAGATACATAGGATGTACTTCTGTAGTCCATTGTTGACGTAATAATAAGCTAAATAATCATGTTACATCGCAAAATCAGGATTACCTTCATAAGCATGTAGTAGACAATGTAAACGAGAGAGTTGACAATCAAAATCCCCAAAACTTGAGAAGCAAAATCTTTATCAGCTAGGTAGGTGAAATTCAGGACGGTGACTAGAATATTGAGTGCAACTGCTAAAGTCGGAAGTAATGCACGATTGGGGGTGTAATCAAAAGCCTGAAGTATTACATGATTCGAATTCACATTCAAGTGAATGGTATGACGTCGAAATGTTTTCAAATCCCGATGAACAACCAGGTGTCTCAATTTTGAAAAAGTATAGCGATAGACTTGAAAAATATTCGTGGCAACCACGTTCTTAACTGTGTGTAAAGATTGTATGACACGCATTTAGATTTAATTAAAAAATTTATCAATTATCATTGCAATGTTTACAAATATATACGTTTGTACAGGTTGTACCCAAACAATTATTGTCCCCCTTTCTAACTCATAAAATAGAGTCGTGGTATAAAAATTTTGGATTAAAAAATTGATCTAGGTGTACAAATAAGGTCACGGCGGTCAAAAGACTGAAGGAAAGTCGAGGATTTTTCGGAAAATGTGTATTCCAATTACTCACTTCCAAAATTAAATTCATAAAAAATTAACATTGACACTTCTTTGTAGCAAATTTTGTTGGCTTTGCTAGATAGCAGCGCATTACTGCACCGATCGATCTGGGCATAGGAGATCAAAACGAGCGGCAATGTTGACCAAAATAAGGAATGAAAATGCCAAGTATTCGGGAACGAGTTAGATAAATGTTTTTTTTTTACACTCTGTACATACGACAAACTTACACTTTTACCGTGTAACATAAGATATAAAAATTAATGATCATACTTCTTAGGTATCCAACATAGTATTGATATAGTAGTAGGTTGAAAATGCACAGCAGGTGAAAAATAGCGAAGGCTATTTTAAATGCACTGTTGTTGTTCACCTCAAGTCCGATGTATGCCCAGATGGCAATCAAAGCAAGTGACACAAAAGTAACATTCCTTAGAAAAAACAAGGTTTTCGTCACCATCATTTACGGTATTCTTAAGTCATATGTATATACAATACGCTTTAAAAGACATTAGAGGAACCAAATGAAACTCACGCGTTGACGTATATAGGGTGTCGAAACTGGTACAGTTTAACTATCGTAAGAATGACGAGCACATACATGAAGGAAGCATCTACGGAAAAATAAATCCTTGTTATTTAGCTCAGTCCTTTAAGCATGGCTTAAAATGCTAATTATCATTCAAACTACTCAAAGTTAATTTCTAGTATTTCCAGTATACCGAATTGGAAGTTTGTTTGAGTGGGACACACGTGGTAAGCCCCACTTAAAAATCCTTGTAGAGTCAATGCAATCCCCATAGCATAAAAAAGTCCAAAATGGTAGAACACGCCACAATCCCTGGTTTTGACGATGTCCGGAAAAACCTTCATCCAAAATGACGATGTCGTTGTCACGGATGATCTATCAGCACAGTTATTATCTGTGGTTGACGAAGGTGCGGATTCAAATTCATCCAACTCGATTTCGTCATGATATCTGTCTTCGGAAATGCAGGCCTTGTCCAGATTCCTTAAACGTGAATGTTTTATTCGCACCAGCACGATGAAGATAATCCCGAAAATAACGTAGCCAATATTAGAGTACACATGGTTGAAATCTTTTAAATATCCCAAAGAATTTGCGCACAAGAAGTTGTAGTAACATAAGTCATCGTCACCCGTTCTGTAAACTACCTGCAGACGCACATTAGCAATTAGTGAAATATTACTAGAATTTATACAATAATTGTATGATTCAATTTATAATTCCTCAGAGTTACATAAGACTGTTATTCAAATAAAATATTTTATTTGTTACATTACTTTTAAATACAGAAACGCCAGTTGACAAACAGGGAGGAAGTAGAACACAGAAACTACAATTATGGCCCAATAGAATCGTTTGGATTTTTTCTCCAATCTGGTTATGTCCATTTTAATCAAATCAGTTATTTTAACCGGGCTACTAAATTTCTCTTTGAATCTCTGGATAACTGACGGGTTACTTGGGCTCAACAATGGGTCACTTGAGATGCATTCGCTGGGTTTAGAATTAACCATTCCATGCCTGTATACATTAGTTAATTAAAGTAAATTCCCAATGAAAGTGATTTTTTACGGCAACGGATAAACGAAACTTTAGCTATGGCTGAAAATGCCCTTAGCGAATTGCCCTTCCGTAGACGTAAGATGCTGTTTACATAGGAGAGGAATTTACGGGAAATAATTGAGTAGTGTAAAGTACGTCTACTCCCATGTGCAAATTGGGAGTCGGAAGAAAATTAACATTGCAGGGAATAGTAGTTTGCCCTTGAATGACATATCGTTAGATACGACATAATTCCGGTGCATTGCAAAAATTGAAGCGTTCGTAAAGTGTTTCAACTTTTTGAATTTTTCCTTCCGGAAACTCCAATGCGAAGCCTCTCTTAATTATTTTTTTCTTTTAAATAAACAGTGGCCAGTAACACAATGGATCTGACATTGTGCATAGTAGTAAAGAAATATTGGAACTTACTTGACACGATGGAAAAAAGAAAATACAATCAGTATGATTGAAATCACTGCACAGTAAACAAGTAGTGGTCCAATCAACGCCAGTGCTGAAGTGGAAGGATCTCCTTTCAATGTCATTATTTTAAACTCTACCATCTTTAAACGAAGTTCAGAGCTCTGAGGACTAGAGCTTTCAGGATCAGGTGGACCAATTCCTTGGTAATGCTCGCATTTGACGTTCGTCATCAAAGCAACAAATACAAGGTAGAATCCGGTTGGATAATCGTCACGCTGGATTTTCAAAAAGTATTAGATAATTATTATGTAAATAAACAACATCAAATCGTAAAATTTCGTCAATACAGCTAGATTAGTGTTTCTGTTCGGTATCGGGAATTCCCGAGGTTCTGATTCGGTTTCAGTTCCGGTACGGTTTCGGGTCAACGTTTTAAAGAACCGTTACATTTCAGTCCGGTTTCGGGTCATCGGCTTATGAACCGTCAAATTTCGGTCCGGTTTCGGGTACAAAATTCAAAACCGAAAGTTTTCGGGAAGGGTTTGTTAAAGCTGCCGTTTTGGATGAAAACGCAAAACTTGCATTTAGCCAGCATTTGTCAACAATCATTTGAAAAGGCGACACAATTTTGACTTCCATAAAAATGAATCATTTAAGTACATTTTCTGTCGGTTCGGAAAGGAACCGGAACCGGTTTGGGAACCGCTTTTATTTTCCGGATCGGTTCCGGGAAGCCAAAAATGTCCCGGACTCGAAAATATCGGTTCCGGTTTCGGGAACAGAATTGGGAGTTTTTTCGGTTTGGGAAAACGAGTCTGGTCGAGTCCATGTTTTGGTACCGTTCAGAAACACTAAGCCAGATAAAAAAAATCTCAAAGCCTACCCGAACAGATATTCCAGCAGTTTTAGTTACAGTTATCCAACGACCATGAAACTGTACATCTGATTCGGAGGCGTAAACGGGGCACTGTTAAATGAATTAAAGGGAAAAAAGCTAATATTAGAATCTTCGCAAAAATTGGACATTCTCAAAATATTCTCACGAAGAGTACAACAAACAAACACAAATTTCCGCACCCGTGGAGGTTGTAAAGATACCACTGTACAATTTGAGTCACTCGAGTGAATTTTGATTAAGGCGAATTCTGCCGTATAGTTCGCGAAATCAAAGAAATAAAAGTTGGAGGAGAGCGATGATAGGTTCATGGATGTTAAATTATTGGCCCTGCACAATTTATCCAAAAAAACATGTAACTCAACCTCTTGTAATTCAAAATGCGTTGAATTGATCATTTTTAAAAGCATCTAAAGGTACAGAGAGGGATTCCATAAATATGTACATTGACCTAAATAATTAAAATAATTATAACAGTGATAATAAGCAGCACAGTAAACTAACTCTGCAATGTAATCCGGCGTTGCAACTACTTCAAGTTGAAACTTTAAATTTTCTGGGCTTTCGGTAAAAACATCAACTTGAATGTTTTTCTCCTCATGATGATGGTCATACTGCATGCTAAAGTCAAAGCAAAGAGTTCTGCTCATTTGGAAAACAGTTCTAAGGTAAACAAAAATACCAATTGAGATTTCTTATTTTCCTCCGGTACTAATTAATTGGACTATTGGATTGCATTTTACAATTATACGGACTAACAGATTCCCTTTCCGCAGAACCGGGAGTTGCCAGGAAGTGACAGCGTGTCGTTGTCGAATAGTAAACATTAATGGATAGTGCCGAGTTTCATCTTTTGATTCTTCAGCAACACTAGTCCGTACTTGAATTTTCATTTCCTTTGAAATAGTACATAAAAGGAGGAACAATAAATTATTATTACAGTGTGCAAGCACACCTCTCAAGCACTTACAATTCATACTATAATAATGGCACGTTACAAATGTTACAATATGCTTGTATACTAATTAAGTCAAACATTTTAATTTTGTGACCGGAATTTACCTCATAGAAAGGCATGTCAGCGAGGTTAAATTTATAATATATTTCCTGCGTGCTGTTGACAACATCTTCATAGAGCTCCCCGCTATTTGCATTAAATTCCTTGATAATCAAGTTACCCTTTGAAAGGACCATCAAATAACTGACTGAAATAATAAAAATCAATGAAGTGCTAGATATTTTCACCATTTTGCTACTCCAATTATTTCTTCGATGTCAGTATTACAGAAAGCCTAGTTTTGGCTTGAAATCTCCTCACTACAACGGCAGACAAGTCTAGTTTTGTATAATTTTTCCTCAGACCTTCACACACACAGACCGCTCTTTCAAAATTATTAGTCGTGTTTATTTAATTATATGAAAGGGTAAAGATTCTGACCAATAAATGTTTGTAATTTAAAGTGCTTTTATAGGGAAAGCCAGAACCCGGTCTCATATTTAGGATACAATAGATACAAAAATTATAATCTATGTTAGGGTTTAATGTATTGTATGTCATGTGTGTTTCTCCACACACTTATAAGTTTGACTAATTTTATTATTCTTCATAGGTTAAGTTTACTCATGGGGAACAAGGAAAGGAAGTGGTTACACTACAGTCAAAACTGGAGCATAAACAACTGTTAAATTGTGGTTAGAATATTTTAAAAGTACACCGGAACTCAAAAACCAAGCTTGTGAAGATAGTGCATGTTTCACGTTCAATACTGTATGTCTTGATTAAATGAATAATTACACTGTGACACATTCATGCCAATGCACGAAAAATTTGTACATTGTTCAGAAAGATTGCAGTGTCTTTGCGTTGTCACCTCATCATCCTAAGATTTTTCAAAACTAAACTAACTTCTAAAAATTTCTCAATCAACTTTCACTCTATAGTGAAACATAGAGATAATTATTTCTATAATTATTAAGCGTTGCATCTTGCATCAACATTTTTATTTCAGACCTATCCAGGATTTACAGATACATACTTCTACACACATATAAGTATAAGATAGATGTTACAACGAAAAATTGTAATACTGTCGGTAAACCAAACTAAACTGTAACTATTCTAAACCCTTTCCAACAGAATGGAAAAACTCATCTGAACGTAAGAAGAAGATTCAAAGTGGAGCATGAAATGAGGAACACCACACCCAGAAATGTGGTGCGTCTCATGACATACACACTCGAAACCATTATTCCTAGAGGACGGAGCGCATTTAATCGTTTGCGATCTGCCTTGTTCCCGAACGCTTTCCAGCTGGTTAGAACATCTGCAGACTTTTCATAAATCTGACCTTGCAGCGTATACACTACAAATTCTTTCACAAAGAAAGCGATAGCCCATGTTGAAAAAAACATCATTGCGAATATATTTAGCTCGTGATGATGGTTGATGACAATGTAAATGCTTAAAATATGATTTGCAAAATTGAGAGCAAGGAAACATGGCCAAGCAGTGCTAGAAAAACAAGCGTTATAAACGTTGCTTAAGATCTGAAATCGTGTGTAGATGTTCAGGGCTCGATTTCGTTGCTCTCTATCCGAGCGGTTCCGTTTCCTGTAGTTAAACAAATAGCATTTAGAGTTTGTAAAACACTTAAAAAATTAATGAGTATGTATAATTTTTAATGTGTGACCTGATAATTTTGAGCCAATGCTCACATCCGAGGCTATAAATGACAAATAATAAAATCCAGTAAAGGCCAACGTAAGAGTAAGTGAGGAGATACAACTGGGCTTCGTGAATTGTACAGAGTCCAATCCTGAGGATACTAATGGGTATAGCACCTTTGCAGCGGTTGCAAACGTATCTGATATTATCATTTTCCACAATAAATATAGTAATCAGTATCACGACATTCATGAGAGACAGGGGAATAAAATATTGGGCCATCTTGATGACGCATTGTATTTTTCTAGATGATACTCCGTCGGGGTGAAATTTCTCTAGAAAGACAATATTTTTTGATACGGAATTAATTTTTCCATAATCCATTTACAAAACTTACTTGCATACATATATGTATGTGTGCAATTATTACTGAAATTATTATAGAAAACTTACGTAACACTTCTCCCATTTTGAAGAACTCATTAATTAATATGACAATTTCCTTGCGCATATCCCATCCAGCTGAGATCGTTAGACTTATTGAGATGTATGCATTTGTATTCATTAAATGAATGGCTAAATCTGCTTTGCTAAAGTCACTTGTAGCAAACCATAACTTTTCCAGAAGAGCATACGTAATGTACAATGAATTTAGAGAAAACCAAAGAATATTAAAAGCAACAATGCACCCAGATGGGAGAGAAAGTGATCCAGATAATGCACTTCCTGTGGAATTCCAACAAAAGGGGTGAAATTTGAAGAAAATCCCTAGATTAATCAAACCTTTAAAACTTTTGAGCTGATTTGGAAGAAACATTTTTTCCAGATTAATAAAAACAAAACCTGGAAACAGGTATTTACAGATGGATCGTGAGGAACTGGTGATGTTTGAATTGTAAATGGGTTCATATTGTTTACAACACACGTATGAGTAGGTTCATATGTAGATGTACATAATTACTACAAGTACAATAAAGATGCCCTGAAATTACTCACGTGCATGCTCCCTGTAGTCTCATAATTTTGTTATTACTGTGAATGTGTACACTATCAAAATAATTTATTTGATTGATTGATTTGGTATTCTCTGACCACTGATCGAGTAATACGTATATTATTATTGTGCTATATATGTATCTTGTTACATGATCAAAATTATTAACAATTAAAGCATTTAAAAGAAAGGTTACCAGTTACCATTAATGAGTTAAATGGTATTAAATGGTAGGAAATTCCATAGAACCACTGTAATTGAGTACCATTACAGTATAGTATTGATTCTAGGAGAAAATTGATAAGTTCCATTTGCATTGCAATTATGGTAACTTTACTCACAAACACGAGGCTTTCCATACATCAATCATATATCAAATCTGGTACTACAGTTGACTTGAAAAACGTTCAACTTCTCCAAGTTGACACTGAAAATGAACGTAGCAACTATTTACATAACCGTAAATCGAAAATTCTAAAAGAGGCTCCAGTGACATGTTTCTTAATGTTAAATAATACTACAACCAACAGATGGCACTTGCAAGATTGCATTAAAAATTGTTAAACGTTATACAGCAATAGTAATAGCTAGTAAAATGTATCTAACATGGCTCATTTCATTTGAAAATCCTAGGTAAAATTGCAGATTTAACAGGAAACATTCAACTAACTCACAAACGAAAGCGAATGTTCCTAAAGTGTACTCCACTGCTGTTGCAAAGCCGTCATGTAAATAGTTAAAACTCATGTAAGTATAGGAAAAGGAAATAGTTATAAATTGAAGCAACCATTTCAGGAAGTCGTCGTAGAAATAATTAAAACTCTTGTACAGGAAGCGAAAGTAAGTTAATCGACGCACCGATTTTAGGAAAAGATATCACTTACACAAATATCTCCAGTAATTTTCACAGGGACAGTCTGAAGGATATTTTCATTCCTTTCTGTTAGATGAGGCATCAATAATTTTAGCGAAACAACAGGAGCAAATTTAACGAGCTACACGAAATAATGAACGCAACACATGGGAATGTGTTGCGCTTCATAACGTATATTCCAGCGATTTTAACCCCCAGAGGGCGTAGCGCAACTACCCTTCTCCTATCTACCTTGCCAACAAACATTTTCCAGCTCCGAATCAAGTCGGCGGATTTATCGTAAATCTGCCCTTGCATTGTGTATATGACAAACTCCAACAAGAGTAAACTTACAAGCCATACAGAAAAAAATGCAAGGGAAAATGCGTCCAAGTGTTTGTGGTGGTTGATTACGACGTAAATAACTAAAATATGATTCCCACTAATGTCTGCTAGAAAGCATGGCCAAGGAAAATCAGTAAAGCATTCGTTATATATGTTGTTCAAAATCTGGAATCTAATGTATGTGTTCAACACCTCTTGTTGATGCTCACGCAGTTTTCTAGAAGGGCTTAAATGTCTGTAATTTAAAAAAATATTCATTAGAAACACAAAACTACTAACTTTAATGTAAGTAATATACGTAATAAACAATTAATTAATGCATAATTTTGAGCAGCTATGTGTGAAATGTCTTCTAATTAATTGAACCTCAGTGACTTCAGCCAGAATTCAGAGCAGAGACTGTAAGTGGTGAAAAATAGTATCGCGTAGAGTCCCATCCATGAGAAGATTAACATGTATTGTTGTAATTCATGCAGTGAGCATAAACCGATCCTTAGCAAATTGTGGAGCTTGAACCACCTGAATTCACTACAGAGGTAACGGCTGTTGTCAATGTCCACAAGAAACATTAGCATCATTAAGATGCAGTTACAGATTACATAGTAAATGTAGTATCTGGCCACCAAAAGCAACCATTTAATTCTTGTACAAGATCCTCTCTTTGGTAGACAAGTTTTGTCTAAAATGAGTCATAAACCAGTACATGCAATTTTTAGTTTACACAGGTATAAAAAAATGTGTAACCTATTATAAACACATGCAAGTTTGAAAATTGGGTTTGCTTTGACATTTTGATGTACAAGATATTTTATTTCTTGTCCTCCACCAGAGCCCATACAAGGACAATAATGCAAAATATGTGATTCTCCCATTTCTTCCTGTAACAAAATCCTTTCCGGATGCAGTGGTTTTGTCATGGACGATCTGCAGTTCATGAAAATATTGGAGCATACTATGCTTGAATCAAGTTTCATGGGATTAATTTGCATCTTATTTCATCTCCCTAATTGTAAAGCAAAGCCACAGTAATAAATGTGAGCAAAACGTTAACACCAAAACAATATTTTTTTCTTACATATTTTAGGGACGAAGTTAAACAAAGTTCCCTATTTTGTTATTGCGCGTGCTGTCGTTTCCGAACCAATGTCACCACACAATTCAAACATTTTACAGTGATCCGTCATCTAATGAGTCAGAACCTTACTGCTTCTGGACAAGAACAGACCACCCGTTTGACCTGTGACCGTGACCATGCAATTCAAATTTGTTGTAGGGACAAATTAGCTAAAAATAAGGAGATTGGGTCATCCATTTGACCTCAGAAAATTAAATGAGGTCACATATAAAAACATGCAAATACATACGTATAGTAACTGGGATGTAAGCTTTTTCCATCTATAATTTATTGCACGTGTAATAAATAAGATTTGAAATCAATTTTGTCCATGAACAAAATTGTAATGTCTATATTTCTATCCCGATTTTGCTTCATGTGTTTGTCTATTGTAACCAACATTCTTGACCTACTTCAATGAAGCAAACTTGGGAAAATCTGAGAAAGAATTTGCTATGAGCAGAAATTGGGGAATCACGTGTTTTGCTTCACTATCCCTTATCAGGTCTAGGATGGAGAAAAAGAATATGAAACTGCCTGCACACTGAACGTAACAATTCACAATATTTGGTCATACTATATACCATATCTCATCTAGTGTTTCCACCATAAAAAATCTCTTACCCAAGTCCTCTACCATTTGGAAGAATTCATTTGTGAAGAAGATTATTTCTTCACGGAATATCCAACCAGCTGTTACAGTTACTCCAATGGAGATATAACCAACAGTAAAAATGGCGTGAAACACCAAATCCGCTTTGTTAACATCCGTTGAAAACGAAACCTTCTGAAACAAGGTCCATGTCTTGTTAATTGTGCTCAACCAGTACAGAGTCCCATGAACTATAAAAATGAACGTCGAAATGACGGGCAACTTGCCCACTGAAAAGTTTTTACCGCAGTTCCAACAAAACGGATGAAGTTTCAAAATCATGCCAAAATTCAGCAATCTTCTTAAATCGTTGATTTGGTACGGTTTAACCATTTTAATATCTGATAACCTAGACAGGCTACAACATCAAAGATAATTCTTTGAAGATTTTCTTTTTGTCTTTAAATCACAACAAGGGAGTCATTCCAGTACTACCGAAACTATCGAGCTCATAAGTTAATTACATTGTTTGCTACGTAATTAAAGGTAACAACCATAAATCTTCAACCAATTTCTTGAAAGTACTGACCAATGTTCAATTAACGACTCTAAAAATATGCTTCTGGTATAATAGTACTATTTACATATTTAGGTTGCAGAACAAAATTACAACGTAAACGACCTTATGCCCTTATATGCTGTCATTGGGAAGGTCTTGCAACAGAAGTCTTACAACAAATTCAATATTTATACGTGACATTTCTTCGTATAGCCAGGAAATGTATGATAAGACTCAACATTTCGGAATTATTGTGACTGGATAGCTCCGATTGTCATCTTTAATTTAATAGAAATTCGGGCGAATTTTTTCCGCCGTAAAGTACAACGAATCTATGATTGCAAGTAAACTACAACTCAGTATGTTCAACATAAAATGTTATACTTTGAACATGGATTTTAGTTTATAAAGTTTTGTAAATTTTATTGTTTATTCAATTTATTGAAAGTCCATAAGCGAATTTTATAACAAGCTATTATGTATATAACGGGTATCTTATCATGGAATCGCATCCTAGTTTTTAAGTTAATTATTCACGCATATTTTTATTGAGCAGCAACAGAGCATCGGCGAATCCAGAATAGTCTATTTAGGTAGGGTATCATTTCATGCATTTTTTCCTTCAGTTGAGTCGGCATAACCACGTAGGCAGTAAAATTCCGTTTGAATGATATTGTATATAGAATAGCAATTGCTGGAAATATGTACATATATTAAACTATAAATTATCGTCTACTTGAAAAGATCACATTTTCACACGTTATTACAGTGCTACTGTGCGACGCAATTGTGATGTCAACCCAAAACGATGATCTTGGCAAGATTTAGCTGACCCTCTATGAAAAAGCTCCTGGACACTCTCTTCGAAACTTGACCTCAGCTTCAGAATCAAATATCTTTGGATCGGATTGTCATAACATCCTAAATAAGTGTTTTTCAATCCACAAAAATGTCCTCTATAAATCTAAAAAGAAGTTACATAATCCCCGAATAGGAACAGTCGGTTTTTATTAAAATCCAGGTGAGTAAAAAACTCACCCCACCCTGTAGCTTAAAGGATTTTCTTATGTCTTTCCAATTTCTATTCTTGAATCTATTCGTTTTATCGAAACAACAGGAGCAGATTTAACGTGCAGCACGAAGTCATGAATGCAACACATGGGAATGTGATGCGCTTCATTACGTATACTCCCGCGATTTTAACTCCCAGGGGGCGGAGAGCAGCTACCCTTCTCCGGTCTACCTTGCCAACAAACATTTTCCAGCTCCGAATCAAGTCTGCGGATTTGTCGTAAATCTGCCCTTGCATTGTGTAAAGGACAAACTCCAACAAGAGTAAAAGTATAAAATATGCAGAGAAAAATGCAAGGGAAAATGCGTCCAAGTGTCTATGGTGGTTGATTACTACGTAAACAACTAAAATATGATTTCCATTAGTAATTGTTAGGAAGCATGGCCAAGGAAAATCAGCAAAGCATCCGTTGTATATGTTGTTCAAAATCTGGAATCTAATGTACGTCTTCAGCATTTCGTGCTGTTGCTCAAGTAGTATTCTGGAAGGGTTTAAATGTCTGTAATTTTTAGAAAATAATTCATTTGCAACACAAAATTAGTAACCTTTTAAGCAAGTCGCAGGATTTTGACAAGTTATACATGAAATGTCTTCAAATTAAAAGAACCTGAGTGACTTTAGCCAAAATTTAGAGCAGAGGCTGTAAGTGGTGAAAAATAGCAGCCCATAGAGTCCAAGCATGGAGAAAAGTAAAAGGTATTGTTGTAGTTCATACAGTGAGCATAAACCGATCCTTAGTAAATGGAGTTTGAACCATTTGAATTCACAACAGGTGTAACGGCTGTTGTCAATGTCCACAAGAAACATTAGTATCATCAAGATGCAATTAGGGATAACATAATAAATGTAGTATCTGGTCAACAAAAGCAACCACTTGAATCCTGAACGAGATCCTTCTTTTGGTAGTGAAGTTGTTTCTAAAATAAATTAATAAATGAGCCTTATGCACTTTGATGTAGCAAATTTCATTTGGTCCCCCCTAGGCTACCCTATCACATTTTAGTGCTTTCAGTTTTTTACATTAAAGAAAATTTCTTACCCAAATCCTTCGTCATATGGATAAATTCATTTGTGAAGAAGATTATTTCTTCCCGAAGTATCCAACCAGCTGTTATATTTACTCCAGCTGAAAGATAACCAATAGCAAAAATGGCGTGAAACACCAAATCCGCTTTACTATAACTTATATCTGTTGCAAATGAGACTTTGTGAAACAAGGCCCATGTGCTGTTTACCGTGCTCAGCCAAAACAAAACCCCATGAAGTATGTAAATAAATGCCGAACTATCAGACAATTTACCGACTGTCATTTTTTTTCTGGAGTTCCAGCAGAAAGGATAAAGTTTTAAATGTATGCCGTAATCCAAAACTCCTCTTAAATCGTTGATTTGATAAGATTCAACCATTTTAAAACCTGGAAACCTAGGCAGGATATTACCTCGAAGACAATGCAATGGTCTAAATTCTTTGAATGGTTTATGTCGGTCTTTGAATCGCAACATAAGGGAGACCTTAGAGAGTACTAACGAACAGATCGATCATAAGTAATTATTATTGTATTAACTACGTAATTACAAGTGATCTAGTTTCTTGAAATTACTGCTCACAGCTCAATTAACACCTCTAGAAATATGCTTCTGATTTAATGATTATTATAGCTCGTGCAGTGGTGCAGTTCAGTGACTGATATTGGATTGATATACTTTTAATTAGTTATATAGGAAGCTCTTGGTTTCCGAATGCGTGTGCTAAGCTTGTAAAGTGGACAATCATGGCCCAAACGGAAATGGATTCTGTATGATTAAAAACCTCGATCCCTTTCCTGACCGTTAATGGAGGGTTTCAACTATTCAATTAATTTGTGGGGGCAACCGGAAACAAAATAGGCAAATATGAGGCAGTTTGTCCTTGACAAGGCGGGTAAACTACACTTTCCCAATTTCTCATACACATCAGATCAGGGTTTCCCAATTTGGTAGCAGCTCCAAAACTCCTGGAATTAGAAAATTTCATTGTGCCACAAAACCTTTGCCGTTCCCTATCTCAATTGAAGCGTAGTTGTGTAAAATAATTAAGTTCTCAATATTGGGACATGATGGCTGAAAGTGAGTACGCTGCGGAAGAGGAAAACTTCATGGTGATGGAAATTTATCATTGAAGATCTGGCCGTTGTTGTTATAATAATTTAAAATCATAGGTTTTGTAATAAATATTATTTGGGATTCGTTTGTTCTTTATTTCAACAGGACTGGTTCAAAATTGAGGTTTTAGGAGACAGAAATGTGACGCATGAATTGTAAGAAAATAATTTCAGAGAGTTTAAATTACCCAAATATTGATTTAGATCTATGACATAAATTTTATTAAATCTGGAATAGAACTTGCTTGAACATGGGCACCAAATATTTTACATCATTGTCCCTTATATATAGACTAGGGATGAGAAAAAGGTTGTGTGGTGCGCATAATTGCAACGGTATTTATGTTAGTATTCCCGGGGTACTTATATATGTATTTATCTAAATTGGTCTAAATCAGACATCAAATCCTGAAATTTGACTTCTGTATTATTATGGTATTACTACCATTTAATTGAATATTAAAACATCCGCCTTGGTGCACGTCACTGTTACTGATACTTATTTAACCCGAATTAACCTCGTCCTTTTCCTTTTTGTACATACAATATAAATCTGACAAAATAATTGAGGCAAAATGTCGTATAAATAACTAGAGGTTTCTTGGCGAATTTGTAAGAACTTAACTGCGAAATCATTACTGCCAGGCTTGTGTCAATGCGCAACAAGATTGGAATTAAATCGAAAGAATTTTGTTTCCTCCTGATAGAAAACATTAATGTAATGTAATAAAAATAATTACTTTACTAATACAGACCGAATCTTTATTATGCCAAAAAGTTTTACATAATTAATTGTATTGAATTTCATAAATTACAGCATTCAATCAACTTATTGACAGTGAAAATATCCGATATTCTCGTCGTCAAAATTTTGGAATATACATGTTATAACATGGTGACAAGTACAATTATTATTGAAGTGGAACGTTGTGTTCACTTGCTATGATGTTTTGTTGATAATATCTGGCTGATGCCAGGGAAGTGAGGAGCACAAAAACTATTTCTTCTTTTTCTCTGTTAGCATTCTCGTTCAAAAAAAGCAACATTAGAAAGAAATTTAAATAGATTGATGCTGCAAATTATTTTAAAATAAGAAAAACCCTTCTACGAAATTATTTGGCATTGATTTTTATGTTCAGCCCAGAAACCCGGCTCTCATTTTCCACATTTTCAAGCTTTAAAACCGCCTATTCATGACAATGTCGTGTGGGGGCAGATTAAATATATATTTTACATTCTCAAAAGTTTCATTTTTTTGAAGATACTATTGATTCGTAACACCTAGTTTGCACTAATTAGATGTAAAACTTGAATATATAAGTCGATTAATGTAGAATGCAGATAAGTATACAATAATGTGGACGCTCCTGGAGCTAAATTTGTGCTGTCGCTATACATTTACATAAATGTGTGTTTGCATAACTACACTACCTACAGTTACACCATGAAAAGTAAATCCTAGCTTGCAATCTTTTATATCACGTAAATGGAGGAAATATGTGGGTCCAAGTTTTGGGTAACTTTAATAATATGATCTTTAGTAATTCTTAAACAAAAAAATATTACTTTTTATTTAGATATTAAAAAGTGTGCGTTTTAGTTGCACGTAACATCTGTTTGACATAAGGGCAAAAATATTAAAAATACAAAAATATTGGTTTTTTAAAACCCATATACATACATATGTGGATGTGGACATTTGCAGAGTAGCGAACTTACGTGGAATTCGAATTTTCCGGATTTGACTTCATGTTTTGAATCGACGGTTCTGGTTTGGATTCCATGTGGCTTCCTTTGGTTAATGGCTGGTTACGAGTTATTTCACGCTTTTGGAACAACTGGTTGCATCATTTGTAATTCTTTCGTCAATGTTGTCCACAGAGTTTTGACATTTCTATTGGTTATTCTGTACGTTATTGAATTCTGCTTTATGATAAGAGGCGAGGATAAAACGTTGGATTACTTAGCGTACAAACTGAGACCAGGGATCAAATCATTGACTTTTGTGCGTAAAGCTGGGATTTTATTTTAGTAATATTTGGTATTTAATGTTTTAATTTACTTTCCAGTTTCCTTCAACATTTGAAAAGCTATTTAGGCGCAGCATGATCTTGTATACTATTTCGATCATTTTACGGTTCACAGGGCCTTGCCTTAACTCTCTACTGGATTAACAAGCAAAGAGGGATACGGAGTTCTGGAGTAATGTTTTCATTTTGGACACTGCTGATGTTCTGTGACTTTTTTGAGTTTCAAACTGTCATTCGACATTTTTCTAAAGATCAAGTAACTCTTAAACATATCATTACTGCAATCACTATGTGTTACCAATTACTATAGTTAAAGCTCCAACGATTCGAATAAATAAAGCTTATGATAAAGATATATAATTTGATCTATTCTCTTTTTGTACATTACTAGAATAGCGTTCACTCGTTAATGCGTTCCATGGTTGTGTTCATATCATTCCCAGTAATTGTACTTCAGTTTCTTCTTGGGTTCTTTTCGGATCCAGGAATTTCCATCAGTACAATGGAATCTCGCCGGATAATTGATGATGCAGCGCTGGATTTATTACACGTGAGTCCGTGAGTGATTTTCGTAGTAGCTGTTACAAATCCATATGTAGATAGTAATATGTTAGAATTTAAACACAAAGCTGTCAGAAAACGTGAAGCCATGTTTCACACTTAGTAACGAAACCTTTGTTACCTTTTGCTCGCATGTCTGTAAGCACGATAAATTACATATGCTACATGTTCATAGCAATAGAGCTTGTCAATATCTAGGTTGGTTTTGATTACCACAAAAATCCCTAAACTTTAGAAAATTATTTCTTATTTATTAGGCTCCGACCCAGTCGCCTTTTTTCTGATAGCTTCTCCATTATTGTAAAGTAGCATGTTAATGTTCGTTAAGGGAATTTCTTGGGATGATGGGGTTCAACTAATTTTGAGATAGAGATATGAAATTCCGCAGATACTTAAGAGTAAGAGTAAATAGTGAGAATATAACCCGTGAATGCAGATTACCAGTCCAGAGCTTGTTGCTTCATTTCCTTCCCGGATTTCCTTCCACTGGGTGACACCGTTGATATGGCGAGGTTTTAAGAAACCATTAGAGATGACGGACTTGTGGGATTTAAGCATCGAAAACACTTCATATGCCACAATTACTTGTTTTAATAAATACTGGTTACCAGCAATGGATAAATGTCGCAGCCTGTGAGTTTTACACTATAAATACTGTTTCAACAGTAGCTATGTATATATGCACTGATAATTTTGTTCTGGAGATCCCGTTTCCGTTTGCCTCACTGTGGTTTTTGTAACTAATAAACTGCCAAACATGTCTAACCAATACGGCTGTTTCTCCATTTGTGGTTCCGCAGTAATAAGGAGCTAGTGGTGCAAAAGGTAGGAAAAGGTAGTGAAGACAATCCAGGATTCAAAGACAAAAAAGAGACTACCAGAAAACGAACAGCGAGTATTGTTCCTTCCATTTTCAAAGCGAACTTTTGTGTAATCTTATTTGGAGGAGTAACAAGGCTCGCAAACGATTCACTAGCATTCTTTCAGCCGTATTTCTTAAGGTAATTTTCTTTTTTAGTGCTTCTTTTTTAAATGGCAATAAGCAATAACGGTGAATGTTTTTATTTTCCAATAGATTGCTGATAGAGCATAAAATGTCTAAGGAACAGGATTGGATTGGATATTGCTACGCTGTAATTCTCTTTACAATAGCGATGTTGCAAACGTTCATACTAGGCCAGCACTACCACTACATGTTTCAGATGGGTATGCGCATAAGAAGCGCGGTTGCTGCAGCCATTTATCAAAAATCCCTTGTCGTTTCTCACGCTGCAAGAGAGGGTGAGTGAGGCCTTCATATATGTTTTCATCTGTGTAATGTAGATACCTAATTATGTATGTGTCCTTTTGATGAACAAATGTCTAAAAATATTTGTACGTCCATTTTCAAAAAAATATACGATTTTATTGTTTTTTACCTGACATCATTTTGCAGAATTTACTGTTGGGGAAATCGTGAACTTAATGAGCACTGACACCCAAAAAATATTTGACCTGTTTGTTTATCTTCATTTAATATGGAGCCCGCCCATCCAGATCATCGTAGCTTTGTACCTCCTGTGGAAAGTTCTAGGTTCCTCAATATTCGCTGGTATGGGGATTATGGCTTTGTTCGTTCCATTCAATATTGTAATCGCTGATGCAGTAAAAATTCTGCAAGCGAAGCGAATGGATTTTAAGGATGAAAGGGTGAAGCTGATGAATGAAGTTTTAAGCGGGATAAAGGTAAAATATTACGCTCAACTATTAAAATATTTTAACGTATATAAAGTTGTAGACACAATCACCAAATAATAGTCATTATTAATTGCCGGCCGGCTTGTTCGTGTACTGAAGAGGAGTATTGGCCCTAATTTTATGTAAAGTTCTCTTTTGTTTTCAAAAGGTTTTGAAGTTGTATGCGTGGGAGCCCTCTTTTGAACGTAAAATAAGGGAAATACGATATAATGAAATTGACTTGCTGAGAATAACATCGTATTTAAATGCATTCAGTGTTTTTCTATGGTACACCGCCCCATTCCTGGTAGGTTTATGACAAAACCATGTCTGTTATTTTACAAAAAGTCCAGAATGTATTTAATATTATAACATTCGTTGGACATCAATGACGGTGTACGTAATTTTGTGCATTTTTTCCTACTATTCATGAAATTCATCAATGTGTTTCAGATATCCGTAATCACATTCACAACATACGTTCTTAGTGATTCTAGGAACATTTTGGACGCCAAGAAAGCCTTTGTGTCTCTTTCTCTATTTAATTTGATGCGGGCACCAATGAGTCAGATGCCGAACATGATGGTAGCGGGAATTGAGGTACGCTGAAGAATTATTTTTAGGAAATTTCCTAAACAATAAATGCAGCGTTCTAAAGTAATGATCGGGATAACAATTCTAGTGATTTTAATAACTATGTGATAAATAAGGGAATCGTCAGCGTGAAGAGAGTGAACAAATTTTTGAATTCGGAGGAAATTGACCCTGAGGCGGTAGTTCATGAGGATCTCACTGATGGTAAACAGTTGCACAATATTACAAAGATGTGCAATAATGCCAATGTATTAATTATTTTAGTTAATTGTCCCGATTGCGCTCCTAGTTTTTTTAAATATACAGGAAAACCAATAATTAAAATCGACAATGCGACCTTTGCATGGGGTGAGGATTCGTTAGCACTACAGGACATCAGTCTTGCAGTAGAAACTGGCTCACTTATAGCTGTTATGGGTTTTGTGGGTTCTGGGAAGACGTCTTTGTTGTCTGCAATGCTGGGAGAGATGCATAAAATATCAGGAACTATATGTGTAAATGTAAGTGTTAATGTAGCAATATGACGATACTCTTAAAGCAGTCACAACATATGGTATTAATTTCAGGGGACAGTATCTTATGTGGCTCAACAGTCTTGGATTCAAAATTCAACTATTCGAGATAATATTATTTTTGGGAAACCATTTGAAGCCAATCGATACAGACAGATACTTGCTGCTTGCTCATTGGTCCCGGATTTGTTGGTACTTTCAGGAGGAGACAAAACGGAAATAGGGGAAAAGGTATGCTTCTCATCTTTTTATTGTTTTGAAAGTTTCATTTATTTCCATTCTACATGTCCCTATCTTTTCTGTATTATGGGATTTTAAAAATCAAACGTTTACTATAAGTAAAATATATTATTTGACTCAACCATCTTTTAAATTCCATTATTAAATTGTTGTTTTCACAGGGTATTAATTTAAGTGGAGGGCAAAAATCACGAATTGCAATAGCTCGAGCAGCTTATCATGATTCTGATGCCTATCTATTTGATGATCCTCTAAGTGCTGTGGATGCTCAAGTTGGAAAACACATTTTTGACCATGTCATTGGTCCTCAAGGCATGCTGAGTAAGAAAACCAGGATCCTCGTTACTCATGGAATAACGTTTTTGCCTCATATGACCAAGATTGTTCTTATGGCCGAAGGAAAAATAACTGGTATAGGTACATATGAGGAACTCGTCAATAGTAACGTACGGGAAAAAGTAAAGTGTACAATGATTCATTTCTAATACTTCAACTTGTGGTGCCAATCTATTTATTAAAATTTTCTAGAGTAATTTTGCTGAGTTTTTAAGCCGTCATTTGCAACCAGGATCTGAGAAAGAGGCAACGAACAAGAAAATTGAGGATAAAACCGGAGTAAACAAGTCTTTAATGGAAAAACAAGTTAGTTTTTGTTCCCGTCATGTAATTAATTGCAGGCTAAAAATGAGTAACTCTTGTTTAAAAATAAAAGCAATATTATACAGCGCTAAATATGTACAGTCTAGAGAGGAATCCTTTCTGAAGCTACAGTCATCCCGAGCAAGTTGGTTAGCTAAGACGTTGGGTGAAAGTGTTACTACAGTTGATAGATTGATAGAGGAAGAGAAAGCAGAAACGGGAACTGTAAATGCAGACTGCTATACATACTTTGCTGAATCAGTCGGCTGGTGGTTGACATTTTCTGCGTTCTCGTTCTACTTACTATATAGTGGTAAAATTATTATCTTTTAGTTCGAATAACTACAACCCTGTTGGAAAACATTTCACCCTCGCTATAATAGACACCCTTTAAAAAGAAACCTTTGACTTATTATTTGATGATTTGTATGCTCTGTGATGGACGGTGCTGTCAAACAATTGTGTAACACATTCCCATATAGTAGCAAAAATTCTCTTTTAACGGGATCTCTTATGGCGAGGGTAGCAGTATGGGTAAGAACATCAGTAAAAATACAAAAGGTTTCCAGCATGTGCAGTGTGTGCTAATATCTGGCTTTCTCACTGGTCATCGACTCCGCCTTCTGCCAATGGCAGACAGGACACGACCCAAAGAGATATCTTCCTAATGGGTTACGGTACACTTGGAATCGGTCAAGGTTATAACTATGCTTTATTGACGCATTAGGGACTCTTAAATATATCTTTTTTAAATAATTTGGGAATACATTTACCTCTGTCATATCTTTCCAGGCCTTTCATTTTTTGTTGCAAACTTGGCTATTTTTCTTGGCTGCTTGCAAGCATCAAAACATCTTCACGACCAGGTACTATGGAACGTTCTGAGATGCCCAATGTTGTTTTTCGAATCAAATCCAATCGGGCGGATAGTCAATCGATTCGCAAGGGACGTTGAAGTGATTGACACTTCCTTCCCTACAAATCTTCGCTCATGGATGACCTGCTTCTTTCACGTACGTACATTTGTAAATTCCTATTTACTGTAGAAACTTTCGCTTTCGACATTTTATCCAACAATAAATAATTGCAGGTAGTAAGTACCTTAGTAGTTATCAGCTACAGCACCCCATGGTTTCTTATTGTAGTGGTGCCCATAGGTGTTTTATATTTCACTGTCGAGGTGAGGAAGTAATAATTTAGTTTTCCTTCGTTTCAGAAGTAAGGAAAAATGTATATCAATTCTCAGTAATACGATATTTCTTTGCCATAACTTTCAGCGATTTTACGTAGCATCCTCGAGGCAGCTTAAAAGAGTTGACTCTATAACAAGGTCTCCGATCTACACACAATTTACGGAAACTTTAACGGGTGCAGTAACTATTCGGGCATTTAAAAAGCAACAAAAATTTATAGCAGTGTCGGAACGAACTGTGAATTACAACCAGATGGCTTACTTTGCATCTTTGGTTGCCAATAGGTCAGGCAAATAAGTTTAATTCAAACAGACTCCGTGAAAACTCTTGTAGTATTTACCAATAATTGATAACACTTTATGTACATTGCAGATGGTTGGCGATTCGCTTAGAGACAATTGGAAATTTAATAATACTTTTCTCCGCTATTCTTGCGGCTATCCCTAGCACTGACGTGGGTTCCGTTGGGCTATCAGTTACTTACGCTTTAAATATCACTCTAACACTGAACTGGCTAGTAAGAATGACATCTGAGGTTGAGTCAAATGCCGTCGCTGTTGAGCGTATAAAAGAGTATAATGAAGTTCCGCAGGTAACTGGTGTTTTTACAGCAATGGCTACTACATATTAATAAAAGTATCAATTTCGAATGAAAATATAAGATAATGGGTGCAATTATATATTTTGAGGAAGCTGATTGGGAAAAACCAGAAAATAAACCAGTGGATTCGTGGCCTGATAAGGGTGGAATTGTATTCAAAAATTTTCAAACACAATACCGACCAGGGCAAAATTTTACAATAAAAAACATTACTTGTAGTATTGAGCCCGGCGAAAAGGTGATGTATTCTCTAATATTTCTTGAAGTTACCTCAAAACATTAGTGCAATAATTATTTTAGATGAATTTTGACTCCATGAAAAGGTTGGAATTGTCGGAAGAACCGGTTCTGGAAAATCCTCCCTAACATTGGGAATATTTCGTATTATTGAAGCCACGGAAGGATCTATTGAAATTGATGGGATTGACATTTCCAAAATAGGATTACATGATATTCGTGGAAGAGTTACAATCATACCTCAGGTACATATTTAGTTACTCGATTATGACTACCTGTACGTATGTACGACTGTAAAGGCCCTGCAAGATGTAGTTTGTATGTCGGTGATGATTTTAATTATACTTGGACTCCTGAGACCCTAGGACCCTATTTTATTTTCGGGAACCCTTCGTTTCAACATTGACCCTTTCCTAAAGTACTCGGATGACGAATTATGGCATGCAATAGAATGCGCTCATTTAAAGAAACTTGTACAGGAATTTCCTAAGGGTTTGGAGCAAACAATAAATGAAGGAGGGGATAACCTAAGGTTACAATAATAATTTTGTCTGCTTAAACTAATAATTACTAATGTATTTGAATATATTGCTGGGCTGGATTGGATTATCCAACTTAGTATTATTCATTTCATATGCATGTATTGTAGTGTTGGGCAAAGGCAACTAGTGTGTCTAGCCAGAGCACTGCTCAGAAAAACCAAGATTCTGATCATGGATGAAGCTACCGCATCATTGGATTTAGATACAGATGACTTAATTCAGACCACTGTCCGTACTGAGTTCAAGGACTGCACAGTTTTAACTATAGCACACCGAATAAATACAATCATGGATTACAATAGGTTCGTAATGGATAACTACCTGTACTACTTCTGTATTATTACATAATAAGTATTCTAAATTACAAAATAACTTGGGGTGTCGAACCTTATTATTTACTCAGTCAGCATTTACATTCACATAATTACAGAGTCATTGTGCTGGATAATGGAGAGATTCGCGAATATGACAGTCCCGAGGTACTACTCCACAAAGAGAAGGCTTTTTCAAAAATGGTTAAAGATGCAGGGTTATAATTTTCATACAATACACTCACGTTATACATATTTAGTAACATAAGCTATTATGGATTAAACCTGTTTAGCAGTCAACCGAATATCAATATAACCATATATTAATAAGAGCAAAACAGCACAATTAATTAATTAACAAAGAGCATGTTTAAATAAATATACAAACGACTCTGCATTCATATGTTCTTTCGCAACTGATTGTGAGACTGAAATAAAATTATTTATTGATTATTATATAACTTCTTGCTTACACTGAATATTTTTTGAACATGAAAGAAATCTTCGTGAGACTATAAAAATCTCTTATTAACACTTCCCAGAAAGCAATTTATTTAATATCCTCACTCATCACATTACTGCAATGCCATTCCACTACATTTCTCGCTCATTTAAAGGAATATAGGATTTCTGGCGAACTATTCCATAGGTTTTTACGTTGAGAATTGCGAACGAGACCGGAAAACACGGAGAAAGGTTGCAAAAATTATGATTGACAAGACCATGTCACTTATGTAAATTCTAGAAAATCTGGAACTAAATTTGATACAAACAGGGAGAATTAAATATTTTATGGGTCACTTTGCCCCATTTTAAGGAAAATACGATTCCAAATTTTACCCACGTCAGTATGGGATCACAGGGTTGGCAAAGTTGGTATTTTTAAGGAATTCAAGTTTGAAATCTTGAGTTCCGCACAAAATTTGGTTGAAATCTTATGGGCGAAACGAATCCGACGAAATTTGTGGCTAGTCATTGCGTCGGCAACTGTGAGTTCGACCAGATAAAGTAAGGAACAAGAAATTTTGCGTCGGAGATAAAATCGAGTAAAACATTCTGAGGCTACCATTTTAGTATTGTGTAAACTTTAACCGTTATAAAAACTTGTCAGAATCCTCGACTCGAGACTTTAATAGGGATTATTTTATGAGTCCATCTCAATAATTCTGGCTGCAGGAATCATACGTAACTGGAAAATTTTTCAGCAATCTCCCATCTTCGCACAATTTATAAACTTTTGTTGTCACAAAGCTACTCCTTTAATGGTAATTTTTGACCTACACTCACGAAATAAAATGCAGGCACACCCCCATCAAGTTTTCTACTTACTGGATGTAAATGAATGCGCAATGCCCAGAGCTTCCACAATAAAATATGGAAACCTCAGAAGAACTTATCCCTATATCCTCCAGTTTCTTCACTTTGCTCCGCCAGCGAAATTTTTTCAACCTTTCTCCTTATTTTTTGCTGGTCATGCTTAGAATTTCCAATGCAGTGACTACCAAATATCTCCTGCAGTATCTAACTGCAGCATCAAACAAAATAATTCGTGTCTCTAACGTCTTATTTACTTGAAACCTATACGAGATTTTTCCTTGAAAATTGATATCTGTTAAATTTCCGGAACAAGTTACACATTTAGTATAACCTATGATTATAGCTTATAGTTACTATGTTGTATTTTTGTAGTATCTGATTTTTTTATGATTGACAAACACGGTATGAAATTCTGTGGAAGAACCATGAATTGTTTACAATATTAAATATGTTAGAACGAGATACTAAATGCGAGACTCATTAATAGCCAAATTTGATTATTTTGTGCCCAAGTGATTGATTAATGATAAAAAATACGAGATTACCAGGAAATTTTCTAAAATAATTGGTAATTATATATTACAGCTTGTAGGATCCATTACAATATATTGTGCCAATATAATTCTATTCGATTCAAAATCATGGACCTATCCAAGGAATTCAATGAGTGGCACAAAGCATGCAATATATCTGTACTAACATTTTATTATTTTCAAGGAAGTTAAAATTCACACCTTGAACTTCTTCAAATGTGCTATAAAAAAGCACTACCCGAAACGATGGAAACATAACAAATAATTTATTGCTATTAATAAGCTGAATTCGTAATCAATGTTTATTGTTATTATTATTATATTAAATTATCAATAAAAAAATCAGCTCTTCATAAATAATTTCCAGTACATTCAATGTATTTAACGTTAGGCGATAGGCGAGTTTCCAAAATAATTTTCTTGATTAATGTTTCATCACAGGAATCACATAATAAAAGTTCTAAGCGCCGATATAACAATAACATGTCACAATTAGTTCATGTACATCCGTCTTCCTCAGCAATGCTTCATAGCAGATGTCGTACTGCAATGGGTATTTCATTCGAAAATATAAGCAAACAACAGTAATGATCAAACAAAAATATAATGAAAAACATCCGTTTCCAGCGGTGTTTTAGCAGCGTGCATTACAGTACATACACAGTAGTACTAGATGGCTTTCAGTCCTGAAGTAATACTTTATCTTACACCTTTAGGCAACTATCAGATAATTCACTGGTACTTCACAATTAAATAATACTCGGAACCAAGCAGGACATCAAATATAACAATTATTTCCCGTATACAAAAAGCCCCATGAACAAACACGGTCACAATGCAATAATTATCAATATATCAGATGTTCGCTAATAATATTGGTGCGTTGATTACTCACAATGTCACAATCCAAATCTGCCATACTGTGGTATTGATTGCTGGCGGAGCAAACCAAAATCGCACCGCACTGGTAGTTGATTTGTACGTAAGTATAATCTCGGATTTTGACTATCTTGCGTGCATGGACACTTTCGCATGTGTAGGGTGTAGGATAGTTTCACACAGAGCAGTGGAGCATGCATGTTAAACAAACGGAATTCAGGACGAGGACAGTAGTTGATAGCTCCTTGAAATTATAAAGGTAGACTCAATTCAGTGTACACCAATGTTTTCTAGGAAAGAAGCGTAAGAGTTAAGGGTAACTACATATGTACATCCACAAGATTTTATCTAGTTCAGCGGAGATTAGATATACGTATTTGAAAGGGATAGGATCTACAACAAAATAAATAAATGTACAATTTTTCCAACAAGCAGATTGTTACGAAGCAACTTTAAAGTAAATAATATGGGCATGCATCTAAAACTTACATAGTAACACAGTTAGTTTAAAGCAATAATATTAAGGAAAATTTAAGTTTAGTGTACAGTAATTTAAGTAGTTTTTTCTTTGACGTACGGGTTAGGGGCTGGCGTTAAATCGGACGGTATTAAAAATATCGTGCATATGATTGCTACTAATGCCGAAAAAGATCCAAGTAAGGCAGGTCCATCATCGGATATGGTTTGAGCTGCACCTGCCATCACTGGCGCTAACATCCGAGCGAGTGAAGTGGCGGTTTGACCAAGCCCCAAAATAGCTCCAGGATCCTCTGTGCTGGTCAATGATAAGGCGGTAATACCAACCCTTTGGAAAGGATTGACAGCACTGACAAGAACCAAACAAAGGCCAGCCAACTCAAAGGATGGAGCGAGGAACAGACCAAAAAGAGCGATCTGGAAGAAGATAAACAAACCTAGTAAACATCCACCAAAAATTAGAATAGGTAAACAATCAAAGTTAACTATTTTTTACCATATGAACAATTCCGCCATGCAAAACCATAGGCCTGTGTTGTTCTCGATAGAATTTCGAAACGATTGGTCCGACACAGAAGCCTGTCACAGTGCCAACAAGTGCTTGAAGGGAATTTAGATACCCTTGTAAGACAATAGAAGCTTGGAATTTGCTGTCGAATATCAGGGGGAGGTTTGCTCGAGGAGCCAGGGTGGCAAAACTGAATAGAAATCTTAAGAGCAGAACGGTAAAGATAGTGCTCCTTGACATTGTTCCGATGTTAACATCACAGCATGTATTACCATTTCCGTCGGTAGTTTTTTCTTTCGTAGGAATTTTTCCATCTTTGTGTTTAAAACTTGTCTCAGGCACTAACAGGCTTACTAATACTGCAATAAATAAATTCGTATGTTAGATGAAATCACAGTAAATAAAAGTCAGGCATTACGCAGTTTAAACACTAAAAAGAACTCACTTATATTAAATACAAATATAACCGCCGCCAAGTAACACACATTATGAAACCCATTTTCATAAGCAACTAAATGACCTCCAATTGTCGGGCCGATGATGTATCCCATGCTTCCAAAAGCATTCACGTTCCCAAAAACATATGACTTTTCATTTGGGGCTAAATCGGCTAGTATTGCTTTACCAAGGGTCTGGGTGTGCTTAAACATACCTACAACATAATCAAACACGGTAACATCAATTAAAAACTTGAAGCTAGTTTAATAGCAAAAAACATACAAAAATACTCACCCGCCATACATCTCCCAACCAAGAGAACCCCCAAAGTCGTTGCACTTCCTTGAAGAGTATATGCTAAAGCACATGCACCCAGCATTACCGAAATGACAAGTTTCCGTCCATATCGATCACTTTCTCGTCCCTATGAATTTATGTTTACGTTTTACAATGTAAGTTGGCAATTAAACTTCCCACAGTGGCGAAATTATTTTTGCTGACATACCACCAACGGGCTGGAAAACAACTGAATAGCTCCATACACTGATCCAACAACTCCAACCATAAAAGGAGAAGCCCCCAAATCTCGAATCTCTCGACTTATTAATGGTAAAAATAAGCTCACAGCTAATAAATCCTAGAAAAACATTGACACGCCCAAATAGCCCGATTAAAAACCCACTAACGTAAAGACCCGTAACAAATAAAATAATTTGAGCACTTCTCTCACCAACAAAGCAACTGCGTAGAGTGTGTAGATACCTCTACTTCGAACTTTCAGAGCATTTTTGTCCTGCATTATTCCTTTCAAAAACTGCAAGCTAAACGGAAGACTGTCAGCAAAAAAAAACATAACATATAATACCAACTTCCCCATCACACACGCCGGCACTATCAATTCGAAACCACTCATCTGACCAAAAATCTCAACATCTCTCACCTCAATCCCACCTAGTTTGAAATCCAGTCAGCTAAACGCCCAATTCAAGATCAAGACTTCAAACCTCCTTCGTCCACGAAAGTGTCCCAGCACTCCAGCTTGAGTAACAATAGTTTCGAATTGAAAGCACAAGCAAAACGGTTCCATAAATACTTCTAATCCCCCCGGTTACACTCGCTACCGGCTCTCCCACCACTTTATTTTCTCATGCACCAGCATGCTGAAGACAAGGAATGAAAGTATTACGTTACGAGAGTTTCAACCTCTCCAACTGCTGACCGCTACAGAATCGACCTGTAAATATCAAAGCCAAGGTTTTTTTTTTAAAACAACGAACCATTTCCCCTACAGTTCCACAATATTGCCCTTTATAATTCCACAAATTCCATCGACTAACTCCACAAATACTAACAACAGACCATAATATTCACTACGACTACAGTCATCTAACTGTCCTGAGTCAAGAACAACAACAATTTAAGTAATGAATTTCCGAACTAATCCTATCCTTATTTATTCAAATATAACCAACTGAAATTATTAGTCAATTAATTACTACCTGCGATCCGGCCAGGTTGTGTACGTCCACTGTTCCAGTCCTTTGTAATATAGTTCAGTTTAAATATTTAACTTAATACTAAATTTTGTACGATTCCCACATACAGGTTCTACTACTGAATAGCAGAAGATGGTAAGTTTCCAAAATAATATTTTATTTCACTTCCGGTATTTTTTTGGCAATAGGAGCGAGTTCCAGCCTCCAGCTCACTACTTCTAGTAACTAATTTTATCACAAACAAAATAATTCCAACATGAGGATATACTACACGTACAATTACAATACAATAGAGATCAGTGCGAAAAAACCTTGTGTTGTCGTTCTGTTCATAGTTTTAGGACGATGAGTCTTGTCTTGAGTCGAGCACAAGTTTACGTTTACGTAGGAAGTCCCAATGCTTTTGTATACACACACGTTAAATAGGAGTAAGGTTTTTAAACGTGGCGAATATCCTTATCACATCCTATAGGCTTCATAAGGTGCTATTAATTTGTCTGTCTTAAAGGTATAACAGTATGTATAACTGTCCACAAAAATATTAGCTTTTTTAAACTCCGTGGCATATCTACAAGAAGCGAATAGCCAATCACATGGTACGGGTAATCTCTGTCGTAGACTCCGCCGACAGTCAAGTCAAGCTCTAATAGAATGGTATTAATTCACTTGATAAGTACTTACTATCTACGCGTATCACGTATAATGGTAATGCTACTGACTGGATTTGAGTGAGCCAACTTTTAACTTGATAATTCCTCCGTTGATGTGTCGATCTCCTGCTACTGCTACTGTGTGTTGTATTGTATAGCCTGTAGTTGGAGGTAGGTACTTGTGCTGGTGCTTACAATTTTAATGAAGTGTACTTGACAAGTCGTTGTTCGGGAAGAATTCCCACTTGTGCCCTCACTTGTAGTTTAATTATTATAGCTCTTCGGAATTGGCAGTTTGGTGACTATTATTTTAAGTTCTTAGATTTGGAGCTGTCATTGAAAATGAGTTCTGTCAAAAGTCCAAAGAATGAATTTCACCGGTTACCCACTTCAGTAGTGCCGGAGCATTACAGCTTGCAGTTGCAGCCTAATCTAGTGTCGTTCGAGTTCATTGGTCAGGAGACGATTGAAGTTCAGGTAATTTTTTTTTTTGGGAGGTTTGTGTAATAAAGATGTGTGGGTTAGGGATGTTTTAAAAAATGTTTAGTGTGGATTGTGGTGAAATTCTTAGGGAGTTATTTGATTATTTGTAGAAGTAATTATTTATGGATTATGCATTGGTTAGCACTGTGAGGGATGATTTAATGATGAGTAATGGGATGCCATTGATGATTGAGTGTTGATGTAACAATGTATGTGTTGGGATTATTTCAGATCAAGGAAACGTCAAGTAGCATTCTTTTAAATGCCGTTGATTTGAGTATCAATTCTGCTGACTGGGTGTGTGATGATGGACGGAAGCAACAGGCGGTTGTGTCCTTGGATAATGAAAAAGAAATCTTGACTCTGACTTTCCAGCCGCCTTTGGAGCCGTCCAAGGGATCGTTGAAAATAAGTTTCACTGGAGTCTTGAATGATAAGTTGAAGGGATTCTATCGTTCGAAATATGTGGGTTCTTGTGGGGAGGATAAATTCAATGCAGTGACACACTTTGAGCCCACGTCTGCACGTGCTTGCTTCCCTTGTTGGGATGAGCCGGCAATCCGAGCTACTTTTGATGTGACTTTGATAGTTCCGAGATACAAAACGGCTTTGTCGAATATGGTAAAATAATTTTAGGGGCAGAGATGTGATGGTGTGTGATAGGGAGTAAAATTGCTTACAATTGACTTACTTCTGTGTACTTACAGCCGATCAAGAAGGAAACTATTCTTTCAAGTAGTTTGATGGAGTACCAGTTTGAAAGGACGCCGAAAATGTCGACGTACTTGGTTGCATTTGTTGTGGGGGCATTTGAGTTTGTAGAGGGACAAACTTCGGATGGGACATTGTGTAGAGTTTATACCCCAATGGGGAAGAAGAAACAAGGGAGATTTGCTCTGGATGTTGCTGTTCGAGTTCTTCCCTACTACAAACGATATTTCGGAGTTCCGTACACACTTCCAAAAGTCGATTTAATTGCTATCGCAGATTTTGCAATTGGTAATATATATTCTTATGGGTATTTATTTGTTCGTGTGTAACCTAAAGTGGTGAATTCGGGAAAAGTGTAGTAATCCAGCTGTTCTGAGAATTTTATTAAAATTGGTTTACAGCCATTGTTTGAGGAGGGGTTAAAGGATTTGATTTTGTCGGACGTTTCTAGTTTTGGAGTTCTGAGAGGTTAAGGGTCACGGTCAATACTATTATTCTTCCATTACTGACGTGAATTCCGGTTAAGTAGTTCCAGTTAAATAATACTAGCGGTGAACATGACCTTTGATTTTCATTTAGTGGAAACTAGAAACGTTCTACAATAAATTCTTTTAGATCCTTTGTTTGCACCTCAAATTATGCCTGTACTAATTTTCAAGAAATACTGGGAACAGCTGTACAATGCCTTAAGCCCTAAATTCAGTTTTAATATTGCCGGATTTTTTTACAGGTGCCATGGAGAACTGGGGATTAGTCACTTACCGGGAAACATGTTTACTGGTTGACGAGCAGGAAACTTCCGCTCTAAATCGCCAATGGGTTGCATTAGTGGTATGATATTTATTTATGATAGTATTGTTATTGTTGATGAGACTGGTTTAAACACATTATAATATGTCATCAACTATTTTAAACTTGCAGGTTGGTCATGAACTAGCTCATCAGTGGTAGGTTTAGAGATTAACTATTGTTCTAGGTTGGATAAAATTTCGCAGTCTGATTTTAAACTGTGTACTGTATCCATTCATTTGAGATTGAATACAAAGAAGGTGTAATATTATTCTTTTAGGTTTGGAAATTTGGTTGCCTTAGAATGGTGGACACACTTGTGGCTTAAAGAAGGGTATGCTTCTTTTGTGGAGTTTCTCTGTGTGAATGAGCTGTTTCCAGAATTCGATATATGGACTCAGTTTGTGACTGATATTCGCATTCCAGCATTGGAACTTGATGCTTTGGAAAATAGTCATCCCATTGAAGTGCCTGTTGGCCATCCTTCCGAAATCGGCGAAATTTTTGATACGATTTCTTACAGAAAGGGAGCTTCAATCATACGCATGCTGCACGACTACCTTGGAATCGACGCATTTAAACAAGGAATGCATTTATATTTAACACGATTTCAGTATCGTAATGCTGCTACAGAGGATTTGTGGCAGGCTCTTGCAGATTCAAGCAAGAAACCTGTAGATGAAGTTATGTCCACTTGGACGAAACAGATGGGGTTCCCACTTATCTCTGTCAGTTCGGAGCAGCAAGGAAATAATCGAGTGATATCAATGATACAAGAGAAATTTTCTGCCAGTCCAAGGGACACCGCCACTGAAAATTACCATTGGCTGGTACCGCTTACATTTTCATCGTCTGAAAACCCTAATAAGGCTGTCCAAGGAATTTTAATGAAAGAAAAATCTGCTACTTTCACGATCTCTAATGTTGACGAAAATCAATGGGTGAAGGTAGCGTTTGTTCCAATTTTTGCCTGAATCACTATTTTATTGTGGCAAGTGAGCAAGTAGATTGCAGTTTATTTTTTTGTAGGTGAATCCTGGTGCAGTGGGATTTTACCGCGTAAGCTATTCTTCTGAAATGCTTGCACAATTGATTCCAGCCATAAAATCCAAGTCGTTACCTGCGCTGGATCGGCTTAACATAGTGGATGATATATTTGCATTGGTCCGAGCCGGGAAAACTTCTACTGCTGAAGTACATTTTATAATAAAATGACGTACATCTTTTGTAGTTTAGTTTCATTCCTTCAGTTAAGGTCTTCATGTTTTATTCTTGGTGTGGTAGCTACTGCAACTTCTTGAGGCCTTTGTAAACGAAGACAATTACTCAGTCTGGACGAGCATTGATAATATTATTGAGAAGTTGGCACTTCTATTTGATAACGTGGATAGTCTTGAAAACCTGAAGGCATACGGTCGTCGATTATATTCCAGAGTCGAAACTATAGTTGGATGGGATAGCAAGGAAAACGAATGTAATATAAGATGGCTGAAAAATAATGAAAGCGATTTATGGAATTGAATATGTCATCACTCAAAAATTATATCTATTATTCTAATTACTTGGTTTTACAGCACATTCTGATGCTCTTCTGCGATCTCTCGTTCTCAGTCGTATGATTGCGTTTGATAACAAGAAAACAATCCAGAAGGGAAAGGCGCGATTCGAGTCTATTCGTGGAGTTACAAACAATATTCCAGCTGATTTACGTGATGTAGTTTATAAGGCTGCTCTATGCCAAGCGGAAGAAGCAACTTTTAAATCATTGTTGGAGGTAATTATTATGTTTTTTATTTACTTTTATAAATTAACAGGCTCCCAAAATTTAGTGATTTAAAATATTAAAAAATTACATTGGTTTTTTTGATAAATAATAAAACTATAATTCTGTGGTAGATGTACAAAAAGGCTGATATTCAAGAAGAAAAAGAGCGAATCGCTTGTGCCATGGGCTCTGTGAAGGACTCAAATATTTTGAAGCAAATTCTGGAATTTGCGATTTCTGATCAGGTTCGCAACCAAGACTCCGTCTATGTAATGATTCCTACTAGCAAAACTAAACTTGGAAGAGATTTGCTCTGGACATTTATGAAAGACCGCGTGCAGCTAATTCGGGAACGTTATTTGGTAAGATTCATACACATCCATTCGTACATGCACATAAGTACTCAAATATCTAATCTTTGAACTAATTATTATATTTCTGTTGTTTAGGATTAGTGCATGTTATCATCTATGTATGCTCTATATTTCGTATTTGTACAATTCACAGGGAGGAAATATGGCTTCAAGACTGATCAAAAGTGCTCTGGAAAATTTTGCATCATCCGCGAAAGCTACTGAGATAGAGAAGTTTTTTGCAGAAAACCCCCTTCCTGGAACCGAAAGGAATGTGCAGCAAGCTTGTGAATGTATCCGATTAAATGAGGCATGGTTAGCTCGAGATTATCCACAAACAAAGACGCTGCTTGCGTCAATCAAGTCTTCCAATTCCTAAAGTTTGAATGTAAAATTACTGAGTGATACAACCATTGCCATAAATCATGGTCTTGGCCCATTTTGTCTGTTTATATTTGCTGAATCATATTGTTAGTCTAAACCCGTTTAAGCAATAAAGGAAATTTTGCAAGCTTTAAATATGGAATAGTATGTGATAAGTCATATATCACAGAAAAGGAGTACAAACCTTTTCTGCTTTTGTTTCTAGTGTGTTTTCATTAACGCGTATTAAAGCCACAATTGCTGAATTATTTTATTCCAAATTCGTCATCAATCCTCATTTACAGTACCGACAAGTATAAACAGAAAAACCATCCAATCCAATAATAACAATAAGTTACCCGAAACCACCACAGATAAAAATAGTAGTTAGAGGGAACATGAAATATAGGACAAAGCATCAAACTTTAAAGAATACTAAACCCTATTAACTGAGTATAATTATCTAATTCATATAAGTCGTGCAGATTATTACATTTCTGGAAACATGAGTGTAAATACCACAAGAAAACAAGGGCCCATATGATTCAATATTAGCAACAAGTACGCTACTGACAAGTAGCATTAAACAACTGATACATGTTAACAGGAAATTTGTTTGGAAATTGTCAATATTTGACGAAGAAGTACAACTAAGTGACGTAATATTCTGACTGACAATGAGGTGAAAATACCTGTAGTAAGATACTACAAAGTCTTAATAATCTTGTTGATCTTTTCAGCTAATTCATCACGTTTGGTATTAAACTGGTTATCTTGTTCAAGGAACTGAGGACGGGCCATCTTTCCTGCGACTAATTTTTCCAGCGATTGTCCATACTGGATATAAACTTCCCAAAAGCCTCTGTCAAGCTTTTGAAGTTCTGTGATGCTGCAAGTCAATCAATGAGTGATGTAAAATTACGAGCAAGAACTTTGCTTTACATTTAAAAAATTTTCCCCAGGCTAATATTAAGGCGTTTCTACAAATACACATAAATTTTACCTATCGGCAAGTTCCGGTGATTCCGGACGCGTTTTCGTAATGATGTCATTAATAGCCTGTGTCTCAGCCTTGTGATCTTGGGTAAGATTTTTTAAAGCAGCTTGGTACGCCGAGGCATCCTTATTGGCTTTTAGTTTACTCAGCTGAGTATCGAAAGTTTCGTAAAGCCCAGCTCGCTTGCCGTGTCTCCGAAGTACAGTTTCAGAAACTGCAGAATTTCCTCCCTTCGAAGCAGCCGCTTTTGACGAAGATATTGAGAAATCTAATCTCACGTAAATTAAAACTGTCACGAAAAGGACGAGGAATGCCAGGATAACAACCAACGGCTCACGCAACATATAAACCTGTTGGGAATAATAGTTTTATTTATTAAAATACTCTTACAGAGCTCATTATTTTAAGTCCATTAAGTGATTTAATTATTCTTTCATTAGATTATGTTTACTTCAAAATTACTATCAAATTCAAATTAAGTACCCGTGGGAAATTATACTCCAAAGTGAAATCCTGAATATGATTTTCGACCAAATTCCTCTTTGTAAGAGTAATAACTGGTCTTCCAGTGACATCCAGGTAGGTAAAATGCAATGTCCGTGGCAACTGCCTAACTTCATACGGAGTTTTCAATTTCAGGTCACTAGAACCTTCTGGGAGAATGATTTTAACGACTAACTCATCAACAACCAGAGTGTCAAATACGTGATCGAGCAGCCTCATCTTGAGTGCATACTGACTTCCATCCGCAAATAGGTACTCATAAGAAGGTAAATTGTATCCAATAACGTAGCGCGTTTTCCAGCCCCCAAACAACGGAAACCGTGGTCGCAGAGTTAATTCAACGGAATCATGCTTCACATACATGTTGGACGTAGAAATGTTACCAATGTCATCCCGGTAGTATACATCCCGTGCTGCAGCAGGCAGAATAGTCTTGAATGCCTTAATACTTGAAATTCCCGAGTTTGGTTCTCTTTGGTAATCAAATCGAGAAAAGGATCCCTAATACCAGAAAATCAGATTAAATTATTGTCACATGTGCCATTACTCCCCAATCTCACCTCCCACTAGAAAAAAAAACTCCGTCACTCCTTTACCTTTAATTTAGCCCCCGTATGTAAAATCTCAATCTTCTCTTCCACAGCAATATTGCCCCAATGGGAAACCTCAATGACGCGTTCCAACTTCGTGACCGTGAGGAAAGGGCTGTTGTTTTCATAATGGACAGTGAGTTCACTCACACTGGTGGGTGCTATGTTCTCATAGGGTCCAAAAGTCAAAGAACTGTCCGACTGTGAAAATGGCTTCAACTTTGTGAACGATTCAATATTCTTTGATGCCATGGAAATCTTCGTGGTTTGCTTCACCACCTTATACGGAGAATATAAATAGTGACTGCCAACATACTTCACCAACTGCTTGTCCTTCTGAGAGATCTCCGTGGGGAAAGGCTCAATGTACCGTGTGTACACTGTTTCCACTTCCACATCCACAGTCTTTCCTTTCGTCACTGGAGTTGGAAGCTCAATTCTGTACGTCAAAGCACTCGTCAGACTATTCAACGGGACTATAGTTGACCTCAGTCCCTTCCCTTCCTTTCCCAGAGTAGCCCCAAAGAACGACAAGTGGCTCTTCAGCTGGGGCTCAACAGTGAACAATACATACTTCCCACCGGTGGCTCCCGTATTTTCTATCTTGAGTTTATGTGAGATTTGTACAAGCTGGGAGGAGATGTCAATTGTCCTCTCAGCATGTTGGATGACCAAAGGCTCTACTTCTACTTGCTGACATATCGCCACTCCAAGGCAACACAGGAACAGGGCTACATTCAGGGCTCTCATTCTCACCTGTCAATTAAACAAAAACAATTATAAAATCCATCAATACTCCCAGGCTAATATTATCCTCATATTATTAGTTTCACCAAATTTAGTATAATAAACTAGCCGAAAATACTTCCATGCTCTCAACTCTGCCTGGAAAAAAATACACCTGCCAACAACACTTACAACGACTCAAGCTCACTAACACTGTTTAACAGTAAATCAATAAATCATGTCAAACTCACCTTTGTATATGCTACACAACTAATTATTTAAAGACGAGATTTCATCAAGAAGATATTTTTTTGATAAACTAAACAGATTTTGCTGGAAGGAGAAATGTTCATGAACTGTATATAACTGCAAGTCTAGTAAGCATTCACCGACACAGTCTCTACTTACTACAGAGTGGAGAGCAGAACAGTCACGACCACGACAGACTTGACGGAACGGATTGATACACACCAAGAAGAAGAGCCGGCCAACAAGCGAACGCCGAGTGGGAAATCAAAGGATCGTCGTGGAATTATGGGGCGTGTTTTGTCAGAGGCATGCGAGTTGAACTTCTCTCTATGACTTTATTCCCTTGAGTCAGGCCTCCTGCTTTCCTCTTCCAATTCCCAAAACTGGGATTATCTATACTGTTATTCAGTGGCTTCATTATTATTAGTGCACAACGGCGCACTATTACAAATACACCTCCTATCTATGATCACCAAGCGCAGTGTTTACCAGCTAGGCATTAAAATGCGGAGACCCGGTTAGGCATTAGGGTTTCTTTTAAATTTTATGACCTGAGTTTTTATTCCAAATTTTAGTTTAAAAAAAAATTACTACTTAAGACTAACTCTATTTTTCTCAAGTGATGATAAGAGTCCAGCAAGTAGGAATGTTTCAAACTTGGTTCAAAAAAATACAAAGGTTTTTAAAATTGTAACCACTGAGCGCTCCCTATTTCACAAGCAAGCAATGACAATTGATTTAAATAAACTAATTTTTTTTTCAATCAAATTCCTATAACTTTGAGGCACTTGAACTCGCACATGTGTGTTTGGAACTGGATTGTAAAAGTTCTTTTCAAATATAAGTGTATGAAGGCTCCATAGGATTATGCACAAAATAAAAATCATCCATGCAGCACCAACAGTGCAAATAAAGATGTAATTGAAAGTATGCCAGTATATGAGTTTACCCGGAAAGGCTTTAATGCGCGCCGGGTTGTATTACGTTTAGGATAATAATTGTAAGGGAACGTACAGTTCTTATTTTATGATGTTAACTCCAATAGTGGCTCTTTATTTAGTGACTTAGCATATTGTACTGATCACAGAAGATTGATACTCTCAGGACAAACTATTGGCTATATATGGTCTCCTTGCAAGGATAATTTATTAAATAAGAGAATAAGACAGGCCGTTATAGGATAGGGAAGCAGAGCGCAGTGTCGAGACGGTAACAAGATTAAGTCTCAGCCTCAAAGCAATCCTTTCATGAAGGCTTCCAATGTGGAACTGGTAGACACTCACACCTGCTCTGACTATAGTACTGCAGTGACTGAGCCAGTTATGCCAGCATTAAAGGCATTAGGGACGTATTGCCTTATTGCCAGTTGGATTGCTTTAAGTGCTTCGTGTCTATCTGCATTTCTTCTTTACCCTTTTTCCAGGCTTTGTTTTGTAGTGCACACACTGCACAGCACAGCACACGACTACTGACAATGAGTACTGAGCAGATGATACAGTGGAGAGGAGTAGTGCGTTACTGACGTTGAATTGGCCGGACCAAAAAGCTCTTGATTTATTCTTCACTTTCCACGATTTAACTTCAAATTCCAGTGGTGTGTTTAGTACTTATATTTGTTAACAGTAGTCATAGTTATAAATTGGAGTTTAATTACCTCCAGTAATCCTTATTCGGATATCTACAGCTGGCAGAAACAAACACAGATTTTAAAAATAATTATTAAAAGTCGCAAAAAGCTTCCTGTGCCCAACTGCTCACAAATATCGTAGTGCTAAAAAAGGTAGTAAAGGACGCATGTTTTAAGTACGGTAGTGTACTATGTATGTAGTTAAACGTTATATTGTACTATTTTGCACACGAAAAATGCGCACGGGATGATTGATTTAATGATCAGATTGATACCGTGAGTTACTGTCAATATTGTGGAGGATAATTTCTGTATTCGCTCCTCGTGCTCGGTTCAGAGGTTACCCTTTTAATTGTGTGCTCTGTGAGTTGTTATTTTTTTTTAGCAAATTTCTAATGTGTCTTTGTCTATCTTACCATTATTAGTTTGCGAGTGGACAAGGAGGTGTTGGGCTTCCGTGGTTCTCTTGTCTCTTGTGGGTGAGGTTGGTATGGACAACGATCGGGAAGATCAAGCTGGTTTAGATGATTCAGATTCTGATGATGCGGATTTTGTTCCTGAAGGTAATTTTGTACTGCATGTGTCATGGCAACTGGAAAGATGGCGTTTTTGCAAAAATTGTGATGAAATTGAAATGTTAAAAAGTAGGAATTTTGATTGGTGAGGTTGGGAATGTTGTGATGTATGTAGTTTACCTGGTGGGGAAGGTTATTGGTAAAGATATTTAATGTGTGGAGAGTTTTAATTGTTTTGGTGTATGTGACACTGGTGATACTGCTGTAGTAACTCCGTTCGTTGTCGAACCTTTTGAGTTAATTTTTTATTTTATTTGAAGCCCCTGACTCGGATTTGAGTGAGGAAGACGACAACGGCGACGCGGCGAAAGGTGAGAATGGAATCCTGAAAGGGAAGCGAAAAAAAGTTCAGAAAAAGAAAGGAAGGAGGAAGAAGAGACGAGCAGGGAGTGAAGATGAAGACAGTTATGATGATGATGATGATGAGGATTTTACCGGCAGCCTAAGCAATAACAATGAAGCCGGAAACGATAAGACGGAAGTTGCTGATGAGGAGGAAGAGAAGCGTAGGACTGATAGATTGTACAGTGGTAATAAAAGCTAGTTCTAAATGGAGTTTTTATTTTCATGTACTACTACTTCTCACTTTATTTGGGTCATGTGGAATAATTAGTTATTTGTAGGTAGGTGAGCTGCTGAAATGAATTCAGTTGAAGAATATATGGTTATATTTGTTGCAGATTTCCTCTCAGGAGTGGAAGATATCACTAAAAGGAGAACATCAGAGTCTTCTAATCAAGAAACAATTATAACAACCAAAAAGATTTACGACTTTGCTGGCGAAAGGGTTGAAGTAGAAGAAAAGGTTCCCGCATCATCGATTAAACCCAGTTCTAGTTTATCTAGTTCGAGCAAAAAACCCGAATCCGGAGATAAGAGTAACGTAACAAATGGTTGTAATGGCTTGACTCCCTCAACATCAAAAAGCACATCTTCTGCTGCGCCTGGCTTGCCCATTAGAACTCGTGTTAGTATTCTTAGTAGTAATCCAGCTCAAATTGCACTGGCATCCAAGCCAGGAGCGAGAAAAGGACTGTCTGCAGTTCTCAATGCAATCCAATCGAACAAAAAGCAGAAAATGGGTACATTAGAGAAAACAAAACTTGACTGGCAAGCATTTAAGAAAGACAAAGGCATTGAAGATGAACTTAAAACTCATGTTAAAAGTAAAGATGGGTAAGCTGATTTTAAATACAATTTAGCTTTTATTCTTTAAATTAAAAATTACAGATTGTAGTCTATATATATATCTGATTTACGCAAATTGATAATATGAAATACGTATGTATTTGTAGGTACGTGGATCGTCAAGAATTTCTTCAGCGAACAGATTTACGCCAATTTGAAATTGAAAAAAATTTACGTGCACGGCAGCGACGGAATAATTAAGTTGTCACTTTATTTATGGCTATTTTTTAGCTGACAGTTGTATGTTGATATTTCGTAATATGTGTCATGCGGTCATGCCTTTGTTAATCGCTTCGAAGTGGCAAGATTCCGTGGCTTACCTATGGAAGTGCATGAGATGTCTCCAATCGTTGCAAGCTTAAAAATTAAAGTCTTTGTATTTGTCTTTTGTAAATCTTTTTGTTAATCGTAGTAATATATAGTATGACAGTTTGAAGAAGGAAGTTTTACTGTTAGCTAGGCATCTCTGAATAGAAATATTTAGTTCTTAATATGTAGTAATAATGAAGGTAATGGCAGGTCATAACAGCTCCGCTAGTATTGTACAATGTACAACTATTATTTATGAAATTGAAAACTGCAGTTTACTCTTTAAACATGTAATTACATGTTAAAATTATATTTAGTTAGTGAGAGTTGAGAGTGATTCCTTGTGGGTAGATATCCCTTTAAGATAAAATCACATAATTAAATGTCGGTGTCTAACTAAATTAAGTCGTTTCATTTGACATCGTGACCTTACAGAAAATAAAGCATGGATTTGCCAACTTTTCAAAAGCTCCTCAAGGTGTCATCTGTTCATTAAAAGTTATGCGCACATGTAAAGTTAGAGCATACATCATGTATAACTTTGTAGTATTTGTCTTGCAATCTAGGCCTACAGATAGTTAGCAATCATTGTATGTATAAGAGAACAGCAAATGACGGGATAAATCGTGTACGGCACCGGATTGAAGATGACTACGCTGAATTATGCATAAACTGAACTTGTAGTACCACATGAGTATCAAGACCCGACTCCTTTTGTCCTGATCAGCATTAATATTTATTTTATCTCTGTGTTTATGTTCATACTTTTAATTAGTTACTGCCAGGCGTTAAACTGTTGAACGAAGGTTGGATGGGGAAGAATGTTCACTATAATAGCTGCAAGCTGCAACAATATCCAGCAAACTATCAACTATAGATATATGGAGTACAACGGTGGGGTAACGGACTTTAGTTTAAGTATACCGCAGACTTCATCAAGATTATTTTAATACTTATTATTACGCATTAAAGTAATCTTGATTTGCATCAGGGACGGTTCCTATCTACAGAGTATTACGGTTTCCTATCAATTTGCCTTAATTGACTTCCTGCCCTGATTGCCTTATACCCAACAAAAATTGTTTTTAATAGTTTATTTTGTCACACTGGCAACGCATTCGTTTGTCACATAGTTTTACTATTTGATTCACAAGAATTTGTGGACCCACATATAAGTTAACGTGTTCGTGTGTGGTGTTCGTAAAGTTAAAAACTTCCTCAACGAGTGTGACTGCACATAAAATACTAACTTACTACAAATTGAATGTGTTTTTGTAATTACTATGGTGACGAATGTTAAGAACAATGTAATGCATACTAATTTTGACAGATTATTCAATATGAATATAACCTCGAGTTTACTCAAGTCATGAACTCTCTAACTTTTGAAGTATTGTATGAATGGTTGTAAAGGCTGAGGCCATTTTGAATCGACCAAGAATAATTTTTTTATTTTTTATAAGTTAACGTGTTTAGTTAGGCATAGATACATGAAATCGAAAGCCGCAAATATTCTTAAAATAATTTAAAGTCCAGTGAGATAATCGGAGTTTTGAACAAATAGCTGATACAAATCAATGAAGAGTCAGGCGAATTTCAAAACTTACGTAAAATTGTATGTATTGGTCGTAATTGGCCATTAAGATTATGAGTTTATGAATTATGAAATTTTCGTAGTTTTTAAATCAATCCTAGTCCTGATAGCACTAGATGTTAACTTGCATATGAAAATAATTGCGGGGAATTCGCTGTCCTACCTCAGATACACATTTAATACTAACTTTTTTACTGCTTTTTTTAATACTTATTATGAGTATATGATTTGGATGCTACACATTTTATTTTCATAACGTTTTCTCAACTAATTATTAAGCTTGACAAAACAAACGTGGGACACCATTCTGAATATTTGACATGCTGAGTACCTTATTGACATTTTTCCTCGGGGAACACTGCCATTTTCACCTTTACACTCTTCCTCCTTCGATTTAGCTAATGATTGATGACCAACAGTAATATACATGTATTAAAACTTATTCGTGACTTTCTCCATATATTGTTAGTTAAATTCCTTACCCACAAGCATACATGAAAAACGTTATCAACGTTATTGAAAAACGTTTTTCGAATTTTTTATTACTGAAAAATATGAACAAACGGTTTGGATTACGAAATCAAAAACGGAAAATAAAGTTTTCGGTTGAAGGAAACGAACCGATAATCGGTTTCGCATCCTTCGGGAACAAAAACGTAACTAAAAATAAGCGGTTATTTTCAGTTTTTACACAACATACAAGGTGCAACTTCAGTTGAGCTGCATTTTACCTTGCAGTCAAATAAAACAGTTTAAAAACACGCTGTTTGAATATTTCAAGAAAGAGAATACATTTTATAGCAATTACCAGTATTGCTAATTCCAGCAAAATCAGAGTGTTGCCTACATTCAGACTATTGTAAATTCCAAAAGCGCCTGTAGATGAGAATCCAATATGTACTGCCATATGGCACTGCATCACTTTGGCACCAGAACAAAGGTTAAGAGCCCATGAAGCTGTCATATCAGTTTCTAAACAGTTATTAGGGAATGTTACTGATATTATTAAGCACTTGATGAACCAGTATTTATACTAAAATTATTAGAGACGACGAAGAATCATTGAAGCATTTTTTAGGAATATGAACACGCAATGGCTTCTGTTAAAATTGCATTTCTGAAATTTCCTGCCTATGAGGAAATGCCGTGTAAAAGAAAAAAAAAGTAATAAAATTTGCTCTACTTGATTTATGGAAACCAGGATAAAGGTAACGGCCTAGTCCAGCTGCAATGAAAGTTTCAGCGAGAGTAATCATTTATCTCCAGGTGACTGAATTCAGTGGAGATGGACTTTTGAGACTGTAATCTCTAATAGACGACACAGAATAAAGGACGACGTCGTGAATACTATTGTAGTTTCTAAAACCGTATTTCTAAAAACCGAAAACAAAAAAGGTCAAAATATGACCAAAATGTGTGACTAGCAAACAAAACCCATATTTTTCGATTTTCCATGCGTGCCCACAACTCCAGTTAATCAGCATTAATAAAATTTTTGCTTGTAAAAGGTACCTACAAAATGCATTTATTTACGTTTGATTTCAGTTTGCTTGGACTCCGAGGATTATGATTTATGATTGAGTAATGGAGAGCTGGGAAAGGTGTAGTACCCACTCTAAGGTTTTGCATGTATCTATTCAATTACTAGTATTTCAAAGACTTTAAAGAAGAAACTTGGTTTGTTTGAAACTTGACTATCGAGAAATCCGGCTTGCCCTGTACCGGCGTATTATTATTGTACCATAATCGTACAGCAGGTTTAACAATAATTTTTAAAAACAAACCAAATTTTCCAGGTTAGTTTGTTAGAAATTACAGATAGAATCTAAATCTAAATTTTAAATTTAAGATGTATGTATATATATAATTACGCTTAAGCAATTGTATATTTATACCGTTAATTACGTTGCAGACATTCTGTAAATAATAATCTATGCAACTCTAATGTACACATTGGAGGAAAACGCACGTGAAAGTGCTAAATCATTTAAATTAAATTAAATAGTGTTTACAGTTACTATAATTTATTAGTAGTTCACCAGTTTATTAGTTTTTACACTACAAATTAGCAAAAGCACTCAAGAATAGTTTCTCAATTCTCAATTGATTCAGTGTAAATTATTTTGCATTGTCTCAACCAAACGAAATTATTTTATTTAGATTTTCCAGGTAAATATATGCGTCGCCAAATTTATTTGTGAACTTAAACTCTTTGAGTCATGATAAAAATTTACGTGAATGGGCAGGGTTGTAAACATTACCATTACTCATAGAATTTTGAAATAACATGGCTCGTGAGCATCCACTAAGTTTTAATGAAGGGAAAATGTTAGCTGTTTTAAAAATATATATTGGGGCTGCTAATCAGTGTTTTTGCTTGTTATTCTAGTCGGGTCATACGCGAGTCATCATGTTTGCTTTGTCTTTTTGAATTCCTAGTATTTGTATGAGCTTAATTTACATGTGTTAACACAGACATGAAGTCCAGCTAAAAGTCGCATGGATTATCGTGAGTGATTTTTAATACAGTAAAGTTGAGTAAAGTAAGTTGACTCACCCGTCATAAACAGGTGCCAAATCAGGGGATTACTCCCAGGTGAAATTACACTAAGTCATCACATCGATAGGAGAAATCAATTTCAAGAGAAAGTGAATGATAACAAGTAATAAAAATTTGATTGACTGACTACCGAATTAGTTTTAATCCCAGCACTGTACAAGGTGTCGCATATTATTTTCGTTTGAGTATAATATCATCTTAAGTCAATACGGTTTCAGAACCTCAAAAGGTGAGGCAAGATAGGAAAAAATAGAAGTTTATTTTTATTTCAACTTTTTAAACCATTCTTTACCTGAACAAACAAGGCTTTGCTTCACATTTAAAGGTAACGAGGCCGTAATTATTGAGTTAGGAAGATGGTATTAAACTCAAAAGAATCCTCATGAAATTGGCTACAATACAGTCTTTTGAAATACTTTTAAGGACGACAGACCGTCCATGAAATTGCAAGGTCAGAAACTCTACTTTTCTGCATCTTGCTCCTGAAGATGAATTTCCTCAACCTTACTCTCCGTTCTTACTAGTTACGTCCAGAATTATCAACGTAGGGACCTGTTCATAACTCCCAACAAAGCCTGTAAGATTTCCTACAAAAAGTAATTTCAGAAAAATTTATAACTGTGAACAAACATTTGCAATGCCGGGAATCCTAAAAAAATCTGCACTGTGCTTCACTCGATCATTATGACCATAATACCTAGGTCAGTGAAATAAATGTTGATAAATCTGGAAAATAATTTGCTTCAAACTGGGGGAACTTCATATTTTGTGCCGACACTTTTTAGCTAGGAGGAAAAAACAGGATATTGAATACCCTGTACATGCCCTAATTTTTCAGGGCTGCAGATAAACGTCTACAGTGACGAATTGAATCCCTCATGAAAGCAGATTGATTTTTTTGTTTGACCTCATGTAAGAGTTTTGTCTACTTGTAAGTACAGTAACTTCCCTTTACCTGTACACGACCAAGTGATGGGACACAACTAAAAGCGAATGAATGAACTATTCCATTAATTGTCGCTTCCTACGCAAAACCTAATCCGTTTCCGGCACAGTAATGCAATATTATTCGGTAAATGTTGCACATGTATACGTCTTGTTAGAATTGCAATGACTCGGCCACATTATTCTAATGTGTCTACAATTGTACACACCCTCACTAAAAAGTTAAGATTCCAGCCAAATGTGTATATCCATTTGGAAGCAATGTGCGGGTTTATGATCAATATTTGGGGTATCATCTTTTTAAAATAAGTAATGAATTTGACAGATGTAATTACATAAACCATTATTCCCTGGTAAAGTGAAAGCATGATATGATGAATGTAGAATCTTTTAATGGTTGTTTCCAGACATGTGTGGCTGAAACATTTTTGTAAGTACTAAAACAGTGCCGGTAAGATTGTCAGACACTGTCAACGCATACATTCACGTGTACCGCCGGGGATTTATAAGCCACTTCGTCCATCATCTGCTACTAGCTACTGTCATGAGAATGCGTAGTGTCGACACAGACACAAAGCAATTACTGGCGTGATGCTACACTGTATATCTTTTGACTTGTGACGTCCATCATTTATAATCGGATTAAAAACAAATCAGTGATGAAATGGACATCATCATCAGACTTCTGTAAATCCACATATGTAACTCTCTGTGGGAGAACTCATGGAGAACATTCGAAAGTGTATTTTGCTCACAAGGCAGAAACCGCCACTCTGTGGATAAACTCTCGGAGGCACACAAATAAGAGTACTTCATTGATGCAATAGTATGTCAAAAGTTGACAAGGGTGATAAGATATAGACGCTAGTGATACTTGTTAGTTGAAATAAACATGAAGTTTAAATTCATAATATTTAACTTTGCATGTCTGTCCTATACTCAACTCCTTGTGAAATCCATCATTAGTCTACCCAAGCCCTTGGTATTTAATTATGGGCGAGTTCAAATGATCCAACATTTCCTCCACAAGGTCAATAATTTCTTGTGGTGTGTCTCATCACTTGACTACTCCATGCAGATTCCAGGAATGGCGGTATCGATAAAGTAATTTTTCATGCAAGAATTTATCCTCTGTGCATGTATTTATATATGTGTGGACGTGACGTGTGGAAGGAATTATATGTAGGGAGGAATATAGATCAGTGGTAACTACAGTACTCTCGGTCATTCTAAAGCCAAATGTTCAATCATTACTATTATTTCTCAACATCTAATTTTTATTGAGGAACAGCGCGTGGATCTGTAAAATCTCTTCCTGGGGAACATGTCATATTTCAAATGAGTAGAAGTATCTCTGGAGTAGAGGTACTGTATAGATACTCCTTACTAATGTATATCAAAGTTCAGGGAGCAAGTTATTATGAGCATGAGCTAATGAGTTGACGTTGCCACGGCCGCGACCAGAATGTTATAGTGACTTTAGGGGTCGCTGGATATGTACTTAAGCTGCCTTACTGAACGCATAAATGTGCATCTTATTAATGAACCAGCTGAGAGTTCCAATTTAAAGTTATGCCCACTGAAGCAGTACTTTGATCTATTTTAGAGCAGTAGAAATTTGAGGGTTGGCGTTAATGAGTGCACTGAAGCGCCTTATGGGAACTTGTTTTGAACATTGCTTATGTTGCTCAAATACATACATAGTATGTGCTTAAGTAGCCAATTAATGTTCGATGCCGGTGTACTTGAGAGAGCTGAAAAAAAAATTATGTGCTTACTATTTTGCTCCATTTCATCCCATTTGTGTTCCTCTACTTGCCAGTGCGTGTGCAATGCAATAAAAGATAAGCGCACGCATTCTAACTAACCTGTGGAATACATACTCCTTTGAATGCATGAATGAGAATATGACAAAGAGTCAAAAATGGTAAGTGCCTTTAGTGAGTGATAGCCCCTGCTGCAACGTTGTCTTACTTGTAGCTACATTTTTTTCGGACTTTTCTCAATATTTTAACTAAAAGTCTGTAATGTACACATGCGATCACTGGAAGTTGGTTTACCCCTCAAAAAGATAAAAATAGTCAAGTTTATGGGCCGGACGTACATATACACAGGAGCACGTAAAGGCGTGTGGGATCATAATTGACGTGGATTCTTGGTTAACATGGAAAAATCCTAATTTGATGCCAAATATGTTCTTTGTAGAATCGTAGGTTAAAATTTATGCAAGAAAGGGTCTGAATTTTGATTCGTACATCCTTTATTTGTTTAAAGTGCACCACATTCACTCACACGTACATAAATCATAATATAGTGTAATTATGAGCATATCATTTATCGGATTACGTTGAGTCAAGAGTTTAGAAACAATAATCACTTTTGCGCTTGCTCCTGCTGTGCTGACCATATTATAAAGTTTACTTGTGACTTTGTCCGTGTATGTACCCCACATTTTGAGGCCCATACGATAACCCACTATCTCTATTTGGAATTGTGTACGAAGTTGATATTTGATACTAAATGTAAACTCAACGAAAAGGTCGTATATGCCATTTGTTCTTCAGCTCACACGTACAAGTCATTTTCACTAGTTTATGCCATTATGTTAATTACTGTTACTCAACAATATTTTTAACATCCCAGTGATTTTGCACAATTGCATGAGTAAATAACCTTAAAATTAGCTACCATATAGATATGAACACTCTTGAACATACCAAATGTGAACAAAGCTCCATTATGAGATGGAATCCACTCATATCTCATTACCTCTGCGCATTTACTTTAAAGGGAAAAAATGTCAAGATAATGTGAGAGCAATGTGAGAGAATCTGTACTGTAGTGATTGTAACGTTTGTTTCACGCTCCATTCTTTCTTGCACAGACGCTTTGTACAATCTCAGACTTATATTATACTCCCAACAACTACCCCTCTGTGCAGACTTATGACATCATGGATATTATACTATTTAGTCTTGAAATATTTTCTATTAGGATATCTTAGAACAGACAATATGCTGAAACCGTGGCATTGAAATTGTGCACACACCATTATTGAATCAATGGCCGATTCCCTTTTGAAGCATCCACCCAAACCGAAGGGATCAAATGCTACTAACTTACAATTAGTACACAGAACGCTCATGTGTATACATACGTTCATTTCTCAAATGTTACTGATAAAGCTAATAAACTTGAAAACTTGTGACAACATTGTCAACATTCAGATATACGCTTTCAGCCCGAATTCGAGGACAATTTTCAAGTTACGCAGTCATTCTTAAAAACGTAATAGTATGCTTTTTATGTATCTGTCGCGTCTTCTGTCTCTGTCTGACTGTCTGCCATCTCTGTTTTTATTCATTGCTGGATTTCTCTTAGGATGAAAACAGCTAAACATCTCCGCCTCATTTTTAGATTGAACTGCATTTGACTTGCTTTGTTCCAGATTTGGTTCATACCCCTTATTAGAATGCTTTCTGAGTATAGATTGGATTGTTAGAGTAGTCAAACTAATTGTAGGTGATATTAAGCACTTTAGACACAAAAGTGTACATACCATAAGATTTAGCTCCAAACAATCCATGAATTTCTATTTGCTATTATTTCTTGAAGACGATATGTCATTGCTCTCTTTTCAATTTGTAAATAAGCTTCTGGGAATATATATACATACCGTGAATTATTCATCCTAACTCGCACGAATGTATGAAAAGTTTTATTATCCACATGCATGCATCTGAGAAGCAAACATAACATTTTAATCATCTTTAATCATCAGTATCAATACAAACCAGATTTTTTTCCCAATGTTATATAAAAATGCGGCGAAGATGAAAACAGTTTTTAAGGGTAACGATTGGAGTTAACTATAGAGAAGGAATACCGATAGTGTAATAAATTGGTGTGAGGGTTGGTCTCTTCTCTCTCTCTCTCTCTGTCTACAATAAAAATTTCAAAGGAGATATTATTCATGCATATGTCATGGGATTATGTAGTTATGTACTCGAGATGTCAGACAATATATAGTTCTGTGGGCCAGAAAGCAGATGCACATCAGGAATTGTTGTTGTTATATTTCAATGTTATTGACAAGGCAGCTATGTAGATATTGTTGAAGCAATAAGTTGAAGGGTAAAGTATAACCATGTACTTTACACAGTCAACTCTCAAGAATTTAAGCTACTATACTATAGTATAATGTAACACTTTATCTTATATAGGATTGCATACCCAAGTGCATGCTATACATGAATTTTTATGTATGACAACAGCCATATATAAAAGTGTAAACACTTATGTACAGAGTACTTTATAGTATATAAGCTATTGTTGAAGCTAGAGCAATAATAATTGTTTAAAGGCATCAGCCAGCAAGTGCTGGGGTTTATGATTTAGTTCTGAGCTCCGGGGGAAGGTTAACTTTTCACACTGTTTTGTCAGTGTTCATTCATATAAAAACTACCTATAATACTTGATGATTATAGCTGACTCTTTAAACTCTCCCCGTACTAGTGATATAGTTGGAGTGCTAGTTAATAGTCACTTAGGTTACTCACTTGATTCCTAGTTATCTCCTCGCATTTGAGCACACATGGACGCTGGGATATCAGACGGAGTATTTTTATATCTTTTGCTCAGCATGGCTTGAGGGTTTGCAAAATATTAGGAGGCAAAAGGAGAGTCTCTCGACAACAGTCAGTCGATTGTTCAACATCGTCAGTCTAGTAATTTATTTCGAGGAGGCATGTAGCACTGTCGTGAACTGTTCTTCTGGGTCTTGTTGGTGTCTCTTATTACTCATACGGCAAGTACATCATTTGATTCCCTACATTCCTCAACACTTTGAAGCACACTGTCGTCCTCGACCGAAACAACATATTATCCGCCTTGTTGGGAATTACGTGCAGATCAGCTACAATTTCGCATTCAGTCGCACAAACAAGGGTCTTCTTTTCCGCTCATCATGCATTACTAATTCCTCTAATCAATTTCTGATCTCGAAAAAGTTTTTGTGAGTGGGCTCATTTTGTAATGACTATAAAGCCTCATTTGTTCTTGGGAGGGGATGCGTAACGTGATACACTTGTGTCCTTTGGTTATTAGGTGGATTTTCTGAGGACTTATTAATTATTAATGGATATTTGATAGTCTCACCCGCATGAGTTTACAATTGGGCATATAAATTTGGACGTGGGCTCCTATGTAAGTAACCTTTACATGTTGTGGTTGTGACACCTCACAAGTTTCTCCTTGTTGTTGAGTGCTCCTTGGAACATTGGAAGTAACTACGTGAAGGAAAGTCACGCACACAAGTGGGATTTCGTAATAATGTGTCAAGACTTGGGGGAGCACTATATGAAAATTGTTTGATTTAATCCAGCTCTTGTGTGCTATTCTTGACAGGCTGGTGTGTGTGTGTGTGTGTGTGTGTGTATGTGTATGTGAGCGTGAGTATACGGAGAGTGTTTACATGAGGGAAGATGAGAAGGGAAGACAGTTGTCTCGAGTGTGATAATTAGGTTGAATAAATGTTTCCCACCGTTCTTTCTGGGTCACAGGAGAAAAATCATGAGTGGGGATAGTTTATCGGCTGGTATTGGAATTCTAGCGAGGAATTCTCTCAGTTCCTCCCGGCGTCAGAGTCAAGTTTCTCTTTTGGTGGATTCCAATTCCCCGGACTATTCCCATCATATCGATGATAGGAATTGGTCCTGGAGTTACTTGAGAGTGAGTGTCAAAAATAGCATAATATGAACTCACCATCCGTGAGTAAAGTCATATGAGTTTTTTTTTGTAGTGGAAAATTTTCTCCTTACCATTCAAAATTTGTTATGGACAAAATTTTTGACATGGAAACTCCTATTTCTAAATTCTGGAAAAGAAAATATATATCTGGCAATACATATTATATATACTAGAACTCAATGTAACTTTTCTTTCAGAGTAACTTCCGAATCAATGATTTAAGTGAACTCTACGACCGGTATGTACAACGACTTCAGAACGCCTACTACGTTGTGTTCCTCCTTCTTCAGATTTCTATCAGCCTGGCTTTGATTTGTATCCTTCTTGTTAGAAATCAGGTAATTTTCCTCTGGATACAAATAACAACTTTGATTTGCTCCCTCGCCCTGTCCATTAACCACAGAGTGGTTGTAATGCCTTGAGTTTTTTTTTCCTGACATACTTAATTACATGTTGGATTATTATTAGCATGATCTTGAAGCATGGAATGATCTTTAAGTACATGATCTTTTATTTATCTTTTTTTTTAGGACAACTATGGAATGGCTTTTCCTGAAGTAATTGTTCACGTGGTAATTTCCGGCTTTTGTGGTGTAGTGTTTTTTATAACCTATGATGAAAAAGTTTTCCGTTCCATCAAATCAGCACAAGTGGTAGTGTCAGTCTTAACGGTAGTTCTAATCGTGGGGGCTGACATTGGATTATCCACATATTTTTATGTACTACACGACAGGATTCGAACGCCGATTGCTTTCCAGACGCTGATCATTATTTACTTCTTTTTACCCCTTCCATCCAAATACCAAGCCATCATTCTTGGCTCGCTAGTCAGTATTGTTCACCTTCTGTTTTCCGGCTTATTTCTCTATGAGGAGGAAGACAATAAAACGCTTATGGTAAGTGAATGGATTTCATTTTATGTGTGTACAAGTATCTAACTATATCTATGTATAATTATATATACTAGTAATAATTATTCTTAGAACTGTGGCATGGTAGACTGAGTAGCTAATAATCCTTTTTAGTTCAAGGAGTCATTAAATTCCTGGTCTTTGTGTACATGGCCCGTTTTAAAAATACACCGGACGAAAATAGTAGGTGGGATTCTGGGAAACGGGGAAATATTTCCAGTCACTCATCTGCCGTTAGTATTTGCTATTTCAGTGATAGGAACATGCATCATAAATATAGCGGAAGAGTTGAGTCAATATAAACAAGCGATAATTTAATTCCTGGCAAAGTCAGCGGCAACTGAAAACACACACAGTAGGAGTACAGGAAGGTATAGATGGTCATAGACGTTCATGGTTTAGTAGCTTGGTATCATAAGCACATGTTGAGTACACACGGGGGTTGTATAGACTCATGGAGAGTAAGATGACGAAGGTTTCCATCTTTTCCTTCTTTACACTTGGTTAACCCTGTTATTTAGTTTACATTGTATCCTTGTTACTAATCAAAATACTTTGTTTCATGAGCTGCTCCTTTTTATCTTATTACTTGATTATTTGTAATATTTTTTTCCCCCTTTTTCAAGATCCTATGCATTATTTCAAGCCTAACTCACTCCCTAAGAATTATTAGTCTTCACTTCACACGTCGAATCATACAATGAAGTGTATCTACATAAAGCTGAATTTGCACAATAATTTCATTGAGGGTTCATACATTTTTGTGATTACGCTCTGCACGGTATGATGTGACGAGATGACCGTGCACGTGAAGGTTTTTGCGGATGGGCTGCACCATGCATGACCACTATATATGAGGCAGTCACGTCAGTATCCCCAACAAAATTGTTACTTAAGCGGACTTGCTAAAATGTACAAGCAAAACTTACGACAGTATTATATCATGGCTTATAAAAATGGAAGTGTTAAATTCGGAATCAGACCTCATATTTTGTACATTGTACGCTGCCATCATCCCATGTAGTCGGCTGCAGATTTGGATGTGTGAATGCCGATTTAATCAACGGCAGCAAAGTTTAATTCCAACCCATTAAATTTGCTCGAAGTTTTTTGCACCATTTTTTTTTGTGTGTGCACGAGAATATGAATATATTATAATTGAGTATCCAGGTGGGTAAAAAAAATTGACAAGCGTATGGACGGATGTTCACAAGTTTGCAAACTACTCTAGAGCTAGCTCACGTACTTGTACAGATATGTAGTGAGGATGATCACGACATGACAAAAGAACTGTTGTGAAATCCAGACAAACTTACAGGAGTAGTAAATTAAGATAATCGTTTGGGTACAAGATTCTCTTGTAACTAACCTTGCAAAATAATTTTAGGAGTTCGTTATTGCATTATTCATAGTGTGTGGGCTGGTATTTCATGACAATACTAATATAAAAAAAAGCATAAAAAACGCTTAAATCCTGGAATAATGAACTTCAGCTCAGCCATTTACATTTTGCCGGCTTAAAATTAATTTCTGGAATGGATGAATGGAAATAGCTAAATCATTGATTTTTCTCTCACTTTAATGTTTCTTAATGTAATTATTATAATTTTCATGTCAAATGTACATACAAACGTGTGATTATTTTCCAGGTTGTAGCCGACTTGGTTTACTACTTATGTGGTAACATTGTTGGGCTGTATTCACAACTCTTGAGTGAGATTACCATCAGGAGAGCCTTCCTGGATCGTCGTGGTTATATTAAAAGCACGATCAAGAAAAAATATGAGAAGGATCAAGAGGTAAGCACTAGTCCTAAAATACAAGGTCTGCATATTGTAAAGTAATCTCATTTCGAATCATTTCGAGGAAATACAGAAAGCTGCGACAGGACGGCAAGATGCGCTGTTGAATTTACAACTACATAATAGAGCAGAATGTATGCAAGATGAGGCATTTGCAAAGTTAATTAGAGGTAATTATATAATCACGATTAGAGTAATCGGTAAAAGTACTCAAACTGACCAGGAACAGGCAGATTACATATGCAGGATAATTTTGTGTGAATAAATTAAAAAGGAAAAGATTTTTAAAAGCTTCCCTATTTACTTGAGGTCAAATTTTCGATTTTATGTTCAAGGTCTGGGGTTTATGACACAAGAGTAACTCAGTTTGTCCTTGTATCCCCCATATGCCTGTAATAAATGTAAACAGTGAATATTTGAGTGTTGCTAATTTTATTCAGTATCTGGAGACCCAAGCAATGCTCTCAATCACGCCAGAATTTTGATGAAAGATTTAGAACGAATTTACAAGAGCTCACAATTGATATATGTACATATGTACAAGCAGCTAATGTTGAGGATATTTCGAATTAATTGCTAGAGATTTGTGTGAAATTTCTCTGCCATACTACCATTTAGCTTTGATATGGCTTGGTTATTCTAGTCTTAATACAACTATTCATATTTGTTTATTGTAATAAATGACACATGCCAGCTATTACACTAACTGATGGGCTAATGGGACAAAAAGCTCTGCGTCGTGAAATTTCTTTTTTTACAGCACAAAATGATTGTAAGACTGGGTAGAAATTAATTACACCTGTAATTTATTGATTACAGGTTTTAAAAGTAATTCAACATCAGAAGTAATGGGTATAGTTTTACAGATAAGTACTAGACGATAATTATTTTGCAGAGCCGTAATTTCATGGGAGGGTAAAAGTTTTATGCGTTCACCTGCAGACTGAGTTAAAAGAAGGTGTAGTTTGCAAACCCAGATAATATTCAGTAGCTTACTACGTACATCTAGATACATGACAGTAATAATCCACGTACAGTCAGGTATCTAGTATTCTCCAACTGATAAGTTACTCTTCGCCTAATTACTACATGCCTGCCCTGTTATTGGAAACATCGTACTCAGAGGGCATAATCCCATTAGTGTCAAAGATTGAATTATTTATAAAATAATTTGAATGGTCTTCAAAACTTATTATTTGGGACTTAATTGCAAAGCAGATCTGAGAGCAGATAGCAGGGATTGATACAAAAGGGAAATGAAAAATGTAACGTCTAATGCATTAATCATTAATGAGTGAGGTTGCCAGTTGCAAAATATTTAACATGAAATACTGTAGGTGTAACAAATTTCGTTGTCCCTTTTACAGGAGCAACTGTTGCTGAGTATCCTTCCCAACCACATTTCTACCAAAGTAAAAAATGAGCTTCTGACCGCGATAACAACTCTAAAGCAAGATCAATTGACGAAGAAGCACAGCTCATATGGCTCTGGTCATAGTGAGCATCGTCACTTATTCCATCATCATCACAAGAACAACCGCAAACCGAAGACATTAATGCAGAAAAAACCTTTTAGGTAAACACACGTATGTGTGCTGTAGGGATTTCATGAAAAATAAAAATACATCAATTTTTATAAGCAGACTACTATATTTCAATATTTCTCCAATGACCAGAAAATCTACAATGACTTACTCTTGAACTTCAATGGTGATTGATTTTTTTGATAGCAATCTCTATGTGGAGAAGCATACAAATGTGACGATTCTCTACGCTGATATCGTCAACTTTACCCCCTTGACTGTGAAATTAAAAGCAGATGAACTTGTGGATACACTCAATGAACTTTTCGGACGTTTTGATGAGGCAGCAGCGGTAAGTGGAACTGGAAACTAGATCTTTTATACAAGAGCTGAGATTTATTATTTATTTCCAAGCATGATGGAAAATCTTGCCCAGCCCCAGCTACTAAAATAAAATTCTGGAAAGTGCATTTAAAATAAATTACAATAAACTACGTATATACTAACTTCCTGCAGAATTTCAATTGTCTTCGGATCAAGCTCCTTGGAGACTGTTACTACTGTGTGTCAGGTATCCCCACACCTACCCCTTCCCATGCAAAAAATTGTGTTCAGTTAGGATTTGAGATGATTGAAATTGTAAAAGATGTTAGGTAAGTCCAGAATTCACATTTGAAAATTTAAATTAATTATCCATTGACGTCAATGGAAAGCCCTCTAATGCTGCTGGATTATATTACAGAGAAAAGCTAAATGTCAGGTTGGGAGTGGATGTGTCCATGAGGATTGGAATCCACTCGGGCAAGATTTTAAGTGGCTTGTTGGGAATCTACAAGTGGCAGTATGATATTTGGAGCAAAGATGCAACCATTGCAAATCATATGGAACAATCAGGAAGAGCAGGGTTAGTACACTCAATGTTCATGATTCATTCTTGTTGCCGTTAATATGTTGATATTTTTTTTACCATTAATGAACTGTTCAATCGCATGACTTCATAATGTAATCCTCTGCCAGGCGAATACACATTACAAGACAAACTAGAGATTTTCTCGGGAATGAGTACTCTTATGAACCTTATCATGGAAACATGCGAGATAAGTATTTGGCGGAAAATGACATAGAGACTTTCCTCATAGTCTCTCCTCACGGGGTACGTTTACTTACTGATAATTACTAGCACTTGAATTTATGCAAACGTCCTTTACATAGTATATAATTTGTACGTAGTCTTACTTATACTTTACTATAAATTATCATGTTGTACTTAAATCCAATATACAATATTGACAGTTGAATCACAACGACGATACATTTCACGAGGAACCATATAACAAGGCAGTCTTCAACCGTGGCACTTCAAATGCCCCTGTCCTCAAGAGACAGACATCGTCCATACAGAAGTCGCTCGACATTAGGGTTAGTATGATATACCATGCAGTAGGAAATTAATTATATTTATGAGACATACTTTACTGGGAAATTTCCTTTCTGTCTGACACATGTTTGTACTTGATAATGTTTACAGAAAAAATCTAGAGTCGCCAGATCTGAGGCCGGAGTAGAGGGTGTTGAGAGTTTCCGTAATTTAATGTGAGCCCCATCATTTTTCCTTTGTATGCATTCTGACTTGCGTATATATAAAAATATTTTCTAGTTTTTTTTAAAGGTCTCAGGTGAATGAAAAGATGGCCAAGGCAATTGATGACATGCCACTTCGGAAAATTGAGTGAGTCCCTTGCCCTTAGAACAATTTTCGATTAAGTAATCATTTTAATTAGTCATGCAAAAAATGTGTTAGCTGATTTTATATGTAATGTATATATTTCATGGAAGAGCTATCTGAGTGTGTCATTATTTTTGTACATACACTTATTAACGTGTGTGTCTTTTATTAATTACTTTAATAGCCAATGGTGTGGGAAAAAGCGTGGCAGTATTACTCTAAATGAGACTCCCATCCTGATGACGTTTAATACATTAGAAATGGAGATTCAGTTTCAAAAACAGGGGGATCCACTCTTCAAATATTACATTGGGTGTGCTCTGTTCGTCCTTATTTGCATTGGCATTGTTCAGGGTATCATTATGCCAACGTAAGTTTTATGAGCTTAGTAATTATATATCTCTCATTGGTGCAGTGAAAGCCAGAAGATGTTCCAAGGAGATGTAGAAGGGCTTAATTGACTTAATGAATATTGCAGAAATCATGTCGTTCTATGGATTGCCTTCGGAGTTGGCTTCAGTTTCCTCCTCTCAGTTTTCCCATTTGTTTGGGTCGGCTACTTGTGGAGTCGGATGAAGGACCCACATCGTGAGTTGGATCGTATCCCAGAGCCGAAAAGTCCACTTGTTCGTTTCTTTTATACAGCATCCATACATGTTACCAATAGTCTGCTCATTCGTACGCTTATCTACTTAACTGTTTCCTTACTTATCTCAACGTTTGCCATAATTGATGTGGTGAGTACCCTTATTAGTATTCCAAATTGTTATGACCATGACTGTATACATTTCAAAATGAGAGTTATAGGTATAGCTAAATGCTTCAAATGATTATTCTCAGGTGGAGTGTGAGACGGAGCCTGAAAGTGGGAGAAATGAAGACTGTCAATCTCCATGGGTAACCAATTTCGTTAAAGCATTTTTACGGTAGAACTGTAACCCACTTTAGGATCTAATTGCCCTCTCAATTCCATTTCAGTACTTTACTTATAGTTGCGCCTTAGCGTTACTTTTGGTCAATGGCTTCTTTCGGATAAATTACCTTCTCAAATTACTAATGTGCGTAATCTCATTAGGCATGTATAGCCTAACTATGTTCCACTTTCGAAGGAACGTTTTTGATGTAAGTGTCAAATTTACAAAAGTTATGAACGTACATATTTTATATTGAACCTTGGAATTGAAAACAAATTTGCTAAAATTTTGGTATGTTTTTATTTCTCATAGGATTCCTTTGGAGCAAGCCCCGCTCTGTCCCCTGTGTGCTCCCACATAATTTACCTTGTGAAAATCGTTTTGTACTTGCATTTTATGGATAGGCAGGTGAGTGTAGCAGAGGGTATTATTAAGGTGTAGATATGGGGGAAATAATTTAATACAAAAGTGATTGCATGTCGTGAGAGTTAATTTGTTTTATGTAATAGATGGAGTATATTAATCGCCTTGACTTCGTGTGGAAGAAGAAACTCACGGAGCAACATCAGGAGGCGCAACTTACACATGAGATCAACACAATACTCATACAAAATATTCTTCCTCTTCAAATCGGTATTTCACAGAACATATAAATACCTAAATAATTATATTATGTAGGAATTTAAAATAAGGTTATAATATATTTACTTCAGAAAAATTTAGAAAAGAATGAAGTTAGATTGAAGATGATGACTGGAATTGAGATGTGTTTATTTTTATTGAAACCTTGTTTTTATTACAGCAAAAATATATATGGACCCGAACCGTTCTAATGAAGGTCATAATAGAAGCTACCAAAATATTTCTGTGATGTTTGGTAAGATAGATTCTGAGTACTTACATATTTCATTATAAGCCTTCAGATCATAATCTTGATGCTGCAGGCTTATATTTGTAATCAAATTTAATTTATGGTTGTTGTAACTTTCAGCCTCGATCCCAAACTTTATGGATTTTTATGCTGAAAATGATCTCAACGACCAAGGCATCAAGTGCCTGCAGTTACTGAATGAAATCATTGTAGAATTTGATCAGGTTAGTTTCATCTTAAATTTGACACTTAAAGTTGGATTTGTTGGGTTATTTAATTACTATTTAAATTTTTATTTGGAATTGTTTTAGGCCTTGGTAGATTTTGACGAAGTGGAAAAGATCAAAATAATTGGAAGCACATACATGGCCGCATGTGGTCTAGAAGTACGAGACCCTGGACGAACTTCAAATGCTTCTGTTACTTCCGAGTTAGTAATTTTGAGTAATTAATATTTCATGCATGAGCCCTAGTAATGTACAAATTAAGCAGATACCCCAAGGTATTTTATTTTAATTCACATTGACTGCCTTTTTTGCCGCAGCAGCTACATGCCGTCAATGTATTATCAGCAGGATCAGTCAAGTGACGTAGAGGATATGACACGACGACGGAAGAACCTTTTGGTTTTGATCCGTTTCGCTGCCTCCATGATGCTTCGTTTGCAAGGAATAAACAAAGATGCATTTCAAGACTTTCAGCTTCGTGTTGGTAAGACATAGAAGGAGTGAATTTGATATTTATATAAAATACTCCAATAAATTGAATAATTTCACTACGCAAAATTTTGACTAAAAAATGTGCAGTTTAGACTGATCTTGACGCTCGTCAAATAACATTTTGGTTAATTATTTTCTAGGTATCGACTGTGGTCCAGTTGTTGCTGGTGTAATTGGGGTTCAAAAACCATTGTATGATATATGGGGCGATACTGTCAACTTAGCTTCAAGAATGGATTCAACCGGGCTTCCAGGCAAAATTCAAGTAAAAATGCATTATAAATTAAGGGAGAGATTTAACAGATAGTTGCTTTCAATTAAAATTAATTAAACTTACTTAACCGCAGGTTACTGAAGCCAGCGCTCAATTGCTAGCCCAAGGTGGAATAAAGTGTCAGCCAAGAGGTTTGATAATGGTGAAAGGCAAAGGTCCAATGAGTTGTTACTTCGTTCGATTAACTGAACATTTCCACTTAGAGTATGAACCGAAACCAGAGGACAACAAAAGTGAAAGTACGAAACTGTGATGATTTGCAAGCACCGTTGAAAATTCAAGTACAAAAATTGTGGGATACTGTAACAAAGTATACCGACAAGGAACGAAGTGAAAACATTTGGAAGCGGTATAAACGCTTGAGAGGAGCAAAACGTTTCCCAAAAGTTTTCCAATCCTTGCTGAACGTACATGTGGCCATTTTACCCGGGGGAGAGTTCTTCTACGGCTATGCTAAAATAAGATGTGTAAACATGTGAAGTTGCAAATAAGCTTGCGGAACAGCACAATTTACCAGTCTTTTACCGTTCTACTCTCACTGTGTTTGCTGTTGTGTTTGTAAGAGTTTTCGAGCATTTGTTTTACACTGGATTGATATTGACTGGAGATGAGTAAATAAATTATTAGTTGATATTATCTGCTTGTATCTCCTCAATCCCAATTTTGCAAAAAAAAATATTCTAAATAAAATAATTTTAAAACAAAGTATGGTTTTAAAATATTCATTCACATGTTCAGACTAATTTTACTTATGTTTATTCTTCTAACGAAAACACAATATTTTTTAATAATTCCTCAGGTCGGTTGTCTTAATTTTCCAAATTTTGTTCTCCGAATAGGATCCAATGTAGGAAAATTTATCTCCAACTGTTATTTGAGTAACTGCTATCATCTGCATTGAGGAATATTAAATTAAACGATGTCTCTTGTAATTATTGCACTGACTGCTGGTAATTGGCCAAGCATGTTAAATCTACTTACATTTTTTTCTTTTGCTCTCAAAACAGCCAAAATATTTCCATTCCCATCAACTTCGACGATTGTTGCTTTGTCACTCCAACCAATTCCGAGTGGACCGAAGTGGGTTATCTGAAAAAAAAAACGCGAGAAAGGGCGTGAAAAACGTGAAAATAAACAGTTTTCTTCATTTATATATATATATTTTAATTGAAACCCGTACCGCTGCATCTAAAATATCCATGAACGGGCCGCCGACAATGTTGGTTTTCACAAAAGTCACAACTTTTGAGAGTATCCATTGCATCCGTCCTACAATCCTATGTAATATTCGGTATCGACCTACCCAATCCACCTGTAAAATTTGAGACTCCAATCAGTTAATAGCAGAATGCCGAGTATCCATGTTAAGTATCTAAACATTGCATAAAAATATTGTTCTTCAAAAATTCAAAAAGCTACCAAAGGCATTCTGCCGGAGAAGAGAGCAATGTAATATCCACCCCTTCCATTTGGTCTGATATTGTCTGGTAAGCCCGGCAAACCATCGACAAAAATGTCACTAGTACCAGCTTTGGGACCCTTTAGGTAGTATCTTTAATTCAAAAGGAATGTTTGCAAAAATTAATTTTTACTGGCGGAACTCTGATGTATACAATTTGTTTCAATAATAAATTGCTTAAAACCTCATTGTCCTTCCATAAGGAGACTCATTTACTAGAACGAAATCTTCGTTATCTGATAGTTGAACTCCATTTGCAAACGATATATTGTTCAGAAGGACTGTTATTTCCTTTGTTTTGGGATCATACTTCATAAGTTTTCCGTTTGGATGCAATACTTGTTTCAGCATATCTGCTTCAGGTGTGTCAGACAAAATTGAGTAGTAAACAGTTCCATCTTTTGCAATATCCAAGTCATCGGCAAAAGTCTGTACTGGGCCAGTCAAATATGGCTCTGTCGTCCCTTCAGTATTCAATATTTTAAAATTAGTTACGTCAGATATAAACTTGCAATCATATTTTATGGGATGCTTCAACATTCCATTAACCCTTATTCACAGCTCCGCATAATTATTACCTGTTTTTAAGTCGAATGCTATAATCCCTCGGTGAATGTCTGCAAACACCAACTTTCCGTTTGAATCTTTTCGAATGCCGACAGGTCGCGAACATTTGGAGTTCTGGGACGAATCTATTGAAATGATACGATAAAAATGTGGTTTTTTTAATTGAAAAAATATAATTTATTATATTATTATGACTAACTGTGACTGACTCTTGAGCTCAAAAGCACACGGTACACCAGTGCTTCCTAGAAATTTAACATCAGCGCCATCTCCTTTATCTTCAACTTTCACCACCTCAGAGCTTTCAACCCCAGTGTATAAAACGTTACCCTCAAGAAATAAAGATTCTGGACCCACGAACTGCCCTTCAATGAGTATCTCTGCCTTGTCTAGAATACATTTTGGGGCTAATTTTCCCACAAGAGGTTTAGGTCCTGCGACCCTGCAATTAACATTAGAGATTTACATTTAAGAATTATGTTTAAAAGGACTTCTGAATCTGTGAGTGTAGGTCTTAAATAGTTCATTATAAATTGTATCAGATTTTCTTTTACCTGAGAGGTTTAAAATCATAGTGAGGAGGAATTCCAGGGAGGAAGGCCAACAGAAACGTGACTGCCGTAATGTACACAAGTAGGCTTACTGTACATCTAAAAAATCTTACTATTAACATGGTTTTTATGAAACGCCGCTACAACCTGTAACTAGATTATGTTTTAGGTTGAGTAGGATTTACAAATAACACTGACAGTTCTTTAGTGAACTACTGTAAATTCACGTCTGATACCTCCCATAAAATCTTCACAGTAGAGTTTGCCTACATTAGGTATGAAGTGAACACTTCTGAGATAAACTAATTGCTTCATTTTGATTAAAACTGTTTATGTAATTGATTGGTAGATTCAATATGTTATTTAAGGTGTGACTAGCTAATAGTTGTTGTCTGCAGTACTATAATACGGTAAGTAATTTAACAGATAAGAACCTCAACTCAGACCACAGTGAATTTTTGTACGAAGAATAAGATATCCAACCTTGAATGACAAAAAACAAATGAAACAGCATCCAACCTGGAATGAGAGAAACTATAAAACATGCAACCTTGAATGCATTGAGTCAGAAAAGCAGTGACATTCAATTAATTTTCATGGTCAAAAAACTTAGAACCTTCTAAATCCCTTTTCCCAGCTGAACTTACTTTTAAGCAGACATGTCCAGCCTTCGAAGGCTAGCCTTCAATGAAGGCTTCATTGAAGGCGGAAGATGAATTTTCCAGAGAGTTGGGAAGGGAAGGAAGTATGGATGAATTAATTCGGGAAGGCTAATAAAGGCTTCCTAAAATTAATAGAAAACGGTAGGCGAAGGAAGGACATCTGTAAAGAAGCCCTCTGCTATTTAAAAGGCTTCGCGCGTACAATTAACGATAATAGATCGTCACAAATAAAACAATGAGAGTGCTACTGAAAACTCAGCAAATTCATGATGTACATAGTTATATATAATTATGCACAATAAGAAACCGTAACCGCTTATTGACATACTCATGGAATTTATGCTTCGGACGAACTTGAGTACGTTTGTTTAATAAAAAATACCTGGAAATCATGCAATTTTGAATTGTAATGCTGATTTTAAGGTGTTTGACCTGCAAAAGGGTTGTCTAAATTCATTGCTATGGTATTTCGTGTTATGAAGGCTGATTGGGAAGGAATGCTGGTTGTTTTGAAGGCTGAAGGCTGGAGGCATTAAATTAATAAACGAAATAATGCTGAGGGAAGGTATTATATTTTAAATGCTTCATTTAAAAGAATGATGAAGGAATGCGTTTTTTCAAAAAATTGCCTTCGAAGGTTTGAAGGAAGGCTATTTCGTTTGGACATCTCTGCTTTTAAGCACAACAGTTGCAAAGGATGGATATTACTTTACAGTTCGGGATCTCCGGCAGGAATCGCTCGAACTTGAACGGAGCTATAACTTTAAGTGTATGTCAACGTCTGATAACGTGAACAGGCTATAGATGCACACTCTCATGAGAGATGAGAGCAACGCTCACACTCACTCACATGAGGACTACGATGTACACTGTATGAGGCGAGCGCTTGGCAATTTCTTATGCGCTCATTAAAATGAGCATGACGGTAGAACTTACGCATACTTTAATCACGAAGTGAGGACGAGATAGAATTTATCGCACTCACGAGACGTTCAAACACGTAAATAAATAAAAACTATAATGCTAACTCGCGTTCGGAGTATTATCTGTGCAGCTTTCTTCCTTCGGTAAAAAGTTAAATACCTGTTGTGTATTATTATCAATGTCTATTTAAATTCGTGTTAGAAACAGAATCGTGTTATTTTAAACAAGAAAATATTTTGTGTAACATATAACATACCGCCACAATTTCGCCGCAAATTTGTGAGGTAGCGTGAGAGCGAGGAAGATGCGCTTCATGGATAATGAGCGCGAGGTGAGGGTGAGCGAAATTAAACTGTTCATCTATGGAACACGGACGTTATTTGCAAATACTTATACTGGCTCACAAAGATAAGCTTTCTGCCCATGAGATTACATGATACCTCTCACTACTTGTGTGAATGTTTAATTGTCAAACACATGTTAAAATAATGATTTAGAAAACCTCTAATCAAGTATTTATATATATACGGACATGTTTAGCGCACAGGACCAAAACAGCCTACGTACATATTTTATCAAAATTTATCCGCTGAATTTCATAGTAAATTACGTCGGAGCAAGGGTCATGTCTGGATAAAATCGTGAAGGTTAAAGGCAATTGGAAGTGGGCAAAGAAAATTAACTCAAAACTGCATTAAATCCTAAATGGACTAAGTCTATATACCTATTTGGAGCAAAACAGACTAAGGCGAAAATTTTTGTGTATCATTAATTATCCCAACACGTAAACAAAAATGCGCAAAATATTCTGTTGGTTATAATAATTGTATTATTACATCTACTGTATTATTAATCATTATTACATTTACGTCTTGTTTTACTCTTGATTGAGAAAAATTACTATGAATGATCTTATGAGGTACACAGTTAACAATATGGTAAAACTGTGTCCAACCATCCTTACCCCTGCAGAGTGGAGCTTTGACAAGGAGATCTGTTACAGTGATAATGCTCTGTATTCTTCTCAATTATAATTATTATCACAATTCACAATCGAACCCCACAATAACGAAATCCCATCGGATTACAATTTTCCATTCATGTCTTTTTGAGGAGATGTTTTTACAGGAGTTTACACTTTCCTGTTAGTGTATATTCCGGGGAGAATATCTCAATGTATGTTAATAGAGGAAATTACTTTAGATTGAGGTAGTCACTACAATATCGGTGCTGAAGAGGGAAAAGGGTCTACGTCCGCATGCTTTTGTACAGCACTTAGACCCTTTTGCCTCTTCAGCGACGATATGCTTTCCGTTAACTATAAAGTTTCATGTGCTTAATTTGAAAACCATTACTTTAATTTGGACCTACTTTGCGTTGTAGCAAATCGAAGTAGGTCCAATATCGGCTTATCGGCTATAACTGGATTTTTTATTGCTGCCAAAGCAGGAGATTGGGCTTTGTGGCAACAATGCCATAAAAGACATTGTTGCTCTTCAAGTTAAAATGATTAGGGTCTTGTTATTCTCAACCGTTTTAATCTGAGAAGATTTTAATCAATCCTATAAAATTTTGAAAAATGGTCTGACCGTTTTGGTTCTACGCTATTCATACAGTCTTTGGATAAATATTTGTTGTATACTGTATCTGTAGATACCGTGTTGTGATACTTGGAGATATTTCCAATTTGCCCGGAATTTATTCCTATTTCCTGTAAAGTATCCAAATCAGCAAAATTTGTTTGTTAAAATACGCAACTTTCCCTGATGACAGTAAACACGTGGAATCCTTGTTTGCATGCATGTACCTATGTACATATGTATCTATTGTCATACGATTGCATGAAGTTCAAACACTCTATAATGTAAACAATTAAAGTAATTAAATGGAAACTTGCGTTAAATCACTTAAGAATGGCACACTGTCCGCTGATTACAGACTTGTTGTTAGTGTATACACATTGTATCTATACATATATTCAATGCATAAAATAGAATCATTGTAGTCTCAGTTTAGTTACAAATGAAAATGGTTAACGCTAATTACAAATGCATTATTCTATTTCATAGTGTGACAGTAGTCAAAACAGAAAACAATGTAAATGCACGAGTTAATAAAGTAATTAAATATAACCAGTTCCACAATCTGTCCAGTGGTACACCGTCACATTTTATCTCTGCATGACTACATAATGTCCAGAATGTAAACCTTGTCATAACTGAAGTTGACGTGCGGCTCAAATACCATAGTCACATTGTTCTGTGCATCTTGTGACATTGTCATATTTGATCTGCTGAGCCTAATGACTAATGCTAGATATCACATAAAATTTGCAATGAATAAGAAAGCATGTGACAACAATTATTTAATATTTGCAAATACAGACATAGCATCACATTACGTATAAGTATACGTAACATGGTTCGGCCTCGGAGACAAAAGGTTTGAGAGCACATGACAATCCCACAATCAGAAATCAACTGTGAACCCTGTAATTTACAGTAACTATACATAAAGCTTTATAGCGGCATTAATTTGTTAAAACCTATGTACTTCTGTTAAGCGGGAAGCACGCGTTATGTTTCATATGTGAAAGCTTAATTATGATCCTCAATCAGCGATTAAGCTATCTCTGAAATTCTCGTGACCACATCTGGTGAAAGTATATAAATGCCTTAATTCTTGGTTGATGATTTAAATTGCAGTTGGGATCTTTGTGAACATAACTATATAAGTTTAGTTAGAACCGTAGATTTGATCATTTAATTATGGAGTCCTTTTGTGGGTCGCCATTTTGGGTGAGAATCCCAATGTTATTAAATTAAAAACAATATCCCAATAAAGTTGCAAACAATAATTTATCTCTGTTTTAGGACTCCAACGTCACATGGAATACTGACAGTCCAGACTTCACGCCTTGTTTTGAAAAAACCGTCCTCGTTTGGATACCTTCCGGCTTCCTCTGTTTATTCGCACTTTCTGAATTTCATTCAGCTTTCAAACTGAATCAGGGAAGGATCCCAATAACACTTTTAGGAGTCCTCCAAGAAGTAATTACATTTGCTTTAATTATTCTCAAAATTACCCAATTCGCATTTGCTTTCCGGGAGATAGACGACCCCCTTAAAGAGCTGTATCCTGTGGATCAGGCAGAGCCTGGCATCAAAGCTGTAACGTTTGTAAGTTCTTATACCATCTCAATGTTACGGCAAGCCTTCACTATGCATGAAAAATGTCGTACCCCAGAGAGTAAACTATGAAATTAAAATCGATTTCAGGCTTTGGCATTGATCCTCCAAATTTACACCAAGAGAAAAGGAGTGCACAGTTCTGCTGTCTTATTCATCTTTTGGTTCCTTACTGCATTGTGTGCAGTATTTGAGTTCCAAAGCGCTATTCGGAGCTTTCCCTTGGGAGATGTGAGTACTCCTGTTATCATGACCTTATCACACTGAACAATATTTTAGATACTCGTAGTGTGTTATCTTCACTAACATTTCCGTTGTTTTACAGCAATATAATTACCAGAAGGTGTACACAATCATTACGCTGATAAGCTACCCATTAATAGTTATAGAGCTACTGCTGAATTTCTTTGCGGATCATTTACCAGTATCTAAATTTGATGACGATAATTCCGAAAAGAATGATAAGCCAAGTGAAAATGTGAGTAATTTACTAAAATCTTCTCTTCTTTACTCTACAATGTTCCAAGAATTCCTTTAAATTTCTGTGGTTGCTCTAATAGGAGCCCTGTCCCCAATTTCTGTCTTCATTTCCGAATCAATTCACTTACCAATGGGTGTACCCACTACTACGGAAAGGGTACAAAAAATCTTTAGAATTTAAAGATCTGTGGGAATTAAACGCCGAGGATAGATCTTACTCCGTGGTTGAGCGCTTCAACAAATACTGGAAACCAGATCTTAAGCGGGTTCAAAATTGGTAATATAATCTTGAGAATTCATAGGTTCTTTTTATTATTATAGGATTATTCCATTTTTCATTTAATTCTTAAAATACATACATACATACATGTGGATTGAAATTCTTGCGTACTTTGTAATTTAATACAAATCTAATGTTCTATAGGAATGCAGAAAATAAAGAATTAATCAAAATCTCTGCCTCTAATCAAGAAAAGAAGGATGCAAACACAAAGAATGTTAAAGTTGAGAAAAAAATTGCAAGCATTTTGCCTGCCCTTATTAAGGCAAACTATGGCATGTTTATTGTCGGTGCGAGCTTCAGACTTGTTCAAGATCTTCTAGCATTCGTTTCTCCTCAAGCTCTCGAGTGAGTTCGATAATATTTCACAGCTATATAAATTCTTTTGATGCGGATTTTTATCAGTGCTTGACTATTATTTATGTGAATTTGTGTTAAACTACAGCTTGCTTATCAACCATTTGAGCAACGATAGCGATGAGACATGGAAGGGATATTTATATATGGTGGCTATCTTTGCTGCCGTCATGACTCAAACGTTATGTGCTACCAATTATGCGCATAGAAATTACTTGACAGGAATGCGTGTTAGAGCCACGCTTGTGGAAGCGGTGTATCAGAAATCCTTATTGGTTTCCAGTGCTGCCAGGAAGGGTAAGCCTGAATGTGGTTATGTAATGATCAAGATAAACATTTTGGTAAACGTTGCTGTAACGGTCAAGGTTCTGTACTTTCAGAGTCCACCATGGGAGAAATAGTTAACCTAATGAGCGTCGACTCTCAGCGTTTCAACGATGTTATGTTGCACTTGAACAGCATTTGGAGCGCCCCAATGCAAATCGGTCTATCCATTTATTTCCTCTGGGGTCAGTTGGGACCGTCAGTTCTGGCAGGAGTAATCGTCTTGATACTTCTCGTACCAGTTAATCTTGTGATTGCCAACAAAGTGAAAGCACTAAAAGTAGAGCAAATGAAGAGCAAAGATGAGAGAGTGCGTTTGACAAATGAAGTATTAACAGGAATTAAGGTAATAGATCTTTGTCAACTGGGAAATTTGATACATTAAACCTTTGAGTTGAAAAAAAAATGCTAATGCTATAAGGTAGCGAGAATATAACCAAACATATAATTCTATGTGTTGATATAGGTACTAAAGTTATACGCTTGGGAGCCATCCTTTGAAGCTAAAATTGACGAAATTCGTCAGAGAGAAATCAATGTCCTTCGACGCACGGCATTTTTGGATTCGTTTGGAGTTTTTGTATGGTTCATGGCTCCTTTTCTGGTAAATATTGAAACGTTCTCTAGCAAATATAATTTTAGGCCTGAATTGTGAAACATGAGATAGGTCTGTCTATTAATTTTTGGATCGATTACTAAACTAGAGTAAAATTTGACTACAGGTGTCCTTAGCTTCTTTTTCAACGTACGTTCTTCTTGATGAGGAAAATATTTTAGATGCAAATAAAGCTTTCGTGTCCCTCACACTGTTCAACATCATGCGTTTTCCAATGAGTGTTCTCCCCATGTTAGTCATTCAACTTGTGCAGGTATGTTTTCTTTTAGAGAGTTCTTTAAGTTTGATTCGAGAGAAAAATGAAAACTAAATCGTTAATTTTGCAGACAGGGGTGAGCTTAAACCGACTTAACAAGTTCATGAACGCTGATGAAATTGATCCAGAATCAGTCTCTCATGAGCACCGTGACAAGGGTAAGCATACACATGCATCATCAAAATAAATTTTGCTTTACAGCTAACTCTGACCTAACTTTATATATACTTTCTAACACCTTAACAGGTCAAGTAGTTAGCGTGAAAGATGGGACTTTCTCCTGGGATGAAACCATTGGTACCCCTGCGCTACGAAACATTAACCTCAACATAAAGAAAGGCTCGTTGGTGGCTGTTGTCGGATCAGTTGGTTCAGGGAAATCTTCCCTTCTTTCTGCCATTCTTGGAGAAATGGAGAAGTTGTCTGGATCCGTCAATACAACAGTGAGTAAACTTTCTAGTTTAAGTTTAAACTTTTGGAATTTTATTCTTGGATTTATTTATTGCTAAAATGGTATTGTAGGGATCTATTGCATACGTGTCACAACAAGCTTGGATACAGAATGCCACTTTGCGGAACAATATTTTGTTTGGGAGAAGGTTCGATCCTACTTTCTATGACAAAATTCTTGAAGCATGTGCGCTTAAACCTGATTTGAAGATTCTTTCTGATGGAGATCAGACGGAAATAGGAGAAAAGGTAAACCTGCTTGATTTCACTGTATATATTCTTTGGTTTTTGAAAAGACATTCTCAAATAATATACAAGGTGTTTTTTATTGCAATTATTTATAAACATTTTAGGGTATCAATTTAAGTGGCGGTCAAAAGCAGAGAATTTCGCTTGCAAGGGCGGCATACAATGGAGCCGAGATGTATTTTCTTGATGACCCTCTAAGTGCAGTAGATTCTCACGTAGGGAAACATCTTTTCCAGAAGGTTATTGGACCCATGGGGCTGTTGCACAAAAAGACCAGAATTTTTGTAACGCATGGCATCACGTATTTGGCCCAGGTCGACAACATCATTGTTTTGAAGAATGGGGAGATCAGTGAGACTGGGACATTCCATGAACTCCTAAGCAGAAAGGTAATTATTTTCGACGGCGTTCGCTATGATTTCAATTCCATACTTTAATGTTATACTTTATTTTTAAAATAACAAGAGAACACACATAAAAAAGTATTTTGTTCATAGGGAGCTTTTGCTGACTTCCTGATTCAGCACGCAAGCGTTGAAGATTTAGAGTCTGCAGATAGCAGTGTTGTTAGACAGCTAGAAGAGGTCGTGGGTACGAAGGAGGAAGTCTTTGCCAGGCAGATGTCAAATAACCTATCTCTACGGTCAAAGAAAGGTCCCCCGTCCCTTGCCCGATCAGATTCCATTTGGTCCATGAGTAGCAAGGTAGATTTTCAGACAAGCTCCCCATTTCATGCAAGCGTTTTTGAGACGATATCTTATTGATTTTGTTTTCTACAGATGAGTTCCACTGTCGGAGAAGCTTTAGTTAACCCTGACGGCCAAGTCGAAACAGATATAGAACCCACAAAGTTGATAGAGACGGAAAAGACTGAAACTGGCAGTATTAAAACAGATGTTTATAAGCACTACATGAAGTCTATGAGCTTGAATCTCGTCCTGACGTCTATTTTAGCATACATTACTATGAGTGGTAAAAAAAAGTTCCAAAAGATTTCTGACATGTCAAAATTGTTTACATGAGAACTGGATTTTAACTTGTAAAAATTTCTTACTTTAGGTTTAAGTCTGTACTCTAGTATGTGGCTATCTGAATGGTCGACACTTCCGACCGTAAATGGGACGCAAGACATCGGAAAGAGGAACTTATACCTCAGCGTTTACGGTGGACTTGGAGCAGGACAAGGTAAGATTTTTTAACAAGTCATCAAGAGTGAGAGGGACATTGTTACTACAATCGGGTAATTGCAAGTATTCCTTTCAATGTTTCAATTTTTTCTCTTTTACAGCTGCAGCAGTTTTTGTGGCCAATATTACTATGTCCCTTGGATGCTTGAAGGCAGCAACATATCTTCAGAAGCATATGCTTTCCAGAGTTCTAAGATCACCTATGTCTTTCTTTGACACAACTCCATTGGGGCGTATTGTCAACAGATTTTCTAAGGATGTAGATGTGGCTGACAACGCATTCCCACAGATGCTCTACATTTGGATGTCATCATTTTTCCAAGTAATTAATTATGTTTAACAACATGAATGCACATCTACTCATTGAAGCTTCTCTGTAATAAGCGCAGATCTTGCCTTTCTAAACTGATCCTACATGACATGTACATGTACACTTTGTTATTGCAGGTGCTGAGTACACTCATTGTTATTAGCACTGGAACACCGCTTTTCTTGGTAGTGGTTATCCCTGTTGGAATAATTTATATTTTAGTTCAGGTAAATATTTTAACAGCATTTCGTTGACGATGTAATTAATGCTAAGTAAATATTATATGCCTTTATTTCATATATGTATATTTTTGAAATATGCAGAGGTTTTATGTGTCTTCATCGAGACAATTAAAAAGACTGGAGTCAGTTTCAAGGTCACCGATATTCTCCCACTTCAGTGAAACACTCGCAGGGACACCTACGATCAGAGCTTTTAACGTTCAGCATCAGTTTTTAATGGGACTGGAGAAAAACTTGGATCTAAATCAGTCAGCTAGTTTTCCTCTAATGTGCACTAATCGGTAGGCGGATATTTGATTTGCTTCATATTTTTACAACAACTTAGGATGTCATTAAATTTCCCAAATTTTTAATGCATGAACCAAAATAGCTAACTTATAATGAATTCGGCTTTGTTTTGTAGATGGCTTGCCGTTCTTTTGGAAAGCATTGGTAACCTCGTAGTACTTTTTGCTACTCTGTTCGCTCTGTTATCGGACATAGATCCTGGAACTGCTGGACTGTCTGTTTCTTACGCTTTAAGCATTACAGTAAATCTGAATTGGCTTGTGAGAGTCTCCCTGGACATTGAAACAAATATCGTTGCCGTTGAGAGAATTAAGGAGTACGGAGAAACACCTCAGGTAAAATAATAACTCAACCAGAGTCTCATGCTAGTGTGCAATTATTGGGAGGTACTTTTAGGAAGATATATTCACTTTTCAATGCAGGAATCCGCCTGGGAGTTACAAGACCAGAAGCCTTCACCAGAATGGCCCGAAGATGGAAATATTATTTTTAACAATTACCAAAGTCGATATAGAGAAGGTCTAGATTTGGTCTTGAGAGGTGTAACTTGTAGTATTAACCCTGGAGAAAAGGTAAGGCTCGTTTTGAAGTTTAATTTTGACCTGAATTACTTGTTTGAAGTTCAGGACAATTATTTTTAAAATCTACAAAAATGTGGTAATCACAAACTTTCAGGTTGGAATTGTTGGGCGAACTGGTGCTGGAAAATCCTCCTTAACATTGGGTCTGTTCCGTATAGTAGAAGCTGCGGGTGGCTCAATAGAAATTGATGGAAGAGATATTTCCCGAATGGGTCTTCATGACGTTCGAGGAAAACTGACCGTTATTCCTCAGGTATTTCTTAGATCTACTCCGCAGTTTCAAATTATATATGAAGCGTTCCTTAAATTGTGATCACAAGTATCGAAGTACAAATCATTGCAAAGTAAAAATCTTTGAACATCTCAAATCTTTATTTAGGACCCAGTATTATTCGCTGGAACATTAAGGCTTAATTTGGATCCTTACGGGAAGTATTCCGATGACAGTATCTGGCATGCATTGGAGTATGCCCACTTGAAACGATTTGTTTCAGAATCTCCAGGCCGTTTGGACCTCGTTGTGGGGGAAAATGGAGACAACTTTAGGTACGGTATCAGTTTTAATATTAATGCTTGAATATTTTTTAGCTAGTGTATTACCCCATTCAGTTTTTGACAAACAGTAGTAAGCGTGAGTAAGTTAACATCTGTTTATTACAAATTTCAGTGTTGGGCAGAGACAGCTGGTTTGTCTTGCTAGAGCTTTACTTCGAAAGACGAAGATTTTAATACTGGATGAAGCAACTGCTGCGGTTGACTTGGAAACCGATGATTTAATTCAAAAGACTATTCGTAGTGAATTCAAGGAATGTACCGTGTTGACGATTGCTCATCGATTGAATACCATCATGGACTGCAATAGGTAAATTAACTCCTCGTTAATTAATTAATCCGACCTTTGACTACGTTTGTGCAAACATGCTTTCGTAGGTTTTGAGTTTATTCAATCATTATTATCTAACTACATTGTGTATATGCAATGCATTTTTTTTACTGATTCTAGGATAATGGTTCTTGACAAGGGAGAAATTAGTGAATTTGATAGTCCAGACAATTTATTGAAAGACAAAAATACTATTTTCTGGGGTATGGCTAAAGATGCTGGACTTGCACCCACATGATTGATCAATCCAATGTACATTTAGAATACTCTCAGAAAAATCTGTTATAACAATTTATGAAGCTATGTTTTATAAGTATTTCAATAATATTTTGTACATGAAAATATTTATTATCGTAACAACTGCGAAAAGAAAAGGTTGAATCAAAGAACAAATACATTATGTGTACCTAAAATATGTCGATTTTTTCCTTAGGCTGCATCTTCAAGTACATATAAATAATATAGGCTAAATGACATGGCAAGTTAAATCCCAATGTTAATTTTAAGCCAAAACATTTTTTGGGACACTATGTCAAAAAGAATTGTTCCTAAAATGGCCCTTGGGTTAAATGGGAAAAATTGATCAAATTTTTTGACGTGCAACGTTAGGAAATTCGCGAACTCATTATTTTGGATTGTTACATTTCACACAATAATCTGACCAAACTTGTCTGACACAATAATTTCAGTATAATACAAAAATGGAAACTCATTTTTTAATTCAGAGTTGTAAATATTTTCCCGTCTTTCCTTCAAAATTTTGAAAACGAACTGATACTATGGACTTATCCCATGAGGACAAAATGGTAATGTCAGTATAATAAATGTTGAGTAGTGCAATAATTATTTTTGCTGCTGACAAAATGGTAGGACGAATAGACTTGTGGTAGAATTATTCTTGACGTACTTGATGGCATATTAAAACTGGAGCTTCAAAACTGGTTCCTATGGGTATAAATTTTGTCTTAGGATAAGGAAATAAAGTGATAATGAATCCCCCTGAAGTGTTTTCAGTTATTTTCATGAGATCCAGACTTATCACAGTTTCTCTTTCTCAGCTTAGCTCTTGATACAGTATTTCCGCAATAATTTTCCTCCCTATTTTTACCGGCCATGGTCATAATTCTCAACCTCAGACATTTTTTGTAGCTCTTTGGTACCCCAATAAAATCTGGAACAAATGTGAATCAAATTATAATTGAGGATACATTCTGAACGAGAATAAGACATGTCGTAAGTATATAAAATGCTTACAAAATCAAGAGTTACCTTCATATTTTTAAAGGTGTGACCACAACTCTTGGTGTAGATTGCTGAAACAAATTTACGCATTTTGGGTTTTGAAATTGGGGGCGGATGTCGTAGATACCCCATTATTTATATATGTACTATATTTTATAGATAGAAAAATAAGGGTTGTGTTGAATGGGGATGAGTTCAAATGTTTTTACACCCATAGAGATAATGCTATTAAAAGGGGGCTCGGGGTTCTTGACGTGGGAGTGGGACGCTTCTGGAAATCCTAAGGTTCTAATGTGAAGGTTGCAGGAGCCATGCCTGCGTACAGAGTACCGCGCATGGACGCTTTAAAAATGCCCCAAAACATTAAGTACCCTTTCACTTTTTACTCCAAACGTTGTACTGTAACCTGTTCTTGGAAGTCTCAGTTTGCGTTTTCGTGTTGAGACGATGTGGAACTGTCCATCGTTCTTACCAAAGACGATGTGTTTTAGTGTTACGTTCGAAACGCTTAGTTAGTGAATCCTACAAGCAATGGAATGGCCAGGAACGGGACCGCTCCGAATCTCTTATACCCGAAGTCACCAAAGAACTAATTGTAAGTTTTATTTGTTTTTTTTATTTCTCTCTTCCACAAAACTGGATGAATTCGAGTAAAGTGTGGGTTTCAGGCTGCTTTTCATTTTTGAAGTTTTTTTTGGTATAAGTTAACCATATAAACCAGATTTACTCCAGTAGTACATATTATTATCTTCGCAGGGACCGTGGGTAATTTGTCAACCTGAAATTCCTCCCAGAAATTTTTCAATGCGCATTTTTCATAAATGTCCCAAAAGAGGCACTTCGTTTTACGTTCTGAAATAAGATTTTTGAGCTCACATTTCGAAATACCATTTAGGAAAATGTCTTACAAAATTATTCTAAATTGAAAATTTTGAATAATTACATTTTAACGTGCAAATTTTGAGTGATTCAGGCGTCTAAATACATATAATAAAACAACAGCTTTGTGAAATTTTATCGTGATTTTCCATGTAATTCACATTTTTTTAAGTTGGCTAAATTTGTTCGTTAGCATTTTTAAGAATGTACACACCATGCCCAATTTTTCAAAAATTTCCGATGGGTTTTTCCCTCGTCCTGCCTCTGAAAATTCCCGTGTTAAAATGGGTTTAAAATTTGCAATTTAGAATAATTTTGCTTTCATTAAATCGCACAATGTGAGAGTAACGAACGCACCCCTACGAAAAAGTCCATGATTTTTGCTACTGAAACCGAATTTTACTTATACTTTATTTGTAGAAATCTTATATCTAGTAAGCTATCACCTCGTTTAACCCTATGATTAAGCAATTTATGAAATCGTGAGCAACCCATTGGAGGTAGAGCAAGGGAAATAAGGATTATGTTTAGTGGGAATAAGTTTGCGTTCTTTTATCACTATAGAGAAAATGATCTTAAAAGAGGATTCGTGGTTCTTGTAGTGGGAGCTCCTTCTATAAAACTTAAGGTGCCGATGTGATGGTTACTGGAGCCATGCCTGCGTACAGAGAACGGCGCATGGACGCTTTAAAAGTGTCCCAAAACATTAAGTACCCTTTCACTTTCCCACCCCTCCAAACGTTATACTGTAACCTGTTCCTTTCAAGTCTAAGTTTGCGCTTTCATGTCGAGACAATATGTATGTATCTGTCGATCGTTCTTACCAAAAGATGATGCATTTGCTACGTTTGAAGCGTTTAGTTGATCCTACAAACAATTGAATGGCCAGGAACAGGGCCCCTCCGTAGCCTCTTAGAGGAGCCACCAAATAGCTAATTGTGAGTTTTATTCGCTTCCTTTTAATTTTCTTATACCTTAGAACCGGATTCCTTCGAGTAAAGTGTGGTTTTCAGGTTGTTATTTTATTTATGCAGTTTTTTTGCTATAAGTTGACAACATAAAACATACACATACTTAGTAAATAGTAAATATTTTTGTCTTTGCGGGGAACGTTTTTCATTTGTCAAGTTCAAATTCCTCCCAGATGCGTTTCACTTTCACTAGGATAAGAATCCAACCCTTAACTGAAATGTGATTTTCGCCGATTTATGCCCACGACGGTGTGATATTCAACCCTCGCATAATAATTAGCTTTACAGAGACCCCCCTCCAATAAATTGAAATAAGCGTCAGAAAAAACAGGAGGAATCCTACGCTTATTTATGGCAACCCCCGCACAGTGTACTTCACTTCGAAGGTTCAGTTGAAATTCCAGGAAAAACGTGTATTCATTATCATTAGTTTATTCACTCATACTGACTGATTGTGAGTCTGTACAAAAATTGAGGTGTCCAGGGCCCTATTTCATAAACATTACAACTCGACAATGACAATTTTACAAGTACAAGTGTAAAAAAACAATTTACAACGAAGGACCACGATATGCTTTCGCAAATGACTGAGGTGTTTATGAAACCAAATTTATAATGACAATTCACAATTTGTCACTTTTTACTTGTAATTGTCGGATTGTAAAGTTTACGACATAGGGCCCAGGTATCAAGAGTGTTCACAAGTCTAAATCGAAGTCAAAATCCTACAAGGCTCTTTTTATCTTTTGTGGAACCTTCCCTGGGTGACAAGGTTAGGGCCGGAAGGGAACTATTGTCCTGCAAAATATATTATTGAATCAAATTAAATTTGCAATTATTTCATAACGTATCATTCAGTCCATGATTATGTCTCTTACTCTACAAAATAAAACATAAAGACTTAATTAAAATTAAGTTAGATTTATTAACTAACTTTCGATGTGGCGGTCTAAAAATTGATGTGTCCAGGGTATCGTGAATATGTACATCGAAGCCCAAGTCCTGCAAGCGTCAATTTGTTATTATCTTTTGTGGAATCTTCTCAGGGTGACAAAGTTAGGACCGGAAGGGAACTATTGTCTTGAAAAATATTTTATTGAATCAAATTCAATTTGCAGTCATGTAATCAATTATCACTCCGCTTATGATCAAATAATGTGTACGCGTGTGGGTAGTTGGCTCGTATGTGATAATTAAAATAATTCTGTCAATAAGTCTTCGATAGCTCATGTTATATGTTAATGAAACTTACATGATATATAGAAAAAATGCTCTTGCACGGTATACCTAATTGCTAATGGTGGGAGTGTACTGTATATACATATGTGACTCCTTGCTGTTTCTGGAATACTCAAGATTCCAATCGAATGTGATGGTTGCTGATGGCATGTGTGGTTACAACGCATGGAAGCTTTAAAAGAGTCACAAAACATTAAATACCTGTTCAATTTTGTCTCTCGGTATAAACCTGGACCTTGGAGTCTCCATTTGCGTTTTCCTGTAGGTCGAATTTGCGCATGTCTTTCGTTCCTAATTAAGACTACGTGTGACGGGGCTACGTTCGAAACGTTTAGTGGACCCTACCAAAGCAATGGAACGGCTCGGAATATGACCCCGCTGAAGCTACCATACTACCCGAAGTCATCAAGCAGCTACGTTTTATGCACCCAGGTTATCATAAAGTGTGCACGTGCACATTAGTTATTCTATGATATGTGTCCCCAAATGGCATTGTTCGGATGTGCGATATTTGTCCTCAACTCGGACTTCCGATATACGGTATGTGTCCCGGAATACGGTATGTCTCCCCAACAAACTTGACATAACTTTGCAGAACATTATACAGTAAAACCTGTATATGGCCGTTCATATAATGGATTCCTGTTAATAGTGGACACATTTTACTTCCCGGTCCCACCTCCTATACTTTAACATAGAAAACTCCCTCCATATAATGGTTTTATATATAAAGGACACCTGCTCATAGTGGACTAATGATCATACGCCTTCAGTTAAAAATGCAGCTTGAAGGACCTGTATATAGTGGTCAACCGCTCAGAACGAAGGGATACAACTCGCGCAAACCCGAACCAATAACACAGCTGCTTGAGTTTAACTCAATTAAAGGCATTCGGACTAGTGATGACAATGGTCTGGTCTGATCCAGATTTTATGAAACTGGTCTGGTCCGAAGCTCAGACCAGACCAGACCAAAGACCATGGTCCGGACCATGGTAAAGAAAACCATAGAGTGCAATTAGACAATCACATTTTATCAAGTGAAATTCTTGTTATAACACCAGAAATGACATTTTTAATTTGTTCCATGGGATTTCGTTGACTCATAATTTTTATTTTGCAAACTTTCTGGACCATGGTCCTTGTGGTCTGGTCTGGTCCTGAAGCTGGACCAATTGTATCTGGTCTGGTCCAAGTGTTGGATCAGACCGGACCAGACCAATAACGGACCATTATAAATGGTCCGGACCAGAATATTGGCATCCCTAATTTCGACTACGTTTTTAAGTATTTGAAGCGGTTTCGTGTTGTATATATATCTATGTACTACATCAAATGCTTATTTATATACTAGGTCCATTGCATTTAAGTACCTTGTTTCTTATTAGTGCTTGGAAGTATTTTAAATTAATTACTAGTGGTTTTCAAGCATCATAATATAATTATTAGTTGCGTTGCAAGAAATCAAATAATTTAGGAATGATTCAAGCGAAGTTACGCAAAGTTCTCACTCTCTCTAAGAAACTTACAATTATTGAAAGTATCGAAAGTGGGAAATCCCAGAGTGAGCTTGTTGAAGAACTAAAAATGTCAAAAAATTGGCGACTATTTTAGAAAAGTGTAAAATAACTGATTTTCAATAAAGTATATAAGTAAGAATTTGTCGGATTCGTGCTGGTATGCCTCTATGTGTATGTATTTATATAGTGACCCCTGACCACTATATACTTATATAGTGGCCCCTGTCTATAGTGGTCAAATTTTGGCGTCCCTATGAAAACCATTATATACAGGTTTTACTGTATTGCAAGCCTATCTCGTGATCCCTTATTAAATTTCATTGCAAGGCGAGCCTAGCTCGTGCTCCCTTTCTAAATTCGCACTTCCATTTAATTTTCATATACACTTATTAAAGTCTCTGAATAAATACAACACATCACGACGGACTCTACCATCATTTCGCCGGTTTTCCTCGCTCAGCCATATCACCTCAGTCCAGGTGGTAAATTATTTTCTAAAGATCATTGAAATTTAGCGATTGACTTGGCAATCCAGGTGGATTTCCCAAGTATAATCTATCGAATGCTGATGAGGTGGCAATGTTTGTGGTTTTATCAAAAAGTACTGTAGATCAACTTTAGTTTTGTGCACTTTAAGTTTGCTTGTTGATACTTTGCTTGTATGGTACTTACGTACAATGTACCTGTGGTTTCTTGAAGTATAGGAATTTTAAATTGTCACCACGAATCCATAAATCATTGCTAATGGGTCATTAAGTTTTTCTGAAATCATTATATTGATGAGATAGTGTGACGGAAACATAAGATTTTAATTAACTTAACTGTTGTTACACAGCTGTAAAATGAAATATTCAAATGAAATTCTCATTGTAATTATGCTGAATTTTGTTCTTATGTACGATATTTCAACAAATAGTACGTGATGCGACTTTCAGGTTTTAATTTTCAAGTTCAAATCTTCAATGCAAGTATTTCTTATGTATGTACATATGTATATGAGCTATGTATCATACCTTTTGGGACTGCTTTTATCCGCAATCCCTCATCTGCAGAACTGAAACTAACTGTCACGTTTCCTATATCTAATAGGTAAAGGAATCATAGCAATTAATATGATTGGAACAAAACCAGATACCCTACATGTTCTTGTATTCTATTTAATCGTAATTTGGACAGGCAGATTCCAGAAGTATTCATGTGTATGATCACTAAAATCAAGAACAGGAAATATAACAACTTGTTGAAGGTGTGCTTTGGACATGGACGTTAACTATTGCAAGTAACAGAATTACTGACGAATTAACTCTAACAAAATAATCTCTCAGGTACAGAGGTAAGAATTATTGTGTATTCCAGTCCTTAGCTATCAGGATATCTCGCGTTTCATTAAGGTCACTTCTTCTGTTTAAAACGTAATACAAACCTCGATTAATGGAGCTTCTAAGTAATCAGTTTTACCATTTCCACATGCCATAGTTATCAAAATACGGAAACTTTCTGGTGAAAACGTTTAACATTGGAGTAAGTGTACAACACAAGAATTTATGTGGTATTTTTATTGTCTTTACCTCTAGTTATAATTTTCAAGTATATTTTATTCCATTAGAGTTTAGCCACAACATTTGCGCATAGTTGTTTTCTTGTATTATTCCTTGCATTTGATACAAAATTCCTAACATATATGTATATATGTAGCTTATTTATAGTCATAGTAAAATTATTAATACAAATAGCGTTATGAGGGTTAAGCCCGTATTGACCATTAAGCCTGCAAGCATTTACTTATACTCAAAGTAAATTGCAGTACAAACAGTAACGGGTTATGAGAATCAGGTTTACAGATTTTCCCCGATCAAGTAAAATTTAACCGTACATAGTATTTGGTTTTAAAAAGGTGTTGAAGTGTTTTTTGGTTTCTACACTCTATGCAGATTTGATATTTGCCGCAATGGAATCCTTCTGTGGTTCTCCATTTTGGGTAAGATGATTGATTCACTCCAAAACGTTACCATATTTTGTCTGTGTACACTAATATTTTAGTTCGAAAATCTGTTGTGTTCGTAGGACTCAAACAGGACTTGGTACACAAACAACCCTCAGTTTACACCGTGCTTTGAAAAAACTCTTCTGGTTTGGTTACCCTGGGCCTTTTTGTCATTACTCTTAATGGGGCAGATTTACTCCGCAATGAAACTGCAGCGTGGGAAAATACCTATTTCACTTTTAGGATTCCTTCAAATAGGCCTCACGTGTATTTTAATTATCCTTCAAATTATCGACTTTTCTTTTACTTTTCAAAAGTCAGATGACATTAAGGAAAAATTATTTCCCGCGGATCAGGCTCAACCAGCAACCAAAGCTGTGACTTTTGTAAGGCTGATATTAAAATCTTTCATCGTAGAATAATTTTTTCAAATGTGAACTTGCTGGACATCTAATGTCTACCGAAAATCATTCTACACTATTGGTCTGTAACTACAAATTTAAGGGTGAGGGAAAAGGGGAAGGGTAACAGATTTTTGTCCCTGGTATCGCCCCCGTCAGCAACCTAGCCTTAACAAAAGCATTGAAACATAATTTGAGAAGGTCAAGATTTTGATCACCCTGATCCCTTACCTCTATCTCAAAGGGTGTTCCTTTCCCTCATTTTTGAATTTGTGGTTTATTCTTATTGGGGCTACTATCAAACTATTAGTAATGTTTTGAATTTAGGCATTAGCACTATTCCTTCAAATGTTTACCAAGCGGAAAGGAATACAAAGTTCAACAGTACTTTTCATATTTTGGTTACTCGTGGCAACATGTTCACTGCCTGAATTTACGAGTGAGATTCAGCGACTTCCTTTAGAGAATGTGAGTATAGGTAATTGATCAAGCGATCGCAGCAGCATCATTTATATATTATACATATGTGTACGTGTACACATACCGTAACAAGTCTTGGAAAAACGAAGTTAAATATGTCTGTTTGTTGCTCACATTCGGTTCTCAGGAAAATAACCATCGGAAGATACATGCACTCACTACTATGATATGCTATCCAACTATCGTCGTCGAATTTATCCTCAACTGCTTCGCTGATCGGGCACCGGTTCCGCCATATGAAGGATGTGAATCAGCAAAACAAACTGAATCAGAAGGAAACGTAAGTCAACCCTATCAGTTATCATTAATAGAAAGCATGATATGACTTCCATTGTGGGACTTTAGAGACCTTGCCCCCAGAAGTCATCGTCCGTCCTTAATCAATGGACATTCCAATGGGTGTACCCTTTGCTATGGAAAGGTTACCGGGGGACCTTAAATTTTTCTGACCTGTGGGATTTAAATGAAGAAGATAATACTTCGACAGTTACCAAACGGTTTATGAAATACTGGAAGCCTGAGCTGGAAATGGCTAAAGAATGGTATTTTAAAAAAAATGAAATAGTAGTCTGGCAAAACGTATTAAAGACAGACCTCAAGTTTTTGTTGTTATGACGTTACAAGTATTTCTTCCAGGAATACTACCGTTAATAATAAAACAAAAGAGTTGTCCTCTAAAAGATGCAATCACAATAAAGCTCCTGTTATGGAGAACAACAAGGTTAAAAAGAAGACTGCAAGTATCTTGCCTGCTCTGTGGAAATCGAACCGGAGCTCTATTGTTGTCAGTGGGGTTTTGATGGTGATTCATTCTCTTCTCTCATTTGTTTCGCCATTTATGTTGAGGTGATCATTGATGGATTTAGATTGGATGCATGTTTTAATAATGAATATTAATATACATTAATTAACAACATTTAAATAAAACTGTTGAACATTCGCCTTCTAGCTCGTTAATTTCTCACGTGGAAAGTGACGGAACTGAAGAATCGTGGAAGGGATATCTGTACGTGGGGGCTATGTTAATACAGGGCTTTCTTCAGACCCTGTTTTTCAATTGGCATGCCTATCTGGTTCTTTTGACTGGAATGCGTTTACGATCAGCGCTTACAGAAGCTCTGTATCAGAAATCTCTAGTGATATCTAATAAATCCAGGAAAGGTATGTTCTATTCAGTCGCTCATTCCGACAAGCGAATAAACTGAAACCATGTTTCAGCTTTATTGCTCTGTGTAACTATATTTTATTTTTAGCACCTTATTAATTCTTGAGATGAAACTGGTATAATTAAATGTTTAATAGTGAAGGTTATTGGATTATAATAAGGTCAAAACTATTTGAATTTAACATTTTAAAACGTAGTTATATTAGCTTTTGCAGGATAATTACTTACTGCTTTCTCTTATAGGTTTTTATAGTTTTATCATACGGACTTAAAATGAGCATTAATTTCTTATTAACATGTTGGTGTACAATGAGAGTATTGCAATTACTTTTTGCAGACTCAAAACTTGGAGAAATAGTTAATTTAATGAGCGTTGACACCCAAAGGTTTCAAGAATTTATGCAGTACTCGCATCAGATGTGGGTGGCTCCTTTGAAAATCGGTCTGGCCCTTTATTTTCTTTGGGGCTATTTAGGAGTAGCAACTATATCGGGAGTGGTCTTCTTGGTGATACTTGTTCCAGTCCATGCCAAAATGACAGAGTGGGTAAGGAATTTGAGGGCGGAGCAGATAAAGAAACAAGACGAGAGAATACGGCTTACAAAAGAGATTCTGTCTGGCATTAAGGTACGAATGTTTAGTAGAAATTCATAGAATCACGATAGAAAGTTTAAATATAGAAATTTTAAATGCGTGTTTCCATTAACTTTTAGGCTTTAAAATTGTATGCGTGGGAACCACCTTTTCAAGACAGAGTGGAATCGATTCGACAAATGGAACTAGATATTCTTCGTCGTCTTGCCTGCATCAATGCCTTTGGAAACTTTTTGTCTTTCATGTCCCCTGTCTTGGTCGCAATAGCTTCTTTTGCAACATTTGTTTTGATGGATAGCACAAATGTATTAGATGCTGAAACTACTTTTGTATCTCTTACGTTGTTCAATATTATGCGATTACCATTTGGGATTTTACCTCTCATCATTGGGCAATTAGTTCAAGTAAGCATTTTACTTTACTAGAAATTACCCCAAACCCTGTGTTGGCATACCCGGGTCCACGGTCTACGAAAACATGTGTTCGTAAAACGTAGGGTGTACTAACAAAGGCTTTACGGAAATTAGAAATTGTAAAACTTCAACCCTAAAATGGCAGACTTGTTTAATAACCTTAGTTTCCAAATTCAGGTGCAGGTCAGTTTAAAGCGGATTAACAAATTCATGAGTTCTGATGAAATCAATCCTGAAGCCGTTTCTCATGATTATCCAGAACATGGTAAATAATTTACTTGAGTAATGCACTTGCGAGTGTTTTATAATAATACTTTTAGTTACTTACTCCAAAATCTTTAAATGTTAAAATACTTTGCCAGTCGATATTGACATAATTGACTAGAATATTAAATTCATTGATGTATGGCTTATGCAACTGAAAAAATATCAATTAGTCTTCTTAAACTGTTTTTATTCTAGTGCAAAGTGCCAAATACGCACATTTTAAACTTTTTAAATTGTTTGTCATATTCAGTCAACTCGTATGCTTATGTTCTATACAGTATAAGCTTTTAACGCTTTCTCTAGAAATGCTGGTGAGTGTGGCGGACGGTAAATTCACTTGGGATGAAACTATGAGCACACCCACTCTACAGAACATCAACTTGAATGTGAAAAAAGGTACCCTAATTGCCGTTGTGGGAAACGTCGGTTCTGGGAAATCCTCATTACTGTCTGCTATTCTCGGAGATATGGAGATACAGTCCGGAAGGGTCAATACATTCGTGAGTAAAACTTCATATAAATGTCCTAATAATTGGTAGCAAACCTGTTTTTTCTATTGAAGTACGATTGTTCAGATAGTGCCTTGTACCAGTTTCCATCAAAATCGATGCATACCTTACCTGTGTAAATGCAATTTAAGTGCACTTGTCCCTCTGTAATTCTTACAATTAGTGAATCAGGGTAGCGTAAATTCGGTCACCTCTTACGGCCAACCACATGCATATTGTAGAACTTTAGAATACCCTTAGTTTCGGTACTTGGCCTCCCTGTTTGTCGTGATATAGAAAAGTCAGCTTCGAAGATACGGAAAGGGGGAGTTTCTGTAACTTTTTTTCGAAACGTAGTAAAACGTGCATTTTTGTGTATTTATGAATTTTGGGCATAAGACCATTTTGGACTTCGATAATTTTCAGGATAAATTGAGTGCGTTGCATATTAAATATCTGTCAAGCTGTCACGGTGCCATAAAATTTAGATATGAGTGCTTTGAAATATTGTATATTACTAGAGCTTCTGCTGGGGACAATTGTTATGTCCCACAGGAGATTCCGTTTCGTTTCGAAATCCAGTGACAACAATAAATATATGTATTCCGATCCCGTCCCGAAAAATCACGGGGGCAATATTTATGTCCCGAAATTGTCTCGTCCCTAACAGAAACTCAGTATCTACAAAAACATCCCAACCCCAACATCGAATCTTTCTAAGAGAGTACTATTTAGAATGGTAAGATTTGGCTGTGGGAATTTAGAATTTTTTAAATGTTATATTATCAAACGGAGAGATATTCACACTTGTTTAAACTTAATATTCACAATTTGCAAATAATTTTTCTGTCCCGACTTACCCTACCATCCTGTCCCGAAACACTATATACATATGTACACACTTTACACATTTTATATAATGATTCTATTTATATATATAATGTGTATAATGTGTATATTTATGTATAGCAAAAAAAACCAAATGAGACAGCTGGTAATTGTCTTACACAGTGTTTGGCTTCAAAGACAAAACTCAATTCGAAATTGTTAGTTTTAGAAAAACAGTGTTGATATTTGAAATTAGCCTTTAACCAGCTTTTTATTTCATATTAGTTGACTTTCCTTTGTAACTTTCTCTCAACATATAGTTTTACTAAATTGTTCAAGTTTCATTAGTGCTAACAGTGCACAATATTATTAGGAAAATTAAAATACAAAAATTTGTATGGTAATTATATCGTAAGATAAAATTTTAAATTTAAATCAGAAAAAATTGATTTAAATCAAAAAAATCGGATTTTTTTGATTTTTTTCAAAAAAACAGCAACCCTGGTTTTCAGCATAGGGACCTGCTTAATACCTCCCTGAAAGCAATGAAACTCCTACAACATAGTGTCAAAAATTATTTGAAAAAAGGTTTTGAGTAAACATTTGAAACTTTCAAAAGTAGGACTTTGCCAACCATTTTCCGACTTTGCTTCACTTCCTTGACCGCTGTATCCACAGTTTTTAAGCTATTGGGTTGAAACACTGAAAAATCTGGAAGAAGATTTGCTAAAGCGTGGGGAAATTGTATATTTTTAACAACCCTCCTTATGTGGGTTAGGGGGAGGTAAATCGTTTCTAGGGGTATTACGGAATTGAATAGCAAAGTCAAAATCTGGAATGTATGTAGTTATAAGCTTATAACTTCTGTTATTGTTAGGGCGATATATTTTTTTATTAAACATTTTTTTAGGGTTCTATCGCATACGTTGCACAACAAGCGTGGATACAAAATGCTACTTTCCGAGACAATATTTTGTTTGGGAGAGAATTCGACCCGATTTTATACGAAAGAATAGTTGAATCTTGTGCCCTCAAAGCGGACATCAGAATTTTTCCTGGAGGAGATCAGACAGAAATAGGTGAAAAGGTAGATATTATCAATTTTGTAACTAAATTTCTCTACATGGAAGAACAGCATGTGTACAATTTTGTTTACACTGAAACTATACACTGTTGACTCGTTGCTGTAATATTTATAAAATACTGGAATTTACAGGGCATAAATTTAAGCGGTGGACAAAAACAGCGCGTTGCACTCGCCAGAGCGGTTTACAATGACGCAGATATTTATTTGCTTGATGACCCTCTCAGTGCTGTTGACTCTCATGTCGGTAAACAGCTTTTCCAGGAAGTAATAGGACCACATGGAATGCTGAAGGAGAAAACACGCATTCTTATCACACATGGAATGACCTTTCTCCCTCATGTAGATTATATCGTTCTAATGAACAATGGAGAAATAATTGAAAGCGGAAACTACAAGGAAATTCTGATGCGGAAGGTCAGTGAATTTTAAACCAGCCAGTTGAGTAATATTATGAAAAAATAATTTTTGGCTGATTCCATTTATCAATACTATTTAAAATTGTCAAGACGGCGTTGGCTGACTTCTTAGTTCAACACGACAGTGTGGAAGATGCTAAAACCCGGTGCGGCAGCATCGAACGCGGACCGGAAGCCATGCCAATTCCAGGGCGAAAAATTTTGAGAAATTTGTTTAATGGCACCAAGACCACACCGAAACCTTCGGTTGTTCGTGGTGGTACTACTAATACCAGTGATATGTTATCAATTGTTAACCAGGTGAGGCGCATTCTTTGCAAATAGACCGTAACAATGTTGGTTAATCTCAATTACATTTATTTTCCACTTCACTGTTCTCACAGAAAAGTTCAACTGACATAGGTATAAAATCAAACGTTAAAAATATATCTGAAGATGAAGCCGAAATGAACCCATCCAAATTGATTGGAGTGGAAAGGGCTGAGATCGGAAACGTTAAAGCCCAAGTATATGGTTATTTTTTGGAAGTAATGGGTTTGGCATTCGTAGTTACATCTTTAGTATCCTTCACAATTGGATATGGTACGCAGATTTATTAAAATGTCATTTTTTTACTTTGCTGTATGTCGAAGATCGTTGAATAAACATGACTACACTGCACTGTAATAATATGTAATTTTAAATGACACGTAAATAATTTTTTGAGCTCTATCTTAATAGGTGTGAACATTTACTCCAATTTTTGGCTTTCCAACTGGTCCGCAATTCCAACAAAAAATGGAATTCAAGATACGGAGAAAAGAAATATGTATCTGACTGTCTATTGTGCTCTTGGTGTAATTCAGTGTAAGTTTAATGCAGCACATATCGTCGGCGAAGAGGCAAATTTCTAGATGCATTTTTTAGAATGAATGAGGTGGAAACTATCTTGAAAGCAAAATGGTCTACATACAGTTTTCAATAAAGACTAAATGTGTACGTTGAGTTAAAACCAGGGACGGGAATTCGAATTCGAATCGGAATTAGAATCGGAATTATATTCAAAAATTTCGGGTATCCGAATCGATATTGGAATCGAAAAAAAGTACACAAAGGTATTTGTATTCAAAATTGGATTAGAATAAAAACACGGGTATTGGAATCGGTATTCGAATATTTTTTCATGAATTCCGATTCCAATAAAATATCGATTTCATTGGGTTTTATACTGCCACGTTCGAGAAAATGTTTATAAGAAGAATTTCTCGAAAGCAGCTCACATGCGATTATAAAGCCTAAAGGCGAAGTAACGAACGTTTAGAAAACGAAAAGTGTAAGCTTGTTAATGGGCAGTGAGTTGAAGCCCGTTTTGCAAAAATTCCTACAGCTGGGATGAGATAGCCGCATGTTGTAGGTCTTACAGGACTTCAAGTTCAGTGAATCAAGTTTCTTATTTCTTAAATATTGCTCTCATCATGGGGAGGCCTAAAACTAGTACATGTTAGTTACGATGTGTTATCAAACAAATCCATTTGCAAATACTGTTAGAAAGAACTAATCGGAAAAGTAGTTAGATAGGTTAACAGATTACTTCGAATTTTATGGGATCACGCCTTGCTTTTCCAGTTACTCAAATTTCAGTTGAGCGTGTGTTTTTGTTTAAATTTATATTACAGATTGTAAATGATTTGCGTTGTAATTTAACCGCGGAAACGTTTTTGCGATTAAATGTTTCTTTTGAATAAATTCCCAGTTTTTGTAAGAATATCCGAAAAGTATTTGAATCGGAATCCAAATACAGGAAGAATTCAAGTATATTGGAATCCGTGTCGGAATTTAAATTTTTAGGTATTAAAAAAAATAATTAAAATTGAAATCGAAATTAGAAAGTATTCGAATCGGAATTTAAATCCGTATTTTTCCGATATCCATTCCCTGGTTAAAACATATGATGTAAGTAGTCTATTTAGATTTTAGTGAAACCATGCATGTAGTCCATTTTATTTTTATTCGAGAATGCATCTAGAACATTTTACCACTGCACTGACGCTTTGTTGTTATGATAAATTATATACTCGTACATACAAGCTAGTTAAATTGTGATGCCTTACTTACATAATGTATACCTTCAATTTGGATCAAATGCTACTTCGCATGACTTATTCAGCTATTGTGTGGGTCAATGAATACGCGTACTTCACAAAATACCAATATGCATGTGTGCACATTTGAAAGTACCAACAATTTTTCGGGTTCAAATAATGAATTCGTTCAATGAATCCCACAGCAATCGCTATGTACTTAGCCAATATTACCTTGCTTTTTGGCTTTCTGCGTGCATCTGCTGTGCTGCACAAAAGCATGCTATCAAGAGTATTACGGGCACCTATGTCTTTCTTTGATGCAACTCCAACCGGTAGAATACTTAATAGGTTCTCCAAAGATATGGACGTACTCGATACTTCAATCGGACAAATGGTCTACCAGTCGATCTCCAGCTTATATGCGGTTAGTTACAAAGAGAGTAAATTTTGTCGTGTATTTTCTGTTCATGTATCTAGAATATGTAGGTTGAGCTCACATTTCACACATCAATGATTACTTACATTACTGACAGGTTCTAAGTGTACTAATTGTCATAAGCATCAACATGCCCATATTTTTGACTGTGGTAACAACAGTTACAGTTGTTTATATTTGTATTCAGGTAAGCTTTCTTGAACAAAAACATAACGCATAGGTGAGAATGGTCCTACGGCAATAACTCGAATTCATTGAAATATGCTTGTAGAGATTTTATGCAGCTACTTCAAGACAACTCAGAAGACTGGGATCAATTTCAAGATCCCCCGTTTTTACACATTTTGGTGAAACTCTTGCTGGATTATCCACTATTCGTGCTTTTAAAGTTCAACGACAATTTTTGAAAGAATTGGAGAGAAAACTTGACATGGATCTTGTGACAACTTTTTTATTTATTTGTACTAATAGGTAAACCAAAATTTAGTTTTGTTTTATCCCTGACTTGCATAATATAATGGTTGTATTACATAATAATTAAGCTGCAATTATGAAATTTATTAGTTACTGCTGTTTGTATGTATAAATTTATTTAATCACCTATCTTAAAGAAGCTTTTTTAAAATAATCACTATAGATGGATAGCATTCATTCTGGAATGTATGGGAAACCTCATTGTCATGTTCGCTGGAATGTTTACCCTTCTTTACCACATTGACGGAGGAAAAACAGGACTGTCTATTTCTTATGCTTTAAGTATTACGGTCTATCTAAACTTTTTAATCAAGCAGACTTTAGAGGTTGAAACAAACACTGTTGCAATTGAGCGAATGAAAGAATACTGTGACATTCCCCAGGTATGAATTAAATTTTTAACAAAACAAAACGGATGCTGCATATTGAAGTTCTTGTCAAAAGGAATATACTTACCTTTGCATACATTTAGGAAGCTGCATGGTATGTGGCCGACCAGAAACCTGGAGCGGAGTGGCCACAACATGGCTACATTATTTTCCGTGACTTTCAAACGAGATACCGACATAATCTTGGTTTGGTTCTACGGAAAGTAGATTGCAATATTAGTCGCGGAGAAAAGGTATAGTATGTACTCATACAATGCAACTTAATGTACTTCAAAAAATAATGTACAAAGGCAACAAGAAAAATGATTTTAAGGTTGGCATTGGCATTGAAGTTTTTCTCCTCGTGACTACATAAACCGCTTTTTCAGGTGGGAATTGTTGGGCGTACAGGATCCGGAAAATCGTCATTGACTTTGAGCTTATTTCGTATTTTGGAAGCGTCTGAGGGAGCGATTCTTATTGACGGTGAAGATATTTCGAAAATGGGTCTCCAGGATATTCGAGGGAGACTCACAATCATTCCTCAGGTAAATTTGTTTGGAGTAAAATGTTAAGATAGATGATCTTCCGTATTTTGTATTACATGTTTAGCATGCATTTAATATTTTATTAAAGGATCCAGTATTGTTCGTTGGAAGTCTCCGTCTTAATTTGGACCCTTCGGGGAAGCATTCAGATGACACAATATGGCAATCTTTAGAGCATGCCCACCTAAAAGACTTTGTGGCGTCCTTGCCTGAGGGCTTGAATGCTATTGTTGAGGAAAGTGGAAAAAATTTCAGGTATTAAATAATATAAATGTTTTATTGTCACCTTTACTTTAGACGTAGATATTCAATTTGTCTCTGGGTTCTGTAAATTCTAGTGTTGGTCAAATGCAGCTAGTGTGCCTAGCCCGAGCTTTGTTACGGAAGACGAAAATTTTAATACTAGATGAAGCCACGGCAGCAGTTGATATGAAAACAGATGAATTAATTCAACAAACCATACGATCTGAATTTAAGGATTGTACAATTTTGACGGTTGCACATCGCTTAAACACCATCATGGACAGCGACAGGTTGGATTCCTATTTTAAAATCTGAGTGCATTTATTTATAATTTTTAAGCTAATTTGAGTTCTTCCTGTCTTTAGAGTTATGGTGCTTGACAATGGAGAAATTCAAGAGTTTGACAGTCCGTCCAACCTTATGAGTAATAAAAAATCGATTTTTTATGGTATGGTAAAAGAAGCAGGGCTTGTGTAAACTTACTTCGTCTATTTATTGAGAAATAGTTATGCTGGAAATATTTTTCATTTTTTTGTACATTTTGTGTCAACATATTATGTGTTACTGTTATTCTGGATTTTTTTTCAATTACATCTTGAATCTGGGGAATTTGATTTATGGAAAAATGTTATAGTTTAACATCAAATATATTATGTGATCCTCAATGGGAGTTGTTACAAGACTAGCAATCAATTTATTTGTCTCCGTGGTATCCGAACTTACTGTAAAGACCACATCTTCGTAATATTATTTAAAAACTTTCGAAGGCTATTTGAGCAAATCATTGTTTGTCAGTATGCTCGACTTTAAGGAAGGTGCAACTGATAAACGTCACCTGTTTTCATTTCCTGAGGTCTGTCTGATCACCCGATCTTCTCCAAAATGGTTCTGACTCATTAGGTAAAGTGTCTAATGCACTGGTGGTTCACACCTGTGTCAGTTCACTCGCACGGACGAAAATTTACTTATATGTAATTATATGTAAGAGATACACATTGCTAGTCGTCAGTTTTATTCGTTTCTTTTTGATTTTCTTCTTCCACAAAACCGGAAGCATTCAAGTAAAGTGTGGGTTTCAGGCTGTTACTTCAATTTTTGCAGTTTTTGTTTACTATTAGTTGACAATATAAAACAGACTTATAGAATACTTACATATTTTGGCTTCGCGGGGAATGTGGGTTGTTTGTCAACTTGATATTCCTCCCAAATGTGTCTTACTGCACAATTGTCCAAAGTGCTGCAAAAGCGGCACTTCATTTTTGGCCTAAAATTGAGTTGCAAAATAATTTTTTTGAGCTCATTCCAAAATTTCAATTTGAAAAATCTCCTAGAAAATTATTCTAAATTTGATTTTTTCCGCGTTCTACCTCTGAAATGCTTTTGTTAAAATGTGTTTAAAAGTTTCAAGTTAGAATAATTAAATCACACAATGTGAGACTAACGAACGCACCCCTACGAAAAAGATTTTAGCTACTACAACCGAATGTTACTTGTACTTTATTTGTAGAAATGGAACAGCAATCTTGAATCTTGTTTAAAGATATCGCCCCGTTTAACTCCGTGCTTAAGAAATTCACTGAATCGTGAGTAACCCATTTGAGATAGAGCAACAATATTTTGCAGTAAGACATTTTTCAGGATGGTATTTTGGAATACAAGCTCATAAAAATTATTTCGTAACTTAATTTGAGACCTAAAGCAAAGTGTCGCTGTTGGGCCACTTTGTACTTAACTGTGTACTCGGAAGAATCCCAACCTTAACTGAAATGTGATTTTCCCCCGTGGATCTACATATATGACCGCGACCGTGATCTTCATCCCTGACTGGAAATATATATAATAATTAGCTTTATATATGCCCGTCATGAATTGAAGTGTCAGAAAAAACATGAGGAATCCTACGCTTATTTATGGCAGCCCCCGCACAGTGCACTTCGAAGATTAAGTTGAAATTGCAGGAAAAACGTGTATTCATTAGTTTATTCACTCATACTGGCTGATTGTGAGTCTGTCCAAAAATTGAGGTGTCCATGTTATCATGAGTGTGCACAAGTCCAAATCCTGCAAGCTTCATTTTATATTTTAACCTAACCTTGGTGACAAGGTTAGGACCGGAAGGTTAGGGTACCTTCAAATTGTCCCCAAGTTGGTCAAAAGTAGTACAATGGCCTTAATTTGAAAATAAAGGGGTTACAAGAAGTACCACAACCTCAAGTTGATCCTATTGGGTCACAAGTAGTCCCGTGACCTCAAATTGACCCCATGCATTGTATTGCATTACCAAAATGCCATTGTACTGTTTATGAAAGTTTAAGTCCAACAAAATGGTAGTGGATAACTTGTAACTTAAAATACCTACATTGGTTCAATACAACAATTACCCATTATTCCGGTTACCTAAACCTGCACTAATATTTCATGTACGGGTACATCGGGTATTATTACCGAAACCTATTTCGGCTCCCCCACCGCATAAGCAGAAAATTCACTATGTATTGCTGTTTTTAATCCAATACTGATGCGTGGTTAAATTTTTGGAGGATAAATTGAAATAAACCAAGATTTTCTAACTAGACTGACTATAAGTTTACAGGAAGACAACAGACCGAAATGTAGCCATTCCGAAAAAATACGGATGGTTAATTTAATGAATGCATCGGGAGTTCCCAAGACGATATGTATCGGTTACACAATGTGAGACCCACCACACTCGTTTGTTGATACATGTTGACAATTACAGAAACTCATGTACGCAGGAGGTTCAAGCGTTCCGGAGGATCTTCCTGATTAGGGTAGGAGCGTTACACCCTAATTTACAAACAACATGCTTAAAGCTTATTTTATATGGGAGTGTAAGGTACATCCACTTAAGTTAGTTCAATCCCGGTTTTAGTTTGCACAAGGGCCCAAATTACATCAATCAACTACTATATCGTCGGTGAAGAGGCAAAATGATCTAGGTGCATGATCGATTAGAATCAAAATGATCTACATGCAGTTTCACTAAAGGCAAAATGAACTACTTGCATTGAATTTTAAAATCAAAATAATCTAGATGTAGTTTCTCTTAAAAGCAAAATGATCTAGATGCAAATTATAATAAAAACAATACGTGTAAACACATTATAATGTCAGTATATGAATATGCGAGAAATTAAAAATCTTTTTTATTCCTAAAAAAATTAGTTATTCTGCGTTTAAATTATATTATAAAATACAAAATAAATACTAGGAGGCAGTAAACCCAAAGTTGTAGTTTTTAGGAAAAGTAATGTGATAATGATTTGAGGTCAAATTACTTATATTATTTAATTATAATGAAATTTTATTAAATATTTATTCACTGACCCCTTATAATAATTAACAATAATAATAATTAATAATAATAATAATTACAGTCCTTATAAGCTACGTGTCCTCCTTGCAGAAGCTATTTTTCTCACACAGAAATTCAGGACAGCACTTAGATCATTTTGCTTTTATGGAAAACTGCATGTAGGTCAGTTTGCTTTTAAAAAGACTTGTACCTAGTTCATTTTGCCGTTAGGGAAAAAGTTATGTAGATCATTTTGATTCTAATCGAGTATATGCACCTAGATCATTTTGCCTCTTCACCGACGATATGTTGTACTCAAGTACAACATTTAGTTTGAAAAATTTCTAACGTCATCTAGTTCCTTTGAACATAACAATACGGATTGTTTTTTGAACAATCCGTGTTGTTCAAAAAACAAAACAAAACGTACAAATACAACTTACAGAACTACCTGTAGATCGTGCCTATTCAAGACTATGTGTTTCAGTGCTACCTTCGAAGTGTTTCGTTGACCCTGTTAATGCATTGTGAAGGTTAGGAACGGAACCCCTCGGAAGCTCTTATAACCGAAGCCACCAAGCAGCTAATTGTAAGTTTTATTCGTTTGTATTTCCATTTTCAGAAAAAAAGAGTAAATTGTGGGTTTTTTATGACAAATTTCTATTATAAATTAACAATATAAAAGATAGAATTACTTGAATGATAAATATTTTTCGCTTCCCGGCCAACGTGGGACAATTTTTATAATCAAATTCCTCTCAGATAAGATTCACTATGGGATCAGAGTCCCCTCCTTAACCCAAATGTGAATTTTTCCCCGTAGTCATTATGACTTATGACCTCGACGAGACAGCCTCTCAGACGGTGATCCGCGTCACTCACTGTAAATATAATATTTAGCTTTACAGACAACCCAATGAATCGAAGTAAGAGTCAGAAAAAACATGAGGAATCCTACTCTAATATTTACGGCAACCCCTGCGAAGCGTACTTGGAAGGTTAAGTTAAAATTCCTGGAAAAACGCTTATATTCACAAATTATTCACCTACATTCGCTGCATCTGTCCAAAAATTGACGTGCCCAGGTTATCATGAGTGTACATTCGTCCAAATCCTGCAAGCTTATCTTTATATTTTGTGGAGCATTTCCTGAGGACAAGGTTAGGACCGGAAGGGAACTACTGTCCTGCAAAATATTTTATTGAAACAAATTCCATTTGCAATCATGTCATCAAGTATCAATCTGTCCATGACCAAATTATGTGTACGCGTGTGGGTAGTGGGTACGTACGTACAGTATATAATTTTTTAAATAATTCTGCAAGAACTATGATATTTCATTTTATGTTTATGTTAATGAAACTTACATTAGCAGTTGTGTTTAATAAGAATATGTTTATATGTTTTAACCCGTATAGAAAACGTGCTCTTGCAAGGTGTCCATAATGATGGGACTCTACAGTATATATGTGACTCGTTGCTGTTTATCATTTATGGAAAACTCAAAGTTCCAATTCAGTGTGAAGGTTGCTGATGTCAAGTGTGATTACAACGCATGGACGCTTTAAAAGAGTCCCAAAATATTAAGTACCCTTTCACTTTTGCCTCTCGGTATAAACCTGGACCTTGGAATCTCCGTTTGCGTTTTCCTTTGGATCGACTTTGCTTCTGTCTTTCGTTCCTAATTATGACTACGTGTTACGGTGCTACTTTCGAAACGTTTATTTGACCCTACCATAGCAATGGAATTGCCTACCTGACTATCTGGAGTCATCAAGCAGCTAAGTTTTATTCATCCTGGTTATGTTAGGTTAGGTTTTTACTGACGAACTAATTCCAACAAAAGATACTTATAGCACTGTTTTACTTGTCGGAGCTGTCGCGGACTGCTAATAATACCAGTTTAATATTTTAAGGTTATTTCAGTCAATTAGAGCATTTATTGCCTCTTGGGGGGGGGGGCAACTTTTCGCAAGTCCAATCGTAGCTGGGATGTTCGTGCGAACTTTTTCCTTGAGATTTGTTAATCGTCATAGCAAAGCTTACGTTAAATTATTGTATAGTACTCTTATGTCACGGTCATTTTGTGGTGTTAGGATAGGGTCATAAAAAGGGAATTTTAGTACGATTTGTACATGACTTAATATTTTTTCCATTCATTACATAACCAACAGTCACTCATCCATCAATGTTTACGAGTTTCTCACACTACTTGCGAAAGTGAAGTGAAGACTTATGTTGCTAGTTAATTTTTGTGTACATACATGCATTCACATTATGAACTACAAGTGAAAATCATGAAATATGTACTTTGATGTCCTACGAGTATGCACATAGTTTGATTGTAAGTATTTTACGCAATCATGCACCAGAGCTATGCAAAATACTGGGTTTATCATTACAATTGACAAAACAAAATACCTGAAGTAAAATACCTCAGATTATTTTATAAAAATACAAGTACAATGCAAGGTAGATAGTCCAAAATACTTAAATACAAAATACTTTTCTTAAAATACCCACAAAATTATCACTCGCTTCGGTTTGTATAGCATAAATAGCCTTAACAAGCAACCTTAATCAGAAAGCAAAATACTTCAAAATCTTGGTAATAAGCTGTACAACTGTCAGTAATTAAGCCAGCCAAATATAATTACAATTTAAATTGTTGAACTATCCTAAATGAGCTCATTTGACTGTCTGAAATGAATTAAAAGGATTTATTTATTATTAAATTTATTTACGAAATAATTGTTATAGGAAGGAGTTCGTTAAAAATTAAATTGAGCCGGTCTTCGGGACATTGTACTTGCAGGACTCTAAATTACTAAATACAAAATCCTTTTACACTTTGTTATGAGGGGGATGGGGATGATATGATGAAGGGATGATTTGTGTGTGTAACTATGTATGTATGTATAGAGGGGGAAAGGGGTTGGGGACTCGCAAGGTGTGAGAGTGTACGTGATCAATAAATATAGTAGTAGATACAATTTGGTAACAAGAGGGTTTACTAATTATGAGTTAAGAGATAAATCAGAACTGAGGATTGAACGCAGGTTCAATCCTTTCCCACTAACCTAATGTAACCTAAACCTAAAGACTAATGTTATCTCAAGTGTAATGTCTTCTCTCATACGAGTTCACTCTGGTTTATATATGATTATAATAATGCAGAGTCAGCTTAATCTTACTTACATGATTTCACAATATCGGATGTATCATACCAAATAATATTCGATTATCATGCACATTACAAAGAATGACTTCATGTCAGTTTCTCAACATCATTATGTCGTAACAACTTGCTGGAATTAAAATTACTAAATATAAAATACTTTTGTACTTGCAGGACTTTAAATTACTAAGTACAAAATACTGGCCCGCTTGTTGCCGGCTTCAAAATACTAAATATTTCTGGTCGCAAAATGCATATTTCAAAATACTGTATTTGAAAATAATGCATAGCTCTGGTATATACACATAAGTATTAATGAAATAGAGAACTGAACAGAATTTAACGCGTCACACTGTCAAGTTCAAATAGATCCATTACCCCTTAAAAACCTAGATATGTGTGCCTCTACTTAATAAAACCAGTATATAGTATTAAGATAATATATATTTAAAATGGGAAATAAAGAAAGGAATCACATATCGTAATTGCTGAACTCAAAAGTTTCTGCAAAAATACTTGCTAACTGAAGCAATATGATAATGAATGTAAGTATGCGGCGCATTAATTCATCGTACGCATTCTTAATTTAATCCCATTGTAATTTATGCACTCTTGCTTGATTACACTTGTATTTATCGAAATATTTAGACATTTACACTGAATGGAACTTCACGAACCATTTAATTCTAGTGAATTCTCAATAGTTATCTTCGAGAAAGTTATGTCTGACAGTTTTAAAAACATGTTTGTCCCACCTCAGCTTTAACAGCGGAGACCAAATTTGGAGTTTCATTGAACATGCAGGGCTTAAGTGATGGTAACATAACTACAGAATCACCGACGAGAATAAAACATTTAACTCGGTTTAGCAGTAGCAGGTATTTAGCAGCTTTGAGGTTGCTAACGGGGGCTACCAACCGGATAGTGAACTTATAAACGTGATTTTGAATATTTGTAAATAGTAATGTGGGGGATAATTGAGAATATTATATATTTTTCGAGGAAAATCAACTGACGTGATTTGTTCAAAATAACACAAGAATCGATCGGTTACACCGCGTTGTGGCGGATTGTCGCTACACGACACACGAAGTAACTTGCTTGTAAATTATTGTAATTAATGGAAACATTTCGTATTTCGTTTTTATTCATAATTTGCTAGGAATAGTTTAGGAGCGGTGCTGTTTTAAAAATCGTTCAAATGTTTCCTTGTTGCATGATGGTAGACTTGTTAGTTGCAACAATGGAATCCTTTTGTGGGTTTCCATTTTGGGTGAAATGTTTAACTCCAAAACGTTACCTTATTTCCTGTGTATGCAGTTACATTTTAGTTCAAAAATCTGTTGTTTTCATAGGACTCAAACAGGACTTGGTACACAAACAACCCTCAGTTTATACCGTGATTTGAAGCAATTCTTCTGGTTGGGATACTCTGTCTTTTTATTTTTATTCTCCATGGCGAAGATTTACTTCACAATGAAACTGCATCGTGGGAAAATCCCTATTTCATTTTTGGGATTCCTCCAAGGAGGCCTCACGTGTATTTTAATAATCCTTCAAATTATCGACTTTTCTTTTACTTTTCAAAAATCAGATGACACTTGGGAAAAATTATTTCCAGCGGCTGAACCAGTTATCAAAGCTACAGCGTTTGTGAGTCTGATGTTCAACATTTTATGGAGTAACTTTACTTTTCCAAATAAAAATTTGCCGGGCATGTGTAATCACCGACCCCACTTTCTATAGAATTTATTCAAAATAATAAACTTCAAAAACAGCAATGTAGCAATGGAACGAGTAATATTTTTGCCTCGTCGGCTACGTCTCACTCATTAACGTTATTGAGGGAAATAACCTAAACTTAAAAATAAACCTAACTTCTCCCCAACCCCGATCCTCTACCTCTATCTCGAAGGGTTATCCTTTCTCTCTCCATTAAATCGATTTTTTATTGTTGGGGACTTATAAAATTAAATAATTATTCAGTAATGTTTTCAATTTAGGCAATAGCGTTATTCCTTCAAATTTTTACCAGGCGGAAAGGGATACGAAGTCCTATAATAATTTTCATATTCTGGTTATTCGTGGCAATATGTTCACTGCCTGAATTTATGAGAGAGCTTCAGCGACTTCCTTTAAAGAATGTGAGTATAGGTAATTGATCAAGCAATCGCTATTGATGTGCAGTATATGTGTACACAAATCTTGGAAAACAATAAGTGAAATATGTTTGTTTGTTGCTCACATTCGGTTCTCAGGAATATTACCATCGGAAGATACACACACTCACTACCCTGGTATGCTATCCAGCTATCGTAATCGAATTTATCCTCAACTGCTTCGCTGTTCGGACCCCAGTTCCATCATTGCAAGGCAGACAATCGGAAAAGGAAACCAAATCAGAGGAAAGCGTAAGTTAATAAACATATTGTTTGCATTTCTCATTAGAGAGCACGAAATGACTTCCATTGTGGAATTTGCAGAGAACTTGCCCTCAGAAGTCCTCGTCCCTCCTTTATCAATTGACATTCCAATGGATGTACCCTTTGCTATGGAAAGGTTACAGGGGAACCTTAAAATTTTCAGACCTGTGGGATTTGAATGAAGAAGATAAATCTTCTGTAGTTTCCAAACGTTTTATGAAATACTGGCAGCCGGAGCTGGAGAGGGCTAAAACTTGGTATTTTTTAAACTGAAATTATGATAGTGCCTTGATATCGCAATATGCACTGCAAGTTTTTGTTATTATGAGTACTATTTCTTCCAGGAATGATACCATCCAAAACTCAACAAAAGAAGTACCCTGCAAAGGAGACAAGAGTCTTAAAGGTGTTGTTAAGAACTTGGGTAAAAAGAAAACTGCGAGTGTCTTGCCTGCCCTTTGGAAATCTAATTGGAAATGTATCGTGGTCAGCGGCGTTCTGAAACTCTTTCAAAATCTCTTCACATTCGTTTCACCTATTATACTTAGGTGATCATGAACATGAAATAAGTGGTTTGTTAATCTTAGTTTTTATTCCATAAATTTCATGGTGTTGTGCTTCTAGTTTGTTAATTTCACACCTGGAGACAGCCACAACAACGGAATCGTGGAAAGGGTATTTATACGTCGTGATTTTGTTTGTGACTGTGACATTGCAAACCTTTTCGAGTAATTACCATATACATCTGACGTTTCTTATTGGAATGCGATTAAGATGTGCACTTCTGGAAGCCATATATCGGAAGTCCTTATTGGTTTCCAGTACAGCTAGAAAAGGTAAATTTCCTAGAAGTACTAAAGATTCTTTGAACTTGTAGAAAATCTCATTCAATGTTACAACTTGTTGGATTCAGAATCGACAGTTGGTGAAATAGTCAATTTAATGAGCGTGGACACTCAGAGGTTTCAAGATTTTATTCTGCTCTTACATGAGGTATGGAGTGCTCCCTTGCAAATCATTCTGGCCCTGTATCTTCTTTGGGGATACCTAGGTCCTGCAACCCTAGGTGGAGTAGTCGTTATAGTAATTCTCATTCCAATCAACTCCAAATTGACCGGTTTGTTAAAGATATTGAATGTAGAGCAGATGAAAAAGAAAGATGAGAGAATTCAGTTAACCAGTGAGATTCTTGCTGGGATACAGGTGGGCAATATTAGCAAAAATATATCGAGAGATCTGTAAATAATTTCTGGCAAACTAGTATTATGTGATTTTGTGTATTGTCTTTAAGGTCTTAAAATTGTATGCTTGGGAAACCTTTTTCAAAAAACACATCGGAGAAATTCGTCAACTGGAGCTTGATATCCTTAGACGCCTTGCATATGTCAACGTATGGTCAAATTTCTTCTGGTTCATGGCTCCTGTATTGGTAATATTAACATCGTTAATTTTAATATAATGTGTAATGTATTATATAAGTTCAAGTGTACTTTTCTTGTTTTCACAATGTTCGCTTATATAGATTTCTGTAGCTTCTTTCGGAACGTATGTTTTGATGGATGAAGCCAATGTTTTAGACGCTCAAAAAGCTTTTGTATCCCTTACATTGTTCAATATTCTGCGATTGCCCTTGGGATTATTACCATTAACCGCAGGGCAATACGTTCAAGTAAGTATTTCGTTAAGCGGATTCATTTATAATGATGTGCATAAAGAATACAGAATCGACCAAGATGAATTATTTTTTAAATCCAGACCCAGGTCAGCCTAAAGCGAATAAACAAATTTATGAATGCGGATGAAATCAGATCTGAAACTATTTCACATCACTACCCGGAACATGGTATTAGTGTTTTCTTGAATTAATTGTCAATTCTTCTATTTTATGAACCTGGGGGGTTATTCTCGAAATATTTACGATTGTAACTTCAGTCATACCTCTGAAGATACGATAGTTGTTTTTCTCCAAAAAATGAAAAAAATGTAAGTTCTCAAAAAATCCTAAAAATTGACATACCTTTACGACAAGGTAAAAACAGTGGTAAGTGCTTGATCAATCTTTGGGATTATTTTTATTAATTTAGCACATGTTAATTTTCGGACAAGTTCATATATAGTATAACTCCGGACAACATCCACCTCAACCCAATATTTGTTTTCCTCCTAATTTGTTTTTGAAAAGTTGTTGAAAATCTTAGAATATTTACACAAATTTAAAAATTTTATCAGAAGATAGACTGATGCTCATTTGTGGTCCTTCCGTTGAGACCTCTGAGCATGACCGGTAAATTTAGAGAGCAAGGGTACGAGAAATTTAGTGTCTTGAATAACTCGCTCTCTCTCAACATAAGCAAACTAAAGTCTGACTCTTAAAATAAGATGGTGTGGTAGAACGCAAAATAAGGATTGTGTTTTTTACCCCTCTAGAAAAAATACTCTTAAAAGGGGGTTAGTGGGAGTGTACGTATGTACGTACAGTTTATATGTCAATCACAGCAGCCCTCTGGAAAACTCGAGGTTAGAACGTGAAGGTTACTGTTGTCATGCGTGAGTGCAGAGTACGCTTTTGAAGCGTATGGAAGCTTCAAAAGTGCCCCAAAACATTAAGTATACCCTTTCACTTTTCCTCTGAACGTTACATTAATAAAGCTGTACCTTGGAAGTCTCACAATCAGTTTTCGGGCGAAATGACGCTGTACCTGTGGATCGTTCCTATTAAAGACTATGTGTTTCAGTGCTACGTTTCAAGCGTTCATGAACGGAACCCCACGGATGCCGTTATACCCAAAGTCACCAAGCAGTTAATTGTAAGTTTTATTCGTTTCTATTAAATTTCCCTTTTCAGAAAACCGGTTGCCTTCGAGTAAATTGTGGGTTTCAGGCTGTTATTTTATTTTTGCAACATTCTTCTATTATAATTTAACAATATATAAAACATATGAGAGACAGAATTACTTGAATAAAAAATAATTTTCGCTTCCCGGCCAACGTCGGGCATTTGATCATTTATCAAATTCCTCTCAGATGATATTCACTGGGATCAGAGCCTCATCCTTAACGCAAATGTGAATTTTTCCCCGTGGTCATTATGACCCCGACGAGACAGCCTCTCACACGGTGATTCGCGTCAATCACTGTAAATATAATATTTAGCTTTACAGACAACCCAATGAATTGAAGTAAGAGTCAGAAAAACATGAGGAATCCTACTCTTACATTTACAGCAACCCCTGCGAAGCGAACTTGGTTAAGTTAAAATTCCTGGAAAAACGCTGTATCTGTCCAAAAATTGATGTGCCCAGGTTGCCATGGGTGTACACAAGTCCAAATCCTGCAAGCTTATTTTTATCTTTTGTGGAACATTTCCTGAGTGACAAGGTTAGGACCGGAAGGGAACTATTTTCCTGCAAAATATTTTATTGAATCAAATTCCATTTGCAATCATGTCATCAATTATCAATCTGCTCAAGATCAAAATAATTGAACGCGTGTGGGGTAGTTGGTCCGTATGTGATCTTTAAAATAATTCTGCCAATAAGTTTTTGATAGCTCATTTTATATGTTAAATGAAACTTAAATGAACGGTTGTTTAATGAGAATATGTTCACATGTATAGAAAACGTGTTCTTGCAAGATTCCCTAATGATGGGAGTGTACTCGTGTACAGTATATATGTGAATCACTGCTGTTTCTGGAAAGCTCAAGATCCAATGTGAAGTGTGAAGGTTGCTTATTGCATGCGTGAGTAGAACGCATGGACGTTTTAAGAGAATCCCAAAACATTAAGTACCCTTTCAGTTTGACCTTTCGACATTACGATATGAACTCGTTTGATTTTTCTTGGGGACCCAGTATTCGTATGTGCATAGTCCTATACTGAAGACGAAGGCTAATTGTAACTGTCAGTGCTACTTTCGAAACGTTTAGTTGACCCCACGAAATAAATGGAAGGGCTCGGAGTTTGAACCCGCTGAAGCTATCGTACTACCCGATCGAACACCCGAAGGCATCAAGCAGCTAGTTTAGAGCGTCCAGATTTTCATGAGTGTGCACATTCAGGTTTCAATTATCGGAACATTTTAAAAAATCTCTTGCCGATCCTCTTTTCATTTAGAGCTGTATAAAGAATTATAATTAAGTATGCTAAGGATATCTAAAATTCAAAGATGAGTTTTACAAAATTTCCAGAACATTTCCATAAAAAACGGTGTCAAACAATTTGGGGAATGCCTGTTTATTTGGTCCAGAGTGTGAAATGATGCGCAAAATTTAGATTAAAATTTAAAACTTTGAGCATAATAATTTAAAGGTTATTCGAGTTTGCCATTAACCCATAGTGATAGAAATGATAACGATCGTACAGGGATTAATTTGAACCATTGCCAAAACGTGGTGAATATTTCTGGCCTGTGTTCTGTTACAGCAATGGTGTACGTAGTGCTGTAATATTGTACTCGTTTAGTTTTGTACTTTTGTATTGTTTTTGTCTTTGGTACAAAACTAAACAAACAATATCCATTTTCGAGATACAAAACTAAAACAAAAACAAAACAGGAATTGAAAAAAACAATACAATCCAAATTGTATTGTTTCAAGGTTCTAGAGACGCTAGAAATTTACTAAAGTGATTGTTGTAATAGATTTCTAGAGCACATAGGAATCGATTTGTGTAATTGGAATCGTGAAAAAACACGTCAAAGCACAAAAACTGGGCATTGACTAATTATGGTAGATTCGCCTACTATCGCCCATATAAAATATACACTTACATTGAGTATGTCATTCTAGTGTCATGTGACCACTAATGCGCCAATAAAGTCAATCATAGGTGATTTACTACTAGTTACTCACCAAGTTTCATTATAGGTCATGCGCCCCTTAAAACCGTAATCTGTCATGAGACTATTGGTGACCCAATAAGGTCAATTTGAGGTCACATGACCTTACTGTGTCACTAGTAGTCACATGACCTCAGATTGACCTTACTGTGTCACTAGTAGTCACATGACCTCAGATTGACCTTACTGTGTCACTAGTAGTCACATGACCTCAGATTGACCTTACTGTGTCACTAGTAGTCACATGACCTCAGATTGACCTTACTGTGTCACTAGTAGTCACATGACCTCAGATTGACCTTACTGTGTCACTAGTAGTCACATGACCTCAGATTGACCTTACTGTGTCACTAGTAGTCACATGACCTCAGATTGACCTTACTGTGTCACTAGTAGTCACATGACCTCAGATTGACCTTACTGTGTCACTAGTAGTCACATGACCTCACATTGACCTTACTGTGTCACTAGTAGTCACATGACCTCACATTGACCTTACTGTGTCACTAGTAGTCACATGACCTCAGATTGACCTTACTGTGTCACTAATAGTTGCATGACTTTGACTGTTACCATATTGATTATTAAAGGTTGTAACGGCTGAGGCCACTATATCAACCAATAAAACCCTATTATTATTATTATTATATTGATTATTAGACGCCACCGATAAGATGTACTAGTTGTAGGTTACATTTAATGTGGATTAGTAAGACGTCATGAAAAAGGTCACGAATTAAATCAACAATGGCTAATGACAATTCAATGGCATCAGATATGATACCAATGAATCAGTACTGATCAATAAAATTGGCTAACCGTATGGTTTAAATGTTGACCTGGATAAATCTAGTCTGAGTCTAACAAAGACAAAAGACCTAGTCTAACAAACGAACTATGCGATTTGTAAATGTAGTCCACGCATAGGGGACAGTTCTACATTGATGAAATAGGTGGTAAAAGCCAACGGCTGAGCCAATTGAAAATATAGATATCAGAGCCCACGCGTCTACTCTATCCATTCTAATTTTAAGCAATGGTAGTGAATATTGTTTATGAAATTATGTTCTTCTGGAAATTACAATGTGGTTATTACAGGGATTATTCACAAATAGGTTGGTGCCACAGAACTGCACCCTTCAAAATTCGACCGTCAACAGATTCAATGCATTTTGTATGGGAGATTCGTCAATGACTGGTTTTTTGATCTTTTACGTAATTTTTAAACAACTAAATTGCACAAATCAATTCCTACGTGCTCTTGAACTCAGATACAACTATCACTTTAGCAAATTTCTAGCGTCTTCTAGAACCTTAGAACAATACAATACAGATTGTACAAAAACAAAAACAATCTGATAGAAGTACAAAACAAAAACAAAACTCGGAGTACAAAACAATATCTTAGTTGTACTACTTTTGTACTTTTCGCCAAAGTACAATACAATACTAAAAGGACAAATTACAGCACTAGGTGTACGTGTAGAAGTTGTCACGGACTGTGACTAAAACAAGATTGATAACGTGTTAAGGTTTGTTCAGATGTCTCGTAGGGGCTTACGATTCATAAAAGCTCAATCGTGCCGGTGATGTTCGTGCCATCTCGTTCGAGAATACGAAAATTTTAAAATCGTAGAGGGATCATACGGTATTAACTGCTTGTACGAAATCGTAATTTACGAAATCGTAATTTACGAAATCGTAATTTACGAAATCGTAATTTACGATATCGTAAATTTTGTTCGAGAATAACCCCCTTGCTCCTGTATAAGGAATAAATATATGTACACATATTTAATTAATTCTTGAGGAATTGAATCACCATGAATTACAAAATTGCGATTTTTAGGCGAAATCATATATAAATCAGTGTAATCTTATTGTTATCAATTGTGTGTATTAAAGCAATCTACAAATGCATCGGTAATGTGTACAGTATTACTTTTAATTCTGTTTAAAGGCTTCTGTTTTTTGAGAATTATAACCTCATTTTTAATTAGGAAATCCTGTGAGCGTGGATGCAGGTAATTTTACGTGGAATGAAGTTCGAAGCGCCACTAGTTTGAGGAATATTAATCTTCATGTAAAGAAAGGAGCTCTTGTTGCCGTAGTGGGAACCGTAGGTTCAGGGAAATCCTCACTTCTGTCCGCTATTTTGGGAGAATTGCAGATAAAATCTGGACGGGTCAATACCTGGGTGAGTTAACCTGAAGTGTTCATATATGTATATTATATTAAAGAAGGTAATATTATACAAGGAAATTAAAATACTTCATAAATAATTTTTTTAGGGTTCAGTTGCGTATGTAGCACAGCAGGCTTGGATTCAAAACACAAGTTTGCAAAACAATATTTTGTTTGGGAGAAAATTGGACCCAGATATTTACAATAGAATTATCGAAGCTTGTGCTCTGCAGCCAGATATTCAAATACTTCCTGGAGGAGACCAGACTGAAATCGGTGACAAGGTAGATACTCATACGTGTATATTTCGTATCCTGTCCCTCTTAAAGGGAAGGGGAACATTTAAAAAATAGGGCGTTCAAAATTTCAATACAGGCAACTCTCATTGTTGGAACGGAGAGTGAAGCTCCGTTATGGAATAATGAATTGTCTGTTCACAGCCCCATATATATAAATGCTTTTTGTTCGTATAAATGTAATACGGGTAGTTTTTATAGCTTATAAAAATTCTGTCCCTGTCGCTAGAGATAATATAGCGAGTTGACTGTATATGGTATGGTCCATGTGTTCTAAATTATTAAACGATGATTCTAGGATTCCCTTCCCTCTCCAGATTCCGTTGCTCTTGCTAGTGTAAAAATTGAAATAATTGGTAATGCAGTGATTGAATTGAAAGCTCTTCCAAGGGAAGAAAAAGAAATACTTTTTAATATGTTTTCGAAAAGAATAATTTTACAAAACTGCTATAGCAATTGAGTACTTGGCTCTCCTCAACCTTTTCCAAAAACAGAATGAACTCCTGCTCTGGAGAAAGATCTCACGTAGGAGATCTTCGCAGTGCTCTTGGAGAGTACTGCTACGCCTCACCTTGACATGTCCCATGCATACATGATCCTTCCCTCAACTTTGGCACTTGAACTTTAAGTTCAAAGTTTGCCTGCACAAACATTTCTCCCATGCGAGACCCACGTATAACCTTAATACTGTAAGCCATAAGTGCTGTAGTACATGTAAATTTAATTTTGATATTTTTGATTATGCCCAGGGAATGAATTTAAGCGGCGGTCAGAAACAACGCGTTGCTCTAGCTAGAGCGGTTTACAACGACGCAGATATTTATTTACTTGATGATCCTTTCAGCGCTGTCGATTCTCATGTTTGTAAGCAACTGTTTGAGAAAGTGATTGGACCTAAGGGAATGCTTCGTAAGAAGACACGCATTGTTGTTACGCATGGAGTCACATATTTACCTTATGTTGATCGTATTATTGTGATGAACAATGGAGAAATAACTGAATCAGGAACGTTTAAAGACTTGCTCAATATGAAGGTTTTTTGCGCTGTTATGTAAATATACCTGTAATAATTACAATTATAATTGTATAGTAAGTACAACTATTAGCCAATATCATCGTATAGCTATAAATGTTGGTACGCTAATCTTCTTTTTTATTTTTTAACAGAAAGCATTTGCTAAGTTCGTTGTTCAGCACGCTACCGAGGATTGTCTTTATTCAGAAATCTTTCGATCCGATAGTGATGAGAAAATCCTTAGTCATGATAAACATTTGTCTGAAGAATTGTATAAAGGCTCATTAAGAATGAACGGAGCAAACGTTGTATTGGCTGGCCAGGATGCAGCGCCTTCAATGATTCCATTGGTACGAATATTAAAACATTACATATCTATATGTGTTAAATATCTAAATGGTTTTTCTGGAAAGCACTCCTGGCAAGTAAATATTCTGTAGATGAGGTTATCCTGTGGAAATACGATTATGAACTGTGATGAATTTTCGGAACCTGGGTCAAGCATTAAACCGTCCGAATTTATTAACGCTGAAAGGACTGATACTGGAAACGTAAAAAAGGAGGTGTATACATATTTCGTGAAATCAATGGGTTCCGTATTTTCAATGACATCTTTAGTTTCTTTCGTTGTTTTGCATGGTACTCTTTTTCTGCAATATTAGCTTTAACTTTTCTTCAAATATATTAGAAAAGGGGGTTCAATCGCGAGGAGAAATTTATTGTGGGGTTTTATTAGGCGCAAATATTTATTCGAACTTTTGGCTATCCGATTGGACCTCGGTGCCTGCTATTAATGGAATTCAGGATATTTGGAAAAGGAACCTTTATCTTGCAGTATATAGCGCCCTTGGACTGTTACAATGTGAGTGCATTCATGCATGTAGATAATTGGGGCGTTATGTACAGAAGGAAAGAACGGTTTATTAATGGAGTTAATAAGAAATAATTTGAAACCTAAGCTATTGCTGCTTTCCTGGCCAATATTATGCTGCCCCTTGGCTGCCTGAGAGCAGCAGCGATACTTCACAATGATATGCTGTCAAGAATTTTACGAACACCAATGACCTTCTTTGATGTTACCCCGATTGGTCGAATTATTAATAGATTTTCCAAAGACGTTGATGTACTGGATACGATAGCTGCTCAAATTTTCATCAATTTCTTCACAAGTTTATTTAGGGTATGTCTCAAGGCTTTGCATTATTTTATTGACTTTCAATGCGTAAATTCATAAAATGGAACGGTTTTTGCCAGAAGTTTAAAAATATATTCGATTCCGTATTTTAATTTTCTAACAGGTTTTGGGTGTCATAATCGTCATCAGCATTAATACACCTACATTTTTGCTCGTTATTATACCAATCGCATTTGTTTATATTGCTGTTCAGGTAAGTTTGAAGAAAAAAATAATCTGGTATACAAATAAAATGAAGAATGAATATAAAAAACAAAGATTCCAAAACAATAGTTGATAATAAATTGGTGTGTATTTGTAGAGATTTTATGCAGCTACTTCGCGCCAACTCAGAAGGCTTGAATCTGTTTCAAGGTCACCAATTTTTTCTCACTTCAGCGAAACACTGGCAGGTGTGCCGACCCTTCGGGCTTTTAGTGTTCAGGACCAGTTTGTGGAAACACTAGAAAAACATCTGGACAAGAACCACGCCGCATATTTTCCTTGTGTTTGTGCAAATAGGTATGTTATCACAGCCTTTTACCGTATGTTACCTTTATAAAGGGGATGCTAGGTATTAGTAATAGTGTGTAGAATTAGTCTCAAATTTGTATCAGTAGTGTTAAACTTCACATTTAAATACAAATTCTAAACTTCAAACTATTTTCACATATTTGAGATTTTTTACTGCAAATTGAACAGATGGCTGTCCGTTCTGTTGGAATGCCTTGGTAATATTGTTGTCATCTGTGCTACTGTTTTCGCCTTGACGCATCATGCGGATGCAGGATCGATGGGATTATCCATTTCCTATGCATTAAGTATTACTATTTATTTGAACTATTTGGTGAAGCAGAGCTTAGAGGTAGAAACAAACATGGTTTCGGTGGAGCGAATAAAAGAATATACTGTGATTCCGCAGGTAATGCAACAACCAAGTTCTAAAACAAAATTAAAATTTCATTTATTGCGAAGATAAGAAAATTAAAATCATATTTATTGTCTTCAGGAAGCTGCATGGTGTGTACCGAGTCAGCAACCTGGGACTGACTGGCCACAGGATGGCAATATTACTTTCAAGAACTTTCAAACGAGATATAGGCCTGATTTTGATTTTACACTGCGAGGAATTACTTGCAATATCAGCTCTGGAGAAAAGGTATTAATCATACTTTTAGGAAGGACTGCAAAAGTCACGTGTAGCAAACTAAGTTAAACATACTGAGACTGTACATTTTGGAAGTACAACACTCAAAGATGAATAGTGCGTACTGCATAAAATGTGATTGTACATAAATATGATGGAAGACTAGCGTAAGGTTGTAATTTCTGGTTGATGACTTTTGATGATTTTTTCTTTAAACCGAGAATCTTCAATGTTGTTACCTTCATGAGTTTAGGTTGGAATTATCGGTCGAACAGGTGCAGGAAAATCCTCACTGACTTTGAGTCTGTTCCGTATTTTGGAAGCTGCTGGAGGATCAATAATAATTGACGGGAAAGATATTTCAAAAATGGGTCTTCAAGATGTTCGAAGAGGATTAACAATTATTCCACAGGCAAACTTTATAGCGTACGCGGGAATGGTCCAGATACTTTTCAATTTGCTAACATCTTATCTCATTTGTGCAAATAGGACTCAGTATTGTTTGCTGGAAGTTTACGTCTTAATTTGGACCCCTCTGGAAAATATTCAGATGACACCATATGGCACGCTTTAGAGTATGCTCACTTGAAAGAGCTTGTTGCATCTTTAACTGGGGGCTTGAATGCAATACTTAGGGAGAACGGCGGATATTTCAGGTTATATAATGATTATGAACGATAACTTTGATACATCTTTTACTGCACATATCGACTGTAACATACATATATAAGATATCCGATCCTTTAAACTCTAGTTCTGGTCAAATGCAGTTGGTATGCCTTGCTAGAGCTTTGTTACGGAAAACGAAGATATTAATTCTGGATGAAGCTACGGCATCAGTTGACTTACACACTGATGATTTGATTCAACAAACCATTAAAGCTGAATTTAAGGATTGTACGATTTTGACTATTGCCCATCGATTAAATACCATTATGGACAGCGATAGGTTACATCAAAGTATATTTTTTCCATAACAAAATCTAGCAGTATTTTTTCTTATGCTAACTTTAAATTTATTATGTTTTCAGAGTCATGGTACTTGACAAAGGAGAAATATGTGAGTTTGATAGTCCTCAAAGCCTTTTGAGCAATCACAGCTCCATTTTTTCTAGAATGGTTGAAGATGCCGGACTTCTATAAACTGCAGTCTTGCTTTTGTTGCTTGTAATAATTGTGATGTTTTCCGAACTATTTGAATTTACAATGTATCATCAAAACATTTTGCCATATTTTGGATAAAAGTAAAACAATTTAATTTAATTTCTTACGTGTGAAGTTCTTGGAATGACTTTTTTTGGCAAGAAATATTTGCTGACTGTAGGAACTGGTCTTGCTTCATTCTTTTGCTGCCTGTACCCAAACAATTCAATTTTGGAATCTCAGGTTGTGCCCATTTGATAATTCCTTAATTTTTTTGATCAAGCGTTAAATTTATTTGTCATAAAATTTTATAATTTGAGTACAAGCTGTGGCAATCGATTTTTTTTACCCTTGCACCTTCTTTGGCCAGTGGGGTGGGAGAAAAATATCTTGAGGTATCCTGATGTATTAGTTTGTTGTTCATTATCTCCAGCTTCAGTACATAAAATTCTATAGTACTGCAAAAGTTTTCCCAGTGTAGTATTATGATTTCATGACATTCGAACATGTGCATTTCTATAGCAGTTTAAATCAGTAAAAGTAGCAAGAGATGAGGCTCACCATTTTCGGGTCTCTTCAAAGTTTATTTTTCATAATGGGATGAGCACACGTGCTTGAAGATGTAGGCTTTCAAAATATATATGTACGATCGCATTAATCCTATCTGGGACGAGAAGCAAGTTATAATGTGACACATAACTGCTTTTGTCTCCTCAAAGGTAAGTTTATTATATAACTGTTAAATAATGCTGCATGCTTTACTCATTTATATTCTGGCTGAGGACGTATTAATTTCAGGTAAAATACTGATACGGAACCTCCCGAGAGAACCTGGAACAAAACACGATTTCCTTTTTGATGCGATTTTGTCAGCTAGTGTAGGTGGAGGGGTAATGACGCTAACCAAATAAGCACTATAGTCGATAGGTCTACAAAAGCGCATTGAATCGCTTATGCTTGTGGTATAATGTTACTACACTAACAAAAACGAACGATTCCCAAATTGAATGCCTATAATTAATTATAATTAGATACATATATTCTTCTCTTAATTACATTTATTTCTCGGCTTGTATCTTTTCTCGGTAGCGCTGGTAATCAATTTTAAGGGTACATATCGCATGATTTGCCACCTATTCCCGGCAAATAAGTGTTTACTTATTTTGTTAGGTGTATTAATGCTCACTCAGCAAATTATTGTGGACCCTAAGAATATTACCAAAACATTTTTGCATAGAATAAATGATCAAAAATATATTTTGGCTTTAGCATGGAGGTTTTGCAAGTTCTGACGAAACGTCGCAGTTTCTCACAAATTGTAAGACGAGAAGTTTATGTAGTACATACAAATATATGTAGAGCAAAGCACGCGTAACGGTACATATATGTATATTACACTTCAGTAACTGCAAAGATGTGCTATACTTTCACCGGAAGCTTACAGCTAGTACCATTTAATGTGCAGAAATTGGAACCTCTTATGACTCCATCAATTGAAATAATGATCAGGAAAGAATGATATTTCAGGTTTTCAGAGTCGTGTTTAACCTTATTAATGAGATAAATGAAGTAATTAACTTAATTTAGAAGTTGAGGTCAATCACACACCTGTGCTTTTAAAATTATCAACGTTATCTACCCCAGCTGAACCCTCCACTATCATGCTTCGTAGATTACAATGTGTCGTTAATTACTGCTAATCTTTTGTTTGTTGTCTGGTTACTAATTAAGATGAACTAAATGCACAACACTGTTGTAATAACTAAAATATGCCAAAATTCCAAATTAATTGCAATTATTACTCAAATTAATTTAAATAAATATATGATGAGATTACTCATCACAACAGCTTGCTTATCCACAGATAGACCACAATGAAATTTTCAACCGATATAGTCGAGAAAAAACTGCTTGAATAGTGGCAGTGCTTACACGTTCCTCCAATAATTCGGTTGTGGTTGTAAAATACTGTACAGCGTGGCGAAAATCATATGCCCCCCTAGACCTTAAAAGTGAGTGACCCATAAAGTATTTGATTCCGCCCAGTTTGTAGCAAATTTAGTTTCAGATTTTATAAAATTTACCTCATTGACCTGGATCAATATTTCAGGTCACAGAGTGAAGAAACGTCAAGGAAAGACGATTTTTTTAAAATGCCAATTTTTTCAGTAACAATAATAGTAAAGTTTTTTGGTAAATGTTTGAATGCCAATTTTTAGGAAATTTTATGGGCTTTCCAGGGAGCTATAACGCAGATATCATAAAATCACTTTAGAAAGCTGTGTGTATAGCAGATTTCAATGAATTTTATTTGAGTTTAATTTTGTCATCAATTACGATCTCAGAACTTATAAATGGGAGGCAAAATTTAAGAATTGTTTTAAATAGTTACCATAAAACAAATTTGTTTGTTTACTTCACTCTTGCCTCACATTCTTAGGTTCTGAGACCGTAATTGCTGATGTAGGACGATAATATTAGACTTAAATGAATCCCCGTGAAATTTTCCACAAACAGAGCTTTCCAAAACCGAATTTCATGAAAAAACGACAAGATCAGAAATTCCTTCTTTCCCTCTTTCTTACTTTCGCTCTTGAAGCTGAATTTCCGCAACCTTGCTCCGGTTCTTTAACCACCAAAGATGCCGTTCTCAATGTAGATACCTGCTGTGTTATAGCTCCCTGGAAATACCGTAAAATTTCCTACAGATTAACGTCAAAATGTTGTCAAAAACAATTCTGCGAGAATCACAAAATGAAGACATTGACCTTCAGAAAAAACACCGACTTTGCTTGAGGTTTCTTCCCCCCTGTGACCTCAAGTATTGACCCAGTTCAGTGAAGTAAATTTTAGAAAATCTGGAACTAAATTTCCCGTTACCGTTTACAGGATCTGCAAAGAGTCGCAGGAGTGTACTGAATAAGAATGAACTCCTTCTGTGGGTCTCCATTTTGGGTGAGATAGTTTTCATTCAACTTCAGTTTATCTTCAATAAATTCTTGTCTAATGATATTCTATTAATACGATTCAAATACATGTAGGACTCAAACATTACATGGAATACAGACTCGCCTCGTTTTACCCCATGTTTTGAAAAAACTGTTTTAGTTTGGATACCCTCCATCTTTTTAACGTTATTCTCAAGCATACTAATTTATTCCACCATGAAACGACAACAGGAAAAAGTCAATATCTCCTGTTTGGGAATTCTTCAAGGAATTGTGACATCTGCTTTAGGTATCCTCCAAATTATCAACTTTTCATTTATAACTTTCCGAAAGATTTCCAATCCCAACATCAAATCATACCAAGTGGATCAAGCGAAATCAGCTATCCTAGCGTTCACATTTGTAAGTTTGTAGTACCTTGCAAACTATTTTAAGTTCTATTGCATCCTAAATTGGAAAATGGCTACCAATATAATATTGAAGCATGGGATGTTTCTATAATAGACTTTAGCGTTAATTCTGCAATTTATTACCAAGCGGAAAGGAATATCAAGTTCAGCAGTATTGTTCATATTCTGGTTACTGGCAACAATATGCTCACTCCCAGAATTTCTGAATGCGTTTCGAGGAGTGTTTTGGAGACTGCCCGCAGACGAAGTAAGTATTTATTGAATGTTTTGCAGTGTCGGATTTTTAGACCTATTTTTTGACGAAGTTAGCTGAAGAAATGACAATAAAATGGTGGCGACATTAATATTAGTTTAATTTGCAGCAATACAACGTACAGAAAGTTGATACCTTCGCCACTCTAGTAGGTTATCCAGTTATCGTCGCGGGATTTATCCTAAGCTTTTTTGCTGATCAATCTATTGTATATCCAGTGCAGCCTAATAAATCACATACGCGAACTACAGGACTTGAAAGTGTAAGTTTTAAGCATGATTTGTTTAGTAATAAATGAAAACTTAAGTTTTAAAAATGCTATCTTGGACCCGTAGAAACCTTGCCCCCAGAAGTCATCATCATTCCCTAATCAGATTACATTTCAATGGGCGTACCCTTTGCTACGGAAAGGCTATAAGAGTGTCTTAAAATGTTCTGACTTATGGGATTTGAATGAAGAAGACAAGTCTTCTGATATTACCAACAGATTTATGAAACACTGGAAGCCGGAGCTGGAAAGAGCAAAAAAATGGTATTTTTTAACCTGTAATACAGTAGTAGTCTGACAATGCACAACACGTACATTGCAAGCATGCTTTGCTATGCTTATACATGTCTTTCAGGAATGCAACCATTACAAATAAAACATGAATATTCTTTGAAAGATGCAAGAGTATATAGTGCAGGTACTCTTATGGACAACGATCACGTTTCAATTTCAGGAATGCAGCGAACAAGAATGTGTTAAATGAACTGTCCCAAAACAGTGGCCACGGAACTTTGAAAAAGGAGGTAAGGAAGAAAACAGCAAGTATCTTCCTCCCCATTTTGAAAATTAACTCAAAAACTATCGTCACCAGTGGCATTTTAAAATTGGTTCAAATTCTTATTACGTTCGTTTCGCCATTAATGTTAAGGTGACTTATTATTCAAGTAATTTTTTAATGTAAAAATTTAATATCTCTTTCTACCCAAAAACAACATACAATACGTCGAACAACCCAGGGTCAGTGCCTTTATAGATATTATCCTGTTTATTTCTCAAGTTTGTTAATTGCTGAATTCCGGAGAGCTAATACGAAGGAATCGTGGAAGTGCTACCTTTACATGGGATGTATATTCGTGACAGCAACTGTACAGACCATTTTCGGTAATAACTATCTTTACCTATCATACTTGGTTGGAGTGCGGGTGCGTGCTGCAATTCTTCAAGCTGTGTATCAAAAAACGCTGGTGGTATCCAATAGAGCTAGAAAAGGTGAATTTTTAAATGTTTCTCATATTTGAAATAATATATACATCTATGTATTTCCCTATAGGGGAATTTATTTTTGACCTGGGACGTTGAGTGCATCTTACCTCGATTCTCTTCGATCGGGACTCCTACAGAATATTAAGACGAACGACTGAAAATGAGGAGAGGGGTTCAGATGTGGAAGAGATCAATGGTTTCATTCCGTTGACATCTCTTCTTCGCCTGTCTTTCTCTCCCATTGGGTGACTGGGGTTTCGGTATACTCTTGAATTTTGATGCCTCTGGTAACCCCGACACAGGACGTTACCACATTTATTGGACATACTTGGCTTAGCACTGGCATTATGAATAAGTTGCGATTCGGACGAAGCTATTTTTTTTATATGCCGATAGCGTGGAATATAGTTATCAATAAATAAATGATAATAAATTGTCAAAGTTGGAACCCGCATACAAAAGAATGTACGTGTAAAAAGTCGGGGAGAACAATTTTTGGGCGCATTCAACATTTTCCAAGGTAGAGTATGTACTTTTCATTATTTAAAGTAGAAATTGCCAGAAAACCGACAATAAATGACAATTACCACCAAAAAACGCACTTCACCTTTCCTTAAATAATCCGGGTAACTTCGGAAAAATGTAAAATTCAGCTTTTGGTGACAAATAAATGGATCAATGACAAATGGCAAAGGTAGTATGTGTATTCGAGAGGAAATGGAAACCAAATCCCGTGGACATAATTCTACTGTCTTTGTAGTATTCACGGGTTAAGGTACCATTACATGAAATGCAAATTCCTGGAAATGTGATGAACACTCCTTGACGGGTATTTACTCCGAATAAATGTTCAATTTGGAAGAGACGACAGGTTAGATCAAAAATTTTAATAAAATACTGCGGATCTTGAGTTAAATTGTAAATAATCATCCTGGTGTCAATGGTCAAGGACAAAGATAAGATTGGGACCTCAAAACGGTCATCGGCTTTAATACTAGTTGCAGTGTTGGTTCCTGTATCAATGATCCCTCTCAAGGTAAAAATACGTCACACTATCATGTTAGAGACATTCGAAACCCGTGAGTTGAGGTTCACGTCCCTTATTACATGTGTGGTGAGCAGTCCTTGAAGGTGTTTAAGCATTACATTACCCGGTTCACACTGGATTATCCCCGGGTATAATAACAAGGCGTCGGGGTAACTTAAGTTCTCAAATCACATAGGCCCGCTACGTCATTTTATGCAAGTTCCCTGGACTTTTAGGCGTGTAGATTTTTGCAAGCAGCAATTTTACACCGGAGGAGTTCAAAAATTCAAGGGCTTTAGAAAAACCTTAATAAAGAGGGTCATAGAATATCCCTGAAAAGCATTTTTTTTAAGGAAACAGAACTTCCATTCTATATCAGAAAAGATTGTTTGACACGCTAAAAATAGCAAACTAATACATTTTTGATTGATACTTATGGAAAACAAATTTTGAAGTTTCTTCAATAAATGTAGTAGCATCCTTTGGTGATTCGCCACGGTTGTATTTACTTCATCCATGGATTGCCCGACCCCGAAGTATCTATGTATATATAATACAAATATTTTTGTTACTATACTTGTTGCAGAATCAACGCTTGGTGAAATAATCAACTTAATAAGTGTTGACATTCGGTGCCTTCAAGATTTTATGCGGTTTTCGCACCTGATCTGGAGTGCTCCTTTGCAAGTTTTGTTTGCGCTATATTTCCTTTGGGGATATCTAGGCGCTGCAACTATATCTGGAGTGGTTGTCTTAATCATGTTGATTCCTATAAACGTCAAAATTACAAAATTATTAAGAAACTTGAGCTCAGAACAAATGAAGAAGAAAGATGAAAGAGTACGGCTTATCAGTGAGATTATATCGGGTATCAAGGTACGGAGACGTAGGGATTAATTAAAAGTTGGAAAATTATGTTGTTTGCATAACTGATATTTAACCATAGTGTCTTTTATGTTTTATGTAGGTATTAAAATTGAATGCATGGGAACCTTCATTTGAAGATAGAGTTGGAAAAATCCGGAAAATGGAACTGGGCATATTCCGCAAAACGGCGCATATCAATGCACTTTCAATTTGTTTGTGGTACACGGCTGCTGGTTTGGTAATAATATTTGAGTCCTAAATTCTTCCCTTTGACAGCAACATATGGCAATTCATCAACCGCTCTATTAAATGGAAACAGGTTTCATTAGCTTCATTTGCAACGTTTGTTCTGATGGACGACTCCAATGTTTTGGACGCTCAGAAGGCTTTCGTTTCCCTTACATTGTTTAACATTTTGCAACGTCCTATGGGATTATTGCCATACATCATAACAGACGTTGTTCAGGTGAGCATGTTGTCATTTGGAGATGACCTATAACGGATGTTTACATGCGTAACGCCTGAGCAACTGCTTAATTCTCAAATCTATTGTAGGCTCAAGTGAGTTTAAAGCGAATTAACACATTTATGAATGCTGAAGAAACCAATCCAGAGGCCATTACTCATGACTACCCCGAACAAGGTAATACGATTCGTATCAGTTTTATTATATATTCTATGATACGTTATGCATACTTATATTGAAGATCACTTGTCCTAACGTAATGATATATTAGTGAATTTAAAACAAATTATTGAATCTTTCAAGTCAAAATTTCCAAAATGTCTAGTCTGAGATCTCTCCTGGAGTAGTGCTGCGCTCGGGTCAAGTATTTATAAAGATCCGACCACGAACTTGACTTGACCTCGACTTCTCAAGTACGTATTTCAAGATAACCCGAACTTGACAATTTCAGTTCAAGTAATACTTGAATGGAACAGGTTCGGGTTTTCAAGTAATTCTCAGATTACTTGGCCATGATTTTATACACGCGTTTCGGGTCCAACGTTAACTTGACTTGACCATGACCCGAACTTGACCATGAACTTGAACTTTCAGGAAACCGTTATACTGCCAGTCAAATTGTTCTCTATGCTATATGCTACCATCGAAAAAAAAGGCTTCATGTTTTCATTTAAGGAAATTTTAAACCAAATTTTAATCAGTTTAACCTGAACCTTAACCTGAACCTAATGATGATTCTGAGAAGTATAAACGTGTAGTTAAAATCCTGATTCTGAAGCTGAATCTGAAGTTGAAGCTGATTTTAAAGTCTACATGACCTTCAGGTTTTGTAAAACCTGAAGCTTAAGGTTTCAGAAAATGATGAACCTGAAACTGAACCTTAACCTGAAGTATAAACACGAATTCTGAAGGAAAACCTTAGAAAAGCATGAACCTGAACCTGAAACTGAGTAGTCTACCAGCACCATAAATATTTACTTGAACATGACCAAGTACTTGGTTCAAGTATAATAATTATTCTTGACCACGAACTTGACTTGAGGTAAGAATTCATGGTCAAGTCCATGAAATACCTGAACACGACCCGAACCGTTCATGGTTTTAATTTTATTTACTTGACCACGACCCGAACGCGAGCTTGACTTGAAATACTCGTGGTCTACTTGTACTTGTGCGCAGCTCTGTCCTGGAGTCTTAAAATTAAAAGAGAATTAAATTTCCTAACAACCGTTTTATACTTTTATTTTTTGAAATTCTCATCAGAAATAAAAAACTGATCATGTCTAAGTACAGAAAAATTACGAAATATACAGTAAGAACATAATGTTTACGTTTTTACTGTGAGTTTAGGAGTTGTAGTGGGTGTGGATGAAGGGAATTTTACTTGGGATGAAAAACTGAAGCCATGTTTGCAAAATATCAATCTACATGTGAAGAAAGGCTCATTGATTGCTGTAGTGGGAACCGTAGGTTCTGGGAAATCGTCACTTTTGTCCGCCATTCTTGGAGAAATGGAAATACAGTCCGGGAGGGTCAATACATTTGTGAGTTTGCAAGATGTTTATTCCTATGAGTAATATAATTATTAAAGTATTAAATTGACATAAAATATACATCTATAAGATTCATCTGTTTGTTTGGCATATAGTTTTTAATACTAAACTACATAATGGAAATTATGTTGAAAGTATATATTTGCAAGTATTTCTTTTCGCAAAATGAAAAGCCACACGTAAAAGATGCTTATTAGCTTGAATTCGTTAGCTCGAATATATATACATATATTGGACTTATTATAGTAATGCATACTTTTTTTGCTCTATATTATTATTATATTATTCTCGCACTGATTTTAATTTTTGCAAAAAACATTTAAATCAGGGTTCCATTGGATACGTCTCACAGCAGGCATGGATACAAAATGCAACTTTACGGAATAATATTTTATTTGGAAGTAAAATGGTCCCAGGTTTGTATGATAGAACTATTGAAGCTTGCGCCCTCAAGCCAGACATTAATATTCTCCTTGGGGGAGATGAGACGGAAATTGGCGAAAAGGTACTAATTTTTTTATGGTTCACGGACTTTATTTTGACTGTTTCGAATGGTTGTTTAATAAGAACCTACAAGTTAAATATACCAGTGCAACTCCATTTTGACCGTTTAGTCTTGGGTTTTTAGGGTATAAATTTAAGCGGTGGACAAAAACAGCGCGTCGCTCTTGCCAGAGCGGTTTACAATGAAGCGGATATTTACTTGCTTGATGATCCTCTAAGCGCTGTCGACTCTCACGTGGGTAAAGAGCTCTTCGAAAAGGTAATTGGACCTCAAGGAATGTTGTGTAACAAGACGCGCATTTTTGTTACGCATGGAATCGCGTACCTCTCCCTTGTGGATCATATTGTTGTGATGAGCAATGGGAAAATAACTGAATCAGGAACATATAAAGAGCTGCTACAAAGAAAGGTTAGCAAAAATGTTCACAGTTAATTAACGTTTAGTTCTGTGTTTATTAGTTACATTTATTTAGATACAATATATAAATGACATTCTTCACCGGTATTATTGTTTGTTAGGGAGCATTTGCTGACTTTTTGATACGACACCGAACTGTGGGACACCGGGAGACGGTATTAGAAAGCAGCTTAGAATATAAACCGGATTTGTTGAAGTATGAAGATCATTGGTCTACAAAATTTGCTCCACGCTCTTTAAATGCTAGCTTGGTAAAGCTTTTCCTTAGTGTATTCTAATGCTACAATATAAGGTTGCCGCGAAAATGTTGTGGAGTATATTTTACGATGTAATGATTCAATGCATACTGCTGTGATCAAATATTTGCGACATTTTCTTGCAGATGAACTCATCAGATGCGGGCACTACTACGAAGGGAAAGAACCGCTCCAATTTGGTTAGTACTGAAAGAGCTGAAATTGGAAATGTGAAAAAGGAGGTGTGCGCATACTATATGAAAGCAATGGGTGTCAAATTTGTAACAGTAACTTTAGTATTCCTCACTGTGCAATACGGTGGGCTATTTTTTGTTTTTGAACACAATTTTTTATCACAGACTGCATATGTTTTTGTAATGCTAAATTGGGCTAAACAGAAAAGGAGTAATTATATACATACTTGTTCTTTTCATTAGGTGTAACCATTTACTCGAATTTTTGGCTTTCCAAGTGGTCCACAGTTCCTACAATTAATGGAAATCAGGATATAGGAAAAAGGAACTTGTATCTTTCTGTCTATTGTGCCCTTCTTGCAATTCGGTGTAAGTTGCTGTAACTTTTATTATATGTGAAGGGTGGGTCATATCATGATGAATGGTTAGATGTTGTATTGTTTAATGTAATATAAAGTTTCCTGATGTCAAATTTTTTGAAGTAATTCCTAACCTTACGTCACCCTGATGGCTCCTGCGGTCGAAATTTTTCTCTAATGTAAATGTAAATGAATCCCCAAGAAATGATCTACAAGGCCAGTGCTTTGATATATTTCTTCCAGGCTATACTTGTTTGGAAACTAAAAAATTTCAAATTGTCCTCCACCGAATTTTGTCCAACAGTTGAACAAAATTCGGTGGAGGACAATTTGGAACCCGGGTCCCTATTTTACCGTCAAGATCACAATTCTAAAACTAGGAACCTATCAAGATGCTCTCTTAGAGATAGAAAAGCAAACTTAGGGGTAGAAAAACTCAGACTATAGAGGAGGAATGATATGACCCAAGCTGCACTCATGATTAATGGACGCTTATGTAATTCTTATTTTCTCTGTATGTGTTTTACATAAACATTAATTCATCTAGTTGCTGTTGCGTATTTGGCCAATATTAAGCTGCTTCTTGGATGTCTAAGCGCTGCAACTAGACTTCACAAAAACATGCTATTAAGAATGTTGCGAGCGCCGATGCACTTTTTTGACACTACACCAATGGGTAGAATTGTTAATAGATTTTCAGATGATACTGACGTACTCGATACCAAGGTCACGAAAGTTTTGATGGACTGGCTCACAGGTTTATACCAGGTTTGCTGAAATGATAAAATCGTCTGTATAACAATAAGTTATTTTATTCTAACAAATCACAATACCAGTTATATTGCTCTACCTTTTTGTCTTTTTAAGGTTTTCAGCGCACTAATTGTTATGAGTACTAACATGCCCATGGTTTTGACGGTAATCACACCACTTGCGATTATCTACATGGTTCTTCAGGTAAGCCAGAGGAAATTACAATGTGGAGTAATATTATTAAAGTACAAGTTCGTTATAACAGATCAATTTATAAGGGAAATATCGCTAAATGGGATCCGTGCCACCAGAAGCCCCATATACGACGTATAATGTAGAGTACTATCATATAAGGGTGCTGTTGATAAGGGTCGAAATAAACCAGTAACTTGGATATCCATTATAACGGACTTTACTGTATAAGAATAGTTAATGAAAAAGTACAAAATAAACCGAGATTCATGTGTTATTTTCCAGAGGGTTCATGCAGGCACTGCAAGGCAACTGAAAAGGCTAAGGGTAGTTTCAAAGTCGCCTATTGTTTCAAATTTCAGCGAAACTCTTTCAGGATTATCTACTATTCGTGCTTTCAATGTTCAACACCAGTTTTTGGCTGCATTTGAGAAAAATCTTGACAAGAACCAAGCCACATATTTTGCTTGGGCTTGCACAAATAGGTAAACTGAATTTTATTCCGTTGGAAATTTAATGTCACGTATCACTGCAAACTTGAGAAAATTTCAAGCCATTCCAAATACATATGTGGGATGAAGGTGTAAGCCATTCCACAATTGAATCCTCAAATCTTTCCACATCCCACATCTACAAGCCATCCGACACATGAGATTTTAATCAGATTTAAAGTAATGCCTGCCCAACACATATGCGACAGCATGATCCGATTTTGTGGGGTACCGGATGTCTTGAAATTGTACCTGTCTATAGGTGAACAGGTACAAGGCCCAATCAACATTATAGAACCATTTTGTTTTCCGAAATATTATTGCTGGAGGGTTTGTTTTATATAATGTAACTTTTGAAGGAAGTTGTAAGGTATCTCAAAATGTCGTTGCAAGTTGGCTAATTTCCTTGGCACATTTTGACTCCAAAATATTCCAACCCGTGAAATCTGTCAAAAACATTTTCCAGAGAGGTTTTGTGTGGTCGTGCATATGTAAAATAAAAATCGAAACAGGTTGGTTTCTGAAACCCTGATATCTAGGCTAATCCTTTGTGTTGAAAAAGTTGACCAGCTCCTCCCAGTAGCTTACATGGCCTTTGTTTTGATCGCGAGATTGAAAATCTGAAACCGAGCAGGGATACAAGATGGGAGCGAATTTTCGCTAATCTCATTGCACCATCTTATTTCAGCATATCAGGAGCTACAGCTGTATGAATTTCTTATATTCAGAAAAAGCCGAAACAAATACTTGTCGTAGCTGGCTTCATCCTAGATACATTCTCGATTCTCGATACGGAAACCTACTTCAGTTCTAGTGTAAATTACCCTGAATTTTTCTGCTAACCTACATTGTCAGAGTCGCAATGCCTGTAATAAGGGTACTAAACATCCCAAGGACGAGCCAAACTGCATTTCCTTTAAATTTTTTGGTTTTGTGTTTTTTTTGCAATATTCGAAAACATTGGAAGCAACGGATTTTGGAAACATTTACTGAAGGAGTGGAATGAAGTGACGCTTGTCACGTGCACTGTGATCACGGAATCTTCAGCACGAAGATTTTATGAATCTGAGAACTTAATGGACTAGACATTCAAATTATGTTACCTCTAAAAAATACAGTTTTCGAAAATCTCTCTATAATGTTGAATATACCTGTATATCAGTGAGTGTATCTGTGATACTCCTTATTGATATCTTAGCAAACACTCACAGCTAAAATAAGTGTTGTATATTGAATTACTTTTTGTTGTATAATATTGATAAAGGGAATTAAGATATTTATTTGGAAATTGAATGTAGATGTATTGCGGTTCTTGTGGAATGTCTTGGTAACTTCATCGTTTTGTTTGCTATCCTGTTTGTGTTGCTGTACCTTCAAGACGAAGGGTCAGTGGGATTGTGCATTTCGTATGCCTTAAGTGCTACTTCCGTTTTTAACAATTTGGTTCAACAGACCTTGGAGATAGAAACAAATATGGTTGCGGTCGAACGAGTAAAAGAGTACTGTGAAATTCCTCAAGTATAGTTACGAAACATAAATTCTTGCAAATTATAGAATGAATTTCAGACAAAATAGGTTGACTGATTCAGCAAACAAATTTTTTCAATCAAAATAGGAATCTGCGTGGGAGATTTCCGAAAAGAAACCTGAAATCGAATGGCCACAGTCTGGCAATATTGTTTTTAGCGATTTTCAAATAAGATACCGAGATGATCTTGGTTTAATTCTACGAGGAGTTTCATGTGATATCCGTCCTGGTGAGAAGGTGTGTACAAAATTGTATTTTTGCTGATGTAAGGCATTCATACGACAACAAAACTATATTATCAATTGATTTTCAGAAGGATGGAAGGCAAAATATGTAAAGGAAACGTGAATTTTGACAGTTTTAAAGCTTCCAATTTCTTTATACAGGTGGGTATTGTTGGTCGGACAGGTGCAGGAAAGTCCTCATTGACTTTGGGGTTGTTTCGTATTATGGAAGCTGCCGGGGGGTCAATTGTAATAGATGGAAAAGATATTTCAAAAATGGGCCTGCAAGACATCCGTGGTAGACTTACAATTATTCCCCAGGTAACTCCATATATAAACAATTATTAGTTATAAATTGTAGATTCTTCTTTGTGTCGGCAATAACTTAGATGTTAATACTCGTTCAAATAGGATCCAGTATTGTTTGCTGGAACTTTACGTCATAATTTGGACCCCTTGAGAAAATATTCGGATGACATCATCTGGCAGGCCATCGAACGTTCTAACTTGAAAGGCTTTGTTGCATCGTTGCCCGAGGGTTTGGATGCTAATGTCAAGCAGGGTGGTGAAAATTTCAGGTATATTTTAGTAGACTCATTGATAAATGAAATTTAATATTGACATCAAAATTTATAGTACATACTGTAATATCCAGTGTTGGTCAAATGCAACTGATATGCCTCGCAAGATCGTTGTTACGGAAAACAAAGATATTAATTCTGGATGAAGCTACGGCAGCAGTTGACTTACACACTGATGATTTGATTCAACAAACCATTAAAGCTGAATTTAAGGATTGTACGATTTTGACTATTGCCCATCGATTAAATACCATTATGGACAGCGATAGGTTACAACAAAGTCTATTTTTTTCACAACAAAATCTAGCGGTATCTGCTCTTGTGCTAACTTTAAATTTATTATACTTTCAGAGTCATGGTACTTGACAAAGGAGAAATATGTGAGTTTGATAGTCCTCAAAGCCTTTTGGGTAATCACGGGTCTGTTTTTTATGGTTTGGCAAAAGATGCTGGAATAGTTGTTTTTCAGTAGTTCCTTATTGGCATGGACTTTATTTGTAAATGACTAAAAATGACTCGTTAGTTTTATACCTGTTATGGAGAACAGAGAACCCTGATGCTGGCATTCTATGCATATTATACGGTGAGCAGAAAAAGTATTTCCATCCATTATGGGCTCCGCCCTACCTTGTTTAACTAATAACGTTATTCGAATGTACTTCAGAATTAGAACATTGGAAAATGGCTTAAGTTGGAACTATTATAAAATATAAGTATGGACAACATTTATCTGTACAATACTATTACAAGACTACTTCACTACAATTAATTCAAATATTACACCCCCTGGATTCTTAATAAATTCTTTCCTGCGTGTTTACTTTCAGTTTGACCAATTGAAACATTTATACTTAAAAATTATCTGTAATCACGCCTTCACATTTTAAGTCAATTTTTATTTATTTATTTATACCTATACTATATTATTCAATGTCATACTTGTAGTAACTTATGAAAAATAAGGGTTTTTGTTTAGTGGGAATAAGTTTGCTTGCTTTTACTCCTGTAGAGAAAATACTACTCTTAAAAGGGGGCTCGGGCCTCTTATGGTTTGTGATCAAGTTATTTTGACAGTAACTTCAGATAATTGCACTTCTAGCTCTCATGAGACCTAATGTTTTCTGCCGAAGTCGAAAATTCCAATATAAAGAGGCAAAACGCTTTTGAACTGTTACAAATTATTTCTATTAGTTTTAATCCGGAACATTTTAGCTTTATTTTAACCTTGCTTCACATTTTTTATCTTTCAACTGGGGCCGATGATGTCAGATCTCAATGAATTCCCTTGAAATTTGCTGGAAGCCCAGTTCTTTTAAATGTTTTTATGTCCAGATCCTTCTATAATAAAATTAGATTTATTATAAATTACTATAAATCCCATAAAGTTTCCTACAAAGGCGGTTTGCAACACTTTCTGGAAAATGTTGGTGTAACAATACTGAAATCTTTAAAAAGCTCCGACTTGGATACATCTCCCTTTTACTCCAGTTGACTTAGGTCACTGACCTTTTGTTACAGAATCGTGAAATTTTGGGAAATTTTGGCCAAAAATAACAAAAAGCAGGGAAGGGGAGGGGTTTGAATACGAATACGTTTTTAAACCTTGAGATACTTGACAAATGGCTTTTTATGGTCGAAACAATTTTTGTTATTTATTTCGGATACTAACTCCGATTCCGATTCCAATACTTTTCTTTAAACCCATTTTTTAGGTATTGTAAATATCGAATTTCAAAAATTCTTTTTAAATTCCGATTCTATTATCGTTAATCTATTTGTTTATACTTACAACTAATAAATGCAACTGGCCATTTACGTACAATCGAGGTACAAAGTTTTTGGGGCACTGTGAAATTCCGATTCCGATTCCCTTTGTTACAAACCAAGGAGGTCAAACGTTTTATGAGTTAATTCCTTTTTATCAGCCAGAAGGGAGCCAATCCTTTATGAACGATGATTTATATCTTTTCTCTCCCTTTTGTCCATATAAGGGATGACGCCCAAAAATAAATCTTTCCACTAATTTCAAGTGCATTCTTTTTCACGTTTTTCAACGTTTATTTTACATTTAGCTTAAAAACTCTGAATAAAGCCGTCAGTGAAATGGGAACACAGTCAGGAAAAGTAATATTTTGTGTCTTTAATGGTTTCCATTTATTTTCAAAATTTCATTTTTCGAATTTTTTTCAGACTAATTTTTCATCCTTGGTTCTAGGAAATTTCACTGAATTTTCGATTAGCTATCAATTAGGTCTGTAAATTTGAAAATCAGATCAATATAGATCAATTATCAATACAGACAGGGGAAGGTTGTGGACATTCATCTTCAGGAACAAATAATTATATGGAACTGTTGAATTGAAACGGGGGAATCATATAATTTGCGTTATCGTCACTTATGTGGGCTATGAGCAGTGCATCGCATGGGTACGGTACGGGTAGTACCTGAGTATTTGGGTACAGGTAAAGTTCCAGGTCCGAAATGGGTACTCTGTTTAAGTACCCAAACTTAATGGGTACTTTATGGGTACAAATCCAGGTGTTGGGTTCAGGTACAAATTTGGAATTTTTTGGGTTGTACCTGATAGGAACAGGTACAAGCTTCAAATATACCTGGACCTGACAAATTAGTACCTCTGAAAATGTGTGTACGTTTTCGAAATTCAGCTTAGAGACATTTAGTGTAATCTGTGGCTCTCTCATCGACTAAATGTTTATTTGGCTATTCAATGTGTTTTCAGTAGTGCATCGTAATTTTTGAATAAGCATACGTTTATCCAATAGAGTTGGTTGTCCAACTTAGCACAGTAGTAAGTACGTGTAATTCCACTTGTGATTCAGTAAAATTGTCGTCAAATAATATTGTGGTTGTGGAAGGTGACCCAGAAATGGAAGATTTAACTGAAGATGGCAATACCTCAGACGCTCGAAGATCCCTTCGATCAAAAATATAGGAACATTTGCAATGGCAAAGTTATAGTTCCATTAAGGTGTCTAGTGCGACAAAAATAATGACGAGGCAGAATTGCCTCTATCTTGAAATTGAAGTGATGTCTGGTTTAAAAAAGGATTTAAATGAATATATTGAGACGTAATATGTAATCTTTTTTCTTTTTGAAATACCTGATTGGGTACAAGTACGTAGGAAGATTTTTCAGGTACAGGTCCATATATTGGGTATATTTAGGGTACGGAAAAAATTCAGATACAGGTACAAACTACTTGCAAAATATTCCAGGTAGTCCAGGTAACAACATTTATTTGATGGGAATTTATAAGGTTTAGGGAGGGGTACGATTTTTCCGATACCCACTAATTGGGTCCAGGTCCAGGTACGCATGGTAAAAAAGTCGATTCAACCAAAACGGTATTTGCAGAATACCCAAAGATACATACACTGACCTCAAGCAAACCGTCACAGAGGTTAAGTAAACAAAGTTTCGAAAAAAAAAACAATTTTCCAGAAATTCCACCTATTCCAATTTTTGATTTCCAAAATGTTATTTTGAAATTTGCAATTTTGGGATTGGCGGTTGTTTAAAACAAGTTTTATGTCCTTCAAAATGGACAGTGATCCCTGTGCTGTGTCACCAGAAGAGGCTATCGAAACGTGCGGCAAGGTTGCAAGAAATGAGATGTGCAATGGGGATGTGCAAAAGTTACGGGAACGATGGGGTCGTCACTGTGTTTTCGGAGTAATTAAATTTATTCAAAAAGGTGTAATGTTCTCATTAACCTAGGAAATGGGAACCTGGAAAAAATTTATTTACCAGGTCCTTTTGTAGAATGCCTCTATCAGACAACAGAAAATATGAATGTTGATAGTGAATTGGCCAGCTGCCTTGTCGAGATGTTTCTGTTAGTCATGCATCTGACAGGAATTCGACACTCTGTTTCCAGGTTGTTAAGCTCAATGATCTGTATCATATGTTCCAAGCACTGTCAACAGTATTTTGTTTGCATTTTATTTCCGAGATAAAAAATTAGAGAAGTATTCCCAAAAAAATCGCGACATTGTCTCATTACCTTGACCGTTGTGACATCACTGGTCGTCCTAGGTCATTGCTCCGCACGGATTGGAAAATCGGTACCAGACAAACAGTTACTGGTCAATCTGGTAATTTTACACGTACCCATACGTGTGTCGAGTACTGTCATAGGTTGATGCTTGTATTAAGGAAATTTTACAAAATAGTCTTTAGCCGAAATTTTTACCTGGTCTTGGGCTCGGGGAAAACATACAGCTGGTTGTAATAGCCCACAGGAAATCGAGTTAGTATATTAAACAGGCAGCACTCAAATAGGGTGCCCGAGTGCAGATTCGACTGCAAATGCGAAATTGAGGTAGATGCTGAATGATCACGCGTCCTTTGCCCGACTTTGAATACGAGTGAAGTTTAACTGTTGAGCATTACATTGGAGTGGAATTGCGAAACAAGTGCCCACCTATTGTGGTCGTAGCTGCTGACAAAATCGTAACTTACGATATCGTACATTTTGTTCGAGAATAACCTCCCAGGTTCCCAGCTCCAGCATTACTGAAAGGTCACAAGCATTCCTAATTTTACTTCTAATTTTGTAATTTTTCATTTTATGTAAAGTGTCAGAGAGAGTTAGGGAGGAACTTGTGGGGCTTGGGTATTAGTATGATTTTGTGTACACTTTAGTGAGTGACTGACATTAGCACTACGCAATCTAGCATCCACATCTTAGTCTTGTCAGACGTTAAAATTGTGAAACTAGCTGCTTCACATCTGGAGATTGGTTAAAGAGCCAACAATGTATAACAATAACAACTCCTTACATTATTAGGTGTGCAAAAATTATGTACAACAGTAGCGCTTGTGTACACATAAGTTTAAATCTACTGTGCCTGAACAATTACCATTTCTGGCAATTTACTAAAAACAAATTTCACCCATCATGCAGGCTCAAAATTCAAGATTAGTATTTCTTGAAAAATTGATATACCCTGCCACTCTGAAGCCTGAGAAATTGGCTCCCTTTAGTAAATTAATTTTAAAGCACTCAGAAGAAAATATTTCACAAAATGACGGAAATGTACTTGAGTAGATTTCTGTCAATTAGTTGACTCGCTTAATTTCACCTAAACTGTCTTTTAATTAAAAGAAGTAGAATGTTGTAAAAATAGAACTTTTATAAAAGAAAGATTCTCACCCATGTGAGCCTTATCCTTATCATGCATCCAAAGTTTTAAATAACTACTGATTATAATAATATGTGCAAGGTGCAACCTTGCGAAAATGTGCTTACATGCGTGAATTATGCAGCGATACCGGAATAATAAATAAGCTACGATATTAAATTGCAGTTCATGAACCTCAAATAAATTTTTTGAGAGGTTTCTAGTCCTTGTGCAAGTATCCTCATAATAAATTATGTTATCAGTACATACATTTTAGCTTACACATTATAAAATTTAACACATTTTGATATGATGGTTGTGGTCATCATTGTATCTTGACCAGGCTCTTATCTGAACAGGACAAAATGTCATTTAATGTTATTGTTGTACTAGTCCCTAGCATTTCTCGTAATTACTCCGTTTTACATAAGTGTGTCTGAGGGAATCGTTGGTTACACAGTCTGAATAACAAGTCAATATTCAATGCTGACCTCCTGCAATTGGGAGTCTTCCTGATCAGAGTCGTCGTTATCTTTTGTAATAGCAGACGTTACATAACGCATCCACTCTGCTTTCATGAAATTGAATATACATATGTAAATATTTACGGCATAGTAGAAAACTACCGTTTGTCTGACTAGGATGTCAAAAAACTATTTGTGTGTACGTATAAAACATATTGTAGGTTAATAAATGCAAGATCAACCAATCTGAAGAAAGCAAGTTGTATCTTTAAAACAATCTCCTATGAATGAGGAAAACATGGAACATGTTGTTTTTCGCAGATTAAATAAATTTTAAAATTCATGATCTACATAAAGTAGTAACTTTTAGTTCCAATTGCTTGTACCAAGAGAAAGTAATCGCTGCTCATGGTCAGTTGTTCCCCACACACGGACGGGACAAAATTCAGAATCGCGTTGAACTATTATGGATTCCTTCTGTGGGTCTCCATTTTGGGTAAGCCAAAGTTAATTTTTACCATACAATGTTATTTTCGATCGTACTTTCAGGATAATTTTATACGTGAAAATGAATTTCTGCCATTTTTAAAACTCACTGTATGTTTGTAGGACTCCAATAGCACGTGGAATACAAACTCACCCCATTTTACTAGCTGTTTTGAAAAAACGATCCTCGTCTGGATACCTACATTCTTTCTGTCGTTATTCTCAGCCGTCCAGATTTATTCTGCCTTGAAATTGCAGCCAAGAAAAAATCAATTTCTATTTTCAATTTTAGGACTGGTTCGAGAAGCCATCCCAAAAGCTTTAGTCATTCTTGAAATTATTGACTTTGCATTAACTTTTCGGAAGATTAAAAATCCACAATTCAAAATATATCCAGCGGATCGAGCCGAACCAATTATAAAATTTGTCACTTTTGTAAGTTTATTTGAATTGGAAATTATGAAATTAAAAGTTAAGGTAAAATTTATGGTTTTAAGGGCAAGTTTACTTCGTATATTCCATTTAACATTTAAATTTTAGGGATTAGCGGCATTCCTACAAATTTTGATAAAGCGGAAAGGTATACCAAGTTCTGCAATACTTTTTGTATTTTGGGTTTTGACTGCAGTATGTTCTCTGCCCGAATTTCTGTCTGGGCTTCGGAGTCTTCCCTTAGAGGTTGTAAGTAATTATTTGATATCGAGTGTTATATACCTATTTGTAAGTATGTATCTTTATGTTAGTGATAGCTGCAGTGATGGCAGTATAAAGTACAACTGAAAATAATTTTCTTGATTACTTGTTATACACAGCCATACACCCATGACAAGATTAACATCATCGTTACTCTGATTGGTTATCCCCTTATCGTGCTAGAACTCATCTTGAGCTTCTTCGCTGATAAAGTCGTAATACCTCCTTTGGATGAGAATAATTCAGATAAGGAAGTGGAAATCGTCGAAAAGGTAAATAAACTATTTTTGGTAATTGTATGTATGTACGTGCTGATGACCATATAGCAGTAATAGAAGTTTTATGCTTATTTGCAAAATTTTGGCTCATATAGAAACCCTGCCCCGAGAAGTTATCGTCCATCCCTAATCAGTTTACATTCCAATGGATGTACCCTTTACTTTGGAAAGGTTACAGAAAAGGCCTCGAATTCTCCGACCTATGGGACTTGAACGAAGAAGATCGGTCTTCTGCAGTTACCAGAAAGTTTAATAAATACTGGAAGCCGGAACAGGACTGCCCTCAAAACTGGTAACTCTATATTTCTAAATAAAATGGATCCCTGAATTCGCTTAAGTTCTTATTGATAATATCATTTCAGGATTTCGACCGATAAGAAACCGTTAAAACAATTACCCCCGAGTCTAGAAAAAAATGGGAAAAGAAATGTTAAGAATCAGACTGGAGACAGAGAGGTCGCAAGTGTCTTGCCGGCCCTATGGAAATCCAACTGGTATACCATCGTTATCAGTGGTATTTTTAAACTCGTTCAGGATCTTCTCCAATTGGTCTCACCATTGTTATTGAGGTAAAATATGTATTTAGACATTGGTGCGATGTTATTAACTTTGTAAATTCAGGATGATAGGGCAGCACGAGAAAATCTATAATGATCTATTGAAAGTTCCCATATGTAGGGTTATGTATAATGTTTCTTAAGTATGTCTTAGTAATAATTTTGGAATTTGACAGTGCTATATTATATTTGTTGCCATATATGAATATATGTACACCAGCTTTATTTATTTTTAGCTTGCTGATTGCTCACTTGGGGAGAAGCAGTAATGAAGAAGACTGGAAAGGTTTTTTATTTATGGGCGCATTGATCGTAACCGTGACATTACAAACCTTGTGTAATAATTACTACACCTACCTGGCATCCTTGATTGGAATGCGTTTAAGATGTGCCCTTGTTGAAGCTGTGTATCAGAAGTCATTAATAATATCCAACAAAGCTAGAAGAGGTGAATTTATACAGTGGCATTCTGGAATTCATATAATGTTTTTGTAAAAAAAAGAAGTTGTTTAAAGTTATCATGCGTGTTTCAGAATCAACTGGAGGGGAAATATCCAATTTAATGAGTATTGACACTCAGAGGTTTCAAGATTGTATGACCTTCGTACATCACATCTGGAGTTCTCCTTTGCAAATCGTTCTAACTGTATATTTTCTTTGGAATTATCTTGGAGTTGCAACTATATCTGGAGTGGTCATCTTAGTGATTCTGATTCCCATCAATATTAAAGTGACGGTGTTACTAAGGACTTTGAGGATGGAACAAATGAAGAAGAAAGATGAAAGAGTACGTCTTATCAATGAGGTGCTTTCGAGTATCAAGGTAAATGCATCAATCAAAACCATTTTAATAATAAAGTTCACGACGGGCTTTATCCTTTGTATGCTGACATGAAGATCAACTGTAAGTACTCTCCTTTCTAGGTATTAAAATTATATGCTTGGGAGCCATCTTTCGAAGATAGGATCAAAGATATTCGTCAAAAGGAAGTCAAAATCCTCCGGCGTCTTGCTTATATTAATGCAGTATTAAACTCCTTTTGGTTCACGGCACCTGTCGTGGTAAAGGCTTTACCAATCATTTATTCACGCTGTATTTAACTACACGATACCGATCCTTAAATATGTGAATTTGTTGATACAAAGGTGACCCTAGCTTCTTTTGCAACATTTGTCTTGATCGATGACGCCAATGTTCTTGACGCTCAGAAGATATTTGTATCTCTTACGCTGTTCAATATTATGCGATTACCGATGGGATTATTACCTGTTATTATAGGACATCTGATTCAAGTAAATATGTAATACAGAGAGAGTGTTTACAATAATTTTGACCGTATTTCCGCCGGGAATTATAAATAAGGCACAAAATGGTCAAGGCTGAATTTTTCGCCATCGTTAGTTTGGAGTATCCTGAATGGATATGCCCAGTTTCAAAGTTTTCCTCATTCAAGTTGGCCCGAAAAAAACGACCAAATATGTTATCCGTACCTAAGGGGTTTCCGAAGTTACAGACCCATGGAAAAAATTCAAGAGAATATTTTTGATTAATATGTTTACATTTCCGGATACGGAATTCATAATATTTATCTTAAAAATAAACTCCTGGAAACCGTTTTTCTTAAAAAACCTGGGTAACGTCTTAAGAAATCAAAAATAGGCTACTGTTGACAAGTATATGAACAAATTACCAATGGCAAAGATAGTGCATATACTGATGAGGATACGAAAATCAAATCCTGCAAAAGTATTTGCATTAGATCTGTCAATTGCTGTGTATTCTCAAATTTAGAGACTACCTCAAGAGGAATCTTAATAAAAATTGCCGGAAGCGCTACGAGCGATCCTTTACGGGTATTTAGTACCAGTTTGTGGTAAACTTTTAAGAGACATTTGTCTGGATCGAAGATTTTAATTGAGATTGCAGGACCTTTGATATATATGAAAATAATTATTGTAATGGTCATTGGTCAAGGTCAGAGGCAAGTTTGTGGCAACATTAGGGTGGTCGGCGCAAATGTTATCCCTGGTGTTTGTTTCCATAACAATAATCCCTCTTATGGTAAAAATTACTGCACACTTAGGGATGTTTGAAAACCTTGAGTTGAGACTAACGTCCCTTTCATGCGTTTTGAGGAGACCTTGAAGTTGAACCTTCCTACGTCACCTAATGATGGATTCCTTAAATTTTATGCGTTTCGATTACTGCAGCACAACATTTTTGTGTCAAAAGGGTTCAATTGCAAAGGCTTCGGAAAAATTTGAACGAGTGTATAAGGACGGTCGTATAAAAATTTCGTAAAAGGGAAACTCAGTTTGCACATAAAACAAACTATGGTTAACATGACAAAAATGTGAAAAAAAAATTCCCAGTTTACCTCTTCGAGGTAATAGTTCAAACACGGTCAAAATTAAAGTAAACACCCCAGTATTTAAAATTTGGTTTACATTATGTCTTCACATAAAATGTTAACTAAAAATACTATCTCAAATTTAGACAAACGTGGGTTTGAAACGAATTAACCAATTTATGAATGCTGAAGAAATCAGCACTGATGCGGTTTCACACAACTACTCGGAACATGGTAATACAATATACTCACCAATTATTACGTGAATGTAGTATTTTAGATTCTCTAGTTCAAACTCCCTTTGTGCAGTTCAAAACGTGAAAATTGTAAAAGTTCATTCGAATATTAATTTATTGCACCGCATGTACCGTTACGTACGAAATTGCGAATAGACTACATTATGGGCCATCCTAAAAATTCTGTGTTGTTAGGTAATCTGGTAAGCTTGGAAGGAGGTAATTTTACCTGGGATGAAACTCGGGACATACCTACTTTACGGAACATTAATCTTCGAGTAAAGAAAGGCTCCCTGGTTGCTGTAGTGGGAACCGTAGGTTCCGGGAAATCCTCCCTTCTTTCGGCTATCCTCGGAGAAATGGAAAAAATATCTGGATGGGTCAATACTTATGTAAGAAGTGTGTTGATGCTGGGTACTTATGTATAGAAATGACATGTGAAGAAAGAACCACAACTATCCCCAGGATTTTCGATATAGCGAACACAATAATCTGTTCCAGCATTTAAGACAGTTTTTACGGAGTTTTTGTTTCTAAATTGCGCCGCTGCTTATTTGGTTTTAAAGCTATTCTCACAATCAATACAGATGCTAGTGAATATTTATTCATTCTCTATTTCAATTTTTGAGAAACGTGATATTTTCCAATGTTTTTATAGTTACTAAATATTTTAGGGCTAGAAAAATGCAACTGTGGGTATCGGCTACCCCAAAAATATCTGTATTGAGAGAATATAGTTTTATGTTTATTTATCGATACATTTCTTTAATACTAACGATGTTTAATTTAGGGTTCGGTTGGATATGTGGCTCAGCAGGCTTGGATACAGAATGCAACTTTGCGAGAGAATATTTTGTTTGGCAGAAAATTCGATCCGATTTCATACAATAGAATTATTGAAGCTTGTGCTCTCAAGCCGGATATCAGGATTCTTCCCGGAAGAGACAAGACAGAAATCGGTGAAAAGGTATGTATTTATTAGCAATTGAAACATTTCATGTTCATAAACCATTTGGGATCAGAAGCTATAGCAATTGCAGTGAAAAGTTTTCGAATACACACACGATTTTATTCCGTTTGTAAAATTCTGGAATTTACAGGGCATAAATTTAAGCGGTGGTCAAAAACAGCGCGTTGCTCTTGCCAGAGCAGTTTACAGTGATGCGGATATTTATTTGTTTGATGATCCACTCAGCGCAGTCGATTCACAAGTGGGGAAGCAACTCTTTGAGAAAGTGATTGGACCTCAGGGATTGCTTCTTAATAAGACCCGCATTGTTGTTACGCATGGAATTGCATATCTCCCTTATGTAGATCATATTGTTGTGATGAACGATGGTGAAATAACTGAATCAGGAACATACTCTGAGCTACTGAAGAGGAAGGTTAGCGAAACATGCTACTAAAAAACGTTTAGCTAAATAGAAAATATTGATTTGATGTATTATAATATTCTTCAACACTACCAGTAATTGTGTAACATTTGTTCGTAGCGGAATTTTTTTTACTTAACAGGGTGCGTTCGCGGACTTCATAGTACAGCACGCAAGTGCAGAGGATCTGGAACCAGCGTCAAGCAGTGCAGAAGATCTGGAAACAGCGTCTAGCAGTGCAGATCACCTTGCACGTAAAAATCAATACATGTCTAGAGAATTTTCGCAGTTTGGTCATGTCGAGAAGGCGGCCATACCTTCAACTTCTCGACGGGATTCCGTATCTTCCATAAATAGTTTGGTGAGACAGCAATTTTTTAAAATTATGGGCAGTAGTCATTTTAATCAACAACCTTAAATATGCTTCTGATGACAATATCAAATAGACCAGCTCTCTTGAGGGAAATATCAACACTGATTTTGGATTGGAAGTTGAAGCTGAAGCAAATCCGTCGAAGTTGATTGGGGTAGAACATACCGAAATAGGAACTGTTAAATCAAAGGTTTATGCGTACTATATCAAAACCATTGGCTTCGTACTTGTTTCTGCAACTGTCGTTTGTTTCACTATGGGACATGGTGAGCGGTTTTTAAAAATATTTATGTGCCATTTAATACATTTTTAACTTTACAAGGTGTCCAGATGAGACAATAATTGAGAGAGTAATATATGCAGGCTTTAGCGTTTACTCAAAGTTTTGGCTGGCTGAATGGTCTACGCTGCCTACAATTAATGGCACTCAGGATGTAGGAAAAAGGAGCTTGTACCTTGGTGTCTATGGGGTCCTTGGTTTTGGCCAATGTAAGTGTCCATGAATATGCAAATTACGCATGTAAACTTGGTTTGTTGCATCCTATGTACTGGGGAATTTAGAAATGATTTAAAAACATAAATCCCATATACCTCCAAATCCGTATATCTAATAATTATACAAGACTGGAATTATTTTTAATAGAATCAAATGTGTAACTTCTTTAGCCATCTCAATTTACCTGGCCAATCTTGTACTGCTCCTTGGTTGTCTGAAAGGAGCAGCCTTGCTGCACAATAACATGCTTTCAAGAATATTACGATCACCAATGTCCTTCTTTGATGCTACCCCGCTTGGTCGAATTGTTAATAGATTTTCCAAAGATACTGACATACCGGATACTTTATTTGGTGACATTTTCTTCATTTGGTTTTCCAGCACATATCGGGTTTGTTTTAAAAACTATTTCTTCAACCTTTTCGATACTTACATGAATTCAGCACGTTCTGTATACTTAGCCTCCCTCAGTAGGTTCTATCTGTAACAACGAGTACCAACCAAACACTTTTATCAACTTTGTTCCAATGCCAAGGAACATCCATATATATGTATGTCTTAAATTGAGATAGTTGTATAGACAATATTACCTCATCCAATTGAATATCGCTATAAGTTATAAAAATAACTCAAAAAAGTTTATTTTTACTTGGAATTGTGATCCCTTAGGTTCCTGGAAAAATTATTAGAATAGCTCGCATTTGGTTTGCAGAAGCTAAAGTAAAATCTAAAATTGTGCTCATTGTGGACATGATAAGGATATTATTTGTAATTTACATCTGTTAAATACTTAAAAATTTACCAATCGTTCACATGACCGACAGGTAATAGGTTCCCTGACTGTTATCAGCATTAACACGCCCATATTTTTGACCACGATTCTCCCGATTGTAATTATCTACATTGCTGTTCAGGTAATTAATAATATGATCATGTTGAGGTATTTTTGTATTATAGTAAAAGTGGTCAACGAGGTTTTAATTTTATTCTGGATTATTTGTTTAGAGATTTTACATAGTTACTTCACGACAACTTAAAAGGATGGAATCAGTTACTAGGTCCCCGATTTTTTCCCACTTTAGCGAAACCCTTGCAGGTTTATCCACTATTCGTGCTTTTAAATGTCAGCACCAGTTTTTGACCACATTTGAGAAAAATCTCGATAAGAATCTGGGCGCATATTTTCCGTTTATTTGTACAGCAAGGTAAAACATGGATTTATTATTAATCTCAAAATCATTAATCTATTTTAGAAATTAAGTTCTGTTTGAATTAACGCGGATAATGAGCCTTATTTTCCTACTTGCAATTACAACAAGATAATTTTGAATCGTTGGAACGTTAAATTTAGATGGTTGTCGATTATCCTGGAATGCATTGGCAACCTCGTGGTATTTTTTGCTACTTTGTTCGCCTTGATGTACCACACAGATGGAGGAACACTGGGATTATCTGTTTCAGACGCTTTATTGATAACTTCAAATTTGAATTATTTAGTCAGGCAGACCCTAGATGTAGAAACAAATATAGTTTCAATTGAGCGAATACAAGAATACAGTGAGATTCCTCAGGTAATCAAAAAATGTACCCTTATATATATATTATGTAGTATAATATTGTGGTTGCACTTACAAATGAAGTGATACTAAAACTCTAAACCTAATAGGAAGCCGCATGGCATGTGCCAAGCCGGAAGCCTGAACAGGAGTGGCCCCAGGCTGGCAATATTGTTTTTGATAACTTTCAAATGAGATACCGAGATGATCTTGATTATGTCTTACTGGGAGTCACATGCAATATCAGACCCGGTGAAAAGGTGCGCTTTGATTACAGACTCAAGGACATAATCTTGAGTCAAAAAAATCAATCCAATACTAAATTTTACAAGTTCTAGTTTTGTATACGAAATATGTATTTTCGACGCAGGTTGGTATCGTCGGTCGGACAGGTGCAGGAAAGTCCTCATTGACTTTGGGGTTGTTTCGTATTATGGAAGCTGCCGGGGGGTCAATTGTAATCGATGGAAAAGATATTTCAGAAATAGGTCTTCAAGATATAAGAGGAAAACTTACAATCATTCCTCAGGTACATTTTTGTGCTTCCGCTGTCTCTCGATGCTACTTGGATTTTGTTTTTGTATTGTAGCTAATGTTTATGTAAACAGGATCCGGTAATGTTTATTGGAACGTTGCGCTTTAATTTGGACCCTCGGGGACATAACTCAGATGATGACATCTGGCATGCCTTAGAACATGCCCACTTAAAAGACTTTGTCGCATCTTTGCCCGGTGGCTTGAATGCAATTGTTACAGAGAGCGGAGAAAATTTTAGGTATGGTTACGATAACATATGTGGTTCTGTTAAAGCTTATTATTATGCAAATATCGAATAACGTAAACCATCTCCTACCTTCAAGCGTCGGCCAAATGCAGCTGGTTTGCCTGGCTAGAGCATTGTTACGGAAGACAAAAATTTTAATTCTGGATGAAGCTACCGCAGCAGTTGATCTGCACACTGATGAGTTGATTCAAAAAACTATCAGGACTGAATTTAGAGATTGTACAATTTTGACAATTGCCCATCGGTTGAACACAATTATGGACAGTGATAGGTTGCAAAAACTATTCATTCTTGATACATATTTCAATTTTCTGTCTAGCCAGTTTGATAATTGAATGCATTTATTTTATACGTTTAGAGTCATGGTGCTTGACAAAGGAGAAATTTGTGAGTTTGATAGCCCGAAAAATCTTTTGAGTCACCACGAGTCGAAATTCTATAATTTGGCCAAAGATGCTGGACTCCTATGAATTTTTAAGAGTTGCTTTAGATATTAGATCTTTATGTAGTAATGGTTAGTGGTCGGATCGGTTCAGTTTGGTTCACACATTTCAGTTTGGTTTGGTTCACAAAGTGAATTGAATCGAAACTGAAATTTTCAGTTCAATTTGCAGCTTATCAGTTCAGTTCAGTTTGGTTTCCTCTGTAAACTGAACTGAACTGAATACAAAATGGTTCACGGCGCCATTGGAACTACAATGGTTGGGTTGGAATATGTATGGAGGAATTAAAATATACTGTCAACTGTCAGCCTTAATTAAAATAAAATTTCGATTATGAAAATAATGATTTATTTATCATAAATGTTTTCAGTAGATTCAAGCGGGTACACTTCATCGCATCCCGTTAAGCATCACAATAACCAAGAACTTGACTGAAACAAGTAAAAACATAAAAAATAGTTTTGTGATTAAAAACGTACCATCGTCTGGGGTATACAATACTTCGTATCCCCGTAAATAATGTGTATTTAACTGGATGGTAAAAACTGTGTAGCTAGGTCAGTAGAATTCTTCAAGAATGGCTACGAAATGGTAACGTGAATGTGCTTTACTATTAATAAGAGCGATGGTAACGATAAAGATCATGGACATGTGTGCATAGGCTGACCGTTGGTTTTAACAAAATGTAGTAATGAAAGTTTGAAACGCCGAGTTGTACTTCTGTTGAACAGCGAGCTTCTGTGAACGAGTAAAAATCAGTTCAGGCGTTTCAGTTCAGTTCGGTTCGGTGGCTGAACTGAACCGATTAGTTTGATTTACAGCTTGAACTGAACCGAAATTGCATGAACCAAACTGAACTGAACTGAACTGAAAATATTCAGTTTTGAACTGAACCGATCCGACCATTACTAATGGTGTATTCCTATTACTCTTGTTTTACGATCATTACTTATCGAATTGTTACGTGTAGAAGCACAATAATTTATGGAATGACTTTCCTGTCGTAAAGTTTAATCATTTTAGTGATTAACCAATAATTTTACTTGCTTTGTGTATAGCGCCTATAAGGACTCCCTTTTATTAGTTCCAATTAGATTATCTGATAACATTTTACAGTATTCACGTAAAATACATACATACATATACCTATATTTCAAATTTATTTTATCATTTCCACTTGTAGTGGCATGGAGAGATGAGCATGAACAATATGAATTGAAACCAATGCAAGATTGCAATACGCACATTTCACAGTAATATTAAAAGAATTTTTCCATATTAAATGTATGGGCTGGTACCCATACACAAGGTGGTAACTTTTATCAATGTTACCAAAATCGAGATTATTAAAATCCTCTAAACACTCGTTTGTTACCTTTAGAAGCCTTAATTCATTTGAAAATGGGAAAAGCTTCATATGAAACTCAGTAAACCTTTTACTATTACAACGTGAAACTTTGAGAGGGCCAGGGAGATATCGGCAGGTACCACTGTTTATTATTGAATGCAGCAGCAGTTTTATTGTGGCTGTAGTTGTAAATTTCCTAAATACTTTCCTTCAGGAATAGAGCCAAGTCACGTTGTTTCCACAACTGATTCATCAATGCAACGATTTTTAAATGATATGTTATTCTAAATAACTGATACTTTTCGCACCTAAACGTCTCGTCGTGTTATACTTTGGGGTCGCGCATACACATAGTTGAACCCCTATAAAAATTTACCTCTAGGATTTTGAGTAAAAGAATCGCTATCCTGACTTTATAAGTAGAATTTCTTGAAGTCAGGTGTCGAATGACATCGAATGACATAATATGAACCTGGGAAGGAATTGATCAATAATGAGAAGGTACAAAAAAATACACGCTAAAAACGCAAAATTTTCTGGTGCACCCTCTTGTGTTATCCATGCAGGTCACGACACCTTGACCTGCAATGGTGCATTACTCAGGAAATTTAAAGAAATTTTAATATTAATAACGTAATATGCATTAATTTGGGATGAAGTTACAGTTAGTGGTCGGACCAATTCAGTTTAAATTGCAATTTTACAATTCAATTCAATTCAGTTCAGTCCAATTCAGGGTTTTTTCAATTCAATTCGATCGTTTACTGAACCGAATAATTCAATTCACCTGCTGAATCGAATTGAATTGTTTTCTTTGAATTCCAATTCAAAACAATTTTCAAAAAACCTTTTGTGAACACTCTTTAGGCCACTCTCTTGGAGGAGTTCGTTATTGGTTGAAATTGTAATGCGTAAACTGTTCCACCGATTTCAATGAAATTTTTTACACTTAAAAGTCAGTACTACTAGCTTAATTTTACAAAATTTTATTTTTTCAAAATATTGCATTTTTATTTTTTAATTGAGCTCAACATAATACTATAAAACGGGTAAGGAGAGATGGCTTTAGCTGACGTGCCACCCCAGCCACCTTTTCAGTATTTAAATATGTCCGGCAAACCAAATGGTTTACAATTCAGTTCAGTTAATAGATTGAACTGAATTGAATTGAATTGTTTTTTACTGAACCGAATTGAAACCCCAATTTTAATCCAGTTCAGTATTCGAACTGGATTGAATTGTAAATTTTGAATTGAATTGAATTGTTCCGACCACTAGTTACAGTGACGATTATATATATCTACCAAATAATGATATTACAAGATCTTTTGAAGATCATAGGATTTTGAAAATGATAATCCCTTGAACACATCGACGGACAAGTAATACGACGACAGCTGCCACTGATTACTATTACTGGTAACAACAATTGTCGTTGATACTTTTGTCTAACTTCTGTTACAATGAACCGCACTATTCATATTCCAAATATTTATGTATGCAGGTTTCGTACATTTTCTAGTGTATTTTGGCTGCATACGAAACAATTAAAAAAGTTAATCAAGGGTACAATGGTATTCCGTGTGAATTTTTGATATGTTGTTTTTAACCTACAGGTTCAGCAACAACTCTAAACAAAATAAGCAACTTGGTATTTTCATGATGTGCATTACATAAGTTTTAGGGATGCTTAGGCCATGACAGCGTTACAAAGGAAACGCTCCAAAAAATTGGCATTACATCCTTGAAGCTCAAGTTATATAACCTCACAATTGAGTGAGAAAAAGCTAAATACACTTCAATGTACGACAAAATTCGTAACTTTTGCATTTCATTAGGATGATATATTATCCTTGTCAGACAACCAAGGCCATTTTTTATGCAGCATACATACTGTATTACACTTTGTCCAACTCCGAAACCCCACCTGACAATGAATTGAATATACATGCTTTGGCTATTTCATTCAAATGCGAGTTCCTCTTCCTTCGAATTGCATATAGTATTTGTATTGTGAAAGAGTCGCAGTTTTTTGCTGCTAGAGCATTTTATTATTATCACCTTCGGAGCGTCCAGATATAATTGCGACTACGTGCATAAAATTACAGAATTGAAAGTACACATTTTCGATAGCCCCAATACAATATGATAAGACACAAGTGTTTATTCTTGTTCACTGGATACAACTAGCCTCATCCTGGAGTCACGGGTTTATTTTGTGAGTGTCAATCATTTGCAGTTGTGTTGTGGTAAATACTCTCCCAACACACACTGGAAAATTAAGAATGTCGTTTTCGGAGGATTGTTGTTCCATGCCAGCTGTCTCTTCGGATTATAAGCCAGTTGGCAGAACCTTTAAAATCGATGATTTGGAGGTGTACGAAACTCAAGACACAACTTCTAACAAAGTGCTTATTTGTGCTTATGACATTTTTGGAGTTCATCCCAATATTCAACAAGTGGCAGATATTCTCGCCAAGGCAGGCTACCGCATTGTTGTCCCAGACTTTTTAAGAGGACACAACTTTACATATCTTGTGTAAGATTTTTTTCATGCATTGGGATTGGAGATATATTGTTTTATTTTGATTAAACAATTGAACCATGGTGTTAAAATATGTATATTCCTTACAGGAGGCAAGTAATACGTAACTTTATACAAACCCATGGAAATTGGAACAAGTCTGTGAAGGCTGATATCCTTAAAGTACTGAAGTATTACCAAGAACAGCAAAACATACAAACTTTTGGGATTTTTGGCTTTTGTTGGGGAGCAAGAATTGCCATTGATGTGTCTCGTGAAATTCCAGACGTAAAGGCTGCAGCAATAATTCACCCCTCAATGTTTAAAACTGATGATGCTAATGGAGTCAAAATTCCAATGCTTTTGGTTCCTTCTAAGGGAGAAACTGATATGGTAATTTTTTATTGAAAAGCCTGTTTACAAATCCTGTTAAATTACTATAAATGTTTTAATGTGCTTAAAGCTGCTCGCACCGCTTGATTTCTTATAATGAATATTTAATTCAAAAAGACCTATTTTACAATACTCTTATTTTGTATTTTTCTAGATACCATTTTATGAAATACTAAAGAAAAATTTAGGTGAGGACAAGTGCGGTCATCACAGAATGGATGACATGCACCACGGTTTTTGTGGAGCTCGGGGAAACTTTAAGGACGAGTTAAATAGGCAACGTGTCAACGAAACAATTAAGTTGATGGAATCATTTTTTGCCAAGCACCTTCCATCAACCCAAATCACTGAACCATAAATATATATACATATACAATCAGCTGAGATATTCGCGTCATGTTGAAGCTGTTTTAAGCCTGGTATTGCCAGTAGTGTGTAGCATAAGCAAACTAATACTGTCAATTTGTTGTCAAACTCTTATATGTATGCAAATCTAAAACGCGAGATTATCTAATACCCCCTCCTATCCAGAGTGAGTCCGTTCTAATTATCAATGATTACACTTGCAGTTAATCACAAATCACATTTTTGATGTTTAAATTCTTTCATTTGGCTAACGCTAAATATGATCCTCAAAATATATGAAGAAATGTAAATTTCTCCTGAATGCTGTTTCCGTCAATCTGAATTTTATATCATGTTCTAAAGGATAAAATATTTACATATTTTGACAAACATCTTCCTCAATTTCGCACCTAGGGCTGAATTTCTGTAACCTTGCTCCCTAATTTTACCGATCGTGCCAACAATTTCCAACCTAGGGGCAAGAAAGCTAGTTCCTTGAAAACCACATAAAATTGCCCACAAAAGTCGTCAGGGACACTTGGCGACAAATTTCCTCGGGAACAAATATGTTATTGTATTATCAGAAATCCTAAAAAAAAATCCGACGCTGCGTCATGTTTTTGTCCACTGTGACCACAATTATTGAGCCAGGTTATGCAAAATTTTTTAAAAATCTGGAAAATAATTTTGTTAAAATCCCATGTTTTGCCTCATTGTTCCTTACTTGGGGTAGTAGGTGCAAAGTAATGTTTTGTCGCACCCAATATAAGAATAAACTTCTTTAGCACAGCTACTCCTCTTACAACAAATATTCAACAGAGGGGTTCAACAGTCTTGAAAGTAATTCTATTTAATTCATAGTGCACGTGAACCCAAAAGAACTTACCCATTCATTATATGAGACTCTTTGCAAACATACAAAATAACCGATCGATTTAATGAGAAACCTTAATGGTTATCGACATCATATAGCTGACGCATAAGCACTGTAATTAAGTCTGCTATAAAAACTTGATTCTGAGCATTCACTCACAATCAATTGTTCATTGTATCCCCACACGAACAAAAGTCACAATGCATCTAGTAGCGGAACGAAAAATATTTATTCGGGAATACTCGACTTCTTCCGGACGTTGTAAGAGTACACGCCACAGGTTCTAAGTATAAGCGTGCAAAATCTTGCAAAAATTTTGCTAACTGTGCACATATGAATACACCGGATACAGTTTATTCGGAGTTGCGAATTTCACGTGACGCTAAAATGAATGAACCGGGAATTGGCATTACAGGTCTGGCACGGGTAGTACGACTTCATGTAAGCAATTATCCATAACTAAATTGTAGGGTTTAAGCGTTAGCACCGAATCTTATTCACTACAAATGTATCTTTCAGGAACATTACATTTCTACACCTTTGTTTCTACAGTCAAGATCATCTCTATTTTTGCTTTCTTCTAACTTAAGTTTAAACAAGAAAAAACCAGACATCATATCCCTTAAAAGGTAAGAATGTATACGTTATTATGAAAATATACACATGGAGACAGTAACAGTAGCAAAGTAGCAATAGAGGTCATACAGAACAGTGACCTTTGCTGGAGAGCTATATACTGTATGTGTTTTAATTCAGATAAGGCATCCGTTATTGCCTCAAGTGACACACTGTACATCAAAAGAAAAACTTGAGATGTTGTTATGTTCACAACTTAAGAAATGCAAGAAATACACTCAGAGTGACTCGAGCTAGATACATCGTCTTATTGAAGAACATTTCATTCATTCGCATTATCACTAAGATAAGATGCATAACTTTTTACTTGAAGTAAATTTTTAATTGATGATAAGCTTGAACGCCGGGATATAAAGTGCACTCTCTCTATCAGAGCACTCCTACAAGCAACAAAATGTGGCTCTTATTGTGGAATGCTTTCACAAGGAGACAAACTAACATTGATTAAACGGATATGTGTCCAAGTATTTTTGCCCTAATAGATATATTTTCCTAATAAGGGGGTTTCTAAGGTTGAGAATACACTGTTTTACTCATTTCAGGAGCAGTGGCGAGAGAGACAGTAATAATTTAGAAAGTGCTGGAAGTAGTCCTTAGTCATTGGACCACATTGTGGCATATTATTGGACACAAGTAAGTAATCCATAATTATTTAAGCGACAAATTCAATGACAAAAAAGGAATTTAGTATGAATTGATTATCTCAGAGTCTCGATTTGAGCAGTATGAGTGATTCTTCTATTTCATATTGAAGCCTACACTCAATGGATTGTTTTTTGATAGATTTTAATACAAAACCAGAGTGACAAGAAGGAGTGGAAATGATTTTCGAGTTTTGACGGCAGTCCGATTTGATTAAGAAAATCAAGCAAATGCTTCTTGCCTGTCATAAAAAGGATATACGGAATAAAAAGAAATGCAATAGTGAAGTCAGTGCTATAACTATCCGTCAAGATGACAATGCAAGCATTTTGCGGTTCCAAGCTTTGGGTAATCATTAAATTGAAATTGCAGAAAATAGTGAAAGTATTGAAACTTGTTTAATTTTAAACATTTCATTTCTAGGACTTAAACGTTACATGGTACACAGATTATCCGGACTTCACACCATGTTTTGAGTTGACTATACTTGTCCTAATCCCTTGTGGTTTCCTATGGTGTTTTTCTGCCTTCGAAATTATTTATGCCTTTACTTGGCAGAATCCCCGTGGGACGATCCCTAACACTTATTTAAATGTCACAAAAAGATTCGTCACATTTTTGCTAATCATACTGAATGTCTTTCGATTTTGCTATTCTCTCCGGAAATTTCGAAGTCCTGCATCAGCGAATCATGTTTATCCCGTGGACCACGTCGCACCTGTCTTCCGAGCTTCTTCATACGTAAGTGCAACTAAAATATTTTTTCCTCCAAATGGAACTTTTCGAAATGTCAAGAGATTACTTCATTATTATTTATGACAACTTATTTTATTTCAGGGCTTAGCATTAGTCTTGCAAGCTTTGAACAAAGAGAAGGGAAATGCCAACTCCGGCGTTCTATTCTTATTTTGGTTCCTGGCCGCAATTTGTGGTGTTTTTGAATTCCAAACGGCTTTGAGAAGTTTGCCATTGGATCCAGTAGGTGGTTTTTTGCTTTTAAGGGCTGTTTTAGAGTCTGTGGGTTCTCCTCTTTGGGTGGAATTTATGTAAATTTGTATATTTTTGATTTATCACAGGAGAACGATCAAGCTCTGTTTGCATTTATAATATCAATGATAGCGTACCCCTTGGTACTTATTGAATTCATCTTCGCCTTCTTCACTGACCCCATAATTAGAGAATCTTTGCCGGGTGAAGACCCTCGAGAGAGAAGACTTTCACAGCAAGCAAATGTGAGTGGAGTCTAAAATTTTCAGTTTTGATAATAATTATACAAAGATGTCTCTGATTTTCATACACTGCTAATTAACATAGAAACCATGTCCTGAAGAAACTGCCTCTTTACCATCAAAACTAACCTTCCAATGGGTATGGCCATTAGTGGTCTTGGGGCATAAAAAACCTCTAGAATTTACAGATCTGTGGACCCTAAATTCCGAAGATCAGGCCAATACTGTTGTTGACCAGTTCAATAAATACTTTAAACCAGCTTTTGAAAAGTGTCAGCAGTACAACAAGAAATTAGCTTCAATTCAAGAAGCAACGCCAGAGGGCCCTACTGATGGACTTCTTTCTCGGAATCGGAATCCAAAAGCCAAAAAAAAGATTGCAAGTATTCTTCCAGCAATGTGTAAGGCTAACTGGGGATTGTACACCGTAGGATCGATCTTGAAGTTATTTCAAGATATACTCATGTTCGTATCCCCGCAGCTTTTAGAGTAAGAAATAAAACTATTTTAGTTGTTTATTGAAATTACTAATTTTATAAACCCTGAAGGCTAGTATACAGTAATAATTCTGAACTATTGTCATTTTATTTGTCCAGCTTGCTAATTCAACATGTGAACTCTGATGAACACGTTTGGAAGGGATACTTCTATGCATTGCTCATGTTGGTAACTACGATAACACAAACTATTTTGCTGGGACAGTATTTTATAAGAATGCAAGTTGTTGGAATGAGAACCAGAAGTGCACTTGTGAGTGCCATTTATCAAAAATCCCTCGTGATCTCGAACGCTGCCAGAAGAGGTGTGCATTACGATTTTCGTAGATGTAAAATTATGAATAACTTTTACTTTTAGATACATTTATTTATGTTTACACTCGATATTAATGCAATGGTTTCTAAACTAGAGTCGACAACTGGAGAAATCGTTAATTTAATGAGCGTAGACTCTCAAAGATTCCTGGATTTAATAACTTATGTGAACGCTATTTGGAGCTCACCACTTCAGATAGCAATAGCTCTTTACTTTCTATGGAATATTTTGGGACCATCCGTATTAGCCGGTGTAGCAGTTTTGGTTTTACTGATTCCTTTCAATATCGTTACTTCCAATATGAGAGAAAAACTTCAGGTAAAGCAAATGGAAAATAAGGACCAACGGGTCAAGCTTATGAATGAGATCCTATCTGGTATCAAGGTAAGCTGTCTAGGTATAACTATTACCTTCACTGTTTTGTTACTTGAAATCAAATCATACGAAATTAAAGTTGAAATGTTTCAAAGGTTTTGAAATTGTACGCTTGGGAGCCTTCGTTTGAGAAAGAAGTTAAAGAGATTAGGCGGAAGGAGCTTCGAGTTCTAAAAACTGAAGCTTATTTAGACTCTTTCAATGAATTTCTATGGTATTCGGCCCCCTTTGTGGTAATGTGATCAAAAAATTTTATCTGAAGAAACATTTTAGTTGCTTCTGAAACGTTACTTCACATTAATCTTAACTTGCAGGTAACACTTGTCACTTTCGCAACGTACGTATTAATAGACGATAAAAACATTTTGGACGCCCGGAAAGCCTTTGTAGCACTGGCTTTGTTTAATATCTTACGAATGCCAATGAGCTTCCTACCCTGGATTATTGTTCTGATTGTTCAGGTAAAAAGCCCTTATTTTAGGCAATTTAAGAATGTCTACATTAAAAATAAACAACAGATTGGACTCATTTTAACAAAAAAAAACAACAATTTTCTAAATTTCAGGCTGGTGTGAGTTTGAAGCGTTTGAATAAATTTCTGAATGCGGATGAAATTGATCAAACCTCGGTGACCCATGAAGACAATGGGGATGGTAATTTTATTATTTATAAAGGGATAAAGCATAAGAAAAATAATAATAATATTATTATTGGTAGTATTTATTATGTCTATATTTTCTCTCCAGACATTTCAATTGAAATCCAGAACGGAACCTTCCGCTGGGATGATACCCCAACTTTAAAAAACATCAATTTTCAAGTACCAAAAGGGTCACTTGTTGCAGTCGTTGGAGTGGTTGGTTCTGGCAAGTCATCTCTGTTGGCTGGAATTTTGGGCGAAATGGAAAAATTGGTTGGAAGTGTTAACACAGTTGTAAGCATTTTTACGAAAGAAGTTTAGTTTTAGATGCCTTGCTAGTACTTGGAATTCTTGGAAGTACAAGTTTTGTCTTAACTCATTAGGGTTCAATAGCTTACGTCGCTCAACAAGCATGGATTCAGAATGAAACCCTCCGAGGGAACATATTATTCGGTAGAAAATATGACGTTAATAAATACGAGCAAATACTTGATGCCTGTGCTCTGCATCCTGATTTGGCTATCCTTCCTGGCGGAGACAAAACCGAGATCGGAGAAAAGGTAAATGCTAAAGTCGGTTACATGGTTCCTAAAATTATTTTTAATATAGTCGTATGCAGATGTGAATTCACAGCTACTGATACGAAACTTTCAGGGAATTAATTTAAGTGGAGGGCAGAAACAACGAGTTTCACTTGCAAGAGCAACGTATAACGATGCAGATGTATACCTTCTGGACGATCCCCTCAGCGCCGTGGACTCACACGTAGGCAAGCATATCTTTGACAGAGTTGTAGGAAAACATGGTTTATTACGGGATAAAACTCGTGTCATAGTCACTCATGGACTTACCTATTTGCCTCAAATGGATTGTATTGTGGTGATGAATGATGGGGAGATCAGTGAAGTTGGAACATTCCAGCAACTTTTGGATAAAAAGGTATAGTCAAAAATTTATATAAATTATATGTTTATAAATACATTTACCATATAAGAAGCTCCGCCTTTAAGGATTTCATTATAAAAGTATAAGGAATATCATTTTAGGGAGCGTTTGCAGAATTTCTCATTCAGTACTTGAGCCTGGAAGACCTCGAAGGTGAGGACAACGAAGTTTTAGCAGAACTAGAATTAGTAGCTGAGCTCAAAGAAGAAGCTCGGAAGCGTCAACGTCTTCATTCACGGAATTCACGGAACTCTGAAAACGAAGCGGATGCCTCTTTGACTAAAACAACGACAGTGAATGTAAGATGGTGACAATTTTTCCGATGAAGGGATTATTTTCTTTGGTATAATTTCCTGTTAATTTACTTTTGGACTAATTTAGCTCAGTCAGAAGCAACAGCTGGCAAATGAGGCGAAGGGTAATCTAACTCCATCACAGAAGCTAATCGAGGTTGAAAAGGCGGAAATCGGCAGCGTTAAACGAAGCGTTTATCTGCATTACATGAAGTCAATCGGTTGGGGGATTGTCACTCTGTCCCTAGTCTTCCATTTTATTCTACATGGTATTTACATTTCTGTACTTTAGCAGTATTTCAAAACCAGATTTTTCGATAATATTTTAATTTTGCCCGCATGTCCAGGTTTGACGCTCAGCTCTAGCATATGGCTCTCCATGTGGGCAGCGGAGCCGGCTGTGAATGGAACGCAAAATATTGCCAAGCGAAATCTTTACTTGAGCGTTTACGGGGGTTTGGGTATCGGACAAGGTAATTATCTTACAAAAATATCTTACATGGTGATACTTCCGTGTGTATATTTCTATTACCTTATATGTATCTAAACAAAGGTGTTTACAAGCAGAGTTGGATAACCGCAGTGTCCGTCATCGCAAATAAATGGAATGGATTGAGATTTAACTGTATATATATTGTTTGAATATTTTTGTATACTTTAGCTGTTGCAGTTTTTGTAGCCACTTTATCAATGGCAATAGGGAGTTTGAGGGCGGCCAAATTTCTTCATAATCAAATGCTAAGGAATATTTTATGCTCACCAATGTGGTTCTTTGATACAACCCCACTTGGGAGGATTGTGAACCGATTTTCTAAAGATGTGGATGTAGCTGATACTACATTCCCTGCAAATCTACGTACGTGGCTTAATTGCCTTTTTGAGGTAATGTATAACGACATTTTTCTTAACATATTTCTTATTATTTAAGAATTATTCTTACTTTTAATAATGTCACTCAAATGTTTTGCAGGTTGTAAGCACATTTGTAATAATTAGCTACAGTACACCATGGTTCGTAGCTGTGGTAGTACCTATTGGAATATTGTACCTTTTAATACAGGTAAATTTTTGTTTGATGATGTTCTTTAGTCCTATTACATATTTATGTAAATGTCAGAATATACATTTTTATTTTTATTCACCTTTTAGAGATTTTATGTTTCGTCATCAAGACAATTGAAGAGATTAGAGTCAGTGTCAAGGTCCCCTGTCTTTTCCCATTTTAGTGAAACACTCACAGGTGCAACTACAATTCGAGCATTTTCAGTTCAGAATCAATTTATCGACGAGTCTCTACGAACAGTGGATTCAAACCAGATGGCGTACTTTCCTTCCATATGTGCAAATAGGTGGGTACAGTTTTAAATAGTTGTGGTTTCAAACTTGATTTTAATGAAGTTGCTCTGGATTTCCTAAATGGATTGTTTTGAAAGGTGGTTAGCAATTCGCCTGGAAGGTTTAGGAAACTGTATAGCATTCTTCGCTGCTCTCTTTGCCGTCATTTCACATCCCAGTGCTGGATTTGTTGGACTGTCCATTGCTTATGCCTTAAATATAACAGACACGTTCAATTGGCTCATGAGAATTGCATCAGATGTTGAAACTAATGTTGTGGCTATTGAACGAATTAAGGAATATGGCGAAACTCCACAGGTTATCCATGCTTCTGTTTTTATCTAATAATTTTCTCATTTCCTTTGAAATACGTACATGATTAAGTAACTTTTAAATACGCAACTAAATATAGGAAGCAGCCTGGGAAGTTCCTGAGACGAAGCCACCAAGAAACTGGCCAAGTCGGGGAACCATTAAATTTTCCAACTATCATTCCCGTTACCGAGAGGGATTGGACTTGGTGCTGCGGGGAATAAATTGTGATATTAACTCCGGTGAAAAAGTATTGTATTCAATTTCTTGCTCCTGCAAAACCTACCGGGCATGCAAATAATCCTTGAGGTTCTAATGAAGAAACTTTTCTAATAGGTTGGTATTGTCGGGAGAACTGGGGCAGGAAAATCTTCAATGACATTAGGACTGTTCAGGATTGTTGAAGCTGCAGAGGGCTCTATACAAATCGATGGGTTAGACATATCCGAATTAGGGCTTCATGATCTAAGGGAACAACTCACAATTATTCCTCAGGATCCAGTTTTATTTGCTGGAACTCTCCGAAGGAATTTGGACCCTTTCGATAAGTACAGTGACCTTGAAATATGGCATGCATTAGAATATGCTCATTTAAAAGAAGCTGTCAAAGGATTTTCGGCCGGGTTGGACCATGCTGTTAGTGAAGGTGGTGAAAACTTAAGGTGAGGTTTGACCTACAATTCAAGGCATCTTACATTATGAAATTTAAGAGCTTTTTCCTAAAGCGAGCGTTTTCGTAAAAAGAAGTGGCTCAGTGTATGGTCCTAAATTGCAATAAATAATACAATTTACAGCGTGGGACAAAGACAGTTGGTCTGCCTTGCCCGAGCCCTTCTCCGCAAAACTAAGATCCTTATTTTGGATGAAGCGACAGCTGCTGTTGATTTGGAAACAGATGATTTGATTCAGCAGACTATTCGGAGCGAGTTTGATGACTGTACTGTTTTGACCATTGCACATCGTCTCAACACAATCATGGACTACAACAGGTGGTTTATTTCTTCTCCAATTATTTCTTCTAACCCATGCATTAAGTTGTTTACTAACTTGCACTATTTTATTTATCAATCTACACTATACTTGACTGAACCCATGGATTTTCCAGAGTCATCGTCCTGGATAAAGGCAAAATACGAGAATACGACAGCCCATATGCACTCATGGAAGATGAGGGAACAATATTTTACAGTATGGCTAAAGATGCCGGGTTGGTCAAATGCTAATATAATATCAATGAGATTATTATTTCCACAACTATTGTTGTTTCGTTTTGATTTATGTCTTTGCTGATAAAAACGCTGCTGAACCTTGGTTGAACCTAAAAATAGGAAAGGTATTTTTTTACCTAAACATTTAATTCGATCATCTGTATCACAATCTACAGCCGCTGTTAAAAACAATTTATGTACCAATATACAGCTGTTAGTCGTAATTTATTACATATTCGTTATACAAATTACGTAAACAAATTTTACAACGATTTGACGTTTGAGGAAAATGTTATGGAAGTGTTATTATAAATTCTTATTAATAATCATGCTCATGGTTCAGGAATGATGCAATACGATTCCAGTAATTGAACCTACTAAAGGCATTGTATGTACATCTTCCAAGAGCGTAATTCCGCATAGCTACTAAATGGATAATTTTTAGCAATATTTTGAACTAATGACACCATTGCCCAGTGTCATTGTATCCTCGACTGTCCAAGCAATGTTATCGGGGTCTTCATCTATAGATACAAATTCAACGGGTAAAACCTCTTCACTTTCTGCCGGGAGAGCCACTACTCCTGCCAAATATTTCCCAACAATAGCCGAATTATTTACATTCTTCACCAGAATTCGGAAGGTCTGATCATCAATCAACTCCGGTAGGAACTCGCTGTAATTATCCAGCAGGGGGAGGTTATTTTTGTACTTATTGACGATCGTGAAATGCCCAGCAGATGTCGCATTGAAAACCCAAAGACTCGAAGTACCTAAACTCCTCCCTCTAGAGCGGGCATGTGAACTTTGAGTAAAAATGTTTTCTGTCCCATTCCCAAATAGATAACCACGATTTTTCACGTTCTTGAGTTCCACTCCACTGGAGATGACATCTTGAACAATGTAAGGTAGTTTAGGGAACATTCCAACGGAAATGCCACATGCAGCCCGATACTGGTAGGCCAATAAGAAAACGTACGAGTAACCATAAAGGTAAGAACTGTCTTTGAGTTTGTTGAAGAGGATTTCAAAACCACGGGGATACTCTATTTGACCAAGGAAGTTAATTGCAGACGTGACTGTGGTCTCATTTTTCAAAACCACTTTATCCAGTATGCGGGTAACCAAATCTTGGAGTTCATTGTCGGGCAGTAGCTGCGGACGAATGGCATCCCAGAATCGTCTGGCTGATATTTCGTTTCCATTTGAAAGACTTGTGGCGCAGTTCTCTATGCGCTTGTCCAAAATGTTCATGTTTACGGTTTGGAATAGCTGGAGCGACACAAATATATGATTATAAGTTTGAAATAATTATATATTACAGAATTATTAAAATTCATAAACATAATGATTATACATGACATATGTAATTACATATGTGAGGTTATGGGCCTAGTTGTAAGAAAAAGACAACTCTCACATACCGATTTTTTTATTTTAGAAAGGTCGTCAAAAACGTGAGTTTCGAATTCTGCAAACCACCCTGGTTTAATTTCTTCGCTAAAATTATAACAACAGGGAATATTTTGGATCATCTTTAAACAAATTACAGATTTGAAGATTAAAAATTGGAGCATTCAAAATAATAGTTCAAAAATAAGTATTTACCTTTTTGTTGCAAACGAGCAGGCTAAGCTCAGACTTACGGTCACTAGCAAGATCTTGAGCATCTTGAAAGTTATCTTTTCTTCAACACGTGTAAAACTAGATTGACACTTTAACTATACAAGCCCTAGGTTTTCTTTTCTGAAGCAACGGTGTACGATTGACGACGTATACTTTTCCAAAAACGATTTGTCATTGCACGATGGAATATTTTGGTCACAGCTGCAGTTGTTTATACTGATGATCAATTCTATGGCTCAACATTTTTATACTATTTTCATGTATCACCGATTTGTACATCGCATGCTTGCTTATATGGATCAATGTGATGCATAGTTACTGGAATTATGTGAGATCGCATCAAGTACGTGTCATGTCATGAACTTAGATTTGTCATCTTTAGAAATAAAACCTCTACAGTGAATACCGCTGGACATAATAACAGATTGTCTTTAGGCTCTGATTTAAAAATTGAGAAGCATCTGGGAATACCCAAAAGCTATAGCTCTCATTAAACTGTTGTTTATTAAAAGAATCATACTTATGTATAACTTCAGATTGACCTGAGAATAGAAACGAATTGAATGCAACAGGTTGAAATTGGAAATCCTCTTTGAAACCTTTGCAGATCTTTCATTTATTAACCTCCACTGCTGGCATTTGCTTACGTACACATTATGTACGCAATTTCGTACTCCATATTAGAAGGAAGTAGAACGCGTAAAAAAGATAACTTCAGTACAAATAGTAGTAACGTTGAACGTATGTATCGATGTTCTTTACAATCATATTCGTACCTAAACCTGTCAGCACATTTTATAAGCTCAATGTAGGTATAACTTTTACGTTTTTATGGGTTTGCCCCATAGACAGTCAAAACATTCAAGATATTATGAACTTATGAAACCTTTTTGACGATAACATATCAATCCTAATCCTTCATTATCAGGCAAATCACTTCAACTAGTTTTCAGTTTTGTGCATACTCTTGAATTCCAAACAAATGTTAATATATTCACTGTATGTTGTATTCTACTAATGTGAAATTATATATTGACTGTTATCTCTGTTATTAATCCTTCTTAAGCCTCCTATGAAAAACAGAGATTAAGGATTACTGAAAAGCTAAGGTTCATAAATAAATCCATGAACACTTGCTGTTAATTTAAAATAGGTAGTTTAGCAAAAATGCAGAGATCAGAGTTCATTTTAATTGTTGCAGTTTTAATTACTGCCAGTTGTACTACGTCAGTGGTTGGCTTTCTGGAACAAATTGCTGCTCGGTTACCTCTTCCAGTAATAATTATTACAAAAAATAAAATATTATTTTAAACATTACTGATATTGTCACAAAATAAATGGAGTCCAGGCATATGTTGCTGAACATATGAATATTTTTAATACAGGGCACACCATCTCCCCCGGGAAGTCCTTGGCCACTACCCCGAGCATGGACACGTAACCTTAACGTTGCCACACTGAGCTCCAAAGACAATTTTCAGTACATTTCCAATGTAAATGATTGTAGAGAACTGAACGTTGCTCTCGGAAGATATGATTATGAAATCCTCACTCAGAAGTCTGGAAGAGTGGATGCTGCCTCTGGCTTCCCGATACTTTCTAAAGTGTATATCCACATTCCAGAGAATGCTCGTCAAAATTTATGTGGAGAGTTTCCCAAGCTTAACAGAAGCTTAGCTTACGAATCATGTAATTAACTACATAAATAATTATTCATCTGATTTATTTTTTTGCTTTTTAATCCTAAAGTCCATTCCTGTGTTTCTATCATCTGTAACTGTAGATAAAATTGTCGTCGGAAATTCCAGTGAAGGAGTTCCCATTGCAAATATCTCTGCCGAAACAATTTGGGGGGCCTTACGTGGTCTGGAAACATTTTCACAATTAGTTTGGAGAGATCGAGACTGGTCTGCGAACCATTACTACATTAATTTTACTGAGATAAATGATTCTCCTCGATATCCTCACCGTGGTCTAATGCTCGATACCGCAAGACACTATTTAGCGCCTAGAGTTATCAAACAAGTTCTAGACGCCATGTCTTACAACAAGCTGAATGTGTTCCACTGGCACATTATCGATGATCAAAGCTTTCCATTTGTTAGTCGCACCTTCCCTGAACTCTCAGACAAAGTAAACTTTACATAACCATAACAACTATGAAGTTTCGAATGTTGTATCAAGTTTTAGTAATAACTCATGTATTTCGTGATAATTACCTCCACACATTTTTAGGGTGCTTACATCCCAGGAGTCCTCATTTATGATCCCCCAACAGTGCAAGACATCATCGAAGAAGCTCGACTCAGAGGCATTCGGGTTGTTTTCGAATTTGATACTCCAGGACATACCTTAGTTTTTAAAAAATCGCACCCTGGTGAACATTTTGTTTGATTTGTGTACCCATACATCTATATTTCCATACAATACAATACATTTGGTATTAAATATATGTATGTGGCTCCTCTGCAGAACTACTGACTCCTTGTTACGGAGATGGTGTGAATCCTGGGACTCCAGATTATCCTAATCATGCAGCGCACGAAATTCTCGATCCCACGAAGGAAAACACGTACACCTTTATGAAGGATTTATTTACAGAGGTCTTTCATAACGTAACAAAAGATGAGTACTTACATCTTGGAATGGATGAGGTAATATTTAGTATCCATGCCCAACATTACCATTGTGTACATGAAACACTAATGCGCTTGTTTATATAAAGTGATAAGTTCGACATGCGAAGGTAACGAATATTATTACTCCAGTAAATCTTGTATTTCAGGTGTACTACGCATGTTGGAAATCTTCTCCAGAAATTAAATCTTTCATGGAAAAAAATAATTACACGGAGGTCAATCAAGTTCAAGAGCATTATACAAAAAGGCACTTGAGCATGGTTCAGTCACTGGGAGCCAAGGCTATAATATGGCAAGATCCCCTTGACTACGGAGTCCAAGTATGAAAAATATTTACGTTTTAACGAATTTTAATTAATTATCTAAGCAGACGTAATTATATATATTTGTAGCAATTTAAGGAATTTTCCGTAATTTTAATCACTACAGCTTGACAAAGACGTCATAGTTCAAATATGGAAAAGCGGTACAGGAGAAACATCATGGCAGACGTATTTCCAGGTAACATGAATTACCACAAAATGTTGATTGAATTGAGGTCATAACATATGATACCAACTGACACATTTCAAACATGACAAACAGAAAGCCTTGGATGCTGGATATTCAACGCTGCTATCATCTTGTTGGTATTTGAATTATATTGCCTATGGAGAAACATGGCGTCAGTACTACGAATGCGACCCTGAACTTAGTTTGCCCAAGCGTAAGTTTTGTCCAACATAATTTTATTATTTAAAAAATAATTATTACAAAACGAATAGTGAATGATCGTACACTTGACGTAATTCTCCCTTTCATAGCTCTTCCAGACTGGCAAAAAGAGTTAATTCTTGGAGGAGAAGCTGCTCTCTGGGCAGAGTATGTTGATGCCACTAATGTTGTGTCAAGATTATTTCCTTACTTAGGAGCTGTGGCTGAAAAACTTTGGTCGACAGCAAATTCAAGTTCTACTGATGATGCAATGTGGCGTCTGGATGAACAACGCTGTAGAATGCTAGGGTAATTTTCATCATGCTAACCATGATTTTAAATACATACATACATACGTCAACTGCAAAATCATATTTTGTTGCCACATTATTTTAATGTGCCCGTATGTACATATGTTCGTATGTGAAGTGTGTATTAGTGTATATCACTGCACGTGTGCATAATTTCTGTAGGGACAAATATTTTTTATCTACCGGGCAAATATTAGTATCCGTATTCATTGCTCCAGTTTTTGTACGAATTGTTGAGTTTTACATTAAACTACGTATACACAATGGTATTTCTCCTGGAGATTATGTGTTGAAATAATTTTGACTCCGGTAATATTTTGGTTTTCAGACGCGGCATCAACGCTCAGCCAATTTTCAACGGATATTGTTTTCCTGGGGAAATCTTTTAATGCATCAAATATTTATTATCCTACTGATTTACTTCAGAAATAATAATAAAGGGAAAATTAATATTTATTTTATTATTGCATAAATATTCATCTGTACTGTAATCTTCTCTAATGAACCTCTTTATCTCAGTTTCGTGCATTTCTTTAAATTAGCAATGACTTCTGAGCAAAAAACGTTTTTTGTTACATGGTAACAATACCGTGAAAATTGTAAAACACCATGAGCGGTTGCTGAACAAGTCATGACGTAGAGCTTAATCCCTTCCTGTGTAACGATTGACTTGAGACATAAACGGATCTGATATATTTTTATTTAATGAAATTAGGCTAAAATTATGAAGAACTATTGATCATCTACAGCTTAAACTGCCAAATTGTTGTTCCTGGAATTAACGCCAGAGTACATATAATAAATCTAGATTTACAGAAACATGAAAAGGAAATATTATCTTGAACAGACATTCGTGTCAAGTGGATGTGATGGATGATTTTAATATAGTTCATCGTTAATAACTCAGCGGAGAAATGATGCAAGGAAAACACCTGTATCTTTTATGGCTTTGATTTACTTTGTAGAAATCATTAAGCAAACAAGTGAGATCACAAATGGACAAATAGTGTCCCGTATCCTGTTGATAGCATACGAAAGGCTACTAAAAACAAGACGTTTGCTTTGGACATCATAAAACCCGCATGATCGATTAGGAGCTTTTCCTCATATTTGTATTTCTGTGGCCTCCATGAAAGTATAAAAGGAATCAGGTCATTTCTTTCCGTGGCCATTCACTAACCGCAACTTCCCCATTTACTTTCGCTCTTTTGACTTTTACAAGACCCGATTCTTTTTAGGCAACATATCTAAATTCTGTATATTTGTGCTGAACATTTGAACCCTCCAAATTTCTGTAAATCTAACGTTGTGTATTCAATAGAAAGCAGTGCCGACGATTCGTAATAGTGCATCCCAAAATGACATCAAAAATCACCTTGACGATATTTGCGATTCTTCTAGTCCTAAAAGTTGTCCTTGCTGTTAACTCAGTACCTGGTCGACGAGGAGATGACTCTGAACTTGGAGATATCGATTCTATGGTAAAGTTCTATTTCATAAGAGATTCTTCGGAATATCATACGAATTTTTATGTAAATTAAATTTTGGATTCTTGAGCAGGTTCAAGAAATCGAAGAGAATGCAAAATCTAACCCCATCACCTTCACCCCATTGGATAGGAAATTACTCATGATGAGACTTCAACAAGAAGTGAAACGTTCCTGGAGACAATGTACCTTCAACGCCGTTTCCTGCTTTGGTTGACCTGCAAAAACGTCAAAGCCATTGGAATCCGTGTAAATAGTGTATTTGGTCTGTCATTGTCAGTTTTAAAAGCATTCATGTACTTATTTGTGTTAACAAGCGTCTTTACTTTTAAAAAGCTTTCCGGGAATAGTCAGCAACAGCATCTAAAATATTAGACTTTGGATGGTTTTGCATATAATTTTGCGTTTGTAAGATGTGACAATCATTGGCTGTTACAAATTTGACTGTAAGAAATATTATGGTACGGTTGGCTAATATCAAAGTTGGATCATTGGTAGGAACTTGCAGCATTCAGAGCTATTATTATTATATATCTATGCATTTACGGGATGAATAAATTTATTCTGTTTACCTTGTTGTAAATTTGTCAGCAATCGAAATGACTGTGAAGTTTACTGCATTCCAATGTACAACAAAAAACTCCCTCCTTCATTCTAATCCCCATATTGACAAAAGGCATTTTAAACAAAAGCATAGAAAAATAAAATCTCCACCAGATACCAGATATACACTCTCAGATCTGATGTTTCTAAAAAAAATTTTTACATTCAGCATTTAAAAAAAATTGTTTGGGAGTTTTGTTGAGACTGTGGAGTTTCAACGTGCTATGTACTGCTGTATTTTATTTTTATGCCAACCAACAGAACTAGTTTCCATAAATGTAAGGCGATTACATGGATTTATTCAACTTAATAAATAGACAACAATAATTCGTAAAGTAGGTATAATCTGAGCGTGAATAATAAAAAAGAAACAATACCCATTTTTCAATAAAGTATATAATTACATACATGACCCACTCACAATCAGAAATAAATTACTGCTTAAACCCTCTTCGTAGATTGTTTCTCAACTGTAGACAGCGTCCGTCAGCATCGACTAGATTTTCATGGTGTCTGGTTTCATTATGGCTGAAAGGTTTTAGACTTTTTCGGGAATCCATCTCGAATGTCAATATTCTGAGGTACAAGCTGTAAAATAATCTATTACGTATTATCAGTACACGCACTTAAAAGCAGCTGTGCAAAAATCGTTCTTACCTCCTGAGTAGTTGGTATATCTCGTAATTTGGCTAATTCGATCATTCCCCTTAGAACCAATTCGTCCTGGTAAGGTTTACCGATGACTTGAACACCAATAGGCATTCCAATGGAGGATTCAATACTCTGCAGCAACGAAAGTGAAATAAAATAAATGTTTCCTGAATTATAATTATTGAACATCCATTTAAACAATGGGGTGCTTTTCTTATCTCACATTTTTAGCCAGCCTCAAAATTAAATCGTTTTCATCATCGTAACTACTTGTTTCATTCCCAGACTCAACGCCAAACGGTACAGTGCCTGCGGGGAATTCTACTAGATTCCAAATGCTGCAGTAGGCTGTACCCACTTGAAAATAAAATATCATTGGTAAAAGCACTAATTACTTAAACTCCAACTTGAAATTAGTACGAATTATGTTTTAACAGTAAAAACATTATTACAGAACAAATTGTAAGCAACATCCTTCCGTGGGGCTGGGAACGGCATTACAGGGCTAATAATCAAGTCTAAGGAGTACCTCTCCATGTTTTTCAGGATTCCATCTCTCAAAGAATCCTTATCACCGATTTTAGAATACAATCCTCCAGCTTGTTCAGCGTCCAATCCAGCACTTGCAGTGATTCTCATGCGATCTTTAAAGATAATCACACATAATTATCAGTATCTATGCAACATGCAAACCGATGCATCGTGGTCCGAGAATTGAAAGTGCATTTAATTTCTATTCTACTATTTCCATGCTCACAGTCGCACATAAAAGTAGAGCTTGTTTCTTAAATTTACGTAACGTATTTATTGCTCCGCACCTGAGAGTGGCAAAATTCTTGTTAGGAATCTGCGTTTCCAAGATGGTAACGACATGAGGAGATTGAGCGTCTGAGCACTCGGACCGATTTCATCATTCCTCAACATTTCTTTAATATACTTCCCATTATCAGCCAGTAACAAGTCGGAGTAGACATCGAAGGCTTCGAAAGAGTCGATAAGGTTTTCTAACGATACCAGCTTATGACCCCTCGCCTCTAAAGCTTTCTTAGCGGCTAACACAGTCTTTGGAGTGTCACCCATTGCAGGAAAAATGCCCAGGGTTGTGAAATACCCAATACGCAATGAAGTACTTGATTCAAAAAGCTGTGGAAACAATTTTTCGTGTTATACTCATTAATAAATTTAAAAAAAAATCATGTTATAAACGTACATAAATTTTAAGTAGTAATTGCTCACATGAGAGTTCCAAGGTATTGGGAGCGCCAATGGGTCATAATTGTATTGTCGGTTATTTTCAAGCAGAAGCTTGAGAACGGAGGCTAATGTTTCAGGTTTGTCAGCAATCAGTCCTACGGAGCCTTTCACTGCGGTAAACATAATTGTCAATCAAATTATTTAAACTTTACAAGCACTTGCCAGAATTTTAATGTTAAAATAAATTGCTATAAAAATAGTTAAAATATGTTTTAAAAAATTCATGGACTTACACCCCACAAGATTTGGAATTGACGAGACGATCCCTTTAGCGCTCAGTCTTCGTGGGGTCACTGAAATCCCAGATACACCTGTATAATGGGAAGGAATCCGGGCCGAACCTCCTAAATCTGAGGCAGATCCTACTTTTAAAGCACCACCTGCAACCAGGCATGCAGTGCCGCTGGTGGAGCCACCTGGTGACAGATCTCTATTAAGAGGGTTAGATGTTTCTCCGAAGATTGGATTGCCACTTCCACTGGATACCAAGGTTTGGGGCACGTTCGTTTTGCAGAAAGGTACGGCTCCCAAATCTTGGAATGATTTTACTATCACTGCTGACTTCCTGGCAGCATGATACAATCGCCTTGAATAGCCTAATGTGGAGTCCATACCCTTGATATCATTATTATCTTTGAAGCAAACTGGTAAACCGTGTAGAGGGCCTTTGACTGTGGGACTTTTGTCAAGCTCTTCGGCCATTGCCTAGAAAAATTTGTGTACTTTAAAATGGAAACCATTGAATATTTTATCTTACGTCCTGGAGTATACTTGCGTATCAATAATATAAAACATTTATTACCATTGCGCCAGGTACAAACTCCGTAATGCAATTGAATTGATCAGTGACATTGATAGATTTGTCCAAAAAAGCCGAGAGAACTTCCGCAGCTTTTAATTCTCGTGATTGAAGTTTTGCAATGAGAACATCAAAGGGTAACTCAACGATATTCTTGTAAAGGACGGATTTGTCTGTCTGATTGGCCGACTGAAATTGCTCTCGGATCTTGTCAAATTCAGCCTGTCGTTCGGTTTGCTTTCGTAAACGGGCATCTGAGAATTCTTTACATTCCTAAATTCAGAATTCGGCCGTTCGTAAATACAAAATAGAAGTATAAACTCATTATCCGTATAAGTAAATTATATTTATCTGAATTAAAAAAATACGTTAATTAATTGGCTCCCTTACCGCATTGTAGCACTCAGCATAGGTCTGACCAAGTAAATTCAGCACCAGATAAAAAGCTGGAAATATCACGAAGGGTGTATAGTATTGGCGTTTCATTATGAAATCGGAGGCTGAAAATGTTGTGATACGAAGCTCAGTGACTTGCTTGCAAGTAACTAGCTTCCAATCAGTCTTTGTTGCACTTTGGGTTTAATCCAAACTGAGATTCGACTGACCGAAACAAGTTTTTGTGACAGTTTTGGCATTGGGTAAACTGATCCTCCTCATGTCTGCCAACATTCCCAAGGTATTTTATGTTAGCCTACACTTGATCTGCACAGACACTAAAGTTGGGTGTATAGTAATTGCTGCAATATGTCTGCCTTAAGGCTACTAGCAACGTTTGCTCAACAAGGAAATAAACTTTATGCGTTACTATATACTCACTACTTTAGCGTTCATTTACCTCTGAATTAATTGTCAAAGAGTCTTGAAGGAAGCTCTGCTACAACGGCGTTGTGCCTACAGACTTTTAATTAAACTTGAACATCAAGAGGCCAAACCTCCAGGCCAAATACAGTTTGCAAAAAATATAAAATTACATATTCTTCTCAGCATCTCATTACCGTGTGATAGCCACCGATTTTCTTACAATTAGTACGTATCTATACATTTTGGAGCTCATCCTTTCCTAAGTTTTAGTAGTTGCATAATTGTGTATAGATATAGCTTGCCACTGTTCAATAAGTACAGAAACGCGTGCGGGAGTGTTGTTGTATGGATGCGTAATGTGTTTGTAAGGACGTAATTTCATTAATGATCATAGATGTAACAAGTGTTGGTCAATACGATAAGTCAAGGATCTATCTCAATAAAACGTATGTTATGAATGGGAATGTTTACCAAACTCATGGGCGATAAATCAGCTGTCTGTAGTTTTGTTTACAGTGTCAGAGAAGTTGTAGAACGAGTTACATTTTGTAACTGGACTTAAGCATAGAATTTTGAGATTGCTCATACTGGCGAAATAGTATTACCACTGAGAGGTTTTTTTTTCACAGATAACCCAATACAAGAGAATTGCTTACATTTAATGGTCAATGAAATCCAAAGTTTATGCATTGTAATATAACATCTATAAACACACGATCTCCTCCGAAATGTCCCTTTAAATTTGACAGGGTGCGGAGATTAAGCAACAGTTGAAGCATGATCTATCGCAACTTCTTCGCAAGTGCACTTGAGGGTTTTGATTTCCCATTAAATATCCACAATTCACATGATGTTTTAATGTTTTAAATCCATATACAGTACAGACAATGTCATTGGATGAAGTTCAAACAGCTTTCCAAAGAAGTGACGTGTTTGTACTTTTGTGCATCAGAAAATAGAAATACAAAAAGTTGATACCACATTTATTTCAGGGGTCAAATCTTATCTTTGACAAAAAATCTACTTAATCTATGCTATGTGATGGGTGATTAGGTTATTATGTCTACCAAATTTTTAAAGTATCGTGTAGAGTTACATAATCCTATATCATTTAAATTGGACAAGAAATGGTAGATTGTTGCAAATTTTTTTTTGTGGAATTATTTTATTATTTACATGACAGCATTTGACATTTTATTTCAATGTTCTCTCGCTTATATGAAAATCACTATTTCTAAAGAAAAATCGTACCCAGTAATACGTGAGCAAGTTTAGTACCAGGGATAACATAAATTAATTTATTACGGTTGTATACACATCTATCATGCACTACCAAAACTTGGAAGTGACGATGCTTTACACAAACTATGATACAAAATTCTTCGAGAATAAGTTAATTTGCATACATTCAAAGAATGACAGTTTCCGTACCCGCCGGCAGCATAAATTAAAAACAAGTTCACGAAGTCGTAATTAGTGGGTTAAAAGCTGAAACAATTAGACATCATTTTTGTTACATCGTCATGAAGCGGTAGGGAGAGTTTGGGGAAACAATTACGACGATAGCAGAAGTGTTTATATGAGAAATATAATGAAATATCATCTTGCAAAACGTCTCCAAAAGGATAAATGTTAACAATGAGAAATCTGCCGGAATCTCAAGTCAGTATTACACTTCTGAAAATTGTTTAGCAAAAAGACTCCGTTGTCTATAAAAAGGAACTTGTATTTCTAGTAAATTTTTCCTGCTACCAGGAGGGTGGGTCCGAGGGGATACAATGATTTTTGGAAGTAGGGTAGGGTGTGTGCGGAGATATGGAGTATTTTCAGTTATTGTATTTGAAAATCTATATTTTAAGCCGTTGCAAGTATTGTGGTATTTTTAATTGTTATCTGGAGAAGGACAACTAAGTATTTTGTATTTTAAAATGCAGGAAAGCGTGTAATTATTTTGTAACTTGGTAATTGAAATGTACTGGAAGATGAGTAAAACCGATCTCCCGGCCTCAATTAGCAGATGTACCCAAACGAAAGTATGTGGGGTCAATTGAAAGTCCTGTGGTTCAATAGATATAGTTCCCAATCGAAGATTACACCTCTAAACGCATAAAAGCTAAACGTACTTATTTGGTTTGAGGTACTTATTGTATTTGAATAGTATTTTGGTCAAAATACATTTTTTACCCTAAAATGGGTCCTCTGTAAGTATTTCCGACAGGCCAATTTACAATAACGATGGCAAATATCATTTATACGTGTAATTTGTATCCTCATAGGAATATGCGTGTCCACTCAATTTTTGAACTGTGTACAAAGTTAATGAGTCAGAACACATGCTTTAAGGGTAAAGCATTTGGCTAATTTGTATTTTAAATGCAATGATAATATAGGTAATGAATTTACCCATCGAGGGGTGTGTTCATTACCGCCAGTAATTTCAACACGCCGCGCCCGAGAAATGGCGACAATGCGCCGCCATTACGAAATCCGCCACAACCAAATTATTCACCACCGTGCAGTTTCATGGAAACGCTGCTCGGGGAGTTTAAAATTTCAGCCCGCGGCTGTTGTATAGTATTTTTTAAATTAACTACGACATTAATAAATAATTTCGACTGTCAACAGGAAATGAAATAATGGTGGTTAGATATTGAGATGGATATTTACCACCATACCATACGTATTTACCACTCTCGTACAATACACAATGAGCGGCTCGGAGGACAGAGCTAGCTCACCTGGTCTTAATTCTAAATGAAACTTCCAAATGGACTCGACAGTTAGTGCTGTCCATGGGAACAGGAGACACCCAGGTTTTTGGGAACAGGAACAGGAATGGGTGCGTAAGGGAACACAAATTTTGTTCCCAAAACACTTTGGGAACGTTTGGGAACATAGAAATTGTTCCCGAAATATGGGAACAAAAGCGGGTTTGGGAACAGGAACAAGACTTGTACCTACCTGGTGTTTACATGAAGTTTATAATATAAAAATACCTCACAAACAAAATATAATTTTAAAAGTACGCCATAACATATTAAATAAGTCACTCTTTCACACGTCATTATTTAACAAAATAATAAATTATAATAAGATTTCATTAGCACGTGGCAAAAATGGAATTCTCTGGAAAAACCCAAAATTGTAGCTCAGAAAACTCCAGCGTGCTCTTTTCCTTATTAGTTCAGCAAAAGTATAATGAAGGTGCTACTTGTCATAGCTAATTTCATTTACTACTGTACTTTGCGCTGCGATAATTAATTTAGTACTGAATTATCATTTAAATTCGAATAGCTAAAAGTATTGGAGATGGCGTGCTGTTATTTATTTTTAATAGCGTCGAATTAGTATTTGGTTTTTTAAAGCGATGCATAAATTGAGTTACCTGGGGCATATATGTGTAAGTTAATTGTACTTTCATTTTTCTGTTTGTCTTTAGGTACTTTAGGTGTCTAGTAGGTACTTTGGGGAACAGGAACAGGAACATTCCTGTTCCTGCAGGAACAGGTCCAGGAACTTTGAATCGGTACCCATTTTTATGGGAACAGGAACAGGACTATTGCTTTAGTTCCTGAAAAAATGGGTATAGGTCAGGAACAGGTATGGGTACCGAATTTTCGTTCCCATGGACAGCACTATCGACAGTACATTCCCATCAAACCAGGCGATCGGGTAAACAGATAGTCCAAGCAATGAACACCAGGGTTTTGTAATATGTATATGAGCAAGCTCTATACGATACACCGTTGTAATTTAACTAATACCAATGCAACCGCATTTTGTAATTTCATACCAGCACTTGAAATCAACTAGATGTTGTTAGATGTTGAAATCGATTGTTGAATTGGCTTGCCGGGAGTATGTCAAAATACTACACCTGTTCTACTAATTACATATAAAGTAGCAAACTCGAATAGGATGTGAGATTATAATTTCAAGTTTAAAAGCCTGCAACACTAAAGCTGGAGACGATAAATGTTCGAATTTAAGTTTGTTGACAGTATAGCATTCTTAGGTAAAATTTAGACACACCAAACTATTTCATTTCCGCTATGAAGATACCTACGATATTTTGTTAAAAGTCGGTAAAGTTTTGCCACGAATTAGCATTCATTTTAAAACTAAGTAGTAATATTGATGTACTACAGTCAGCATAAACACGGAGGAAGAGAAGGAAGCTGAATGTTGAAGAGCCAAGAATACAGCAATTTATTTTCGATTCATAAATTCACGTTGTGAAAAAATAATTTTTAAAAAAAGGAGGACTTTAGCTGTAAAAAATATTTTTTGGTTTACAATTGGCATTGATTAACGAAGTAGTTCGACAAGTCTCGAGTCTACAAAAATTGTAAAACAAGCCAACATATTTCATATTTGGTGAACATGTTAAGGTTAACTAGTGGCAAAAGGCCCCAAGTTTATTCATATAAATAAAATCTAAAGGTTTTGCCCAGAGTTCCCAAGATTATTGAGATTAAGGTCACATATGTGTATTTAAAGTATGTGCATACTTTTGTATGCGTGAAGCATAAAGGGAACCAGTGTCAACTTCCTCATAAAAGTATTTCAAGTTCATTGCATATCTATTGATAATAATTTCATATACTATGTGGATATGTATTTGTTAACAGTTCATGTAGCAAGTCATAAAAAATAAACAGCAGACTTAGGATAGCTTTTTCGCAAAAGTAACCCTTCATTGCCATAAAATGTAACACGTGCAGCACCTCAAATTACAATATTTGCTTTAATTTTCAGACGTAACTCACATTGTATACAGTGCATTACATAGTGTTACTCCGTAACGTACTTATACAAGTAATTATATTATACAGTAGAACACAGTTGAAACATAATTCTTGTGGAATCATAATTATTACAATTTGGAATCTAATAAATGATTGAATTAAAACTAGTTGTGTTTTTGTGTAATCCCTGATTTGACTGCTAACAAAATATTTGACTTTAGTGTCTTTTCTTGCACTAGTTTTTTCACGTCTCGCATGCAAACTTTTTGCAATTTCCTCAAAAATCACAAGGTTTTGCGTCCTCAGTGAAAACCACTCCGAACATCAATTTTGGGCACTGGAAGCTGTAAAAAGGAGATAGTTAAAATTCTGCAAAGTCAAAAAATTACGTAAATAGATTTGAATTTCATCACACCTGACGTGAAGGTCTCTTTAATTTTGCTAACTCAGTCATTCCTCTTAGGACCAATTCGTCTTGGTAAGGCCTACCAATGACTTGAACGGCAATGGGCATACCAATAGATGAATAAAGATTCTGTGACAGCAATTGACAATAATTAAATACCTCAGCATTATAAAACACGAGCACGACTGCCAAGAAATTCCAGTCACCTCTCATTATAAGGGATCTTCAGAACTTTTGTACCTTATAGAACGTATTCCACTATAAGCATATAAAGTAGCTGCTACCTATTTTTTTTAAACAGCTTACATTTTTTACTAGCTTCAAAATAATATCGTTTTCATCATTGTAACGGTGAGTATTCTCGCCAGTCTCAACTCCGAACGGAACGGCACCTGCAGGGAATTCCACCAGATTCCAAAAGCTGCAGTAGGCAGACCCCGCTTCAAAAAATATAAATAAATTGTCTAGTTATTTAATGTTAAAATCTACATAAAATGGAATCCAGAAATTATTACTTGCATATTTAGTACGTATATGCGTTTATGTAAAAATAAATCAAGATCTGAAAGCTCGTTACTGATTAAATTAGGTGCAATATTTTTCCGAGGGGCTGGGAAAGGCATCACGGGGCTGATTATCAAATCCAACGCATTTTTTTCCATTACTTTTAAAATTCCATCCCTCAAGGAATTTTTGAGTTGGATTTTCTCAAATAATCCTCGTGATGTTAGAGCCTCCAATCCAGCACTGACAGAGATCCGATGACGTTCTGGACCATCCAAAAATTAACTCTTCATGTCTATTATTAGCTGGCTGAAACATTTTGACTACACAATATCTCGGCTAATTTACTGAAATAATTAAATCTTAAAACCTGGAAGAGGTAAAGCCTTTGCCAGGAATTTACGAGTCCACGTTGGTAGTGACAACAGAAAATTCAAAGTCTTAAAACTTGGGGAAACTTCGTCATTCCATAGCATGTCTTTAATGTACTGTCCACCATCAGCAGAAATTAAATCTGAGTAGACATCGTAGGCTTCAAAAGAATCAATAATATTTTCCAACGATATCAGCTTATGACCCTTTGACTGCAGAGCCTCTTTAGCAGCTAGAATAGTTTTTGGAGTATCGCCGATAGCGGGAAAAATAGATAGCGACGTGAAATATCCAATACGAAGGGCAGTACTTGATTCAAAAAGCTATCAAAATTAATTTTTCACAATTTCATGAATATTTAGATACTTCCTGGGGTCATATGATTCTATTAATTTTACAACCTTACATGAGCGTTCCAAGAAAAAGGTAAAGCTAAAGGGTCGTAATTATGCTGGCGATTATTGTCAAGCAAGTGCTTCAGCACGGAAGCGATTGTCTGTGGATTATCTCCAATCAGCCCCAAAGTACCTTTTACTGTGATAAATACATTTATGATATCAGTCAAATAATTTCATAGAAGCGTACTAAAGGGGCTTAAATATTTGATTCTTACACCCGACAATATTTGGGACTGCTTTCACAATTCCTTTGGTGCTCAACCTCCCTTGAGTAAATGCAATTCCTGTCACACCAGTGAAATGAGCTGGAATTCTGGCAGAGCCTCCGATGTCTGTTGCAAGACCAACCTTCAAAGCACCAGCTGCCACCATGCAAGCAGTACCACTGGTGGAACCACCTGGGGCCAAATGAGTATTCAATGGATTTAAAGTTTCCCCAAAGATAGGATTGTCACTTCCAATGGATGCCAATGTTTGGGGTACATTCGTTTTGCAGAAAGGTACCGCTCCCAAATCCTCGAAAGTTTTTACTATCACCGCGGAATTCCTTGCAGCATGATACAATAGTTTGGAGTAGCCTAATGTAGAGTCCATGCCTTTGATATCGATATTGTCTTTGAAGCAAACTGGCAAGCCATGGAGGGGGCCTTTGATTGTGGGACTTTTGTCAAGCTCCTGTGCCCTTGCCTTAAAGATCCATAAAAAAATTTGGTTTAAAATCCGATTTAAGAAATTATAATTCGTCTTCAAAAAAATGTGATCAATTACCATTGCTCCCGGCACAAACTCTGTAACGCAATTGAATGCATCAGTGGCATTAATAGCCTTGTCCAAGAATGCTGACAGAACGTCCACAGCTTTTAACTCCCTAGATTGCAATTTTGCTATGAGGACATCAAAAGGTAATTCGACGGTATTCTTATGAAGAATAAAATTTTCTGTACCAACGGATGAATGAAACCTGGACCGGATTCGGTCAAATGACAATCTCCGCTCATTTTGCTTTCGTAAGCGAGCATTCGTTAGTTGGTTGCATGCCTAAATAAAATAATAATTTCAAATTAAATTGCAAAATTATAGCTGCATTTTCCAATTTTGATGCGTACAATGTAATCATACGAATTACAAAAGCTATTAGTACTCATTGCACACCGTATTGAGGGAGTAGACTTACTGTTGTATTACAAGCCGCAAAAATTCTTTCGGGTTGAGATAGTAGGACCACAAAAACTAAAATTAACACGCGCGGTGTAATAACAGATTTCATTTTATTTACCTGACGAGAATCAATATTTGGAACCTTTGTATGCTTTGTGCTTTGATGTGAATGAAACTCATTGTCAATCAGCACTGGAGGTTCGCCTTGACTGGAAACAAGTTTTTCTGTCCTTTTTAAGATTCTTTGAATTAATCTTACGTTTAGCCCGCGTGTGTACTTCTTTGCTTCTGTTTTATAGTACAGGCTCTCTTGAGTTGTCCCTTGTCCAAAGATTGTTGATTTGGGAAGATTCAAGGAGGTATGCAATTAAATATGTAAACTTACCTGCCCTGGGCTCCTTCAATTTAATGCAAGTAAAAAGCTCATATAACTTAAGCATGTACCTATGTACATACGTCGTGCATGTCAAAGCGAGGGATATTCATGGGTGGAGTTTGTAATATTTATTGGAAGCCTGTCGAAAACAGGATATCTTGAAATAAATAAATATGATTTTTAATAAGGAAGTCTTATGAAGAGGCAAAATGATCTATATGCTATGTTTTTGTACAGATCATTTTGCCTCTTCAGCGACGTAAGCCTCTTTTGAACCAATACCTTTCCTGAGAATTTCGGATCATAAATTATGATCCACATCCCAGGTAGTCCCAATGATTTTTTTAAATCTCGCATGAACATATTTTACAGTATCATGTGTGCTTAATATTAGTTGAAATCAGTGATTTATCCATATAATTAATACCAAGGTGACTACAATCCAGGTGTGGTTTGATGGCTTTGCAGTTTAAACTTATGTTCAAATTTCAATCCTAGCAAATATCGTTTGTGGGGCATACTGAGTTTAGTACATTTGGAGTTAAGCAGTAAAAGCAATACTTGAAGTTTGACACAAAGGTAAACTGAATTTTAGTGTACAGATGATGAATAAAGCGGGCAAACAAACACAAAAAATGTGCCTAAATAAGTTCTGTACAAACAGGGGGATCTAAAATCGTATTAAAAGAACATTATACGGTTAAAATGTGTCGTGGAAATAGTTATATTTTATGAAGCATTATTTTATTTCAAATTTTTTTCAGAAATTTTGACAAAAACCGTCAATTTCGACAAAAACCGTCAATTTTGAGAAAAATAGTCAATTTTGACAAAAATCGTCAATTTTGACAAAAATCGTCAATTTCGAAAAAAACCGTCAATTTTGACAAAAACCGTCAATTTTGACAAAAACCGTCAATTTTGACAAAAACCGTCAATTTTGACAAAAACCGTCAATTTTGACAAAAACCGTCAATTTTGACAAAAACCGTCAATTTTGTCAAAAACCGTCAATTTTGTCAAAAATCGTCAATTTTGACAAAAACCGTCAATTTTGTCAAAAATCGTCAATTTTGACAAAAAATCATCAATTTTGACAAAAACCGTCAATTTTGACAAAAACCGTCAATTTTGTCAAAAACCGTCAATTTTGTCAAAAATCGTCAATTTTGACAAAAAATCGTTAATTTCGACAAAAATCGTCAATTTTGACAAAAAATCGTCAATTTTGACAAAAACCGTCAATTTTGTCAAAAATCGTCAATTTTGACAAAAAATCGTTAATTTCGACAAAAACCGTCAATTTTGACAAAAACCGTCAATTTTGACAAAAACCGTCAATTTTGACAAAAACCGTCAATTTTGACAAAAACCGTCAATTTTGACAAAAACCGTCAATTTTGACAAAAACCGTCAATTCTGACAAAAATCGTCAATTTCGTCAAAAACCGTCAATTTTGACAAAAAATCGTCAATTTTGACAAAAACCGTCAATTTCGACAAAAACCGTCAATTTTGACAAAAACCGTCAATTTGGACAAAACCCGTCAATTTTGACAAAAACCGTCAATTCTGAAAAAACGTCAATTTCGTCAAAAACCGTCAATTTTGACAAAAAATCGTCAATTTTGACAAAAACCGTCAATTTTGACAAAAACCGTCAATTTTGACAAAAAATCGTCAATTTTGACAAAAACCGTCAATTCTGACAAAAATCGTCAATTTCGACAAAAATAGTCGATTTTGACAAAAATAGTCAATTTTGACAAAAATAGTCAATTTTGACAAAAATAGTCAATTTTGACAAAAATAGTCAATTTTGACAAAAATCGTCAATTTCGACAAAAACCGTCAATTTTGACAAAAAACGTCAATTTTGACAAAAACCGTCAATTTTGACAAAATCGTCAATTTTGACAAAAACCGTCAATTTTGACAAAAAACGTCAATTTGGACAAAAAATCGTTAATTTCGACAACAACCGTCAATTTTGACAAAAAATCGTCAATTTCGACAAAAACCGTCAATTTCGACAAAAACCGTCAATTTTGACAAAAACCGTCAATTTGGACAAAACCCGTCAATTTTGACAAAAACCGTCAATTCTGAAAAAACGTCAATTTCGTCAAAAACCGTCAATTTTGACAAAAAATCGTCAATTTTGACAAAAACCGTCAATTTTGACAAAAACCGTCAATTTTGACAAAAAATCGTCAATTTTGACAAAAACCGTCAATTCTGACAAAAATCGTCAATTTCGACAAAAATAGTCGATTTTGACAAAAATAGTCAATTTTGACAAAAATAGTCAATTTTGACAAAAATCGTCAATTTCGACAAAAACCGTCAATTTTGACAAAAACCGTCAATTTTGACAAAAACCGTCAATTTTGACAAAAACCGTCAATTTTGACAAAAACCGTCAATTTTGACAAAAAACGTCAATTTTGACAAAAAATCGTTAATTTCGACAAAAACCGTCAATTTTGACAAAAAATCGTTAATTTCGACAAAAATCGTCAATTTTTACAAAAACCGTCAATTTGGACAAAACCCGTCAATTTTGACAAAAACCGTCAATTTTGACAAAAACCGTCAATTTTGACAAAAAACGTCAATTTTGACAAAAAATCGTTAATTTCGACAAAAACCGTCAATTTTGACAAAAAATCGTTAATTTCGACAAAAATCGTCAATTTTTACAAAAACCGTCAATTTGGACAAAACCCGTCAATTTTGACAAAACCCGTCAATTCTGACAAAAATCGTCAATTTCGTCAAAAACCGTCAATTTTGACAAAAAATCGTTAATTTTGTCAAAAATCGTCAATTTTGACAAAAAATTGTCAATTTTGACAAAAAATCGTCAATTTTGACAAAAAATCGTCAATTTCGACAAAAACCGTCAATTTTGACAAAAACCGTCAATTTTGACAAAAACCGTCAATTTTGACAAAAACCGTCAATTTTGACAAAAACCGTCAATTTTGACAAAAAACGTCAATTTTGACAAAAAATCGTTAATTTCGACAAAAACCGTCAATTTTGACAAAAAATCGTTAATTTCGACAAAAATCGTCAATTTTTACAAAAACCGTCAATTTGGACAAAACCCGTCAATTTTGACAAAAACCGTCAATTTTGACAAAAACCGTCAATTTTGACAAAAAACGTCAATTTTGACAAAAAATCGTTAATTTCGACAAAAACCGTCAATTTTGACAAAAAATCGTTAATTTCGACAAAAATCGTCAATTTTTACAAAAACCGTCAATTTGGACAAAACCCGTCAATTTTGACAAAACCCGTCAATTCTGACAAAAATCGTCAATTTCGTCAAAAACCGTCAATTTTGACAAAAAATCGTTAATTTTGTCAAAAATCGTCAATTTTGACAAAAAATTGTCAATTTTGACAAAAAATCGTCAATTTTGACAAAAAATCGTCAATTTTGACAAAAAATCGTCAATTTTGACAAAAACCGTCAATTTTGATCTATTATTTCAGATCTAAATGATTTTCTGACATACTCACCGTAGAACCAAGTGAAATACCTCGTTCAAACCGTCTTAGTAATCCCAACTCGAATCTTTGTATTAATTTACAAATTTTCAAAATTTTAACCGCTAAATTATGAACAAACCGCTAATTGTGACCTGTTTTTTGACGCGATACGTTTTGTCTGTTATGTATATTGTATGATCGTTTGGGAATATATTTACCGCCGCCAGTATTCACACAGGGGAAGCTATGTATATGTTGCATTTTCCAGAGCTAAATCTGGAAGGAAAGTTACAGCCAGAATTGGACATCAAGGAAAACTACTTGATTGCAGAAATAAATCATTTACGTTATATTTAAAGAAGTCGATGAATTACTATGTACTTTACTTTAAGTACTTTAACTTATGATATGCGGGACTACCTCGTAGTCGCGATTTCCGATTTAAACATGGGGTGTGGGCAGGGCCTTGGTGGGCAGTTCCCAAGTGCGATCAACTATGATAAATTACAACTTGTTTGTGATTTGCTAATATTATATTTATCGTTAGCTTCAATTCAATCTCATTATTATATGTCTAAGCATGAAGTAAGTACTCCTAATATGCCGGGCTTTGACTAGTGTGTACATACAAGTGAATGTATTATATCAGGCTAAAAATTAATTAAAAATTACTGCGTCTAATCGTAATGAGTACAGTATGTACCCCCTAGTTTTAAAAAACATTTACAATAATTTTCCAATTACTCGTATACGAATTCATGCGACATCTACCGGCATATGGGAAAGACAATTTATTATTAACTAGAAATCCGACTATAGATGGCGAAAGCGTTACTTCCCACATTTTGTGCATATCTATTTGCAAGTGTTTATACACGACCTCATTTAATTTTTATAAAGTGAAACTTTCTTATAGACGAGTCTGTTCCGTCCGTCCGTCTACAAAATCTTGTGAGTCGCACAACTCAACAACGGAATGACATACGGACATGGGACTTGTCCCAAAAAATCGGACATACATTCTAGATGTGCCTTTTGATATTTTCCCTGGCACAGGGTCGACCGTTTGATCTCTGAAAATTATTTTCTGGATACAATTATCAAAAAATCTTGCATTTGCTATACCTTTCCAACGAATTGACGTATGGACATGCGTCCTTTACATATAACAATCAAACTCTATTTCCCTACCCTACTAAAAATCTTTAAACATAAGTTTCACTTTCCTGCACATGAAAACGAAGTTTGCCCAAATCAGTGCAGTGCACGGATTTTTTGAGGATAAACGAATGATCCAATGTCCATCAAAAACAATAGGTTTCTTACTTTTTATTAAATCTGCCTTCACAAAAAAAATGGATTGCATTGGTTCGGCTGCTGGCGTGCCCGATTATTACGTTCTTCAGCCCGAATCTTATTCAATAACCTTGAATCTTAAGCTGTTGAACGGAAAAAGCTCAGCAGTTCTAAATATATATGCCTTTGTTTTGACAGCTTATAGGCCTTTTAACTTGAAAATTTTCACTATTTTAACTTCCATCTAAATGATCAGTTCGAAACTCGTTAGATTTGTCGTACTGTGATTGTATAGTTTCAGAGTTCATTAAAATAATAGTTCAACAAATTGTGAATGCAATATAATAATAATTATTGCTAATATTCACTCTACCTACATACTATTTTAGTTCAGTCCATCATCATAACAAAAATCTACTTTATTCAATTATTATGTACAACTATGTAAGTAGTAGTTAACAAGAATCAATATAATCACGGTTTAATCTATCACAGATTAAATAAATTCCAAAACATATTATTACTCCGAAAATTCTCTCAATTTTAAAACGCCACGATTTCCTGCCTCGGCTTTTGTATAATCCCATCGTCCAAAGTGAGAAGCGTCTACAACAATTAAAGTACGAATGACATTAGGACCAACTCAATCTAACCAATTGATTGTGCAAGTATTTGCAGTCACAAGCCTGTGTTAAGTGTATGCATTCGAAAATAAATAATACCATGAAAAAGAAGAAAATTGAACCAGCTGATAAGAAGTGCCACACATCATGAGAATCGTAAAAACTCTCAATGATGCAAGGACTGTTGAGAGCCCGAGACTCTGCAGGTGAAAGATTAGCATTGTATTTTTTATCCAAAAAATACAAAATACCCAGGGCACCCAGTGCAAATGAGAAGATTAAGTATATCAAAGGCTGGATGAATTGAATATTGAAAGCCTCTCCATGGTAGACCTACATTATATTAAAGTATTAGCTCAATCCATATATATCAACACCATGACTCAAAAAATCCATTAAGAGTTGACTCACCTTCATAACACAGTAGTACAAAAAATAAAGCATCATGTTGCCGGCAAAGATATACACCAGGTAGGTGGGAAATGGGTTTTGACCAAGTATTTGAGATATACTGATGGCAAGGTTGAATACAATCAGAGGAAGCAAAAAGGTTAAGCGTGTTCCATGATCCGGTTTAAAGAGTACGAAAGGGTCGTTCCGGAATTTCTTCAATACTTCCGATTTTCGGAATATGGCACTATCCGTCACAGGGTTGTTGTCTGTGATTTAACAGACGGTATACAACGATAACAGATTTTGGGGGTACATGTTTCGATTACTATATTTATAAAGTGAAAGCTGATTATGTAAAACATACCATCATCTCTTACGTAACCAAGGTAATACAAGTACACCGACAGCAGTAAAATCATAACAACATGAAGGAATATAAAAATCCCCTCGTAGATTTTGCTCCCCAAAATTATGCCACCCACGGAAATAAACGAAATCAGTGCTAACATACCGAAGGTGTTATGGCTGAAATTGATTAAAATATATTTAAATCTCATACCTTGTAATCTTAATCATAAATTATGGAAATTGTATTTTATATCTATTTACGGGCAAATCGGATTCGTATGTCTGAACTGATAAATCTTGATAGTAGAGAGAGCGGCCAGAATGAACATAAACGAGGTATCTGGAAAATGCATACCAAATAAGAAATTGCGTCATCAAGATAATTATACAATCATACATTTGGAATTGCACATATTAGTACACGCATACAGTATCCGTGTGTTTTTTCATACTGTAATGAGCAATACAAAGATAATTACAACGATTGCTCGAACAATAATATTATACATCAACAGTATGCTCAATGGCTGAAACTCACCAAACTGGAAATTCATTTCAGTTGGACAAACATGATACAACCCGCTGAGAATTCCTTCCAACCCAAATGCCAACCCAAGTGCATAAAATATCCCGAATTGATGACCAACCCCTTCACCAATATCTCCCTGGAAAACAAATCCAAAATGTTAAAATAATTAATGGAAACAAAATCCACTCTAAGTATCCTTTTTTGACTTTGGAGATTTTATACTTTGGAGAGGACCAACCTCACTGATTCCTTGCTCTTGCAATTTAACTTCTAACCTATGGACTTTTTTTTCATAGCGTCGGACAAAGATACAGAACACGACGGCAAGTAAAACGTAAACAATATTGGAGTAAATGTGATTGAAGTCGTCCCAAGAGTAAACCCTATGAGAGCACAGATAATTTCTGTAGCACAAGTCTGTTTGGCCAGTAGATTCGCTGATCTGTAATCAAATGATTGCACGCTAGTTACACTTACACAGTTCAATATTATAACATACATAGAATGTTGCAGGAACCAAATCCTTGCCGAAACCGGTGAAAAATCAAATCTTACCTGATGATAAGTGTATAACAACTGTACTGTCGGTAATCCATAGAAAATTCCAATAGCCCCAATGAGCATGTAAACTCGATCCAGAGACTTCTTTACTTTCCGCTTACGAATAAATGCATCCATTCTTAACCATGGAATATCATATTGGCCCGTATTAGCAACATTGGACCTAGAAGGCGTTCTGATCGAACCGGTAACATTTCTAAACCGTACGGAAGCTTGTTGTACTGTACTTTCGTACAAATTATTTATAACATCATCGTCATCATCATTTCCAGGCGGAGGACTGAATATCTCATTCATATCCGAGGCATTATCTTCCAGAACTTCTTGATTAGTTACTGAGACACCTACTTTATATTCATATACAAATTTCAATAAATGTCTTTTAAGCACACCTAAAATTAACAGGTGCTGAAATTTTATATCAGTAGTCACCATTTGTTACATCTGCGTCTGACCCGGGATGGAGAACGGTAGGATTGTAGGACCATGCTGGATTTTCAGTACCTTGTGAACTATAGGGAAAATGTGAAGGTCCTGCTGCTTCAATGTATTTAAAATAAAAAATCTTTTAGCACTTATTCGAGTAATTTCAGTATTTATCAACAATTTGAAATAGCAAAGCATGGGAGAGTTTCAAAATAAATAAATAAACATTAAATACTTTACATTAATTAAACTCAATTTAAAAACTTACTTTCAGCTTCAGGATTCGTTGGTTCTGAAAATAAAGACCTTAGTGAAGACCTCTGATTTTGATTGGGCGATCCATTTTGAATACGACTGACTTGCCCGTTTTCCAAATTGTTCGCAAGTGCATCATTGCTTAAAAGGCCCTCGGTGTCATGCTCATCCCTATTGGATTGAAAAACACGATCTTGTTTTAACATTTTAACCTTCATCAGGGGCATGATATTTTTGGCGAAATTAGTTTTGGTTGATAAAATTACAAGTTTATAAGAACAAATTAAAGTGTGTATAAATTAATCTTTTGAACCCATATGAACAACGTACAGGTCAAAAATTTTCATTCGAAGAGCGATGCAATGGAAAGAGCAGTACGTGACGGTAGTGATCGCAATAATGACTAGAATGTACTCCAGAGGGAATAGAAATGGAATTGTATAGTTTGACGTGGATAGTTCAGCAAGTACAGTCACATTTATAATTTTGCTACGGAGCGGTTCCAATGTTGCTTGGACGGGTGTCCAAGAATTCGCTGACACTCCTTCGTAAGAACGGCACCGATCATCATCCGCATGAACCGAAAATGCAATGAAGAACCCCTCACTAAAATCCGTTTTCTAAAAATGATCATCCAACCCAGACAACTCTCAGTAAAAATTCCATATTATATAACAATACAATTTCATCCCTGCAAATGTATCGTTTGTTCATTTCCGGTTCTTTTACAAATATTACTGTTTTTATTACTTACAACAACTGGTATAACCGCCCTCGTACTCACGTCTTGCCAGTAAGAATTAAAGCTCAAAACCACCCCGAATTTATCTCTGGACGATAAAGTGTTTTCATTCAAAAGTCGACACTGGAAATATTATAATAATTACATATTTTATATGTATGTGCAGGAGAAATCCGACCGAAATATAAAAACACAGGTTAAAGCATTAACAACCCCATGATACTCACAGAGTTGTCAATTTTAACATGCTATTTAGCTGATAATCAGCTTATTATGTATAGTGGCTAAAGTATATATAGCTTTTAAGCATTTCGCTGTACAAACAACATTATATGCGGTTAAATGTATTAATTCCTAATTAATAACTGTACCCAAGGTGATTGAACGGCTGCGGTCATACAAACATTATCCTCAGACTGAACTTGCACAGCTACACGGTCTACGTTATCAGGGAAGTTAAAACGATAGTAGTGAAGAATTGTTGGGGTGACTTGCACCTTGGAGATGGTCTCATGTAAACTATTCAAAAAAATCTATTAAATTATAATCGACAACTGCATATACACCTGTGAAATCCAAATAGACACTAGTATTTTTTTAATTAGCTGGTTTACAAACGCTTCGTTTTGTAAACATATTTTCATTGGAATACTTACTTAATATTAATACTATGCTGCTGCTGAGTGAAATTGAGCGTGTAGTTAATATTAGAAGGGTTACATGTAGAAACAAATACGAGAAGCTCAATATTATTGTCACTGTCATTGCCGTAAACATGCGATGAGATGTAATCCTGCTCCAAGCAAACTGTGAATTCACTTGCGTACGATCTAAACGGGCTTTTTGCCTTTTCAGTCTTCTCATTCATCAGGGGTAATGCCCAGGATCGAGTGCTTCTGGACTGCGTTAAGGAAAACATGATCGGGCAAGAGACTTCGATTTCATTCCACTGAGGCACAGTCGCTGTTTGTAAACGAATACTAACCTAGGAAAGAGTCCACGTTATTAAAAAAAAGATTTGCACATAACAGACAGCTGTATTTTGTTGCAGGAGTTGTCATAAAAAAAAGTTGGGAGTTATGTACATCCTGTGAGAGGGAATTCCGCAATGACGTGGTATATGTACATAGCATTCAATGAGATTAAGTAATTATGAGCAAAAAATATGATACTTGTATGATTTCTCATATTACCGTGCTATTCACGTGTGTAGCGTTCAGGTTGAGGACATGAAGGTGGCGAGTAGTTTTATTCACAACGAAAGTAACGTTCGGATCATTGAAATTACTGTGGAATGTTACCAAGTCAGTGGGACTAGATTCAATTTCTTTATGGGCACAAATTTTTGGAATAAATATTAATAAAACAAATAAACTCTGAAATTTCATTTTAAAAAGAAAAACACAACACACTCTTGAACAAAAAAAATATGAGCTTAGTTCGTTTCAAGCACGCAGACACAACTGAATATTTTTATCGGGAATTGGGCCTTATGTGCCATGTATAAAAAAAGCCAGTAAATATTTTTATCTCTACTAGCCTCTCTGACAGCTCGGGGGATTTTAATCACACATTGATCCTGTTGTACGTGTTAGTTTCTACACAAATAATTTGTTAGTGTTAACAATGACCAATGAAATGTGCTATGCAACGCTCCCAAATGCATGCACTTTTAGTAATTATGTATTTACTAAAACATAACCATAACTACTGTTAAGTAGATGATTTATGGATGCAATGTAATAAGACCAGTGTTAAAACCAAAGTTCCCTGTTTACTAATGCTTATTCATGAGTCGTAACCACGACATTTATTTATCTTTGGAGTGCGAGTCATCATAGGTGGTTTTTCCCTATCACAGGGGCTGGGATACCTAAAATGTATTGGTAGTGAAACTCAATCTCAATTGAGTTGCCATTCGACTCAATATTTCCAGTACAAAATGCTCCTATTTATATTTACCTAAAAACTTGTAAATAATTGAACTTGTTTTTCACAGACTCAAATCTAATAATTGTTGATTGTTATATCTATATAATTACATATAAGCTCGCACATATAATTTACTTGTTAACACAAGTATACAATAACTAATTCAATTTGTCCTTGTAGAAATATTCAGTGACGCCTGCTTCCCGTATCTAGTGAGTCACTGCATTTACAGGGAAGCAAAGGCAAACACGCTCAAGCGATGGGATTACATTCAAGTGACATCATTATTTATTACAAACTATTACACTTACTACAACTCATAAGTGTATTTGTAAATAGATGTATGGTATGATGTTAGGCCTGGTTAACGCGATTCAATACATTGCAGGAAACTTTCAGGCATCCAAACGATTGTGCAGGTGTCATCAAGTCTGTACGTTTGAGCACTTGAACTGCACTCATACATGCGGAGAGCGCAGATGCAAAACCGCGTGAGCCCACCTTTGTAAATTGAATAATTTCAAAATACATATGTTAATTTAGTAAATTGTATTAATTATTGTATTTCATTCATAAGAAGGTTTTTCGTGGGTACTACTAAGTAATTTGAAGGATGGACTATGTATTTACTACTGTTATTAGTATTTGTAGGCAGTGCTTAACTTGCCAAGAAATAAATACATTAATAAAATGCTCGATACAAAACTGACTCAAATTTCGTTCAAAAAATGTGAATGTTGAATGCCACCGGAATACTGGAATTTTTTTCAAAAGCTAAAAACATTGAAGATGGTAAAACCAGATGCTGTTAGACTTTAATTTTTTTTAAATTTTGGCAGTTATAATTTGCACTTGTCATCAGTTTGTTATTGATTGTGAGTGTAGTTTTTCATTTCCTCTATGAAATGTTTCGAAATGACCTTAGGCCGTTTTGCAACTTATAGTTCTTATGTGCTTGAAAGTAGATTGCATTATGCATATAAGTTTGAGCTGATACAAATTCATTTTATTACTACTACACCATACGCGTTCATGACGTGTTCAGGGTGGCTCAAAACGATTGGCCCTCAAAGGAAATATTGGATTCTCAGTGTTAGGAATTAGTTCTCGATTTTCTAAAACTGGGGTCACTGGCATAGGTCAACTTTGAGGGGTCACAGGTATCACTTATGTGAAATAAAGTACAAACTTATTTAAGGGTTTTGAGTTCAACAGTTTATTAATTCTCACGCAAAATTATTTGAAAAATGGGTTTTAACTCTGTTCTATAGGATATTTTATAGGCTTTCAAGGGAGCTACCTGGTAGGTACTAATTTAAGAATTGTGAGCATGAGCGTTGAACAAAGAGAGCAAAGTTGGGAGAAATTCCTTTTCGGGAGCAAAAGTGAGAAAGAGTCGAAGAAGGAAGGATTTCTGATTGTGCCATTACAGATCTGACCAATGTAAAAGCATTTCGAAACCACGGGGTTGTAGCAAACACGGGGTATCATCCGAATGTATCTGTAATATCAACAGCACTTGTCAAAAAATGGGTCAAGGAGTCAACAATGTTGGTTATCGATTATTATTTCTAAGAGCTTTTTGAACAATATTTTTTCCGATACTAAGCCTTGCGTCACATTTGAACTCTTCTGGCCGCAACTTTTGATACATTAGATTTAAACAAACAAGCAAAAAAAATACATTTACGCCGCATATAAACTTGTTAGTATTTGCAGTAGTTGGTACTCGCAAACCAATAAAAGCATGTGTATGGTAGAGCGAAATTTAAAAAAAATCCTTTCGTCACCGTCAAATTATGTAATTCTGATTCTCATAAAATTTGCTAGAAATCTAGTGCTTTCAAATGTTTTAACAACTGCCATATCTGCAATGAAAGTATTATTATACGTCCAGAAATTCTTCATTAGAGAGTCTTCCTTACTTATTTCGCCCCTGAGATGGAATTTCTTCCAGCCCTACTATTAACTATTACTTACGCTTATGCCCACAATTATCAACGCAGCCATACATACATATTTCCAGCTCCCTGGAAAACTATCATTTCGGACAGAGCTTTAAAACATAATTTTTGAATTTGAAATTTTAAAAGGATTCAACTTAACATAACTTTTGTGATCCCAAAAAATGCCTTAGGACAACAAAACAATTTTTTTTTAATTGGGAAAAAATTTATTATAAACTGGGTGAAATAAATAGTGGGAGAGTCACTCCCTTAAGTGTGTTATAGGGGGTTTAAACAAACCTTGTAATTACTAATTTGCATATCGTCGGTGAAGAGGCAAAATGATCTAGGTGCATGATCGATTAGAATCAAAATGATCTACGTGCAGTTTCACTAAAGGCAAAATGATCTACTTGCATTGAATTTTAAAAGCAAACTGATCTAGATGCAGCTTTTCCTAAAAGCAAAATGATCTAGATACAAATTATAATAAAAACAATATAAGTAAACACATTCTAATGCCGGTGTACAAAAATGCGAGGTATTCAAAATCTTTTATACATGCATTTAATTCCCCAATGCCTCCATTTCTTTCTTTCAGTAACATTGAAAAAAAAATGTCGTCAATTATGATTTAACATTTGAAAATGATTCCGAATGTTATGATAATGGTGATGATCGTAGAATACGATTTGAAAAAACTCCACGTTGAGAATTATTAAAGGGAAAACCAATTCAATGTGCACACTAACACATGAGCTTACTGTGATTTTGATTCGTCTTTTAATTCGTCGATTTTAAAATAAATGAATGTTGCAGTTTTCGTAACTAAAAATGTATTAGATGCAATAAGTGAAATTAACTTTAGTTGCCGGAATGATCCTTAGTAATAGTAAACCCTTCAGAGAATATTAACCCACAACCCTAGGTCAATTACAGTCATGGTTAGCCCTTATAAGCCACGTGTCCTCCTTACAGACGCTAGTTTTCTCACACAAAAAAATAGACCAGCACTTAGATCATTTTGCTTTTAAGGAAAATTGTATGTAGATCAGTTTGCTTTTAAAGAGGCTTGCACCGAGTTCATTTTGCCTTTAGGGAAAAAGTTATGTAGATCATTTTGATTCTAATCGATTATGCACCTAGATCATTTTGCCTCTTCACCGACGATATGTAAGTATGCAGTGCATAATATGCAGTCACTTGTTACTCTCGACCACATCTCTCGACTATCTGTGCTTTGTGCCATCGTGTGGATGAGCACGTACAAAAGTTTAAGATAATAGAGGTTGCATTTATGAAAACAAACTTTACGCTGTTTGCTTTGGATGTTAGTTTAAATGGCCAGTTTTTATTGAACGTACTTGTAATATTAGTTATAGCTGCAAACCTTACCATTATGTACCTTTTTGTGCCGTATTACTAACATGTATAAACTAATAACGAAGCATTGTGCAGGTTGACTTGTAGGAATAATTAAATCTCAAATTAACAGTTTTCTTATCAGCGTTTGGTTTATTTCTGTACAATAAATGTTCTTGTGTCTATAATAAGGGACAACCCCTACCTCATTTAACGTCGATCGAAACGATTTTCATTAGTGTCACATACGGCTTAAAATTACTTGTGCACGTTGCAAGAGTTAAAAGGTATTACAAATAAAGTAGCTGTCAACGTGTCTTTTTCCACACGTGCAATCAAAAAACCTTCCTGCCAGCAAGTTTGGATTGCAAAAAGCAACATTGTAAAAATATTTTCCCTACAAAATGTTTTTTTTATTCCTACAAAAGAAATCCACAATCTTAAGGTTGGGCTAGAGTAGGAAACAAGCCAAGAAGTGATTTGTTTTACAGTGGAGAATTCCGTATTTATTATTATTATTATCAAATACATCACTTAATTTAAAATGTCAGAGCTCACAAATAGCAGTAGCTAGCACTCCCATACATAATCAATAACACAAAATAGGTTCATTAAATTTTAGGCTTCCAAACAATTATAATGTACGATAATACAAGTAGTAGACAAGAATCAATGTACTCACGGTCTAATCTATCTGTATAACGCACTACTTAAATTCCAGAACCTACTTACAGTATTACTCGAATTACCTTAAATTTAAAACGCGACAATTTCTTGTCTTGGCTTAAGTATAATCCCTTCGTCCAACGTCAGAAGCGTCTGCAAATAAAAAATACACAAATTGTATTAAACTAAACTCATTTATATTTAAAGTTTGCTAATATTCATGAGTGAATATATACAATAGAAAATAACAAAGTAATACCATGAAAAAGAAGAAAATTGAACCAGCTGACAGGAAATGCCACGCATCATGAGTGTCATAAAAACTCCATAAAAACTCCAAGCAAGGTCCGTTGTAGATACGAGACTCAGCAGGTGAAAGCGATGAATTGGATTTTACCTCCGAGAAAAACTTCATACCCAGGGAACCCAGTACCAATGAGAAGATTAAGTATATAAAAGGTTGAATGAACTGAATATTGAAAGCCTCTCCATGGTAGACCTACATTATATTAAAGTATTAGCTCAATCCATTTTAACACCATGACTCAAAAACTCCATTAAAAGTTGACTCACCTTCATAACACAGTAGTACGAAAAATAAAACATCATATTTCCAGCAAATATATATACAAGGTAAGACGGAAACGGGTATGCACCAAGTATTTTAGTCACAATTCCAATACAGATTGCTAAGTTGAATAGAATCAGAGGAATCAAAAACGATAAGCGTGTTCTATGGTCTGGTTTAAACAATGCCAAGGGATCATTACGAAATTTCTGTAATATTTCAGATTTTCTGAATATGGAAATATTCGTTATGGGCCTATTTTCTGCGGATTATCAAATGCAATACCATATTAGTAATTAAATCTTCTTTAAAAAAGTATTAGATACTTTTAGGGCCAAAGTTAATTCTAAAACATAATTACCCTCATCTCTTATGTAACCAATGTAATACAAATAAACAGAGAGTGTTACGATCATTGCAACATGAAGGACTATAAAAACTTCCTCGTAGATTTTGCTCCCCAAATGAATACCACCCACGGATATGAACGACACCAGTGCAAGAAGACCGAGGGTGTTGTTCCTGAAATTAAACCAAAAAGCTTGGAACCTTGCAATCTCAGTCACAATCAATTATGGTTCCTGGAATTGTTCATTTTGAAATATTTACAGGCAAATCCGGTTTGGATGTCTGAACTGATAAATCTTGATAGTAGAGAGAGCGGCAAGAATGAACATAAACGAGGTGTCTGGAAAACAAATTTCAAATATGGAATAATTTCATCACAGGATTTGTTTTCACAATTTATTATTTCTAGAACGACGCATGCAACTACATAGTAATTATATCATGTATCAATAAAACACAGTAACTGCAGAAGTTTTATTCTGGTATGACAATATACATAGATAATATTGAATGCATGCATTGAAAAATAATATTTCAAAGACTAAAACTTACCAAACTGGAAAGTGATTTCAGTGGGACAAATATGATATACCCCGCTGAGAATTCCTACAAACCCAAGTGCCGATCCAAGTCCATAAAATATCCCAAACTGATGACCTACGCCCTGACCAATATCCCCCTGAAAAACATTTTCGAAATTTTAAAATAGCTAACACAAAATCAGAGACTATTTTAGATTACTCATTAGACCATCTGATCATATACATTCTAGTCAACCCACCTTACGGACTCCTTGTTCTTGCCATTTAACTTCTAACCCCTGGACTTTCTTCTCATAAAGTCGGACAAAGATGCAGAATACCACAGCCAGTAAAACGTAAACAATATTGGAGTAAATATGATTGAAGTCGTCCCAAGATAAAATCCTATGTGAGCATAGATAATTTCGGTAACACAAGTCTATTTGGCCAGTGGATTCACTTATCTGTAATGAAAGTCTTGCACTTCAGTTACGGAACATACAAATTATAGACTGTCACAGAACCCAAATTATTTCAAAAAGGTTGAAAAACTGAAATCTTACCTCATGGTAAGTGTATAATAGCTGTACTGTCGGTAATCCATAGAAAATACCGACAGCCCCAATGAGTATGTAAATGCGGTCCAGAGATTTCTTTACTTTCCTCGTACGAATAAATGCATCCATTCTTAACCATGGAATATTGTATTGCTCCGTATTAGTAACATTGGTCCTAGGGGGCGTTCTGATCAAACCGGCAACACTTCTAAACCTTACGGAAACTTGTTGCACACTACTTTCGTACAAATTATCTATGACATCAGCGCCATCATCCTTTCGAGTTGGTGGAATATATATCTCATCCATATCCGAGTCAAGATCTTCCCGAACTGCTCCATTAGTTATTGAGATACCTAATTTAAACTCATACAAAAATTTAATATATCTTTTAATCATATAGGCGCTGTATTAATTCGCGCTGTATCATATTAATAGGCGCTGCAATTTCATATGTAGCCACCTGTTGTTTCAGTTGTTTCTGTGTCGTGATGGAGAATACTGTGAGTGTTGGAACCAGAGGGATTTTGAGTTCCTTGTGAACTATTCGAAGAACATGAAGACCCTACTGCTTAAAATTTTAAAAATTCTTTTAGCAATAATTCGACGGAGATATTTCGGTAAGTATTTCAAAACCATTTTAAATAAAAAAGCATGCGATAGTTCAAAAAATATAAATAATAAACATGTTACAATGTTCTTTTTCCAGATCGTTAGCAAGTTCATCATTGCTTAAAAGGTCTTCGGTGCTATCATCCCCCCTAGTGAGTTGAATATCGTCGGTTAAATTCTAAAAAGTACCATTTTCATTTGCAAACCCGTTTAAAAAGCATATGTTCTGAAATGAAAATAGTACTTTTTAGAATTTAGCCAACGATATATTAAATACGTACATTAAAGTATGTTTTAACATAATTTTAAGTATGATGCAGGTACCTAATGGGTTGATACACTTACTCCATTTCGTTTGTACGAGTCAATCTCTTGAACTGTACGAAATAATTAGATGTAATTACCTGAAGTCAAGCATTTTCGTTCGAACACTGACATAGTTAAACGTGCCATAGGTGGCGGTAGTGATGACGATAATGACTATGACGTACGCCAGGGGGAATAGTAAAGGCATTGTATAGTTTGATGTGGAGAGTACTCCGTGCACAGTAACATTTATTATTTTGATGCGGGTTGGTTCTGGCAATCTAACTGCCTGGAGTGGTATCCCAGATTTCTCCGTCACATTTTTGGACCAACCGCATCGGCGATCATTAGGTTGTACCATAAACACAATGAAGAACCCTTCGCTAAAATCGGTTTTCTACACATTAATGATACATGTATATATCGTCGGTGAAGAGGCAAAATGATCTAGGTGCATAATCGATTAGAATCAAAATGATCTACATAACATTTTCCCTAAAGGCAAAATGAACTGGGTGCAAGCCTCTTTAAAAGCAAACTGATCTACATACAATTTTCCTTAAAAGCAAAATGATCTAAGTGCTGGTCTATTTTTTTTTTGTGAGAAAACTAGCATCTGTAAGGAGGACACGTGGCTTATAAGGGCTAACCATGACTGTAATTGACCTACGGTTGTGGGTTAATATTCTCTGAAGGGTTTGCTATTACTAAGGATCATTCCGGCAACTAAAGTTAATTTCACTTATTGCATCTAATACATTTTTAGTTACGAAAACTGCAACATTCATTTATTTTAAAATCGACGAATTAAAAGACGAATCAAAATCACAGTAAGCTCATGTGTTAGTGTGCACATTGAGTTGGTTTTCCCTTTAATAATTCTCAACGTGGAGTTTTTTCAAATCGTATTTTACGATCATCACCATTATCATAACATTCGGAATCATTTTCAAATGTTAAATCATAATTGACGACTTTTTTTTCAATGTCACTGAAAGAAAGAAATGGAGGCATTGGGGAATTAAATGCATATATAAAAGATTTTGAATACCTCGCATTTTTGTACACCGGCATTAGAATGTGTTTACTTATATTGTTTTCATTATAATTTGTATCTAGATCATTTTGCTTTTAGGAAAAGCTGCATCTAGATCAGTTTGCTTTTAAAATTCAATGCAAGTAGATCATTTTGCCTTTAGTGAAACTGCACGTAGATCATTTTGATTCTAATCGATCATGCACCTAGATCATTTTGCCTCTTCACCGACGATATAATAAAACCCAGGCATCTGTCATTAGAACCTCTAACAATAAGAGCAAGGATTTTTTATGTGAAATGTTTTTCTTGTTCATTTAATTTTTTTTACAATTAGTAATACGTTATTACTTACATCAACCGGTAAAACCGCCTTTTTACTCATATCTTGTAAAATCGATTTAAAGCCCACAGGCATCCCGAGTTGATCTCTATGCGATAACGAGTTTTCATTCAAAAGTCGACACTGGAATACATGATATAGAGAAAGAAGGAAATGTATTCATTTCATTGTCTCCTTAACAGTGTTAAGCTAAATACACTAATAAAGCATTTTATTACAAAAACAATAGTTTGCTGTGTAACTATCTACATAACAATTATTCTCTATTTTGTAAATGCTTATGGGCAATCTGGGTTCCCTCTTATACTTGTTATTGTAATATCTTTGGTAAGTCCTTTCCTTAGTCCAAATCTTTTTCGGAAATCTTTGAAAAATTTTGTGATTGTCCCATGAGCTCCAAAAAATAAACTCATGAACATCTATTTTAGTAACCTCACATTTTGTTAAGAATGGAATGCAGGGTTCATAAATAGCGCGTTTCTCATGATCGAATTCATTAGGTATCAAAAGATCTCGTTCCCATCTTGTTGTAGTGTCAATAATAATCTCAATAATTTATCCCGCTCTCTTTTATTTGTCAATGAATAAGATATCGACGTGTCTGGTAGATCCACTTATTTCTGGACAATGGACTTCTACGACAATATAATTTACGTTCTTCCATAAATCATTTGCAATTTTCAACCAATGTGCACACATGGTTATGTCGAATATTCCTGACCAGATTATCAGATTTCCCTTTTCGAAATCAACAAAGTTTTTAATTAAGATTTACCTTCTAATGCAGGGTGTTTTTCCAAATTTAAAAAAAAAATATATATTTCATTGACCTTGTTTATTTTTTGTGGTTACAGGGATCACAGGCATGAACCAAAGTCGTCATTTTTACGGATTTTGAATTCTGTAGTTGTTCATTTCAGTACAAATTTTTCCGTAAGTATTTTTCGACGATAATAAGTAGGCAATTTTAACGGCTTTCCTGGGAGCTATCATACAGGTCTGTTTGTTGAAAATTGTAAACACGCCACGTAAGAATAAACATCAAGCTGGGATAAATTTTGCCTCAGGAACTAATGTGACAAAGATGCGAGACAGTAATATTCTGAGCTTGCCAATTTTTTTGGATAATCGCAGCAAGCAAGTCAATTAGTGGCTTGTTTTTCTGAATTTTGATGTCTTACTTATATTAGCATTGGATTGCTGAAAACGTGATTATCTTTGGGCAACGTTAGTCAAGTTTAATTAATAAATACATCGTACCCAAGGACACTGAATAGCAACGGTCATGCAAACTTGATCTTCAGACTGAACTTCCACAATGACACGGTCGACACCATAAGGAAAGTTAAAACGAAAGTGATATAGAGTTGTTGGGATTACGTACATGTTGGCGCTGTTCTCATTTAAACTGTTTGTAAAAATCGTTTAAATTAAAATGCTGGCAATAGTATGTATGTACATAATGTGAAGTGCGAACAAAAATTAACATTTTTATTTATTATCACTTACAATTATTTAGTCTAGTTATCTTTGAAATATTTTAATCGGAATACTTACCCAATAATAATGTTGTGTTTCAGTGTGAACTTGACTGTATAGTTAACATTGGAAGGGTTACACGTGGAAACGAATAAGAGTAGTTCAACATTGTTGCCTGAGCCGTTTGCATAAGATGATTTGTTATCATGCTCCAAGCATATGGTAAAATCTTTCTCGTGTGAAATGATCGTTATGTTATCCTCTTTAGTTGTTTCATTCAGCAAGGGCAATGCCCAGGATTTAGTGCTTTTGGACTGTGTTAAAGAAAATACCATCGGGCAAGTGACTTCATCCTTTTGATGAGCAGTTGTTGTTTCTAAATGGACGCTAACCTAGGAACGAGTGCATGTTATAAAAAATTAGACAAAATCCTGAAATTGCCTTCAGATACCAAAAACGAGGCAGTCAGCTGCATGACTCATTTTGTTACAGGGCAGGATTGTTTTGATCTGAAATTTCGTTCATTTGGGACTAACCTACAGGTGTAGTTGACTAGATACATAGATTACTTCAGTGGCAAATTGCATTTTTGCCACTTGGTAATAAAAACTAAACTAGAGCGCTTGAAAAAATATTTCCACCTAACAATTTTAAATATATGAAAGCTGAAACTTTCAAGTTATTATTTCCTATATCTAAGTATAAGAAATACTGAATTTTTATTTTCGAGCACATTACAAATGTATATTTCATCATTTTTAATAGGATCATTCAACTATTATGTGGGAACACATTATGGAAACTTCTTTTGTGTGAAGAGTAAAAAGATTAGAGTTTACACTCGAGATTCAAGTTTACATTCGAGTTTCGAGGTTGAACACAAAATAAATCCAACTAGAAATTAAAGTTGGAATTGTCATTGGAGTTCTTCCGTGAGATTAACGTTCACATTCCAGGACCAAGGCAGTCATAAACTTGAAAAACTTAATCAAACTTATAAATTACATTCTTCCTTCTCAAATCGGTCCACATTATTTCATCTGAAGCTCAATTTTGTCCTTGAACTGCAATTTCCTTCACATAAATTGAAGTTCTAAATATAATAAAGAAATTCTAATGTTCATATTAAAGATGATGAATTGTGGATCTAAAATTTCTACTCAACAATAAAATTCCAGAATATTTTATTTTATGCTAATGTATTATTTGAAAATTGAGAATGGGTGTATCACCTATCACCCCGTGTGAACATTTTTAGGCGCAAATCTTTTCCAGCGCTCTGGCGCCGGGTCTGGAATAAGTTCCAAACACCCGACTAACCTAAATTGGGACTTCCCGACTCAAACACGAAATTTCCCGACTACCATTTTCTAAATTTTTCCGACTTCGTCGAGTTTCCCCGACGACCCCGCCACCCAAATTTCCAAAAAATTCCCGACTTCGTCGAGTTTTCCCGACGTCCCCGCCACCCAAATTTCCAAAAAATTCCCGACTTCTTCGAGTTTTCCCGACGACCCCGCCACCCAAATTTCCAAAAAGTTTCCGACTGCGTCGAGTTTTCCCGACGACCCCGCCGGCCAAATTTCCAAAAAATTCCCGACTGCGTCGAGTTTTCCCGACGACCCCGCCGGCCAAATTTCCAAAAAATTCCCGACTGCGTCGATTTTTCCCGGCGACCCCGCCAGGGAAAATTCCGAAAATTTTCCGACTTCCCTGGTATCTAAATTCCCCGATTATGACGGGTCACTTCCCCGACTAACCGGGTTCGCAGGTTAGGGAACTTTTTCCAGACCCGTCTGGCGCTTAGCGTTCTTAGTAACTGCATGTAATTTCAATTTAAATCAGCTATCTGTAAAGGATTTGTGAGAGGGAATACGGCTCAATTCTACTTTACCAGCAACAAAATTATAATCTACATTATCATAGTTTCCACCTCCCATCCACCACTATCAGAGCTATGCAGTATTTTCAAATACAGTATTTCAAAATACATACGTATTTTCAGACCACAAAGTATTTTTTTTTGTATTTCCAAATTGACGCGCAGTGGGCAAGTATTTTGTACGCAGTATTTTAAGAGCTAGTAAGTACAAAAGTATTTGGTATTTACTTACTCTCAATGGCATGTGAAATGTATTTCAAATAAAGTATTTGGCTCAAAATACTTTTCACCTGTATTATTTCTGACTTTGACATTGTATGTAGCTTGTATGATGTGCAATATCTGTGAGTATTTCATTTTATCATTGAAGTAACATACGTTGGAATGAATCCCTTTACTACATCAAAAATTTTCAGGTTCTCGGTATTACATATCGTCACTGAAGATGCAATATGGTTTGCGCGCGCATGCTTTGCATAAACCATTTTGACTCTTCAACAACGGTATTAAGGGACGCCGAAGATCGACTCAATTTAATTTTCATGTACTAATTTTTATAAAAATTATTCCAAAAATACATTTCATTACCGATAAATAAAAATTTCATATTAATCTACGTAACTGCATTGACAGTCAAAACGATTTAAATCATATTTATAATGGACTGACTTATTTGACAATAGTTGAACAATTTGTTACTACACATGTCTTATATGCAATCTTTGATGTGATTATAGTTGTCTGATTATGTTTTAAACGGTTGCTTCTTAACGCTTTTTGTGTTCTAGAAACCGAAAAGAGTGAGCATTAGGTGGGTATTTTAAGGAAAGTATTATATTTAAAATACAGTATTTTGTATTTGAGTATTTTAAATTACCTACGATGTATTGTATTTTTATTCGTATTTTAGAAATGTAACCTGAGGTATTTTACTTTGTATTTTGTATTTTCCATGTTTTATTTCAGGTATTTTATTTTGTATTTTGTTATTGAAGACCAAGTATTTTGCATAGCTCTGACCACTATCCATTCGACCACAAATTCCTCTCAACTCTCAGCCCAGAGGATGTCGAAATAATTGTTCCAAGTAATTACACCCTATAGGTCGAATCAATTGCCCGATCCAGCCCACATAAATCTGATTCATGCTTTCACGAATTTGAATTTTTACATGATTTTCAAATTACCGTGTTATTAAGTTGTGCAGTTTTCAGATCCAGAACATGAAGGTGACAAGTAGTTTTACTCACCGCGAAAGAAGGGCTACTATCATTTACTATTAGAGCACTGCGGAATGTGACCATGTCATCACACGCGTAAATTTTTGCAATAAGCACAAATAAAATAAATATACTTTGAAACTTCATTTTAAAATGCGTAACTACCTCAACACGCAATAACGAACCCTTGATCCGCAATATATTAGCTTATTATTGGTTTGCTTCCAGAACACAAACAATTACACATACAGTATTTACTTTAACTTTGACCGTACTTCCGTCGTGAATTATGAATACGGAGCGAAATGGCCAAGGCTGATTTTTTCGCCATCGTTAGTTTGGAGTATCCTTAATTTATTAGATGTGCCCAGTTTCCAATTTTCCTCGTTCAGCTTTTACTGTACCTCTTCAACCAAACACGGTCAAATTTAAAGTAACCCACAGTATTCTGCAAGTCAGTACCTAACCCAACCAAGAATTACGTTGGGGTAACGTTTGTCCACACTAAAAACTTTCAACCCAGATGATAATATATTCCACCAATTCGTGAGAATAGACAAAAGGAATGTTCTTGGAAACACTGGCAGACTGCATACACTTTTAGTATTTGCTAAATATTACCCGTTAACAATGTTAAATTTACTGATTCAAAGAATAACACTTGTATTAACACCAAAGCCGTCAATTTTTAAACTCTTATTCCTGAGTCTTGATACCGCGACAATTATTTATCTTAAAAAGAGAGTTGTGTTGCGGGTCATACAGATATGTAGTTTTTCCTCATTCCAGGGACTGGGATTACTTACACAGTATTTTGGCTAGTCAACTTTGTTTTTAGTTTCTGTCCGAGTAAATATGTATCGTTAACATTGAGCAAATAAAACCCGCTGACTTGTGTCTGCGTTAATTTAATACTGGATAAAATTCTCGTATAGACGGATGACTTATATGGTGTGTTCACACTAGTCATACAACATGTTAAAGTCTCTCAGGTCACGACTGAGTTACGTACCTCAACCAAAGTTGGGCGCATACCCTACATGTATGCCTACAAGTAGGCAAAATTGTAGGCTATGCTCAAATTTTCACATATTTTGTAAGCATTTGTATGTAGGCTGTATATTTCGAGGGGAAAAAATATGCAATTTATGTATGCTGGGAATAATCAGTACGTACCTACATAAAAAAAAGGTAGGCACTTAAGCATGAAAATGTATGTATGTTTGTTCGAACCTTTCGTATTCCAAAGCGCTGAATAAAACCCACATCAACACTTTCTTTCACATATATACATATGTTTTGTTACTTTTGTTTACGTGCTGGAGTGCAAACGATTTCAATTCGTTTGCAGTAATTACAATGAATGTTTGATAATTTCATTTTAGTTATGCAGGTATGAATCAATTACGACAAAGAGGTATGTTGGTTGTAGGTAGGGACAAATCTTAATGTTGGGGAAGTCCCTGAATTGAGAGTCTTATGTATTGTGAGTCCCAGCGTATCATGAAATAAGTCCGTCCAGTCCGTCCCAGCTAGAAATGACGTGAGTCCGAATAAGTCCCAGTCTCTGGCAGAGACTTTGGATAAAGTCTGTATCCGTCCCTAACCTTTTGTAAGTCCACAACCAACCCCCACAACAAAGCACACGTTTTGCGGAAATTGCCATTAGATGGGACTAACCTACATAGTAGACATGAGCATAACGTTGCTGAAGAGGCAAAATGGTCTACGCACGCATGCTTTTGTCAGCACTTGGACCATTTTGCCTCTTCCACGACGATATGTAACCCAAACCCAACTATGAGTCTCCTCAGTCTTTTTCACGTTTATAGAGAGAGAGTCCCAGTCCGTCCCAGTCCCTGTATTTGTTTCATTTTTAAGTCCCAGTCTCAGTCCAGTCCGTATATGTATCTCAGTTTTTGAAGTCCGTCCCAGTAGACTGAGTCCCGTTTCCCCAACATTAAAATCTAGGGAGTGATGTATATGTATGTAGGTTATAGGTAGGGTCAACTCTCCTGGAGGGATGTATGTAGGTTGTAGGTAGGGTGAAGTCTCGGGGGTGATTTATGTAGGCTAAAATGTAGGTTGTACATTAGAACCTAAAAATATGTAGGCTTTAAGGTATGCGAATACTTTGCCCATCTTTGACCTCAACATTTATTCCCAATACATTTTAACAAACGATTCTCCAACGTTGAGCACGCTATTAAAGTTTTTGTTGCAGTGGACCTTGGAAAGTTCAAGTTGATTTCTTCGGAATTCATGACTCAGCGAAACGCCCTAAATGTATAGGTGGGATGTAGGGTAGGTAAATTCAGTTTAGCATCTTTGGGTCAAAGTGATAGTCTCTCCGGATGTGGAACTGGATTTTGTGAGGATGGTCACATCACGTCTCACGTCATAATTATACGAAGGAAATAATGGAGAGTCAGTCCCGTTTCGAGTCTTTATTTTGTGAGACAGGTCTCTCAAAATCATATATTATTTAGTACAAGCGTTTGTGACGAATATAATATTATGGAAATAGATAAAAGGAAACTTGTAGTCATTTATAATCAAACACGCCATCATAGAATACCGTCATTTCATTAAACTGATTACTATTAAACTACTACTACTAAACTCATTACTGTTTCTCACAAAATAATAATATTAAAGTATCTATAAGCTCTCAAAAGCAACTTCCTTGTTAACGCAAGTGGACTACAACTAAATCAATTTGTCTTGAATAATTTAATTTAGTGACATAATCGTCCTGTGTCCGGTGCGAGTACGTTTCTAGGAAAGCAAATCAATTGATGCCACAGAGATGCTCGCTCTCACAATCACACAGCCAAGCTCTTATTAAATTAAGACAAGCACAGAAAATCATTTAACTGATTACAAACTGCTACACTTTTACTTACTAGGTTCTACTCGTGTAAAAACTTCCGAATGTACATAAGTGTTACATATAATTATAGCGTATCTACATGCATATGTATGTGCTGTTTTCAAAATATTAGTTACAATCCACGTCTGTGTTTGCGCATAAGGTGCCAAGAAACGTTTGCCCCTCGTAGCCCATATAAGGGGCAGTAGTAAAAAATATTACATTCCCCCATAATCTAGCAAATCTTTTTCCAGATTTTTCAAAATTTTGTTCCTCTCATTGGCTCCAAAAATCGGGATGCAGTGGTACAGGAAGGGGAACAAAGTGAGAATAAAATTTCTTATTCCTGCCCAGATTTGTTTCCAGGCATGTTTTGACTCTATTTGGTAATAAATTTTATGTGCTACCCGTTGAGTTGTGCCATATTGAGAATTGTGACCAGCTAGAACAGAGAACAAGGTGGGAGAAATTCATCCGCAGGAGTTTTGGATTTTGGAATTTTTGTGGACGGTCTATGGTTTACAATATTATTTTGAAGCGGTGTAGTATTAGTATACAATTTTATGGGCATTCTTATGAACCTAACATTATCACTCTAAGTCACAAATTGCGGTATCTAGAACTGACAATGTGAGGCAAGGTAGAAACAAGAAAAGAAATGCTAATTTTTTAAAAATTCTTTAACCTTGTCTCACAATATCACCATGTTAAAATTCATTTAAATTTTTTGAATTTTCACGATTGTTTTCAACAAAATTCTGGTAACGTTTTTCTCATGGTGGCACCACAACGAAAACACCCATACTTTGTTGTATCCAGTACAATTTTTACTTTCACCATATTTTTCAAATCAAAACAGCAATCTGACTTGTTGTGAGAGGTGTCGCCCCATTTAGCCCCATTCTAAAGCAATTTATGTTCAGTGGAAAATATTTTGCGAGAAGTTATGCTCCAACATAGCATATTTGAAAAAAACATAAAAATTTTTCTCAAATATGTAGTTTTATCCATTACCGCAAACCGCATTGGCTTTTCATTAAACGGCATCCCGATAAAAGCATACAGTAGTAAGGCTTACCAGTTACGAGCCCATGAAATCAACATTTGGCACGATTTGTTGTAGATTGAAAATTGTTGCAAGAGCGCAGCTATCCGGGTCCGAAATTACACTGTGAATAAATTATGCAACTATAGTTGGTCGTGATTCATCCCACCAAGGAAAGATTATCAAAGTTAGCATCAGTCAGTCAAAACATTTGATCGGAAAAGACGATAGCAGCAAAATTTACTCTTCCTAGCAAAACTACTGTTGAAACGAATAAAATCTTCAGTTATTATAACTACTTCTCGGGAAGGCACCGAGATTAAGAATAACCATAAAATTCATTGTCAATGAAAAAAGAGCATTTTTTTCACAAGTTCATAAATCTGGAATTAAGAAACTCTAAATGTTATAAAAACTTAATATCGACTATCTGTATCATTCCATGCTTATACATATACCAAAACACAAGTCATTCTAGAGTAATTATTGTGGTTGTAGTTGGTTTAAGACTGATTGTGAGGGGCATTTAGCTGGCAATGTCATAATTTAAATATGAAAGTTTTAATTAGTTTGAAAAATTGTTGCTAATCAAGGTATGTTTGAGAAATCACAAAACATTACTGAAGGTGTATACAGCATCTATACTGAAAGCACATAATGATAAAAAGCATTTCATTCCGGTTAAAATACACATTAAGGTAAGTACATATACATACATAACTATACAGCAATACTTGAAGACTGAAATTGTGCTGATTACTGGATTGTTCTGGCCACTGCCAGAATGTCTACTAACAGTTAGAATGAAAATTCATATTTGCTATAAAATTTCTATTTACTTGCGAAAACTCATGCACTTTTTACTGTTATTTTGACGTGCAAAAAAGCTTGTGACAGCAAATTCAATGTGGAAAAGTCGTTTTATATTTAGTCGACAAAATTAACAACAAATTGACTTGGACTATCATTTGGTATTTATTATCAATAGCACTTTCGATTAATTATAGAGACGTATAATTACCTATCCTATTTTTATCGTTTTCATGGCTAGAGATAATCGAACAAACCACTGCACAGATTCCATGTGCAAAATGGAGCAATCATCAACCTAGAATCGAAAGAACTTGACTTTTACAATATGTAAGTGCCATGATTAAATTTTAACTCGCAGGACCGTTTCGCATGGAAAATTAAAAAATGGCTTTCAAAAATATGAGACGTTATGATTGTTAAACCAGGGCTGGTCATTCGAATCGGAATCAGAATTGGAATCGGTATTTCATTCCTATTTTGTGGTATTTTTATCGGAATTGGTATTCCTAAATATATTTTTTGAAGTATTTTTATCGGAATTGGTATTCTTAAATATATTTTTTGAAGTATTTTTATCGGAATTGGTATTCTTAAATATATTTTTTGAAGTATTTTTATTGGAATTGGTATTCTTAAATATATTTTTTGAAGTATTTTTATCGGAATTGGTATTCTTAAATATATTTTTTGAAGTATTTAAAACTATATTGAATCGAAAAAAAAATATCTGTATTCGAATTAGTATTCAAAATATATTTGAATACTGTATCCAATGCTTAGATATCCGAAAATTCAGTGAAATATTGAAGTGTGTCTTGTAAAATCAAAAAACAAAGGAGTTCTTACTCAGCCATTACATATTTTTTTAAACTACTCGACGGAATACAAAATTTGGGATTAAATTTGACTCAAAATGACGCAAAGCAACGACACTATTTTTTTACGGAAATGAATTCGCTGCAATCTATAGGAAATTAATTCATCTGTCAGTAATTTTCTGATTTGGGAAAGGGGTCTATTTCAAGGAAAAGAACATTCAGCTCACTTATTTTGACTAATAGGGTATCCCTGAAAAACAAGGTGAACCAACACGTCATTTCCGGTTATGCTACTTGTGTAGATTAAGCAGTAATGCCTTTATAAAATGGTATGGCATATCCCCTGGCTTCTTTGCATTCATAACTGCCGAATTTAGACACTTTCTGACTTTTTAGTTGTAAAGTTACGATATATTTCGGGACTCTAGCACCTTCGGCTATTAATATTTAATAACTAAAGTATTTGAATTATATTGGAATTCATAGAAAATATTTGAATAAATTGAATTGGAATTTTCATTTTATGAAAAAAATACATTTGAATTGGCATTGGAATCCTTCAGGATTAATTTTAATCAGAATTGTATCCGTATTTTTCGAATACTCCAGCCCTGTGTTAAACTATATCAGAACTGACGCTTTTCAAAAGTATGTGCAACAGCGTCTTCTCATACGTCATAAGGTACATATTATTTCCAATCTATTCTAAAATAAAAATAAAATTGCAGTTAAAACACTTCGGAATTATGTTCACTGAATGCTATGAAATAAGCTCTGCAAGTATCAAATATAAGAAGTCGCTTTTTTAGTCGAATTTTAACTCGTGGAGTTTATCCAGCATTGTTTAGAATTTCTAAAGTACACTGCATAGTGATAAATGAAAAATGTTTTCCTACTTATTTGATAATTACAATAGAGAATTACACTATACATGGTTTCAAATATTGTTTTTGCAAAGGCAATTACTTACATTCATATATGTACAATATGGAATTGATTTATATGCACAGCTGTAGATGTAGATAAATAAATTTACGCAAAAGGTTACCCTAATAAGTTTTACCTTGACAAACAAAGTATATCAAGTTATCAACATTTTTGCTTATATTAACCCTGTGATTGCGAGATAAAAATACGTGCATTAGTTATATGAGTAGATAAGCGTTGCGGAGAAACAAAAGTTGGTGAAAGAGTTGTATGACAATGAATGAAATTCACATATATTGTACATATATACTTGTTGAGATGTTTTAAAGCACTGTTGTTGAATCAGATATGAGAACCACTAAAGGAAAAGTTGAAGTTGCTTTTATATACATAAGTCCTTGGGTGCATTCCTAGTAGATCTACAGTTGAAAAGATATTTGAGTAGCTGTGATCGCACTCTTGTCGTGCCAGTCAAACATTCTCCCTTGAATATTTTTAGTGCAATGAAAGGAAGGAAATTATTACATTGTTATTTACCACCAATCAGTGAAAAAGGTTTGCATAACGTTCATGTCATATTTCAACGAGATGGCTGAAACTAGTAGGGATCAAGAGCCCTGGACAAAGTTATTATTAAGCTTTGTCACAAAATGGGCAAAAGTTATTTTTTATGTGACACTAACAATAATCACAAAAATTTCAAGGAAGCCTTTGCAGGGACTGCGGAATTTAGTAAGCAAACGTGCCTTCGAAGAGGAAAATGTTCAAGGAAAAATTGCAATTGTTACGGGTGCAAATAAAGGCATAGGAAAAGAAGTTACGTACGAGTTGGCCAACCGAGGAGTTACTGTGATAATGGCATGCAGAAACTTGGAAGCTGTTAAAGAATCTATTGTGGAAATCCGAAACAAAACTTTCCTGGGAACTCTGGTAATTTTTTCTCAAAGTGGGGGGAAAGTTTTCCAAAATAAATAAAAAAATTTTTTATGAATTTTTGCTAAATGTATGTACGTAATAAAACTTTCGTTTTTATGTGCAGGTTCCAATGCAACTAGATTTAGCGTCGCTGGAATCTGTCCACAATTTTGTGACAGCCTTTAAAGCAAGGTTCAACCACGTTGATATTTTAATTAACAATGCGGGAGTCATGATTCCTGATAAACAAACTATAAAAACTAGAGAAGGTTTCGAAATAAATGTGGGATCAAATTTCTTAGGACATTTTCTCCTAACAAATTTACTCATGGAACTTCTTCGCAAATCTGATTTTGCCAGGTAATGTAAAACAAAGATACTAGCTGTAAAAATTATATCCTCATTGAAACTATAAGTATTTACTACTAAATGAAAGATGTTTTGTCCTATGCGTTTTGATATAATCCATTTTCAAATTCCAGAGTTGTTCACGTGTCATCTCTGTCCATGAAGTATGCTAACCTAAACTATGAAAAACCATTGGAAATAAACATTAAGCGCAAAAGTATTTACCCCCTGGGTTACTGCAATTCAAAATTTGCCCTTGCTCTATTTAATCTTGAGCTAGCCAAAAGGACTTCAAATTTAAATGTACGAACATACTGTCTTTGCCCGGGTTGTGTGTACACCGATATTAGTGACTTCATCACTGCCGACTGGATAGGAGTTTTACAAAGAATAAAATTTCTCCAGAAATACCTGCTGCTGTCACCGAGTCAGGTAATTTTTTTAATAAGGCAGCTCTTTCTGCAAATTAATTTGCATTTTGTCCACATTTTAAACTGTTTCATTTTGATTTCCCCCCGCAGGCAAGTCAATCTATTATTTACTGTGCAACCGCCAAGGAATGTGCCCGTCAATCTGGGGAACTCTACCGTCGCTGTAAACTCTGGGGAGATTCTGTGTACCCAGATGATCTTTTTGTCCCAGGGGATCTTCCTAATTTAAATAACGAGGATGCCAAGAAATTATGGAAAGTCAGCGAAAAGCTTACTAAAATTGATACCGACAGCTTGTACTTATGAATAGACAAGCCGAAGGTTGATACTTGTGATTTAATTTGTTTAGTACCTGGGAAACATTATATGTTGGCTCGTGCATATGTCAAGTCACGTACAGTGGATGCACAACCATGAAAGTAGTATTTGTAATCCCTGATCAGCAGTCACTTCTGTAAACTGTAAATCGGGATTTATTTTTTTACACAAAGTATATCTTTAGCTATAAAAAATGCTCATGTCTGTACAACTAAGTACCGGTGTACAAAAAAACCATGGAACGAGTAACGTTCAATAAATCAAATGCACATCTACGTCAACACATTTAAGCCGATGTTTACTTAAATGCTCATTTATTAATTATCTTCCACATTTATTTTTATCTATGGGGTACTTTAATAGGCTCTCATTAGTATCTTACGCTCGTATTGGTCAACACTCATTCTTAATTCTATTATATTTAACAATTATTAAAAAATGTTACTTAAGCTGTCAGGCAATTTAACAATTTAAGGGCTGGATGTAATGGGGGACCGAGGGCAGAGCAGGAGTAGGGACTAGGGACTTCAGAATCACAGAACTCACAGATATCCTTGAGTTCAAATGTTCCTGAACTGAGAATATTTTGCACAAGTACATACGGGCCTGCTATATATTGGCTTCGGAACTTTACATGTGATGTTGTTGCCGTAAATAAAGGAGAAGCATTTAATTTTAAATAAGTAAGTACACTCACACAATTACTGACATTTCATTGAGACTCACTCAGTGTGAAGGTGAATACAATAACAATTCCTCTGGGGCTCTGGACTGGACTGGAATAAGTTGGAACGAGTTGAATTTGTCATCAAGAATTGTGTCTCAAGTCGGAATATCTGAATTCTAATCGAAAAAGTCTGCAGATAATTGTAAGCTGGGGGTAACTTTAATAATTATGACATCATCTTTTAAGTTTAGGCCACACATTAATTCATACCTGTGCACGCTTGTATGGTGTGTTATTATTATTTAAATTAGCTTCTTCAAGTTGTCAGTGTCCATTTGTACAGTCCTGAATGAGTACGGAGTTGAAGTTGGGGTGTATCCTTGGACTAGTTTTGTCATTCCGGTACCTGGATATCAGCAAACTAAATTATTGCTAGTGACAAATTTCATATTTTTTGAATTATATATACTAAGTGTTTGTAAAGACAATGTAATATTTGCGTGGGTATTAAACAACAATTTTTCTATTTTCAGGGGTCACAATGGTTCTTGGTGTTGTGTCCGTCGTGGGAGTTGGAGTTGTGGCTGCTGCATTCTTGTACAGGAAAAGACTGGAGAGATCCTTTGGGAAACATGATGAAAGCAAAGAAGAAAATGTTGAAGGAAAAATTGTTGTTATAACAGGAGCTAACACAGGTGTGATTATTGATATTATTATTATGCACTATTATGTGATAACTACGGTTGATATGTCTGAATATGTGGATTTTTGCAAAGTGTTTTATGGTACGTGATTATTTCGAGAGTGCAATTTTTGGACAAATGGGGTAAATTCTGTGGTTTAATGATTATATTGTTTATTACGCTGGAATAATTGTGTAGGTCTTGGAAAGGAAGCAGCCTTTGAAATGGCAAGGCGAGGGGCAGTTGTTGTGCTGGCTTGCAGGGACCACGGAAGGGCTGAAGCTGCAATACTGGATATTCGAAAGAGAACTCCCAGAGGAGAACTGGTAATAAGTAGCTTCTTGTGATTTAATGTTAAGGATGCTTATTATGATGATATTAGGTTGATATTAAGGAAGTAGATGGTTGAACATGTGAGTTGAGTGGGAAGTTTATGTATATTACGATTTGAATAGATTTTTATGGAATTGGACCTCTCGTCGTTGGAATCAGTCAGAAGATTCTGCAAAAACTTCAATGAGAAATTCCAGAAAATTGATATTTTAATTAATAATGCTGGCGTATTTGTACCACTGAAAAAACGAATGAAGTCCAATGACGGATATGAAATCAATTTTAGTGTTAATCATTTGGGTCATTTCCTTTTAACAAATTTGTTGCTGGATAAATTACGTGCTGCTGCCCCAAGCAGGTAACCTACTTCATATTTCTGGATTTTATACAATTTTTGTCTACTCTTGAGGACTATTTTTAATTGAGTATTACATATTGGATAGAATTGTTGTGGTTGCTTCGACCTTATCCGAGCGTGGAAAGCTTAATTTTGATGATTTGAACCTGGAAACTGCTAATGAGGAAGATACGATGTTTGCATATGGAACATCCAAACTGGCTAATATTTTATTTGCACGGGAATTAGCAAGGAGATTAAGCGGAACCGGAGTTTACACTTACGCGTTGTGCCCTGGATGGGTGAAAACTGAGCTAGCACGTAATGCAATGGACATGCCATGGAAACAATACATCGGCATGCTTGTGGCTGCTTTCATGTTCATGCGAACGCCACATCAAGTACAATTTTTAAAAACATCCGTTCATATTTTCAGGTCTAGTTAAGTAATTACTACCCTGTAAATGGTATTACATACATGATATTTTGAATCTTTAGGGTGTACAAACAATTTTACACTGCGCTGTTTCAACAAAAGTAGCAGACGAAACGGGTAAACTCTACCGAAACTGTGATCATTGGGTCACAACATCTAACCTGGCAGAGGACTTGGGAAAGAAATTATGGGAAGCAAGTGAGGATTTAGTGGTACAAAAGGCGAAGTAAAATCTGTTTAAAATAGTCAAGATACAAGTGTATTACTTGATTAGATATAACAAACAATATTATGCAGATTCGTCTGTGTAGTATTGATTGATCCAAAAAAACGCGATATGATTTTTAAAACTCAATCCTATGCAATTTGTAATTTTTGCAAAACTACTATATAAAACCCTCTAGTTTTGGAAGTAACAAAATACCGTAAAACCTGTGCTGATATCTCTGGACTGTAAATCTTTTTCTTCTATGCATTGCAACTTCCTACGGATATTGAACTTCTGCAAACTATGCTTTATTAACAGCCGGACGGGAGCTAGATTAGAACACTACTAGCACAAGTGCGATTTTTTCTTTTTATGGTTTCTACAGAGAAAATTTTTACTCAGTTACTATATTTTGTATGGGACTACACTAACAACAAGTCGGCATTGTTCCTTCACATAACAGCTGGGTTCCTTTTCTTCCAGGGATGTCACTATTTATTTTTCAGATTTTTATTTGAAAAAATCTCTCGTTTGATGTGTTACTTTTGGATTTATGGGTAACTGGCGAATGGGGAACATCGAGTATGAGCACCCGTTTTACAGTAATCGAGTAGTTTGATATTTATGACGAAATATAAGCACGTAAGATACCATGACATGATTGTTTCCACCTTTCGCATGGAGTCGTACGTAATGGAACACAAGAAACGCCACAACATATTTAGCATCCCCCCAAAAACTACAATTTGTCACCTCACCAAACCAACATGTCGCGGTTCTTTGGATGTATCGATATTTTCTAGGGTCATGAACATTTAACTGCACAGAAGTTTTAGTAACTTGTGTTAATACATACTACATACATAGTAATTTTCCAAAACAACCAGCATTTTATGAAAGCTCCAAAATTAAATATACTGAAAATATTTTGGGAAATAAAATATAATTATTAATCATACTGCGTCATCTAATTACTATTTGGAAATAATTTGTTGGGTACTGACAACTGGTGTGTGTAACACCTTTGGTTTTTCAGATTCATGGAATCGCAATACTCGGCACTCCTGACATGACTCATCTCATCATAGTTTTAGACAAAGTTTCACACTTGAGCTAAGCAAATATTTAAATTATACGTCATGGAAAGTGAAATGGAGGAACTAACAATATTGAAGCATTAGCGCTGTATTTTACGCTAAACTGTTAGCATAATTTTAACAGACCAACATTGCACTCATTAGTTACTGAATATGTAGATATGCACATTTTAATGTTTTGACTTAAAATATAAACTGTGACTTTATTTTGTTATTTAGCAATTATAAATATTGAAGTTATTTCATATTTTATTTTAGCCAATACAAATTGATTGAGTTTCTTTTCATTTTCTTTGTGGTGGTACGATAAATACCAGGCTACATAAACACTAGGCTGAAAAAAGTTATTTAATATTTCGGGTTTTCTGTTTATTAACTTTCGTGTTAAGTTTTGGGGAAAATGTTTTTTGGGAATTTTTTTTCTCTACATTATTCATCTCAGGGCATAAATCAAAGTGTTTACTGGAATAGTGACAATCAAGGGTGACTGTTCTAAAAAAACAGACTGGTACTTTAGGAAAAAACCTAATCCGTCGTCGTTCCAAACATTTGTTTCAATTGTCTTCTCTATTTGGCAAGAAATTCTTTTAGTAATTTAAGAATACTTAGAATACGCATTGACTATAATTCGCATTCTATCACTTTCGCACACTCACAAGCAGGGATGTCAACGATTAATAATCACGATTAATGATTAACGATTAATGATTAACGATTAATGAATACTAATTATTAATCATCAATCGTTAATTTGGTAAGTTTGGATTTTTTGAAATAATCATTAATTGTCATCATCAATTAACCATTTTAAAAAATCGATCATCAATTGCAATCATCAATTAACCATTTTAAAAAATCGATCATCAATTGCAATCATCAATTAACCATTTTCAAAAATCGATCATCAATTGCAATCATCAATTAACCATTTTCAAAAATCAATCATCAATTAACCATTTTCAAAAATCAATCATCAATTAACCGTTTTCAAAAATCAATCATCAATTTTAATCATCAATTATTAAATTATAAACCAATAATCGTTAATTGTAAATGAAATTCAAAATTTAGCAAGAAGTAATTTGTAATTGGAAGTGTAGATTTAACAAGAAGTAATGTGTAAAAATTTTAATCGTAACTGAAATTTTAGTAAAACTATTCTGTAATTGTAACCTAACCTAACTTTAGTAAAAATTAATTTGTAATTGTAACTGATATTTTAGCAGAAAGTATTTTGTAATCGCAATCATCAATCACTTTTTTAAGAAGTTGCTTTTAAAGGAGATGTGCCCAGGTCTGTGTACGTGCCCAGGTTTGTCCCCTAAAAAAGCAACCTATATGCTTTTACCCATACCTCAAAAAGTGACTTTCTCGGATAACTCTTGGATCAAAAATCGTACTTGGAATGTCAAAGGCTTAAAGTCAATGGGAATGCAAGGCGAATCTCCTTGAATTTTTACAATCGCATATCCCTTAAGGTTTGGCATTCCTTTGCAAAAATAAACAAAAATTGGTCCCAATTTCATAAAAAAATATCCATGGCCTCCGTTCATTTAGCATTGCGAGCTAGAAAAGTGCGTTCCACCCCTTGGAACTACATGAAATTTTTCAGGAGGGTGCCTTTAGTAACTAGGACCTTAGTATAAAAATTTGGTACTGTGATCTTTAAGGGATCAGTCCTTAAATATAGTTTTCCTTAACAATCATTGTCAACAACATTTTTAACTTTCTGAACAATAAATATTAAAATTAATAAAATTTAAATTTCATAAATTCTTGCAATCTAAACGATAAAAAATTTATAATGCATATTCGTCCATTAAAAAAATTATTAAAATCCTAAACTTAATGCTGTTCAGCTAAGCAGACGTATCTGTATAATATATGCTGCAATCCAGAGGTGCCTATCCCTCGAAGGATTAAATTAATTAAGGGTAAATATTCAGAAGGCTTCATTTTACTGAACAATGAAGGAACGGGTAATTGGAAACGGTTCCCCTTCTGAAGGATGAACGAAGGTGATTTCAAACGGACACCTGCAATCTAAGCAAGCCATAATAATTCCCTCAGACTGAAAGCACCGTCGGGGTCGGGATACGCAACTGATATGAACAACTAATGCTAACCAACAGGCATGGAATGGAAGATATCCAGAGCTTAAGGAATATTTTAGTTTAATATTGTTGATGGTTGAAATAAATAATTTGTTTTCCTGTGTTCTTAACATTACTGGACGTGAAAATCATTTTCCCCCTTAGCATTGGATACCATTGTAATCTGTGCTTTTGAATCAAAAAGTTGGAAATAAATTAATAGCTAAAAAAGCTAAAACAGAAGTTGCTTTTGCAAACAAAAACAAGTTTTCTGGTTGGATTTGTCAAAGGAATCAATATTCTGTTACTCAAAATGATGAAAACGCTTGAAACGACGAAAAGCAACGCTACGATATATTCATAGTTACCATAAAGTAGCCGAGTAGAATCACCATACTTTTGTTTCAGAATAAGGTTTGATCTAACTTTATGCATTCCTAATATTCTAAAATACGAAATTCCGCCTTAGTATTTTCAACATGTGAGAATTTCTGAATTTCCTGGAATTGCAATAATTGTGTAATCAATGAATAATAAATGCACCATATTGTGGGATTGCATAAAAATAATGTATAGTGCTACTCGGCTACTTTATGGTGACTACAAACTATATACATATCGTAGCGTTGCTTTTCGTCGTTTCAAGCGTTTTCATCATTTTGAGTAACAGAATATTGATTCCTTTAACAAATCCAACCAGAAAACTTGTTTTTGTTTGCAAAAGCAACTTCTGTTTTAGCTTTTTTAGCTATTAATTTATTCATAAAGTAGTCATTAATCTTAACATCTATATAATACGGAATTCGAAATGGGACAGTTTTTCAATAATTTATCTCGCCTGATGATGTCAGACACGTCAAGCCCGAAAACTTGCGTATTATAAACTTGTAAAAAAATAATTTACTTTAAAAAGATACTGGTAACCATATAAAATAATTATTTTTGTTGCTGTATCATATGCAGTTACTACTTACTACAAGTTCATAGCAATGATCTGATATTTCTTATTTCGTTTAATCACACTACGTCTCACAAATTGAAGCCAAGTTTTATTTTAAGACTACCAAAATATAATCTATACCATATGTAAAACGCAGAAGACGTCTGTCCGTTCTGAAAGATCAATTTACTTATTAATAATGCAATCGGCAAATAAATGTTTAAAACAATAAGCATTAATAAGTGTAATCGACAATTGAATATTTTGTTAAACGATAATCGTTAATTGCAATCCTAAATTAATTAAATTTCGAAAATAATCGTTAATTGCAATCCTCAATTAATTTATTTTCGAAAATAATCGTTAATCGTTAATTGTAATCATCAATGAAAATTCTTTTTAAAGTAATCGTTAATTGTAATCATCAATGAAAATTATTTTTAAAGTAATCGTTAATTGTAATCATCAATGAAAATTATTTTTAAAGTAACCGTTAATTGTAATCATCAATGAAAATTATTTTTAAAGTAATCGTTAATTGTAATCATCAATGAAAATTATTTTTAAAGTAATCGTTAAATGTAATCATCAATGAAAATTATTTTTAAAGTAATCGTTAATTGTAATCATCAATGAAAATCATTTTTAAAGTAATCGTTAATTGTAATCATCAATGAAAATTAGTTTTAACGTAATCGTTAATTGTAATCATCAATGAAAATTATTTTTAAAGTAATCGTTAATTGTAATCATCAATGAAAATTATTTTTAAAGTAATCGTTAATTGTAATCATCAATGAAAATTATTTTTAAAGTATCGTTAATTGTAATCATCAGTGAAAATTATATCTAAAGTAATCGTTAATTGTAATCATCAGTGAATAATATTTCTAAAGTAATAGTTAATTGTAATCATCGATAAAAATTATTTTTAAAGTAATCGTTAATTGTAATCATCGATAAAAATTATTTTTAAAGTAATCGTTAATTGTAATCATCGATAAAAATTATTTTTAAAGTAATCGTTAATCGTAATTATTAATTGGAGTTATAACCCCATTAATCGTTAATTGTAATGATTAATTAGTAGTTATAACCCCATTAATCGTTAATTGTAATGATTAATTAGTAGTTATAAGCCCATTAATCATTAATTGTAATTATAAATTCATTTTGTTTTCGAAGTAATCGTCTATTGTAATTTGTAATCACAAAATTGGAAATTGACATCCCTGCCACAAGTGTCGCAAATGATTATAACTTTGTGGACATAACTTTATATTGACACGATTTGCAAATATCCCGGTTATCGAGATTTTAAGAGGATGTGATGGATATTTGTCAAAATTATCGTTACGTTAGGGTTGGGTGGAGGTTGTAGCCAAAAGATCCCAATGCCGATGTGAATTCTTTTTGATTTATATTCCCCGAACCATCCACACCAAATGATCGGAAAGAGTTGGGTCAGCCGTTAACCGTTAATATATTTTCACAAAGCAGGGCTGGAGTATTCGAAAAATACAGATACAATTCTGATTAAAATTAATCCTAACGGATTCCAACCCCAATTAAAATGTATTTTTTTCATAAAATCAAAATTCCAATCCAATTTATTCAAATATTATTATGAATTCCAATATAATTTAAATACTTTAGTTATTAAATATTAATACCCGAAGGTACTAGAGTCCGAAATATATCGTAACTTTACAACTAAAAAGCCAGGAAGTGTCTAAATCCGGCAATTATGAATGCAAAGAAGCCAGGGGATATGCCATGCCATTTTATAAAGGCATTACTGCTTAATCTACACAAGTAGTGTAACCGTATATGACGTGTTGATTCCAGAGGTGTGGAATATTTTGAAATATTGTATTTGAAATAGTATTTGAAATACACTTAGTATTTTGTATTTGGTATTTTTCTAACCGTAAATTGTTTAAGGTATTTTGTATTTCGTATTTTGTCAGCACCAATATGTCTACTGTATTTTGTATTTCGTATTTTATAGATTACGAACGTGATAGTATTTTGTATTTATTTATCTTGTAAAATTTACCCAACCCATATTTTAAATACAAAATAAAGTTTTAAAATACATGACTCTGCCAATTGTTAAGGTCGTCGTTAAAACATGCTCAAATAAATATTTTAAAAGTAAAAACTCTAATTCAAAACATTTTGAGACCAGTTTTTGAAACTTGTTTGCGGGTTTGACGAACTTACTTACTGGATAAATACATAAAATTCAATGTATCTGAGAACTATAAAGTTAATAAAATTAGTGACGCGAGTATAAATACATTACCCAGGATTATTTGTTTAAAGAAAAAATATTCTGTACCTAGGGCCATGTTAATTTACTTTGATACACACAAATGCGCAAGTCTAAAGTCTAATAACATAGTTACCTTACGTGGGTTGATTCATTTTTAAATATCGTATTATTTGACCTAATTATACAAAATACTTCGAGGGAATAAACTTTAGATACATACATCTCAGAAATGTACTTTGAGATAAATTTCAGAGTATTTTCAATAAATATTTCGTATTTCAAATACGGTATTTTCATTTCATATTTTCTCTTTCTGTTGGAAGTAAAGTATTTTATTTTGTATCTTGCCCAAATGACTCCGGATATTTGTATTTTATTTTGTATCTTAAGTAAGTTCCACCTGATATTTGTATTTTATATTTGTATTTAAACTTTTCTGAAAGTGCATTTGTATTTTGTATTGCAATAGTAAATTTCATGTATTTTCCACACCTCTGGTTGATTCACCTTGTTTTTCAGGGATACCCTAGTAATAAAAAAAGTGAGCTGCATGCTCTTTCCCCTGAAATAGGCCCCTTTCCCAAATCAGAAAATTACTGACAAATGAATTAATTTCCTATAGATTGCAGCGAATTCATTTCCGTAAAAAAATAGTGTCGTTGCTTTGCGTCATTTTGTGGAGTCAAACGTAATCACAAATGTATTCCATCGAGTAGTTTAAAAAAATATGTAATGGCTGAGTAAGAACTCCTTTGTTTTTTGATTTTACGAAACACACGTCAATATTTCACGGATTTTTCGGATATCTAAGCATTGGATACAGTATTCAAATATATTTTGAATACTAATTCGAATACAGATATTTTTTTCGATTCAATATGGATTTAAATAATTCAAAAAATATATTTAAGAATACCAATTCCGATAAAAATACCAAAAAATAGGTATGAAATACCAATTCCAATTCTGATTCCGATTCGAATGACCAGCCCTGCCACAAAGCAATGAAATCATCTACCTGGACTGATCCTTTCCCATGGCGGTCAAACAAACCTGCAAGATAAACTTTTATTTTATATTCCTGTAACATGGAGTTAGTTACAATATGTCACGTAAAGGCTGTGGTATTATGATAAAACATTGTAATGTACAACGTGTCTATAGACTTTTGCATGCACCAGTGTATGTATAAAAATAATAATTACCGCGCGCTTCAAGTTATTACTGTAAGAAATACTTGTGCGCAACCATACCATGGAAAAATTTTATTTATTTTATTTTAATAAAAGCAAAACATGACATTGGTACGTATTATAGTTACACATACAACGGTTAAACGCTTAAGTAACTGCATTGAACCACAAATATTTTATCCGGTGAATTATTTCCTACTAACAAATTTAACCAAGCGGACTCACATTTTAGATTTAAATATTTATGTATTTACGTTTTGGTCATTTTGATTTTAATATGCGCCGGATCCCTGGAATTAATTTACCCATCCCCTGGCCAACATGAGGAGGGATTTAAAAAAATATTACATTCCCCCGTAATTTATTTGCCCAATTCAGCATCAGTCGACTTATCAGATGATGATTTCATGAAATAACTTTGGTTGTACTCGACAGGCTATATCTATGTAACTTTTTGATTGATAAAATAGCGCCTAAATGTTGAGGAAACAAAAATTTCTCGGAAACATGTAGTTTTATCTATTACACCAAACCACATTGACCTTTCAGCAAACGTCACCCCGATAAAGCCAAGTAAGCCTCACCAGCAGACATGTGTAACCTCGTGTAGGTTTCCCATAAGCGACGTCCCGTGATGACCGTGTGACGTCACACAAGTGTCCCCTCGAGCTATTTCTGTGTTTTCAGTGAAATACTGTGTTTAAGGCAAAACCGACGACGCGAATAGGTTCCATATAATACCAGGAGATTAAATTAATTTTTAGGGCCCAATCGGGTAACAGGATACCAGACCTAGGTTAGTATGTTTAAATGACTATTACTGCCATTTGTGTTGGCCAATTAGGACCAAACAAAATGCAAACCCACTTATGGCTTGTAGTCTGTTGCTTTACTATTAACGCAAATATCCGGCGGGTACTGGAACCGGGTACTACAATACCCGATATTCACAAATATTAAATAATTCGTGATTTTCACTGCAGTAATATGTTTCAATGCTTGTTAGGCGTCAGGTTATTTTCGTGCTAATGTCTTCCGGACATTTCACCCGGGTAATACAATACCCGATATGTAAAAATATTAAAGAATTCGTGATATTCACTGCAGCAATATGTTTTAATGCTTGTTAGGCGTCAGGTTGTTTTCGTGCTAATGTCTTCCGGGCATTTCATCCGGGTAATACAATACCCGATATTTAAAAATGATAAAAAATTCGTGATTTTTTGTGAGACTTGTTCACATTCGTTACAAAAAACTAAAAAATTGTTCACATAACAAAAACACTAGGTACGCTAAACATCAGGTGTGTAAAATTTCCATTGGATTGCACAGTGCAGTTTATTAGTAGTTTGCAAGTACACACATTGTGGACGACTTGTATAAAAGAATTTGCTTTGCAATATATGATCCGTGTTTCTACATCCAATTAGCAGATGCAAGGTTTTAAATCATTTTTATCCCTGTAGCCCCCTAGTGTTTTTCAAATTCATTCCCTGTTTTTAAAATTTGTTTTAGTAGCTAATTTAAAACCCCACTGAAATGTGATCTTATCGAATTGGTCATATTACAAAGTTCTGCAAAACTACTTACAAACGGGGAATGAAGTAAAATTTAGAGATTGGACCCCCTACATGCGGCAAAAAACTAAATTTACCAGTGTAGTTTACAGAAGTAGATATAATATTTGCAGAACTATTGTAACAATAAAACAAATCAAGACGGAGATTCACATGTATTCATACTCACGCAGTTACGAAAAATAATTTCGTCGGTTTTGACTCTTAATTGTTCTTAATAAAATTCTTTAATATTTTTACATATCGGGTATTGTATTACCCGGGTGAAATGCCCGGACATCATTAGCACGAAGTTAACCTGACGCCTAACAAACATTGAAACATATTACTGCAGTGAATATCACGAATTCTTTAATATTTTTACATATCGGGTATTGTAGTACCCGGTTCCAGTACCCGCCGGATATTTGCATTAATAGTTAAGCAACAGACTACAAGCCATAAGTCGGTTTGCATTTTGTTTGGTCCTAATTGGCCAACACAAATGGCAGTAATCGTCATTTAAACATGCTAACCTAGGTCTGGTATCCTGTTACCCGAATGGGCCCTAAAAATTAATTTAATCTCCTGGTATTATTTGGAACCCCATCACGTCGTCGGTTTTGCCTTAAACACAGTATTTCACAGAAAACACAGAAATAGCCCGAGGGGACACTTGTGTGACGTCACAGGGTCATCACGGGACGTCGCTTTTGGGAAACCTACACGAAGTTACACATGTCTGCTCATCAGTCAAGAGCCCATGGAATAAGCATTTGACTTAATTCTCCCTAATAAGATTGTTGCAAGGGAGCAGCTATCTATGTCCGAAATTTCAGTCAATAAATTATGCAACTTGGTCATCATTGCCACCAAGGAAAGTTTATCAGAGTTAGCATTAGTCAGTAAAAACCGTGTCCAGAGCTAATCCCGCCTCGACATTCCCGCCAGTGATAACTTCGCCGAAGCAACCCCGATGATTTAATCCCGATCTCAATAGTATTTAATCCCGCCAACCATAACCTCGCTGACGATATTCCCGAACCAAGTTTTATTGTATTAACTTCAGTAAACAATAATTGTATGCTCCTATTATTTAATAGTATCCATCTCCTTGACAACAAGCTCTGTACTGTTGACAGACTGGCTGTTTTGATATGTACCTATATTGTGAATTGTGACATGTGTATGTAGCTGCTCCGCTACACTATGTTCATAATAAAAGTGAAGACCAAACATGGGCGCCTGCCTAGATTCTAGGCCCTATAATAGGCTAAGGCGCAAGGATGCGGCAAGTTGGGATATAAATCTAGGCGAGGTTCTAGGCTGGGCAACCACCACTACAATATAGGCTTAGGGAAAATGTAGGCTATTCAGATATTTCCGAACAAGGGACTGGGCTATTCAGGCAGGCTACAAGTTCGTTGAAGTAAAGGCTAGGCGTTAAGTGGTGAACATTCGCAAAGCACGAATTGGTTAGGACAGGATTACAAGATCTTTCGGAAAACGTTTGCAGAAACGTACAATGAGGCGGGAATTACTTGATACCAGTAATTGCCAGAGTATAAGCACATGTATACCACAGTACATGCATAATCGTCCCATATTTATTCCCAGTAGATACTATGTAGTTTACTACAGAATTAATCAAACCCCTACTAATGTGTTTTAAAATCCCTATAGGGATCGTTCATATCTCTTGTACGTCTTTTACCACGTGTAGCTATCCCGTCCGTATCTATTTGCATTAGCTTCCACCCAAGTCCCCTCCGTCCTATGTCTTAGTTGTAGCTCATAAATGACGTCCGTATCCGTTTCTTATCCCGTATGTATCCCATCGCTCTCCGTACCACACAAAATGCATGAATGCCCCCGAGTTTCCATACGCAATAACAGCTGCTCGTAGCCACATTTTGAAATGCAACATCGTTTGGAATCAACTGGACTCGTCTCGCTTCGTCTGTTCTGCCTCTAGTAATTTTTATATTCAGTAGTATTTTCGAATTATTGGGATCTATTTACATTAATTAGTCGGATCATATTATTGAATAATGGATCGGGGTCGGGGAAAAGGTCGCGGTAGAGGATATCCTAGGAAGAATCCAGTGGAACTTTCGTCAACCGTAAGTTTTGAAACTTAATTTATAATTCGTACAACTGAGCCATTTTATTGTTCATACTGAGCCTCACACCTGATGTTCACATATTTGGAAGAAGGGTCATGGACGCAGCATTTCCTTGTTCTTGTAAAATCCCAGCTCCTACACCATACTTGATTTTTTAATTTACAGAACGCAAATCTCGTTCGAGAATTGAATAAGCTGAGCGATAGCGACTTGGTTTTGGTTCTACATGATGCAATTGACAACAGGAGCCCGAAGATCTGTAAGAAGATAGGGAACTTTTGTTCTAAGACACGGGGGAAAGGGGTGGTGGCCAGTGCAGATCGAGGCAATGATCGTGTCAGTGCACCGAATAAATCTCGGCCAGCCTGGGAGACTCCGCTTATTTTCCGTGGGGATTTAGTTCCTAAAAACGGCTACCTTTACATCGACGTAGAAAAAGTCAATCTTCGCCATTCCCATAAGATGGTTGCCGCAACTGTTGCCATCACTGACAACCAACGAGAGCTGGTGTTTTGGGCAATCATCAAACAAGAAGGGGTTTGCCAGTACTTTCCCAAAATTACTGGACTATCGCCTGCAAAAGTGGTGGAAGGAATTGAAGTTATAGAGGTAAGTTTAAACCGTATACACCCAATGACACAGAAAATGATTAAATTACGAACAGCAGTACTGCAACACAGTTTGTACTTTCTCTACAGCTGGATAAGCTATTAGTTAAAGTGTTAGCTGGGAACACAGTAGTAGGAGCTGCTGTCAAAGGAGATCTCGAGAGTTTGGGTTACGACTGTAGACTCCATGGGACCAATGTGATCGACATTCAATCTTTTTTTCAAGATACCAGTGGTAGAGCATTTAAGCTCAAGGACATTGCCACCCATTTCTTCCCAGAAAAAACCGAGTATCAGTGTAGCCAACACAGTGCGATATCCGATGCAAGAATGACTGTCAAAGTTGCGAAGAAAATGTTTAAGATGCAGAAAGAAGGAAATACTACGTACTCGGACGTTAAGCGCTCTACATCAGAGAAGCAGTTCAACGTAGGTGACCGGTGTTGCTGTAAACTTACTAAGAAGAAGAAGAAGAAGAATCGAGGAGGTGCTGGGTCCAGTAACTGGCGCGATTTTGATTTTAATGGAGTGAACATTGGACCAGATGACGAAGAAAGTGATGAATGCCCTTATTGATTTGTTTTGACTGATTCGTTTTTATGAACTGATTCTTCAATTTGATTGAATCTCGTTTGCCTGAATTATAAATCTTAATTTTGTTCGACGTAATGATCTTCGATGAAATTCAATAAAGGTCAATAATAATGATTTCTTAGCAATTTAATTGTATTATTTAAGAAAGTATTACCTCCAAAATAGTATGCACTAATGAACTAGTACCTATTGTAGTTTAAAAAATGACAAGAGTGCAACAATGCCTGGTTCACATATGTCCACAATTCAAACTTATTATACAAGTCATCAATATACAGTACAAAAATAATAACAGATATCAAATATTTTTCGATGAACTAATTAAGATTAATACTCTCGGCACGGGTGCAACAGCACATCGTCCACACAGGCCCGCAATAACATTTAAGATCATAAAAAAATTTATTTACATTTCTGTAGCTCCTGGAAAACCGACTTGTTCTTTGTCATAAAAACTTTGTTGTCCAAATTGTCACCATCAAGGCCATGGCATAACCCTTTTGTAAAACAAGCGCTCGTGGCAAACATACGCTCACAATTTGCGCTTGAATCCGGGAGCGACAAATAATCCAATGCAATCGGTGTCAAATGGGTATACTCACTCATTTTACTTATCCAAAATTCAAAGACATTGTCATCATCAGTAAGTTTATCATAGCTACAGTTACTGAGATACTTGTCTAAATCATTTTCGAAAGTAAATTTGCTGGCGTTAGCGCTTGTATCCATTTCCAGTAATTGTTTCTTCATGTCATTAACTGCAAATATAAAATAAATCTGGCAATGTTAACGACAGGACCAGCGTGGGTAGGGAAATTCCGCACCAGTATCTGTTTAAAATAAATTGAAATTAAACTTACCAATTTCGAAACGACTGTAGACCTTAGGTTCTAACGTGATACTGCTCGAATCTAATTTATCGGAACTGCTTACTTCTGACGGATACAATTTCGTGTACTCTTCAATTAATGCTTTCTTTGCAATAGAACGAGTAGTATCTGGAAGTAACATTCGGTACCTAGGGTCAAGCAAAGTTGCAATGATATATGACGGATCGAAAAATGCATTGTTGTTGTGGCGAAACCAGTTTACAAATTTTTCTTTCATTTTGTTGTTAATTTTTGAAACCACGTTTGTAAACTCTGGGAATTTTGCGTAGTCGTCTAAATGCGTTTGCATTGAAATAATCGTAACAAATACCTCGGAGGCAACCACCACTTTTTCTTTCGCCATCATATTTGTGTAATCATCAAACACTTTAATAAATGCGGTCATTTTTTCAATTTTATTCCAATCATCATCAGTGAGGAGATATTTTTCCTTTTTGAAATCTTTCAGCACCTCGATCAAATAATGCTTAACCCGCAAAAGTCTATGTAATACCAAGTAAATATAATTCCAGCGAGTATTGCAAAAGGCAATTAAACCAACCCCAGAAGCTTTTCGTAACTCGGATGTCATTTTCGCAGAGGATGTAAATTTGCTCACAAGTTCCTTCACGCTGCCTATAGTAGGGGCAAATTCTGAGTCCAATTCAAATACCTCCAAACATTTTAAGGTTGAATGTATGAAGCAAGTTAGTCGCCTGTAGGTCGGATTCATTTCATCACTGCTCCCTGTTTCGCTGAATTCCAGGTTCACTTCCTCATTTATTCCAATGTTTTCATATCCAACTTCTTCGAAATGTTCTTCATCGCTTTCGTCTTTAGAATCTGGAGTTGATGGAACTTCGGGATTTTCTTGTGTGCAGAAAATCCTGTTTTGGAATTTATGGCTGCAGATCATATTTGACGCTCCGTCAGTCATTGCTCGCCAGACTTGGCTGGCTTTTATATCAAATTTGCGAATTACTCTGCGCATTTCTCGCACAATATCTTCTGCTTTGTGCGTAGAAGTTTCAAATCTTTGAATGTCCAGAATGACATCAACTTTTTTTCGTAGGCGAATATGAAAGAATGTCGCAGTTACTCCAAGAAAACTACTTCGGAATCCCTTTTTCGTCCAAATGTCCGAGGATATTGTTAATCGTGGCACATCCTTGATCAGTTCCTTTATTGCCATAATACTTTCGTTTGTTAGCTTCTTTGCATCTTTAACCATAGTGTTATAGGTGGGAACTCTGATCTTCTTGTCCAGTACTTCTATAACCTCCTGAAATTCTTTGGACCTGAACACTCTTCCAGGAGCCGTAGTTGTTGCGTAAAACATGGCAAGTTTTTTTCGAAAACGTTGTTGCTTTTCGTGCTTTCGCTTGTATTTCAGTTGAAAATTCAGCTTTGGTTGTATTAAACCTTGACTGGATGCATTTGTGTCAGTATCGTTTCTCATAACAACATCATACAAATCGGGCCGACAAGATTTTAAATGGCGCTTAGCATTGGTAGAATCACTTATGACAGTACTTACACACCGATTTAGTTGGTCCCAACTTCTTAATATGATCCCAAACTGTAGAGGTTTTAACCTTTCCTTTTCGGACCAACCTCGATGCAGCTCCAACAGTTCCTTGTTGAGACGGATCCGAGGCTGGACGCAACTGATTTTGGCTTGCTTGGGGTTTTGCAGTGAAATAGTCTGCAACGCTTTTCTGAATATGTCTGGTAGTTCCTGGATCTGTTTGCTTTGACTTGTCATTTCCTGCAATGAAAATGTGGTTCTTTACTCCTATTGGGATGTGATGGAGCAGCGTGGACAATGTAATGTCGCACCCGTCTCATTCACTTCAATTGCAGTAATAATTACTTAAATAAATTAAAACATTTTCAATGAAAGTTGCAACATTTTCGTCTTGTCAAGAGCATTTTTATTTTGTTGGTGCAGCGTGGACAATGTAGTGTCGCACCGGTCTCATCATAATACAGAATTTAGTGTTGCATTGTTGTTTGGTTTGGTTATTTATTTCTCATGCAATGAAATATAATGTAAGAGTACTATGGACAATATAATGTCGCCCCTGCCTCAAATCTTTAACTCACCTTGTTGAACTGTCTCCTCGTCCGAATCCGAAGTTATTGATGAATACATTTCTTCGTCCATACTCGCTAATTGTTAAAGCAACTACTACAGTTTAATTACGATTTTACTGGCAAAATAGGCAACAAATTGTCAAAAAATGATACTCTGAGTTGTGTTTATATTGCAGTAAATGCAGATGCAGCATTATGAATACAATCAAATAATGAGCGAAGTCTCGTGTTGGTCCCATGCCGTACTCCCTGAAAGTTTGCGTGCTGTTAAGCGACAATGGTCGCTCCAAATTCCTGGAACTTGCCCCCAGAAATCAGTTCAATTTTGCCACTTGTTACTGAAAGATGGCAGATGGCTTGAATACTGACTATCCATATCTTGTAAGCATTTTTTCATTCAATTATTTCTTCAATCCTATCCGTCTAAATATTGTTTATATCTGTTTGCGTCCGTCGTATGCCATTTGAACAGCCCGTCCCGTCCGTCTGTATCCAGTATTCTTGGATGAATTTTTCGTCCCGTCCTACTCATTTTTACCTATCCCGTCCCGTTTTTTGTCGTCCCGTCTTAGAACGTATCTCATTTTGATACACATTAACCCCTACATTGTTATTCAAATTGCATGTGATCATTGCATACGGCTTGCACTATCTAAAACTCACAATTTATATCGCCTATATAGACTGGCAAAGCGCTGTCAGAAGCTATACAACAAAAATATAGGCAGGCAAGCAATGTACACTAGGACAGATATAGGCTAATAGGCAGGCAGTTAAAGTACTTGACCCATGGTATTAAACCTCTTCTTTTCGTTGAAACAGCCGATTGGCCTATATAGGATGGCGGTATGTTTTCAAAGAAAATAGGCAGGCTATGGGCTTAGGCGGTTCATTTGCCCATCTTTGGTGAAGACACATGCATTTATTGACTTGATGACTGCCGTTCTCGTTGTAGCATTGTAACCAATGAATTTTGCTTCTGCTTGAATTTATGAATGCATAAGTTTATTACTTTTGATATTGAGTGATAAACTGTTGTATTTTCACGGTTGTTATAGCAACAATAATTTATATTCATTAAATTCTGTTTCATTGTATGGCGGGATTATCTCATTAGATGTCGGGATTATCGTGAGCGGGATTGTATATATCGGTCAAATTGACAGCGGAATACTGTTCGCAGGAATAATACCATCGGGATTGTCGCGGCGGGATTAGCTCTGAACTCCGTAAAAACGTTTGATTGGAAAAGACGAAAGCAGCAAAAATAGCTCTTCCTAGCAAAACTACTATTGAATTGAACAAGATCTTCAGTTTTTAATTATGACTTCTCGGGAAGACACTGAGATTAAGAATTACAATAAAATGCATCGTCAATTAAAAAAGATCATTAGTTTCTCAAGTTAATAAATTTAAAATTAAGAAACTCTGAATGTTATAAACACTTAATATCTTGACTATTATTCAATGCACACGAGCCGATACACATTCTAAAGCAATTATTGTCCTTGTAGTTGGTTTAAGATTGAGGACCTAGCAATGCCATCGTTTAAATATGAAGTTTTAATTAGTTTGAAAAATTGTTGCTACTCAAGGTATGTTTGAGAAATCACAAAACATTAATAAATTGAAGTATATAATTTTATATGTATAAAGCATATAATGGTAAAAAAGTATTTAATTCTATTTGAAGTGCAGAGTAATAAGGTAAGTACATTACGTGCATATGTATAAAGCAGTACTTGAAGACTGTAGAGTGCACTGATTGTTGGATGGTTCTCGCCTCTACACTACCAGAATTTCTGACAGAATAAATATTTATATTTGCTATAAAAATCATTCATTTTTTATTGTTATTTTGACGTTTCCAAAACCTTGTTGCAGCAAATTCAATGGGTATACGCCGTTTTGTTTCAAAGCGAAAGTCGACAAAATTAACACCAATTAATATCATTTGCTATTTATTATCAAGCCTTCTAAGTAGCAGAGGGCTACTTGACATACTTCCTTCCTTCGCCTTCCGTTTTCTGTTAATACTGGGAAGGCTTTCTTCAGCCTTCCCGAATTAATTCAGCCATCCAGCCTTCCCTTCTCAACTCTCTGAAAAACTGATATTCCGCCTTCAATGAAGCCTTCATTGAAGGCTAGCCTTCGAAGGCTGGGCATGTCTGGATCAAAATATACGTGGACGGCAATGATTGACCAGTTAAGTAAATACCGGCTTAAAGGTGTGTTGAACGTTACTCGTTCTGCGGTGTTTTTGTACACACCAGTACTTGCATTTTCAGACAGGAACATTTTTTGTAGCTAAAGCTACATTTCGTGTAGCTCAGAAAGAAATCAGAATTATACTGAAGTGCCCATTGATCAGGGATGACAAATATTACTTTTGTGTGGGTTGTGACCAGGGTGCCCAGATTATTCGATTCTCAAATCATGACTTGAAACATTGAAAATGAGTTTAAAAAAATAAAACATCAGATACATTTCAGTGCAATTTTACTATTTATTTTGGCTTGCATATGCCGAAGAAAACTTCTTGATTCTAGTTTTAAAATATTGAATGAGATCCTCCGTAACACAAAATGCAGTTTTCCGTAATCTTCAGGATCTTCATAAAAAACTAAAAGTATCTTCAAGCAAGTCAGTTTTTTTTATTTCTTGCATCTGATTCTATAGAAAGTTCTTGATATCTTACTTCGTTGATCAAAGCTTCGAGTAAAAATGAAGCTAGAACATTTTGAACTAAAGCTGTAACTTTGTTTCTTCCTGAAATCACTGAAACCGCTATTTTAGAATCTATAAATTGTTTTCTTCACCTAACTAGAAAGACAGTTCAGACGTCTGAAAGATTGGTGATGCTTTACTCCATGATACATCAGGGATAATTCGGCAACTGAAGTTTTGTCATCAGTTTTTAAATGTTGAATCTCAAATTTTCTTGATCCTGGCACTTGGCGTTTTTTAATGCTTTTCTGTAAAATTATGCTCTTCTTAGAATCCATGATCCCACTAGGGTGCCCAGAAGTCCTGATTTGACCCACGGTCACCCGATGACCTGATGAGCTTGAACTTAGTCCTGATTTCACAGTTGGTGATAAAAATTATCATTTCGTTGCATTTCGGGTCAAAGTGACTAAAATTTGTCATTACTTATCATAAAGTCATTTTGCCCCTATAATACTAGAGAGAGAGAAAGAAATAATTGTTTCACTGATGCGATAATGTTATTTGCAATACGACTTCTTGCTTACGATTTCAATCATTTTTTGCTACAGAAACATATTTGTTACAACATTGGATATAAATATATTAATTGTACAAGTCATGGAAAGCTATCATATAAGATCCACCAATTGTGAAAAAACATAAGTTATAAGCTGCTTAGATAATTAAATCGTTTTCTAAATTGTTCAAATATTCAAAAATAGTTCCACGAGCTCCAATTAATCGTATTTCTGCATAAAGAAAGGAACAAGGATGATAAATCTGCTATTTTTCTGATACAAAAAATTACTACGCACATAAACCTAAATCTGTCCCTGCATGTAAAATGCTTTTAATAGTTCAATTTGGAACGTATTTATTTTATAATAATCTCAACTGCAGTTGTACGGAACAGTTCTGTAGTGGTCACTTACAATTACCAATAATAGTTTATGATATCTAACAGGTACATGCGCCCATATAAAAAGTTTAGTTGAAAGATTTCGTTTCTGGTTGTAAAGATCAGTAAAAATTGTCTAAATTAATTATTCGGAATACCAAAGAATAGTTGTCTTTACAATATGCAGTGGGGAAAATTGTATTAAGTCTAAATGTAGCAGCAAAAGAAGCAAGTGATTTTGGTGCAGATAGATTTGATACAAGTTTGGCTAATGGTAAGATTACGGATATGAAAGAGCATATTTCAACAGAAAGTCATAAAAATACTTTGTGCGTGAGTCAAGCTAATTTGGGTGTTTCAAGCATTTAAAAGTCAAAGTGATGACAAAACCACGGCTGCCTAATTAGCCCTTGCTTATCATGAAGTAAAGCACCAACAATCATTTAGAAGTTAGGACTGTCTTTCTAGTTTAGTGAGACAAATATGTCTAGATTCTAAAATAGTTGCTTCATTGATCGTAATCGACTGTAATCGTATTTTCTGTCATGAAGGAGGTCATTCAAAACATAACAGAAGTTGTTCTCAAATGTTTAAAGATTGCTTTTATAACAAACGATTACTGACAGCTGTTAAATCATCTAAAACGTATGCCTACAAGAGAAGCCGAATTCTTGAGGTAAGTACCTACTATGACCGGGATAGATATTTACAAGTTAGTATCTGTGTGACTATAACTCTTTCATTTAGCTGTATATTTTACATTCTACAACTTCGTTTTTATTATGGCATGACATATCCGTCGTTTGCTACATGTATCCACAAATAACGCGCCAACAGCAGTCACGGGCAACATCTGTAACTCGTCTTGTTTGGAACCTATATTCATAGCATCTAAACCACTGAAGGACATAAGCAACATTCACAAATCTTTTTATTGAAATACATTCAGTAGTTTTGGAGATAACTGACATTTAACATAAAGTCATAAATTTCAATAATGTTTTTCTCAAAAACTATCCGGCCGATTTCAACCAAATACAAACTCAGCATTACAATACGAACTCAAACGTAACAGTTTACGTTTGACACAAGTAATATCCATACAAAATTTCATTGAAATCGGACCAGTAGTTTTTGAGTAATTGTGCGGAAGGACACACGAACGTACGGACAAGGCTATTTTACAACTTACTAATTACTGGTTGACGCCACCCTAAAAACGGGTTTCTAACTCAGCTTATGGAAGCTTTTGGACTATACTTGTTTATTTCTGATGATAAATCGTCCACGAATGCAGGCACTTTAATATAATTGTGTTTCCCAAAATTAGACTCCTAAATTTTGGCAACTGATGTTGGTGGTTCTGTTTTCCCATCACTTACCAATTATGTCATATATTCAACTTGAATCCCACTAAATGTGAAGTAGTATCCGCAAATATGTGGTTTATTAACGGGGACTAAAATAATTAGTTCAAAATGTAATGATCTTATGTTTTTACCAATATAGTTTTCACTACATTGCCCCTTATTTCCTTTCAATTAATCTACACATAATACCTTCTGGACATGTACATGGAAATTTTAAACTCGGTCGAGGAAAACGTACTACTCCTTTAAACAATTCTGTTTTCAACAATGTTTTCCGTTAACAAAGCGGGTAATCCGAAAAAAAGACACAAGAACATGGCGCCATAATTGGTTGTTTTGCTTTGGTCCACCATTAGGCATCAAATTTAAATTTCTCGATGGTTTAGATCTAGGTTGGGAATAAGTCTTTTCGAAAAAGGATTGAACTTCTGGACTGGATGTCCGCCTTTGCGTTGTCAGCAAGTAATATTACTGGGCTTTTAATGAGTAAACTGAATATGAAATTGTATTTTGAGACCAGGAGAAAAATCTTCTATATCTTACTCTAAAGCTTTAGCGCGAGTAAAGAGCTTCGAGCATAAAATTATTCAGGAAAAAAGGCTTCAAAATGATAATGAAAAGTTTAGAATAATTCAACTAAAACCATAAAAGAATAGATACTCTCATATAGACAAATGTTGTATCGTTCCTTATAAATCGAAAGCTTGGATTTGTCAACGGAAACCATGCAGGAGTGTATATCAGGAAAGTAATTGTAAATAAAACCTTGTTATATGCTAACATATAACAAGGTCACGCTGTCATATGTAAAATAAACATTGCACACTGATAACCCTAGGATCATCCACGATTACGATTTACAGTTTGTAACTACACTGACAGCTCCCTCGATTGTGCCAGAAGTTAATTCCATAAGTGTGAATTCTTTATTTCTATAATTCATTTCAACTTTTCTACTGACGTATAAATCTAGCATCCCAATCTAATTCCAGGAATTTTGCACTTGTTATTTTTGGTTCCATTGCTGCTCTGATTTTTAAACTTTTTCAAATTTTGGAATTTTGCTCTAGCTGGGTATATGACAAAAGTTGACATAGTTGACACAATTTAGGTGAGTTGGAAATGTTTGGTTCAAAAGGCTCATGAGCTGTACTGTTCAACAATGAAAATCCTTGGTTGGATGGCTCGGGTGGGTGAAATGGAGAATTTTGTAATTAGTGACATGTACAAGAAAGTTGTTGCGTTTCCTCATAATGAGAATTTCATGATGCAAATTATGCCCTTGCGTTGCATGTACAAAAATGGGTGGCTAAGTATGAGCCTTGAGCAAGCGTTACATTGCAAATGCAATGACAGCCGTTTTGGTATTTTAGCTTTCACGCATTTAATAATCATAGGAATTAGTTTATACTATCAAACGATAACTCTGTGCTACAATTTGGAGCCTCCGCGTGAATGTTTTGCAATACGACGTAACCAATGTTTCATAGTTATATAAATGCATTCAAAGAAATACAAGTATGACAGTATTCCTGCAAGAACGAGACATTATATACGACTACGACTGCAGCTTGATCCATCGGTTACACTTCCTTGTTATTACGGTAGTAGTGAATTCTAGCATTTGCCAACAGTTAGAAGGATTTGGGATCCATTTCCTGGGATGAGGCCTGCAATGCCAGCATTTGAAACGGGCTAGTTCGAGAGAAATGCTACGAATTGCCGTTACGAAAATGTAAGTCAAGCGCGTTTTCTATAAGTGCATCTGCGTCAGCAGGCTTGGGAGCATTCCATGCAATAAATGACTTTTTTGAAATAGATTACGTCAACCGTCCTTCCCTTTGCATGATTCTTGACAATGCTGCCCATACTCTCAGCGGGAGCCTCGTTGGCGCTCCGAAATGCAGCTGTTGCATGAAGATGTAATACGTCTTGCATATGCTCTGTTGACTCGGTGTTGATGAGTTTGGAGTAGCGTTTCTTAATATTAATATTAATTAATATCATTTGCTATTTATTATCAATAGCACTTTCAATGACTTATGCAGACGCATAATTAACAAAGGCTCGTGGAGCCTGCATTTAAGTTGTAATACTCCTAAGGACCACTAATAATAGTGTTTCTTGTCAACTGCAAGTTAACCGCAATTACTAATTGAACTTGCAAGTTTGGGTCAATTGCGATTATTTTACTTTACACCAGGGAATTCCAATTGTCGATGCAAGTGCAATTTCTGTGTACTTAAATTGCAATTTATTGCAGAAGTATTAAGTACTCGCAAATACCGGTTAAACACAACTTAAATTGGAAGAAATTCAATTGCAATAATTACAAGTGCCTGCACTGCAAAAAGTTGCAATTTAAAAAATGCTTACGGATTTAACTGCAACTTACAACCGTTTCAAATTTGAGCGCAAAATTCCACAAAAATCCTCAATAAGTCATTATACTCTACTAATCACGTACATAATCACGAGTATTGTCTCAACGAGTGTAGTTACTGTACAATTTCATCGGCGAGGAGGTTAAATGGTCAAAGTGAATTTTCGATTAGTATCAAAAGACTCCAATTTGCACAAAATTATAGAAAAATTGGACGCATATTTTAAGGGTTTCTTGGAGAGATATGTTGAAGGATAAAAGTTTACAATATTCTAGCCTTGAGAGGTGTAAAGAAAGGCTATTTCATTTGTACATCCTGTTTAATTATTCATTGCATCTAGATCATTTTATTTAACACACTTTGTTGCATTTAGTCAAACAGCATGTATATCATCTTGCTGCGAATCAAAAATGCTCGGATCAATTTGTCTCTTGGCTGACGTTTTATACCTTATATCAGTTAACTTGCAATTACAAATTGCAATTATTGTACTATTCGGTGCAATTATGTACATCCAAATGTTTTTGCAATTGCCTTACCAATTGCAAGTAACTTAAGAACTAATGGCCCGTTCAACTTGGGCTATTTGCTAGATTTAATTGTCACATTTTAGCAAGTACCAGTTACGGCATTACTAGTCATATAAATGTAATGTAATTTATTCAGGTCGATTTGTGGCCTGGGCCCTATTAACCATCACGGTATTACTAGTACTTGCATTATCAATTATAATTGTAATTGCATGTTCGGTTATTCCCAATACTTGCACCGACAGAAACACTAGTTTGGAGCACACTTGGTATTCACCGATATATGTGGATCTGTTGGAATTGTGATCATCTGCGGTTTTTTTCAAAAGTTTAATATTGCCGTGGTAAATCTTGTGTCCGTATAGTCAATGCAACCATTGTCCGTGGCCATTTGAGGTTACTGAAAATAATTTGGTGGTGCACTTTGTTTCACAGTATGCTTCTTCACTTCCTCAATGGAAAATGATGCTTTCGTCAGATTATGTGTATCAGTACTTGTTGAACCTAATCCTCAACATTCCAGATCTGTTAACAATTTGTCCGCTATGGTAATTGCATGTGTCCGGACGAGCTGTTCAGCGTTATCAAAAGTTTGAGCGGACGGATCTTGAGATGCAAAACGCGAATTATGGACTGGGTGTTGTTCATCAGAATAGGCTTTCCTTTTTATTCACGTTTGGACTCCATTCCTGCCTTTGCTGCTGTAAACACTGGGAACAAACCTGGTAGTTTGCTCAAGTGAATTTAGAACGTTTTAAAATTTTAGCAGTTTCCAGTGGTTTTGTCCATATTTGTCAAGTCTCCAAGAAAACATTTCCACCTTCTGAGCGGTCGGCGACAACTTAAATTTGGCAATATAGATTTGAACAGATCCGTGCAGAAAGTCATCCTGTACACGAATGTAGCCATGTTGATGTTGTCCAACGAAGCATCTTCGTCGTGGTTTGCAAAACGTCTTGTAGTTTTTGGTAAAATTTGCCAGTGGTCTTTGGCAGACGGTAGAAAATCGGTGAGGGGACAAAAGCGAAGGAACTCGTGTACCTTCCTTGCGCATCAATGACTCATATCGCTCACCGCACGAATACTTCTTACTGATGGAGTTCATTGTATCCATTATGTGAATACAAAACCACCATGGATCCTTGTTCCAAGGGATTCCTCCACCACAAGAGCCCCCACTTGTGCGCTGGATTTCACTGGAATGTTTACCAGCATAGCTGATCATCTTGTTACATGTCTTCATTGTCGTCATTCTCATTTTCGTCTTACTTCCCGCATACGTTTTTTAGTTGAAAACACTCGGTCGGAAACACTATGTCAACGTTTCCATTCTACTCGCAAAATTCGGATCCAGTAGCTGTTTATCAGGTAACAATACAGAGGGTGCAAGGTCTGATTCTGGCGAATCCAACATTTACTGTGTAATGTTTACCGTTCGGTTATGTCACTAAACCAACAATTTGCCCAGTACTTCGGTTTGGAGTGTACCTGTCAGCACAAATGTCAACCGGTGGAGGTTTTCCAGTTCTTTTCAATTGGATGTTTAAAACAGACCGCCTTATGACATATTTTAAAATACACACTTATCCGAAAGTCTATTTCATTTGTACATCCTGTTTAATTATTCATTGCATCTAGATCATTTTATTTAACACACTTTGTTGCATTTAGTCAAACAGCATGTATATCATCTTGCTGCGAATCAAAAATGCTCGGATCAATTTGTCTCTTGGCTGACGTTTTATACCTTATATCAGTTAACTTGCAATTACAAATTGCAATTATTGTACTATTCGGTGCAATTATGTACATCCAAATGTTTTTGCAATTGCCTTACCAATTGCAAGTAACTTAAGAACTAATGGCCCGTTCAACTTTGGCTATTTGCTAGATTTAATTGTCACATTTTAGCAAGTACCAGTTACGGCATTACTAGTCATATAAATGTAATGTAATTTATTCAGGTCGATTTGTGGCCTGGGCCCTATTAACCATCACGGTATTGTTAGGTATGTATATAGAAATTACATAAATTAGTTAAGTCTCACATGAATAAATAATTAAATTGTGAAAGACACAACCATAGGTTAAGTCAGTTCAAAGTAACTTCAACACTTATTGTAAAGGTGCAAAGTAAGCACTTCCCATCGGCTAAAGCCGACGAGTGTCAACGTCCGATTACATCCGTTATGATGTAACGTCTAGACTTAAGATTGTAAAAATAGGCTCAAGTAGCCACTTGTTAAGTTTAAGATTCTTCCAGACTCTCCAGTGAATAACTGAGAGTCATTCCAGTAACACCTATTTTTAGTTGTTAATCTCTTTTCCTTTTCCTTTTGGTTTCAGTTATTAAATAAAAGTAATTAGTCTTCGGATTAATAGAAAATCACAATCCATCGTTTATTCATAATCATTCCTTCCATCAGCACGATTTCCAATTATTTCCAATTTCTTGATAATTACATAAGTAAATAATCCAGGAGTTAGGATTTCATGGTATAACAATAACCTACTCTTTCATGGTGGCCTTTGTAAAACATTGCAAATTTCCAATTACCCCGGCAATGCTCCCGAATTATCTCAATTATCACTCCCCTTGGGAACAATCGATTTACCTTTAAGAATTGATTTCATTACAAGGCAAGTTTGAATAATGTGTCGTATTTCATGAGATCATTTGAGAATTACAGTTTTGGCCACGCAGAGGTTACATTCCTGCACTTTTGACGTTGCAACTCGCACAGCACCATCGGGACTACCTCCAGAGGAGTCACCCGTTATTGACTGACCGGTCGAAGAACCCCTCGTAAGTGTTATTGATAAACGGGGGTTTTTTAAAATTATTTTATCCACGGAAGGCAGACGGATTTACCTGCACTTCACCGACCGATGCCCTGAGGATTTGGGTATACTCAACGGACGGCCACGGAGCTCAGTACCGTTCCCACCTCATCCAGGAGGATTTTCATACAGTAATCACACAGTGTTAAGTTTCATATCCATGAACCACCGTCACGGTACGTACATACTTACGTTATAATTTATGTCCGATAAAAAGAAGCCCTCAACGTCACAACCTAACCCTAAACCTTCTACAAGTAGAGTCACTCGTAAAAATTCTGACCCTGATTTAAAAGACGCTTCTGAACTAGCCAAAGTATTACAACAAGCGAAAGCAAAAGCACGAGCTACCACTAGCAGTAGTAAAAAGCCCAAGCTCCCGCCGTTACCGCCTCCAACATCGCCTACACCGCCCGTTCCTCCAGTAGTTCCTCCAGCACAAGCTTCACCTCCCCGAACTCCAAGTCCACAATATTCTACACCGCCCTGCACTCCACCACCAATTTCGTCCCCCACCACCACCGCCTCCATTACCTGCTCTTTCATTAGTCACTCACGCCACTCGTATTTTCCCCTCATTTAGAAGACAAATAAACAAAGCACGTAAACAGCAACATTTTTATAGACAAAATCCATTAAAACGCCCCCGTAAAGTTAAAATTTTAAACATGGCAGGCGCAGCCCCTGTTAATGTTACCGTTAATACAGCTCCCATTCATTCTATAGTTGACTTCCAAAAGATCAAACAATTCAACCCCGCTACTCATGATGTTCATGATTTTATCATTGACGTTCAACGTGTAGTAGCCCAATATCAATGGGACTGGCCGATCCTCCAAGGACACGCTCCCAACTTATTAGCGCGCGATCCCTTTCAATGGCTTCAACCTTAACTCGCACTAGCAGCCCCGACTATTAATAGTATTGACACATTTTACGCCGCCTTTCGTGAACGCTACGCTAAACCTCGACAGGTTTATCTTAATCAATTGATTTCCCGTAAGCAAAAAGACAATGAAACAAGTGCAAAATTTTTATATGATGTGGATAATATTTGCCCTCGTTACGAACCTACAATGAGTCAACCTGACCGTGTTGCTTGGGGATTGGAAGGCCTCCTTCCCAAGTAGAAAACCGCAGCGGCAGGTTTCCCCTTTACAAGCATTGCTGCTCTCGTTCGTTTTTGCGAACAACGAGAATTTGCAGGTACAACTGCTGGCCCTTCAGATATGGCTGCCAAAGTTAAGTCTTTGGAAGAAACCATCCAAAAACTTACCTTGTCTGATGCGCCTAATGCCCAAGCTAACTTCGCTTTTGTTCCCGGTCGCGGACGTGGCCGTGGCAATGGCCGCGGAAATTTTCACAATAATAATAACCGTGGTCAACAAGGCCAAAACAATCCTCTCTCCCACCACGTCCCCCGTAATAATAATAATCATAACCCTCATAATAATAATAATAATCGCGGACAGGCTCAAAACCCCCACAAAGGCATGCAATGTTATAATTGTAATAAGTTCGGTCACATCAGTCGTGACTGCCGTTCGGGAAACCAACAGAGGGGGCCCAACCAACGTGGTCAGGGTCTCCGCCCGAACTTCCGGAACAACAATTTCCGCGGACACAACAATGGCTTCCGCAACAATCAACAGAACAACGGCAACAATCGCCGGAACGACCCAAATGTTCAGAGATTGGAAATTTCTTTCAATCTCAATTCGCCCCAAACCAATCAAAATCCCCAGAATCACTTTGCGAATCTTCAATATCCCTCCATAACTTACCCACAATAAACCTATCTCCCTGCTCATCAATGTGCCCGTATATTATGTGTTATTTTGATGATGTATCAATTGATGCTTTAATTGATACCGGAGCATCTCATAATTTAATTCAAAGGAATCACATACCCTCCAGTGCAGTCATCACTCCTTGTCAACAAAGATTTGTTATCACAGCAGATAAAGCACGCATTCCTACGTACCATATAGCCTCCTTAACGTTCCAACTTGATAACCACTTTTACACAACTCAGGCCCATGTCCTTGAAACGCTCACTCCTCCACTCATTCTTGGTTGTAAGTTCATTACACAGTTTGACTTTCATATACATCTGAACTCCAACACACTCTACAACTCTCATGTATGTCATTATTTTCGTAAGCATGCATACTCAGCCACTTGCTCATCTGAGTGTGGCTGTTCCTCTCCCGTCAAAACATTATTTACTCTCCAACTCCCCCCTCGACACCAAATGTATGTACCAACTACGCCACTCCACACATCTCACACGACATTTTTCAACCCTCATCTACTTGTAGAAAAACAATACAAAGTAATTTTTCCTCCCGTTATCAACCCAGCGGAGAATGTTTTGCTAGCCACAAACATTTCCACTTCTACCCAAATTATTCCCGCTGGTACTCTTTTAGGCCATGCTCAACGCTATGATTTTACCCAAAGCTTACACACAGCTCCGGTAATTCCTCAAAATCCAATCCCTTTCACACCGGAACAAATTCAATCACTAAATATTAATCCCAAGTTAAGGCCCGCTGAACGCGCCGCGATTATTAGTCTCCTCAATAAATATTCGTATTTATTTGCATGGACGCTAATGGATCTTCAAGTTTGTACACTCCCCCCAATGCGAATTAAATTAAATTCTGACATTCCGGTTCAAGCTAAACCTTATCGCTTGAGCACAACGGAGCGTGAGATTTTAAAACAAGAACTTGATAAATTAATTCAAGCAGGCATAATTGTTCCCTGCGAAAACTCCAATTACTCCACCCCTGTGTTTTTAGTGCGCCAAAAACTTGGTAAATGGCGACTCGTCTGTGATTTTCAAAAATTAAATAAAATCACAATAGACGAAATTTTCCCACTCCCAAGGATTGATGACTTGCTTTTCAATTACGAAATGCTGCGTATTTTTCCCCTTTAGATTTATTTAGTGGTTATTACCAAGCTCTAATCCACCCTGATGATCAACATTTAACTGCTATTGTTACGGAATTCGGACTATATATGTACCTACGTGTATGTTTTGGTTTGAAAAATGCCCCCGCCTACTTTCAAAGGCTTGCTACTCGTACTCTCGGTACATTGAGATACACCCATGCTGTATCTTATATTGATGACATTATTCCCTATAGTAAAGACTTTCCCTCTCACCTCGTTGCGATTGAACTTGTGTTTCAAAAATTATCCAAAGTTAATTTTCGCATGAATGCAAAAAAGTGTTTCTTTGGCATGCAAGAGCATGTGATCTTTGGATTCTTTTTATCCCAAAAAGGATTATCCACTGAATCAGCAAAAGCAGCTGCAATTAAGCAACAGCCCAAGCCCAATAATTTAGAAACTCTACGTAAATTCTTAGGTACCATAGGTTATTACCGTAGATTTATTTGGAATTTTGCTCAGATAGCTGCTCCTCTCCAAGGATTATTGAAGAAACATTCACTATATCATTGGAGTCCAGACTGTGATAAGGCATTTTTGACTCTCAAAAATGTGCTATGCACAGCTCCGGTACTAAGGCATTATGATCCCACACTCCCATGTATTTTATATACGGATGCAAGTAATTTAGCCATAGCTGGCATTTTACACCAACAATTTGAAGACGGTGAACACACAATTTATTTTATTTCCAGAGCTTTGACTCCAGCTGAGAAAAATTGGGGTGTTACAGAAAAAGAATGTTTAGCTGTAGTTTTTGCCACACGAAAGCTTCGAGAATTTTTGTATCTCAAACCTTTCATAATAGTTACAGATCATCATGCTTTATGTTATTTGAAATGCCAACGTAACCCCACTGCCAGACTCACACGTATGGCTGTAATATTAGAACAATTTCGCTATGTTGTTAGATATAAGAAAGGTACTCTCCATAGAAACGTAGATGGTGTCTCACGATGCCCCTACGCTCTATCCACTTCAAAAGACACCGAGGATGATCTTACAATTCCCGGTTTATCAGCCCAGACTACAACGTCAGCACTCCCCTCACTCCCAGCAATCCCTCTCATTAATCCTGCTGATTTAAAGCATGCTCAAGCTATTGATCATACTTTAAATAAATTATTGCAGAAAAAGCGATCGAAATTGATTCCCAATGATGATGGTATTTACTTTATACAATTCAATCCCCGCAACCCTAAACTTTTAGTCATCCCTAAAGCCATGATTCCCATTGTTTTGCAAAATGCCCACAATCATCCCCTCGGAGGTCATCTCAATTTTCAACGAACTTTGGCACGTCTCCGTCCATTTTATTGGTGGAGATCAATTACATCAGACACATTCAAGCACTGTACTCATTGCCCAGAGTGCCAAAGTCGCCAGCACCTTACTAAATTACGTATAGACAGTCTGAAAACCATTCCCATAAAAATTCCAGCAAGCACATACGCTATGGATTTATTAGACCCCTTTCGTGAAACTCCGAGAGGCAATAAGTATGTACTCGTCCTCACAGATTTATTTACCAAATGGGTACATACTTCCCTCCTTCCCAACAGAGAAGCTGCTCATATAGCCATGCATTTGGAATCATTCATTCTCACATTTCCAGGCATGTCTATACTCATTTCCGACGGAGCTGCGGAATTTAAATCTGCAAATCTACAAGAATTATTAAAACGGTTTAATATTACCCATAACGTTAGTATGCCCTTTCACCCCCGTTCCCACGGAATTGTTGAGAGACTTAATCAAACTCTCGCAATTATGCACAGCAAATTTGTCTCGGACAATCAATTAGATTGGGACATATTTGTACCTTATGTAATCACTGCATATAATACTTCCGAGCATTCAGTCACAAAAATTTCCCCTTTTCAAGCATTTTTCGGTAGAGCTCCTCCAGCCCCTCTACTCAATTCCATTCCCAATACGCTATTGCAAATTACACAACTCAGCGCTTCTCAGGTCAAAATTATGCACCAACGAATATCCCAGTTAATTAAGAAGGCTCAGTTACAAGCCAAAGAAAGATTTGATGCTATGTACCAACCCTTAGAGTTTAAAGTTGGTTCCCACGTTCGATTTTATCTCCCTCAGCGAAAAATTGGTTTGTCTGACAAACTTCTTTGTCGTTGGGTTGGACCCTATACAATTACATATATTGATAAGAATAATAATGCTGACTTAGTTTTAACCTTTCCTTCCACTAAGCTTAGACCTAGTATTAAGTGTCACCTCTCTCAACTCAAGCTCATAAAAATTGATTTGGGGGATGGCATTATTCATCCCGAGTATGTATATACTACGGAAGACCAGCATGAATTTGATGCTTGGTTGACACAATTTCCTTCCGACACCCCAACCTCCGATTCCTCACTCCCGTCTCCCATACGAAAACCTTCTACACGTCCTTCTCGTAAGATACAACAACAACCTTCCACTTCCTCCGAAGGCACAGTGATACCTCGTCCAGTTAAGCGTTTAACTTCTCCTCCTCCACTAATTCCACAAATCACTCCAAGCTCTCGAACTACACAGTTGAAATCTATTCTCAAGTCACCCCAACCAATTGATAACACTCACACACTTCGACGTTCTACACGTTTACGAAACAAAACAAAGAAAGTAACATTTTCCCATGTCGTGTCACAATGACCAGCAACAATCCCCAGCCCATACCTGTGTACCCCTATGTACCAGGCATTGTCCAATACCCGACAACATTGGGTATCAACGGTGCGATTCGACTCTCCGACAACCCCTGGACGGAACTGATCAAAGTTTATCTCCCCGGCACTCCGGACACGCAAATCTGTTGCCCGGTATCCATTTGCACGGTTCAAATATTTCCCTACCAATTTGCAGACGCATCTGGGAACGAACTCAATTGCTACGACTCCTCAATTTCTATTCTCAAGAGGACCTTCCGCCATGTTGCTGTGGGAATTGTATTGCCGGACCAAATTCCCTCACTCTTGGACCAGTTGAGCGCAACATACTTCCGAGTGAAGCTGTCTCAACTTTGGAACGACTTTCTCCTTCAGTTACGCGACGCCCCACCGAACTACGTCTCAGCGACGCCCGTTATTTCAATCGATCCGCAAATTCGGTTCGAACAAATATCTCAGGCATGGTTGGAATCAGCCAACATTTGTGCAATCCAAACCCGCCGATCCAATTGGGTCAAGAAGAACGGCCCACGACAAGCCCCAACTTTAACATTGCCTCAACAACTCATGACAACTTCTCCGGATCCCATTCTCAACACTCTCGCCCAACCACCTCAACAAAGCGTTGTACATATACCTTCACTTCCGACAGTGACTTCACCGGAAGTGATGACGACAGTTTGCCAAACTCGCCCTTTCCCAACTCTGACCCCAGGCCCTCCGCCAACAACTCTTATGACGAGTGGTACGACGCATGTCAAGCCGCAGCAGCAATGGACTCCGACGACTGGGACGGTGATCGACCTCCGACCCCAACCGATAACAGAGACTATACAACTCACTCCTCTTCACCACCCTCACCGAATCTACCCGGAACTCGTTCTCAACGAACAAGGGGAATTCGTGGAAGCCCCGTCAACTTTTCAACCTTAATAATCATGATTTTTATATTTATTTTCGCCTGTGAAAGTGCTCCACTAGGCATTTGGGGAAGCCTCCCCAACCACTCCAAAATAACAGGCGCCGGAAACAAACTCAACATGGCCCGAACTAATTCCATGCATAAGATGGTCCCCATTCAACGGTCCGTAAGCATACAATCACTACCCTCCATGGCTCAAAACGGTAACAAACATTTTGATCTTCCCATGCAGGCCGCACCTGCCAAGAAACATAATGCCGTAAAAGTAATGGCTGCAGGTGCTGCTCTTATGGTGGCACCGCCAATTATTAGTAAACTATTGGATTTCATTCCCGCCCGCTCCAACACTTTTCCAGAAATTCCTAAACCTGACCAAGAAACTCTTCCTCCTCCTCCACGCACGCCCTCCCCTGTTGACAAACAACTATTATTACATACACCTATTACGATTGACGAAATTAGAGATGATACTTCTAAGCCCCTCGAAAATGTTAATAATTATGACGCTAACATAACACAAATGTTAGAAGAATGGAAAACTATTCATAATTCTTTTCTCTCATTACAGAATATTAAGGAGGAGCCCGGCCAGACAGTCACTATTACTACAACTCTCTCCCCACCCGTACATGCTAAACAAACGGCCCCGGAACCGATACTCCCCGCTCTTCCGGTTCCAAAGATGGAAATTGGCGTTGGCGAAGGCGATTCTCAAGTTCTTCTCCGTATTTTTACATTGTCAAGTACTGCTCTTTCCACCATAATTAGTTTTGGTTTAATTGTATATGGTTTATATTGTTATTATCGGTATCGTCAACGAAACCGTCAGAACTCAAGAATCTCCCATGCCCTACCCAGCGCCTACTTCATCAATAATCCCCGTACGAACCATAGTGACCCCTACCCTCCAATTGTTGCCTTCAACAATTTATCCAACCAGCTGTCTGCCCGGACTCCAGCGTAATTTAAGTTGATTTGGTCCATTGACCCATGTATTTTAGTTTCAATACTTACATTCATTTACTGAAAATACTAAGTACTTACTAACGATATATATATATATATATATTTACATCTGTTATCACCTTCACCTTGAATAATTTCAGTTGGTACACTAGTTCGTAAAGAAAAACTCCAAAAATATGATTTTGTACTATCTCTTCTTTAATCTGCCTATCTTTTGTTAATAATACATACCAATTGTACTAACACAATACGAATTTTAGTTACAAATTCTCAAATTTTGAGGACAAAATTTTCCCCGACCGACCGGGATGTTAGGTATGTATATAGAAATTACATAAATTAGTTAAATCTCACATGAATAAATAATTAAGTTGTGAAAGACACAACCATAGGTTAAGTCAGTTCAAAGTAACTTCAACACTTATTGTAAAGGTGCAAAGTAAGCACTTCCCATCGGCTAAAGCCGACGAGTGTCAACGTCCGATTACATCCGTTATGATGTAACGTCTAGACTTAAGATTGTAAAAATAGGCTCAAGTAGCCACTTGTTAAGTTTAAGATTCTTCCAGACTCTCCAGTGAATAACTGAGAGTCATTCCAGTAACACCTATTTTTAGTTGTTAATCTCTTTTCCTTTTCCTTTTGGTTTCAGTTATTAAATAAAAGTAATTAGTCTTCGGATTAATAGAAAATCACAATCCATTGTTTATTCATAATCATTCCTTCCATCAGCACGATTTCCAATTATTTACAATTTCTTGATAATTACATAAGTAAATATCCAGGAGTTAGGATTTCATGGTATAACCATAACCTAATCTTTCAGTATTACTAGTCCTTGCATTATCAATTATAATTGTAATTGCATGTTCGGTTATTCCCAATACTTGCACCGACAGAAACACTAGTTTGGAGCATACTTGGTATTCACCGATATATGTGGATCTGTTGGAATTGTGATCATCTGCGGTTTTTTTCAAACGTTTAATATTGCCGTGGTAAATCTTGTGTCCGTATAGTCAATGTAACCATTGTCCGTTGCCATTTGAGGTTACTGAAAATAATTTGGTGGTGCACTTTGTTTCACAGTATGCTTCTTCACTTCCTCAATGGAAAATGCTGCTTTCGTCAGATTATGTGTATCAGTACTTGTTAAATGATGAGGAGGTTAAATGGTCAAAGTGAATTTTCGATTAGTATCAAAAGACTCCAATTTGCACAAAATTATAGAAAAATTGGACGCATATTTTAAGGGTTTCTTGGAGAGATATGTTGAAGGATAAAAGTTTACAATATTCTAGCCTTGAGAGGTGTAAAGAAAGGCTATTTCATTTGTACATCCTGTTTAATTATTCATTGCATCTAGATCATTTTATTTAACACACTTTGTTGCATTTAGTCAAACAGCATGTATATCATCTTGCTGCGAATCAAAAATGCTCGGATCAATTTGTCTCTTGGCTGACGTTTTATACCTTATATCAGTTAACTTGCAATTACAAATTGCAATTATTGTACTATTCGGTGCAATTATGTACATCCAAATGTTTTTGCAATTGCCTTACCAATTGCAAGTAACTTAAGAACTAATGGCCCGTTCAACTTGGGCTATTTGCTAGATTTAATTGTCACATTTTAGCAAGTACCAGTTACGGCATTACTAGTCATATAAATGTAATGTAATTTATTCAGGTCGATTTGTGGCCTGGGCCCTATTAACCATCACGGTATTACTAGTACTTGCATTATCAATTATAATTGTAATTGCATGTTCGGTTATTCCCAATACTTGCACCGACAGAAACACTAGTTTGGAGCACACTTGGTATTCACCGATATATGTGGATCTGTTGGAATTGTGATCATCTGCGGTTTTTTTCAAAAGTTTAATATTGCCGTGGTAAATCTTGTGTCCGTATAGTCAATGTAACCATTGTCCGTTGCCATTTGAGGTTACTGAAAATAATTTGGTGGTGCACTTTGTTTCACAGTATGCTTCTTCACTTCCTCAATGGAAAATGCTGCTTTCGTCAGATTATGTGTATCAGTACTTGTTGAACCTAATCCTCAACATTCCAGATCTGTTAACAATTTGTCCGCTATGGTAATTGCATGTGTCCGGACGAGCTGTTCAGCGTTATCAAAAGTTTGAGCGGACGGATCTTGAGATGCAAAACGCGAATTATGGACTGGGTGTTGTTCATCAGAATAGGCTTTCCTTTTTATTCACGTTTGGACTCCATTCCTGCCTTTGCTGCTGTAAACACTGGGAACAAACCTGGTAGTTTGCTCAAGTGAATTTAGAACGTTTTAAAATTTTAGCAGTTTCCAGTGGTTTTGTCCATATTTGTCAAGTCTCCAAGAAAACATTTCCACCTTCTGAGCGGTCGACGACAACTTAAATTTGGCAATATAGATTTGCGCAAAATTCCACAAAAATCCTCAATAAGTCATTATACTCTACTAATCACGTACATAATCACGAGTATTGCCTCAACGAGTGTAGTTACTGTAAAATTTCGTCGCCGAGGAGGTAAAATGGTCAAAGTCAATTTTCAATTATTATCAAAATGCTCCCATTTGCACAAAATTATAGAATAATAGGCCATTAATATTAGGAGCTACTTGTCCAGATAAGTTAAATGATGAAATTTTGATTTGGTACGTGCTTCCGATGTGTTTTTCACACTGAAATTTGGTCATATCAATGTCTACAATGACCCTTGGATTGACAGTTGGAAGAGTGTGTCGAAGAGGTCTCGATTTAAAGAAAGGATTTTATTAGGCCTAAAAAGTCCGGAATTTTCCTAATCGAACAAACACCAAATGGGGACAAATAATGTGACATCGCGAAACGATGTACAGTAACATGTAACTTAATTTTTTACTATTTTCAAGATACGCGACGTACTTGATTACATCGCGTACAGTGTCTGAAAAAGGATCGTCTCTTTTGCTATGGATCCAAAGTTTTACCTTCGGGTTCCGAATATAATTGCTTGTGAAATAAGCTCTGTGGTTCTCGCAGATACTTTTGGCTAATATGACGGTCCTCTGATGTTTCATATGCTGCCATATTTGGAAGGTTCTGCATTATTAGATGGTGGGGATTTTGTACAGGGTCTTTGTACAGGTACGGAACTTCTGGGAGACTTATCAGTCTGTGAACACTGTTCTAAAGTAACATCGGGAACGCATTGATTTGGCCATGAGAGGGCGATCAGCAGGGTGGTTGATTGACCCTTCAAGTTTGTACAGGTTACAATAAACTGTCGGTCCTCTCTGCAACAACTGAGTCGTCGATTGATACGGTTTGCGAAAAGATACCTAACTAGCAAGGAACAAGAAACTTGAACAAAGCTTGACCTATTTCCAGGTGTACCTGCCAGTCGGTTGAATCCTCGTGACGGCGGAATTCATAATCAGCCCATAGATTTTGTAGTCCCGGCAGGTATTCTGCCGTAAACCATGTCTTGTTACCATGATGATTTGTTGTCCATTCGGCGAAGAACGAAACGATTTGTTTTGGTATTTACATATGGCAGTCCAAAGAAAGCTGCCAAAAATACTTGAGAATTTATGTAACTATAGCATCTCAAATCCGGCTTCGACTACTTCCTGCACGTAGATTCCCAACTTCCCTTCCTGAGTTTGAAGCGCAGTGTCCAACATTGAACAGGGTTTCGCATGACTTTCGGCAGGTGTAATCGTAATTGCGTTTTCCTACCACTGTAAATCATGTTGTGACTTACAAATTAATTAGCATTAAATACCCGTCATTATAAGAACGCAGTTGTGTTAATGAGCATCAAATGTAATGCACGAACTTGGGGGCTGTAGAAATACACATTTGCAAACAAATGATTGTTCCAGTAAATTTGGCAACTACACGAGGTTACGAATTGAGAATTTAGTACATCATTTGCTAAACAAATAAATTATAATAATACGTAATAATTCTTTAGACGGGCGTGGAGAATGTCAGTAGCCCATTTTTATTATAGCTTTCGACCCCCTTCAATTAAACTGTTTTTGACCCCGTTAGGTAATCTCGGAATTTGCTTTTTCCCTGTCCTTCAACATGGTAATGTTGAAGGTATAGAAAGAGGGCATTACATCCAAAAATTTATGCAGAGGGTGTAATATTGTTATGAATTGTGGAAAGTGAGAAACTGGACAATATTGTTACATGTAGTTTAAAATAACGAGTGTAACAAATTATGCAGATGTTAATTTTTTCCTTTGGAAATAGCAATTGTAAGTACAAATTATGTGCAACATTTCATTTGTAATTTCAGTGTATTTAATTATATCGTAAATCTGATTGTAATCTTGTTATGCACAAATCGTGCACTAAAGTAACAAAGTGTCGCAGCTTTTCATTTGTGCAAAAAACTGCTTTTGCTTCCCTCGCTTTTGCTTCTTTAGCTCTAAAGGTATATCTGCAAAAAGGTTTTTTCATCCGTGTTGCATACGCAATAGTAGACTACAGATTGCTGAGTGAGGGACGCAGATAAATTTATTGGATTACATCATAATAAATTTTAACAGCATAATTAAATCATCAAATATTCCCGTTCGTTTCCCAACGTTTAAATTTCCCAAACTTTTATGTACGTGGTTCCTAGAAATAATTTTGCAACGACTATAGTCCTACTTCATAAACTTACAATCCGGGAAAACAATATTCTTCAAATTCAGGGGATTCAAACATTTCATTGGAGCTAAATTGTGGTTTCACATTGTTGTACTCACGCTGCATTTAATGTTATACTTCTAATAAAAAATGTTCAGGATTGAAATTTGAAAGGTGACACTGCCAACATAGTATTGGCTTACAATTTTCCTCTATTTATATTCATAGTGGTAACAGGGCTCTATATATATACTCTGCGTATAAAATTAGTTCTGTTCAGCCAGTCATACCTAATTTTTATCATAACCTAAATTCCAGAGGCACTTATTTATTAAAAATTTACACGTTCCTAAAAATCTGTTTCGGATTTCAAATTCGAAAAATTTGTGTTTGCAAGGAAATGATGCAATTTTGAGCACTCCATGAAATTTCTCTTAATGTCTTGAAATAGTTTCAAAACATTAATTTTTGAAACTATTTCATGTGTTTAAGATTATCAAAGATGTTTCGCATACATGAGACATAGGATCAAGAAAAACATTCAGTGCAAACGCACAACTTACTACAAACGAAATATTGCATGTAATAATAGTTGTATATAATAATATAATTATTGTTGTAATATATGTAACGCCAACAAGGATATCCTGTACATGAAAATGTTGGTGAAAAATTCGACTTCACGAGAACAAGAAGTTGAGGAAGATGAACTCGACGAAAGCTAGCCAACAGACCAAGATATCGTGAGTAACGATCAAGTCCACAAAGTAGTCGACATAACTGAGGATACACTGTAGGACACAATTCGCAATCCTCCGGTCGAAATCACGCGAGCACAATCACATCGATACGAGCACCTCCTACTCAAACAAAATGAGAACTCAGGTTGATGATATTTACCATTGTCAAAAATTTTGCTCATACTTTCGGATAAGTGTGTATTTTAAAATATGTCATAAGGCGGTCTGTTTTAAACATCCAATTGAAAAGAACTGGAAAACCTCCACCGGTTGACATTTGTGCTGACAGGTACACTCCAAACCGAAGTACTGGGCAAATGGTTGGTTTAGTGACATAACCGAACGGTAAACATTACACAGTAAATGTTGGATTTGCCAGAATCAGACCTTGCACCCTCTGTATTGTTACCTGATAAACAGCTACTGGATCCGAATTTTGCGAGTAGAATGGAAACGTTGACATAGTGTTTCCGACCGAGTGTTTTCAACTAAAAAACGTATGCGGGAAGTAAGACGAAAATGAGAATGACGACAATGAAGACATGTAACAAGATGATCAGCTATGCTGGTAAACATTCCAGTGAAATCCAGCGCACAAGTGGGGGCTCTTGTGGTGGAGGAATCCCTTGGAACAAGGATCCATGGTGGTTTTGTATTCACATAATGGATACAATGAACTCCATCAGTAAGAAGTATTCGTGCGGTGAGCGATATGAGTCATTGATGCGCAAGGAAGGTACACGAGTTCCTTCGCTTTTGTCCCCTCACCGATTTTCTACCGTCTGCCAAAGACCACTGGCAAATTTTACCAAAAACTACAAGACGTTTTGCAAACCACGACGAAGATGCTTCGTTGGACAACATCAACATGGCTACGTTCGTGTACAGGATGACTTTCTGCACGGATCTGTTCAAATATATATTGCCAAATTTAAGTTGTCGCCGACCGCTCAGAAGGTGGAAATGTTTTCTTGGAGACTTGACAAATATGGACAAAACCACTGGAAACTGCTAAAATTTTAAAACGTTCTAAATTCACTTGAGCAAACTACCAGGTTTGTTCCCAGTGTTTACAGCAGCAAAGGCAGGAATGGAGTCCAAACGTGAATAAAAAGGAAAGCCTATTCTGATGAACAACACCCAGTCCATAATTCGCGTTTTGCATCTCAAGATCCGTCCGCTCAAACTTTTGATAACGCTGAACAGCTCGTCCGGACACATGCAATTACCATAGCGGACAAATTGTTAACAGATCTGGAATGTTGAGGATTAGGTTCAACAAGTACTGATACACATAATCTGACGAAAGCAGCATTTTCCATTGAGGAAGTGAAGAAGCATACTGTGAAACAAAGTGCACCACCAAATTATTTTCAGTAACCTCAAATGGCAACGGACAATGGTTACATTGACTATACGGACACAAGATTTACCACGGCAATATTAAACTTTTGAAAAAAACCGCAGATGATCACAATTCCAACAGATCCACATATATCGGTGAATACCAAGTGTGCTCCAAACTAGTGTTTCTGTCGGTGCAAGTATTGGGAATAACCGAACATGCAATTACAATTATAATTGATAATGCAAGTACTAGTAATACCGTGATGGTTAATAGGGCCCAGGCCACAAATCGACCTGAATAAATTACATTACATTTATATGACTAGTAATGCCGTAACTGGTACTTGCTAAAATGTGACAATTAAATCTAGCAAATAGCCCAAGTTGAACGGGCCATTAGTTCTTAAGTTACTTGCAATTGGTAAGGCAATTGCAAAAACATTTGGATGTACATAATTGCACCGAATAGTACAATAATTGCAATTTGTAATTGCAAGTTAACTGATATAAGGTATAAAACGTCAGCCAAGAGACAAATTGATCCGAGCATTTTTGATTCGCAGCAAGATGATATACATGCTGTTTGACTAAATGCAACAAAGTGTGTTAAATAAAATGATCTAGATGCAATGAATAATTAAACAGGATGTACAAATGAAATAGCCTTTCTTTACACCTCTCAAGGCTAGAATATTGTAAACTTTTATCCTTCAACATATCTCTCCAAGAAACCCTTAAAATATGCGTCCAATTTTTCTATAATTTTGTGCAAATTGGAGTCTTTTGATACTAATCGAAAATTCACTTTGACCATTTAACCTCCTCGCCGATGAAATTGTACAGTAACTACACTCGTTGAGACAATACTCGTGATTATGTACGTGATTAGTAGAGTATAATGACTTATTGAGGATTTTTGTGGAATTTTGCGCTCAAATTTGAAACGGTTGTAAGTTGCAGTTAAATCCGTAAGCATTTTTTAAATTGCAACTTTTTGCAGTGCAGGCACTTGTAATTATTGCAATTGAATTTCTTCCAATTTAAGTTGTGTTTAACCGGTATTTGCGAGTACTTAATACTTCTGCAATAAATTGCAATTTAAGTACACAGAAATTGCACTTGCATCGACAATTGGAATTCCCTGGTGTAAAGTAAAATAATCGCAATTGACCCAAACTTGCAAGTTCAATTAGTAATTGCGGTTAACTTGCAGTTGACAAGAAACACTATTATTAGTGGTCCTTAGGAGTATTACAACTTAAATGCAGGCTCCACGAGCCTTTGTTAATTATGCGTCTGCATAAGTCATTGAAAGTGCTATTGATAATAAATAGCAAATGATATTAATTAATATTAATATTAAGAAACGCTACTCCAAACTCATCAACACCGAGTCAACAGAGCATATGCAAGACGTATTACATCTTCATGCAACAGCTGCATTTCGGAGCGCCAACGAGGCTCCCGCTGAGAGTATGGGCAGCATTGTCAAGAATCATGCAAAGGGAAGGACGGTTGACGTAATCTATTTCAAAAAAGTCATTTATTGCATGGAATGCTCCCAAGCCTGCTGACGCAGATGCACTTATAGAAAACGCGCTTGACTTACATTTTCGTAACGGCAATTCGTAGCATTTCTCTAGAACTAGCCCGTTTCAAATGCTGGCATTGCAGGCCTCATCCCAGGAAATGGATCCCAAATCCTTCTAACTGTTGGCAAATGCTAGAATTCACTACTACCGTAATAACAAGGAAGTGTAACCGATGGATCAAGCTGCAGTCGTAGTCGTATATAATGTCTCGTTCTTACAGGAATACTGTCATACTTGTATTTCTTTGAATGCATTTATATAACTATGAAACATTGGTTACGTCGTATTGCAAAACATTCACGCGGAGGCTCCAAATTGTAGCACAGAGTTATCGTTTGATAGTATAAACTAATTCCTATGATTATTAAATGCGTGAAAGCTAAAATACCAAAACGGCTGTCATTGCATTTGCAATGTAACGCTTGCTCAAGGCTCATACTTAGCCACCCATTTTTGTACATGCAACGCAAGGGCATAATTTGCATCATGAAATTCTCATTATGAGGAAACGCAACAACTTTCTTGTACATGTCACTAATTACAAAATTCTCCATTTCACCCACCCGAGCCATCCAACCAAGGATTTTCATTGTTGAACAGTACAGCTCATGAGCCTTTTGAACCAAACATTTCCAACTCACCTAAATTGTGTCAACTATGTCAACTTTTGTCATATACCCAGCTAGAGCAAAATTCCAAAATTTGAAAAAGTTTAAAAATCAGAGCAGCAATGGAACCAAAAATAACAAGTGCAAAATTCCTGGAATTAGATTGGGATGCTAGATTTATACGTCAGTAGAAAAGTTGAAATGAATTATAGAAATAAAGAATTCACACTTATGGAATTAACTTCTGGCACAATCGAGGGAGCTGTCAGTGTAGTTACAAACTGTAAATCGTAATCGTGGATGATCCTAGGGTTATCAGTGTGCAATGTTTATTTTACATATGACAGCGTGACCTTGTTATATGTTAGCATATAACAAGGTTTTATTTACAATTACTTTCCTGATATACACTCCTGCATGGTTTCCGTTGACAAATCCAAGCTTTCGATTTATAAGGAACGATACAACATTTGTCTATATGAGAGTATCTATTCTTTTATGGTTTTAGTTGAATTATTCTAAACTTTTCATTATCATTTTGAAGCCTTTTTTCCTGAATAATTTTATGCTCGAAGCTCTTTACTCGCGCTAAAGCTTTAGAGTAAGATATAGAAGATTTTTCTCCTGGTCTCAAAATACAATTTCATATTCAGTTTACTCATTAAAAGCCCAGTAATATTACTTGCTGACAACGCAAAGGCGGACATCCAGTCCAGAAGTTCAATCCTTTTTCGAAAAGACTTATTCCCAACCTAGATCTAAACCATCGAGAAATTTAAATTTGATGCCTAATGGTGGACCAAAGCAAAACAACCAATTATGGCGCCATGTTCTTGTGTCTTTTTTTCGGATTACCCGCTTTGTTAACGGAAAACATTGTTGAAAACAGAATTGTTTAAAGGAGTAGTACGTTTTCCTCGACCGAGTTTAAAATTTCCATGTACATGTCCAGAAGGTATTATGTGTAGATTAATTGAAAGGAAATAAGGGGCAATGTAGTGAAAACTATATTGGTAAAAACATAAGATCATTACATTTTGAACTAATTATTTTAGTCCCCGTTAATAAACCACATATTTGCGGATACTACTTCACATTTAGTGGGATTCAAGTTGAATATATGACATAATTGGTAAGTGATGGGAAAACAGAACCACCAACATCAGTTGCCAAAATTTAGGAGTCTAATTTTGGGAAACACAATTATATTAAAGTGCCTGCATTCGTGGACGATTTATCATCAGAAATAAACAAGTATAGTCCAAAAGCTTCCATAAGCTGAGTTAGAAACCCGTTTTTAGGGTGGCGTCAACCAGTAATTAGTAAGTTGTAAAATAGCCTTGTCCGTACGTTCGTGTGTCCTTCCGCACAATTACTCAAAAACTACTGGTCCGATTTCAATGAAATTTTGTATGGATATTACTTGTGTCAAACGTAAACTGTTACGTTTGAGTTCGTATTGTAATGCTGAGTTTGTATTTGGTTGAAATCGGCCGGATAGTTTTTGAGAAAAACATTATTGAAATTTATGACTTTATGTTAAATGTCAGTTATCTCCAAAACTACTGAATGTATTTCAATAAAAAGATTTGTGAATGTTGCTTATGTCCTTCAGTGGTTTAGATGCTATGAATATAGGTTCCAAACAAGACGAGTTACAGATGTTGCCCGTGACTGCTGTTGGCGCGTTATTTGTGGATACATGTAGCAAACGACGGATATGTCATGCCATAATAAAAACGAAGTTGTAGAATGTAAAATATACAGCTAAATGAAAGAGTTATAGTCACACAGATACTAACTTGTAAATATCTATCCCGGTCATAGTAGGTACTTACCTCAAGAATTCGGCTTCTCTTGTAGGCATACGTTTTAGATGATTTAACAGCTGTCAGTAATCGTTTGTTATAAAAGCAATCTTTAAACATTTGAGAACAACTTCTGTTATGTTTTGAATGACCTCCTCCATGACAGAAAATACGATTACAGTCGATTACGATCAATGAAGCAACTATTTTAGAATCTAGACATATTTGTCTCACTAAACTAGAAAGACAGTCCTAACTTCTAAATGATTGTTGGTGCTTTACTTCATGATAAGCAAGGGCTAATTAGGCAGCCGTGGTTTTGTCATCACTTTGACTTTTAAATGCTTGAAACACCCAAATTAGCTTGACTCACGCACAAAGTATTTTTATGACTTTCTGTTGAAATATGCTCTTTCATATCCGTAATCTTACCATTAGCCAAACTTGTATCAAATCTATCTGCACCAAAATCACTTGCTTCTTTTGCTGCTACATTTAGACTTAATACAATTTTCCCCACTGCATATTGTAAAGACAACTATTCTTTGGTATTCCGAATAATTAATTTAGACAATTTTTACTGATCTTTACAACCAGAAACGAAATCTTTCAACTAAACTTTTTATATGGGCGCATGTACCTGTTAGATATCATAAACTATTATTGGTAATTGTAAGTGACCACTACAGAACTGTTCCGTACAACTGCAGTTGAGATTATTATAAAATAAATACGTTCCAAATTGAACTATTAAAAGCATTTTACATGCAGGGACAGATTTAGGTTTATGTGCGTAGTAATTTTTTGTATCAGAAAAATAGCAGATTTATCATCCTTGTTCCTTTCTTTATGCAGAAATACGATTAATTGGAGCTCGTGGAACTATTTTTGAATATTTGAACAATTTAGAAAACGATTTAATTATCTAAGCAGCTTATAACTTATGTTTTTTCACAATTGGTGGATCTTATATGATAGCTTTCCATGACTTGTACAATTAATATATTTATATCCAATGTTGTAACAAATATGTTTCTGTAGCAAAAAATGATTGAAATCGTAAGCAAGAAGTCGTATTGCAAATAACATTATCGCATCAGTGAAACAATTATTTCTTTCTCTCTCTCTAGTATTATAGGGGCAAAATGACTTTATGATAAGTAATGACAAATTTTAGTCACTTTGACCCGAAATGCAACGAAATGATAATTTTTATCACCAACTGTGAAATCAGGACTAAGTTCAAGCTCATCAGGTCATCGGGTGACCGTGGGTCAAATCAGGACTTCTGGGCACCCTAGTGGGATCATGGATTCTAAGAAGAGCATAATTTTACAGAAAAGCATTAAAAAACGACAAGTGCCAGAATCAAGAAAATTTGAGATTCAACATTTAAAAACTGATGACAAAACTTCAGTTGCCGAATTATCCCTGATGTATCATGGAGTAAAGCATCACCAATCTTTCAGACGTCTGAACTGTCTTTCTAGTTAGGTGAAGAAAACAATTTATAGATTCTAAAATAGCGGTTTCAGTGATTTCAGGAAGAAACAAAGTTACAGCTTTAGTTCAAAATGTTCTAGCTTCATTTTTACTCGAAGCTTTGATCAACGAAGTAAGATATCAAGAACTTTCTATAGAATCAGATGCAAGAAATAAAAAAAACTGACTTGCTTGAAGATACTTTTAGTTTTTTATGAAGATCCTGAAGATTACGGAAAACTGCATTTTGTGTTACGGAGGATCTCATTCAATATTTTAAAACTAGAATCAAGAAGTTTTCTTCGGCATATGCAAGCCAAAAATAAATAGTAAAATTGCACTGAAATGTATCTGATGTTTTATTTTTTTTAAACTCATTTTCAATGTTTCAAGTCATGATTTGAGAATCGAATAATCTGGGCACCCTGGTCACAACCCACACAAAAGTAATATTTGTCATCCCTGATCAATGGGCACTTCAGTATAATTCTGATTTCTTTCTGAGCTACACGAAATGTAGCTTTAGCTACAAAAAATGTTCCTGTCTGAAAATGCAAGTACTGGTGTGTACAAAAACACCGCAGAACGAGTAACGTTCAACACACCTTTAAGCCGGTATTTACTTAACTGGTCAATCATTGCCGTCCACGTATATTTTGATCCAGACATGTCCAGCCTTCGAAGGCTAGCCTTCAATGAAGGCTTCATTGAAGGCGGAATATCAGTTTTTCAGAGAGTTGAGAAGGGAAGGCTGGATGGCTGAATTAATTCGGGAAGGCTGAAGAAAGCCTTCCCAGTATTAACAGAAAACGGAAGGCGAAGGAAGGAAGTATGTAAAGTAGCCCTCTGCTACTTAGAAGGCTTCGCGCATGCTATGAGCTACAATGGATAGTTACAAATACAACAATGAGAGTGTACTAAAAATACTACAAATGCACAAATGTAGTTATATTCACAGAGAGACTTACTTCATTGTTTCTGATTTTAATAAACGAACTCAATTGAGTAAATTGTATCGCTGATTTTCAGGTGTTTTACCTACAAAAGGGTTATTTAAATAAAATACCATTGCTATGGTATTTCGTGTTATGAAGGCTGAATACGAAGAAAGGCTGAAGGCTGGAGCATTAAAGTAATAAGTAAAATAGGGCTGAAGGAAGGCAAAATATTTTGAAGGCTTCCTTTAATAGAAGGATGAAGGAATGCGTTTTTTCAAAAAATTGCCTTCGAAGGTTTGAAGGAAGGCTATTTCATTTTTACATCTCTGTTTTGATCAGCTCAAACTATAATTCATTAAAGTTGACATGATTACTCCAATAAAATTATTGTGAACAAACTTGCATTCCTCGATTCCATTCTCAGCTACATATATGCAGATCCAAAATTTATGGGGTAATGTAATACAGCCCTCATTGTTAAATTAAGCCTTATTGGTTAACGCTCACTCTTAATTCTAATACATTTATCAATTACAAAATTACGTTTTCAGGTAATTGAACAATTAAAGCTCCTAACAAATGCGATCCAGGGCAGAGCAGGAGCAGGGGGTAAGAGCCAGGGACTTCAGAATCAGGGAGCTCGCAGATATCCTGGAGTTCAAATGTTCCTGCACCAGCAATAATTAGCACAAGTACATAGGGGCAAGTTATATATTGGCTAATGACATTGGAATTTTGCATGTGATTTTGTTGCCGTAAATAAAGGAGGAGCTTTTAATTTTAAATAAGTACACTCGCACAATCACTGACACTTCATTGAGACTCAGTGTGAAGGTGAATACAATAACAAATCCTCTAGACTCTTGACTGGAATAAGTGGGAACGAGTTGAATGCCAGATTTGCCATCAAGAATAGTGTCGCAAGTTGGAATATCTGAATTCTAATCGAAAAAGTCTACCGCTAATTGTAAGCTGCGGGTAACTTTAATTATTACATTATCTCATTTAATTTTAGGCCACACATTAATTCATACCTGTGCATGGATATTGTACCTGGATATCAGCAAAATAAATTATTGCTAGTGACTTTCATATTTTTTTGAATTATACACACCAAGTTTTTATAAAGACGGCAGCAGATAGTTCAAATACGTTAATGTAATATTTGCGTGGGTGTTAAACAATAATTTTGCTGTTTTCAGGGTTTACAATGGTTCTTGGTGTTGTGTCAGTCGTGGGAGCTGGAGTTGTGACTGCTGCATTCTTGTACAGGAAAAGACTGGAGAGATCCTTTGGGAGACATGATGAAAGCAAAGAAGAAAATGTTGAAGGAAAAATTGTTGTTATAACAGGAGCTAACACAGGTGTGATTATTGATTTAATTATCTGCACTAGTATTCCGTGCACACTTGTGCCTATACTACGGTTGATATATAAATTACGTCTGAATATGTGGATTTTTGTGAAATGTGTTGTGGTACGTGATTGTTTCGAGTGTGTATTGTTTGGACAAATGAGGTAAATTCCGTGGTTTAATGATTATATTGCTTATTACGCTGGAGTAATTGTGTAGGTCTTGGAAAGGAAGCTGCCTTTGAAATGGCAAGGCGAGGGGCAGTTGTTGTGCTGGCTTGCAGGGAACACGGAATGACTGAAGCTGCAATACTGGATATTCGAAAGAGAACTTCCAGAGGAGAACTGGTAATGCGTAGCTTCTTGTGATGCAATTTAAGAATATTTATTATTTGCTATTAGAATGATATTAAGGAAGTAGATGACTGAACATCGGGTTGAGTGGGAAGTTTATGTATATTACGATTTGAATAGATTTTTATGGAATTGGACCTCTCCTCGTTGGAATCAATCAGAAGATTCTGCAAAAACTTCAATGAGAAATTCCAGAAAGTTGATATTTTAATTAATAATGCTGGCGTATTTGTACCTCTGAAAAAACGAATGAAGTCCTATGACGGATATGAAATCAATTTTGGTGTTAATCATTTGGGTCATTTCCTTTTAACCAATTTGTTGCTGGATAAATTACGTGCTGCTGCCCCAAGCAGGTAACCTACTTCATATTTCTGGATTTTATACAATTTTTGTCTACTCTTGAGGACTATTTTTAATTGAGTATTACATATTGGATAGAATTGTTGTGGTTGCTTCGACCTTATCCGAGCGTGGAAAGCTTAATTTTGATGATTTGAACCTGGAAACTGCTAATGACGAAGATACAATGTTTGCATATGGAACGTCCAAACTGGCTAGTATTTTAATTGCGCGGGAATTAGCAAGGAGATTAAGCGGAACCGGTGTTCACACTTACGCGTTGTGCCCTGGTTGGGTGAAAACTGATTTAGCGCGAAATGCCATGGACGTGCCATGGAAAAAATACATAGGCATGCTTATGTCTTCTTTCTTGTTCATGCTAACGCCACATCAGGTACAATTTTTTAAAACATCTGTTCATATTTTCAAGTCTAGTTAAGTAATTAATACTCTGTAAATGGTATTACATACATAATATTTTGAATCTTTAGGGTGTACAAACAATTTTACACTGCGCTGTTTCAACAAAAGTAGCAGACGAAACGGGTAAACTCTACCGAAACTGTGATCACTGGGTCACAACATCTAACCTGGCAGAGGACTTGGGAAAGAAATTGTGGGAAGCAAGCGAGGATTTAGTGGTACAAAAGTCGAAGTAAAATCTGTTCAGGATACGACTGGAATAGATATAACAAACAATACTATGCAGATTCGTGTGTATAATATTGATTAATCCAAAAAACGCGATATCATTTTCAAATAAATCGTACCAAATTTGTAATTTTTGCAAAGCTACCATATAAAGCCTTCTTGTTCTGGAAGTAACAAAATGGCGTAACCTGTGCGGGTATCTCTGGGCTGTAAATATGTTTCTTCTATACGTTGGAACTTCCTACGGATATTCAACTTCTGCAAAATATGCTTATTGGGCAGCTGAACGGGAGCTAGATAAGAACACTTTTAGTACTAGTGCGATTTTTTCTTTTTATGGTTTCTACAAAGAAATTGTTTACTCAATTACTACACTTCGTATGCAGCTACACTAACAACAAGTCCGTATTGCTCCTTCACATAACAGCATGGTTGCTTTTCTTCCAGGGATGTCACTATTTATTTTTCAGATTTTCACTTTAAAAATGCTCTCGTTCTCTCCTGCTTTCTTACTAAATGTACTTATTTGATGTGTTACTTTTGGATTTATGGGTAACTGGCAAATGGGGAACATGGAGTATGAGCACCCGTTTTATATTAATCGAGTAGTTTGATATTTATAACGAAATGTAAGCACGTAAGGTACGGTGATATGATTGTTTCCACCTTTCGCATGGAATCGTATCTAATGCAACAGAAGAAACGCCACAACATATTAGGCTTTCCCCCAAGAACTACAATTTGACACCTCACCAACACGTCGCGATTCTTTGAATGTATCATTATTTTCTAGGGTCATGTACTTTTAACTGCACTGATGCTTATAGTAACTTGTGTTAATACATACATAGTAATTTTCCAATAAAACGAGCGTTTTATGAAAGCTCCAAGCTTAAATAAAAAATGAAAATATTTTAGGAAATAAAGTATAATTGTGATTATTAATCATACGACGTCATCTAATTGCTGTTTGGAAATAATTTTTTTGGTACTGACAACTGCTGTATGTAAGTGTAATACAGAGCATTGGAGTATTTGGGAATACAGTATTTTAAAATACGTATTTTGAGACCTTCGAGTATTTTGTATTTAGTATTTTGTAGCCCTAATGCATTGAATAAGTATTTTATACTTTATATTTTACATGTTTTTGAAAAAGATAGTATTTTGTATTTTCTTGCTAACAGTGACATACCAAATGTATTTCAAATAAAGTATTTTGCTCAAAATACTTTTCATATGATATCTTCCAATGTACATGCCATCTGTAGTCACCATTATGTAACAACACTCGTATGAGATGGTATGAGTGAGCGCACTTTACAATAAAAATCAACGCTCCGCGATTATTTAAGGCTGACGAGTAGGGCGGCGCCGGCTACGGCCATCTCTCCTTACTTAATTAGTGTAGTATGTTGAGCTCCTTTTTAAAATACCGTTACAAATTTTTGAAACATCAAATATTAAATTTTGAAAAAGCGAAAATTAAATTCCGAAATATTTTTTCAAAAACAGTGTTAGTAGTACTGAATGGTGCGTATAAAAACATTTAATTGAAATCGATGCAACAGTTCGTGAGAAAACAAAGATTTTGTTCTTTTTTATTTTTTACGTACGAATACCGGACCGATTTCGACCAATAACGAATTCATTCGAGGAAGTAGCCTAACAAATGTTCACAAAAATTTTGAACGAAATCGGGTGGGTAGGTTCGGAGGAAACCCGCGGGATAAACGGACCCACGGACAACACTATTGGGGGCTGGCGACGCCTTAAAATTGTTCGGGTTAGCAAAAGTCTCACATGAAGTTAATTCCCTCATCATCAATTACCGAAGAAATCGTTGAATGGGAGTGCTTAAACTATTTGTAGGACACTTATGACAGCTTGACTATTTTGGACAAGTCTCCAAACCCAAACGTCAAAGAAATGTTTTTTTATTTTAATACTCCCGGGGCCTTGTCAGCCCCTGTAAAGCGGTTATTTAGTTATGCAGGTCGTGTATTTAGTCCCAGAATTGCTCCGCTTTCTGATGGTGTTTTTAAAATGCTCGTTTTTCTAAAACTGTTCTCAAGAAATCGAGTTCAATGAAAGGATTGTACCTTGAGAAAAGTATTTGAAATACAGTATTTTGTATTTGGTATTTTTAATAACCCCCAATATAATGTATTTTTACTTTGTATTTTCATAAAATTAACGGAGGTATTTTTATTTTGTATTTTGTATTTTGGCTTTTATTTTAAATGTATTTTATTTTGTATTTTCAGAAAAAAATAAGTATTTTCCAATGCTCTGGTGTAATACCTTTGGTTTATCGGATTCGTGGAATAGCAGTACTCGGCAATCCTGACATGATTCATCTCATCATAGTTTTAGACATAAAGTTTCACACTTAAGCAAAGTAAATATTTAAGTTATATTTATGGCATGGAAAGTGAAATGCAGGAACTAACAATAATGAAGCATTAGCACTACATTTTTCGTCGAGTCTTTTAAATAGTATAAGTGTATTTTACGCTAAATTTTTAGCATATTTTTAACAGACTAACATTACACTCATTAGTTACTGAATACGCATGTACATTTTAATGTTATGTATTACTTAAAATATAAAATGTGACATTTTATTTTTTTTATTTAGCAATTTGCAATATTGGAATTATTTCATATTTTATTTTAGTCAATACAAATTGATTGACTTCCTTTTCATTTTCTTTGCGGTCGCGATAAATAGTTATATGTACTTAGTTGTTAGTATAATTATCAGTAGTATTGTTATTGTAGTGAAACCATTATTACACCAATTTCGAAATGATTTTGTACATAGATGTTTACTTACCCATCAATGAGCGATTATTATTTCAACCTATAATTTGCACTGTCATGTAAGCAACATTTTGTTCCCAAAGTCCAGTGGCGCTGCGATAATATTTGTAATTATCTTTTCATCACACCACTTGCGGGTGAAATAACCTTGAGCAGACATACATATGTACGCATTCCACACCTCATATATAGGGTGACCGTAATCATTTACCCCACCTCTAGACCAGACAAAAAGAAACGATATAAAATATTTGATTCTCCGTTTGCAGAAAATTTTATTTCAGTGCCCTGGTTCAGCATATGAGATCACAGGTTTCAAAAACATGAAGAAAATTTGGGGGATGTTTAGAATGATACTTTTTCAGTTTTTATTCTCGTGACGCTCGTTGTAGGAAATTGTAGAGGCTTTCTATTTGAGATATTTTATAGGTCTCTAAGAATTGCGGACATGATGGGAAGAGACATGCATACATATGTACATATATGGAGCAAGGTTGGTGAATATTTTTATCTCGACCCGATCGTCCATGATAAAAAGACACCATCAGTCCTTCCTCCTGTTTTTTCTTCTATTGCACTCCTTGAATAATTTCTTCAACCTTACTCACTTACTTAGTCTCCGCTCCCTGTCTCTTCTGAACATGTCTGTAATTCTCGATGTAGAGACAACTAAAATTGCTCACCGTAAAGCTTATAAAATTTCGTCAATACATATAAAAAAGCGTCAAAACTGTTTCTAAAATATTCTTTTTGTGAGAATAATAAAATAGAAAACATTGTCAATAAAAAGCAGAATTTTCTTCACTTTTTTGAACCCCGTGACCTCATATCTGCAACCAGAACAATGGAGTAACTCTTGGAGAATCTGAAACTAAATTACCTACAAACTGGGGGAATCAAATATATTATGAGTTACTTCCTTATGTGGGCCAGCGGGAGGGGTCTCAAATGATTATGACTATGACCATTCTGGACATAGTTTTATATTGACACGGTTTGCGAGTATCCCGCTGATTTGCGGGATGCGATACTATTTGTCAAAATTAACGTTTTTGTCCTTATATTGACTGAAAGGTACAGTTGTAACTATTTACATACCTAATTTTATATTGACAAATGTTCCAAAAATATTTATGCTCTGCTACGCTCGGGGAATGAGTAATTAGACCGTACTTTATTGTGTAGTACATATTCTTAATTAACCGTAAGTTAGTTAACCGTAAGTTATTTTAACATGTAAATACTCCCATTGTCGTGACTTCCGTCATCAGGGCGGAATGAGTATTACATACTATATAAAGGTAATAATTATTATACTAGTTGTTAAGTAAGACTGAGTGAACAAATAAAGCACATTTCCTTGAATTATTGAAATAGTACATGTAAAGAAAAAATATTTCTATGGACTTCAATTAAGTTTAGGTGAGTCAATAAGAAAATGGCAATTTATCTATTGATTGCGATGGAAACAACAATACTAATGAATTGCTCGTAGCTGATGGTAATAAATCCATCTCGATCTCTGTCCATGTTGCGAAAAGCTCCAGACACTGACTGTTGGGTCCAAATCAACAAAATAATTACTATGCTCTTCAACTATACTCTATAGGAGTAATAATCATCTCCATAGATTAAGACCTACATGCTGACTTACGTGTAAAATGATGCAACATTGGACAAAGTCATCAAAACGCAGGGTCCCTTCTCCCTGACGGTCAAATTTGAACATGAGTAAGTTAGTTAGGGTTGGGTTGAGGTTGTAGCCAAAAGATCCCAATGCCGTTGTGAATTCTTTTTGATTTATATTCCCGGAACCATCCACATCAAATGATCGGAAAGAGTTGGACCAGTCGTTAATATATTTCCATAAAGCAATGAAATCATCTACCTGGACTGATCCTTTCCCATGGCGGTCGAACATATCTGTAAGAAAAATTGTTATTTTATATTTCTCTAACAGGGAGTTACTTACAATGAGGCATGTAAAGGTTGTGGTGTTATACATTATAACAAAACGTAACTTTTGCATGTACCACTGTTTGTATACAAATAATCACCTTACGCTTCAAGTTAATACTGTAAGAGGAACTTGTGCAACCATAGCATGGAAAATTATTTTATTAAAGCAAAACGTTGGTACGTATTATTGTTACTCTTACACTGGTTAAACATTTAATTACTAGAACCATAAATATTTAATTCATTCAAATATTTCCTACTAAAAATTTAAGCAAGTGGACGCAAATTTTAGGTTTTAATATTTATGTATTTACTTTTGGTTATTTTGATTTTAATATGTGCAGGATCCCTGGAAATAATTCACCCATTTCCTGGTCCTCATAAGGAGGGATTTGAAACAATATTACAGTCCCCCGTGATTTAGGAAACCTTTTTATAGATTTTTCGGAAAGGTAAGTTGTTTACTCTGTCAAATTTTTTTCAAACATGGTTTGATTTGGGTTGTAGGAAATTTCATTGGTTTTTCTGTGAACCATTTTAAAACGATTTACAATAATTTAAGAATTAGGGGCATGACCAGTAAAAACAGAGAACAAGGTTGGGGAAATTTATCTTCACGAGCAAAGATGCTGAAAAGGAGAGTTTAGAACTTGCCAGTTTTTCGTAGATAGGCTGTCTTTCAACGCATTTTCCCAATTCAGCACCATTTGACTTATCAATGGTTACCTACAGTATATACATACATATGTACAACAACCGAGACATAATTTGTGCATATAATTTGGGCATTGAATTTTGAGTGATCAGCTTATTTATATTTACAGAAGCTCTTTAAAATAATAATAATTATTCATGAACCTTGCCTCAAATTTTGGTTCACACAAGCACAACTTTTAGCTTAAAAACTAGCTTAGGGTGTACTCACATAAAACACGTTCCATCCGTAACCGTAAATATTTTTATCGGCATTACGGAAGGAACTAAACGGAAACAACATTCCAACCGCTTACGAACAGACATCTCACATTCACACTTACGTAAGTAATTACATACGGTCTGAACTTATGTGAGAGGTCTCACAATCTTACAGTTACAGTTACATATATAGATATATCACACATGTATTTTGCTGGTTTACTACACAGGATTACCGCCCCTAGCAAATGTAATAGAGTAGATCATGAAATATTTTATTTTCCTCTTTGTATTAAATCATTTTCCAGATTTTTAAAAAATTGTTTTATTGAACTTTTTCGGTCACAGGGGCCACAAACTTGAAGCTAAGTCAGATTTATAGATTTGAATGCAGGGTTATTTATTAATTCAAAAATATTTCATAAAAAACAATAATTTTTTCTTTTTATAATTAAACTTAGCGTCACATTTCTGGTTCTTGCAGCCGCAAAGGATTGACATGGAAAGATCAAATTGGTCTCTTGGTTTCTCCCCTGTTGAGATTGAATTTCTCCCAACCTTCGTCATTTTATTTAAGACTCATGAATGGCGACCATTTTCAACTTCGAGACCTATATGAAAGCTCACCGGAAAACTCATAAAATTCCCTACAAATAGCGTCAAAAAATATTTGTGAAAATATTTTGTATTAAAATAAACAAATGTTTATTTTTTAAATTCATACAAAATTCTGGCTCTACTTCACTTATGCGACCCCTGCACCCACAATAATTGACCAAGAAGGTCAATAAAACAAATTGTTGAAAATCTTACAAAGAATTTGCTACAAAATAGGAAATTTCATGTTTTACATTCCCTGCATACTTGTATATTTATATAAAACTATTTTTGTGCTATGAATGCAAATTAATGCCCTTGTACATTAGTCCAGAAATTGCTTATTGTATTACAACGGGCAAAACCGACAAACTGTGAGAAGACTTCATCGCTTACCAGTATATTGCTTGAACTGTACAACCACCCACGACCAACAAGACTACAGCTCCAATAATCCCAAAATAAAATAATTATATATGCACAGTCACTTTTTCTTACTTATTAGCAGCTCGCAGAGACTGAGATTAAAAGACATCAGCGTCGCGCTGGAGAGAGTTGCTTGAAGTTCTCTTGCGCCTATCTCGCCGTCGTTGTCCTTATCGGCACTAAATCGCCCACACAGAATAAACTAAAATCTATATTTACGGTCTCTTTTAGTTGTTTATTACTCCTAGTATATTAACTAATCAAGTATAATGTATGTAATTATTATAGTATATGTAAGTACAATAGAATCCTTGAATTTTATCGATTTACGATCGCAGTCAACTTGAATGGAAACGTCTGGATTGAATATAGGAGAACTGAGGAATACTTACGCTGCAAATATCATAGCGAGGTCAGTGGGATTCAATTCTTGGAGATGAGCTGATGGAGGTTCCTCATGTTCTTGAGAATATTCGGAGTATTCTTGGGGAGCAAAGCCATGGTCCGTAAAGTTGATTTCCATTTTGTGAACTGACAGGGGATAGATAATAAACTTGCTATGAGCTAAACCTGACGTGGACAAGCGTGCCTAACACGGTAAACAAGAAATCGTCGGAAGGCTTACAGAAGAACCTGGAAGTAGGTGTTATATGTAGCTACATTCACCCAGGCAGTAGAGCTGCAATGGATGTGACTACAAAGACAGGTGCGGGCACAAGTGTAGAGTGTCGGCAGTAGGGCTGGCAATACTTTTGTTCCAGGAAATGTCTAAGGGAATTCCTCGACATGAACTGGGTGACTGATCCCTTGCAGAAATGTCCGAACAGAACTTACACAAGACCAGATTGTACTTGATTGCTTGGGCTATCGTAACTTTAATAGTTAACTAATAACCGACACCGACGCTTATAAATGGGCAATGGCAAGTACGTCGAGAGGAGTCGGTGGCTCACCTCACCATAACTCTGGCAGTATAGCAGCCTTTTGATGAACTGGAGTCAGTTTGCTTGAAGAGACATTCAACATAAGAAAAATATGTATGGATTCTCTCGACTGTGTGGCATGATTTTTATATTAAATGTGCATGTGCACTTTTAAGGACGTACTCTCGAATTCCCATGAGGTGGAAACAAAAAATAACTACTGGACGAAGTTATTTTAGTCCTTCTGAATTCAACATTACTAAATTAAGTGAGTAATTTAAAGTCCATGAGAATAGTTTGGAGTGATCTTTATTTTCAAGGGCGGAAAATTCTCAGGAAAATTGACTTTTCCTGAAGTTCTGGTTTGGGTTAATACGACTATGTATATAAATACAAAATAACACCTTGTACAAAAAAAATATGTGATCATATGTGAAAATATTCCATCAAAGTAAATATCCAATTTATTGATAAACAGTCTCTATCGCACAGGTTACGCAGAGCGTATAACCATGTTCCTACACATTTCCTTAACAAACTTTACCTTTTTACCTGATTGAGTGATTAGTCTTATTATTATTATTTACTTCATAATAGAATATTACAATATGCCAAAATCATGTTGCCTGATAAGAATGGTGGGTATGCCTTTGTTTTTTAGAAGCATCTATGTACAGATAGTAATAAGTAAAATATAATGAGAAGAAAATTGTCGTAAACGTACATACATGTACACCACTGTTATTCTTTTCGCTGTAATTGGATTTATGTGCTAAATAGCATTTGTGTTTTGTCTTCGTCTCAAATTTCATTGAATGACTCCCTTCCGTGATTACAGGTTATTCGTGGGAAAAACCAGTTAAAATTATTTGATGGCTAGAGAAATTACCGATAAAACCGGAATTCATTCAGTTGCTTCAGAAGTAGAGCTACTCACACTAATTTGTGATGTATTTATTCTTAATTTTTATTTGAGATTTTATTAATTAAGATGGGAAAATTGAGCTGAGTTATAGACGTAGTATTTCACAAGTGATGAGATACGTAGGACGTTATCATAATGAGACACGGTAGGGGCAGCAGCTTTTTTTGACAGTAACTTGCTGTTACTTACGCATAGGTCAGGTTTGCCTGAAGTATGGGAATAAAGTATGAGAATTCCCTCCTGTATGTTTTGACTCCTAGCAATAAATTGGTTCCTATGACGCTGTCACTATGCAAGGTGGAAGAAGGGAACTCAAATTGGGCCCGGAAATTTGTTTTTGTGAATTCTATAGCATGAGGAAGGAGTTTGAATAAAATTATAGAAAAGGCAAACTGGTAAGCTTGTGACATGCGAGTTATACTTTCATACTCAAGGATGTACTATATGTTTGAATTGAACTTGAAATGGTTTATTTTTTTTTATATTTTCCGTGATCACAAGAGTTTAGGAAAATAATAAACAAGTCTATATGTAGAAATAATATCAGGTTTGGCACATTGGGCACATTACCTTATTACAGTAGTACTACATTACCTGTGAAATGTGAAATGCGTCCCAGAATAGTGTAGCGTTATGTGGCTCTAACCGTACGAAATTGTTTCTGGCGTATAGGCGCAGCGGGCAGAAAATCAAAAGAAGCCAAATCATTTGAAATAACAATTAGCACGTCACGAAAACAAGGTTGAAGCCATCATGAAGTCGGAAATTATCCTTAAAGGATTAAATATTATTATGTGATAAATTTACAAATTTCACGACAATATTGTAAGAGTAGGTTATGGTCATACCATGAAATCCTAACTCCAGGATTATTTACTTATGTAATTATCGAGAAGTTGTAAATAATTGGAAATCGTGCTGATGAAAGGAATGATTATGAATAAACGATTGAGTATGATTTTACATTAATCCGAAGACTAATTGCTTTTATTTATAATTGAAATCAAAAGGAAAAGGAAATGAAGATTAACAACTAAAAATAGATGTTACTGGAATGACTCTCAGTTATTCACTGAAGAGTCTGGAAGAATCTTAAACTTAACAAGTGGCTACTTGAGCCTATTTTTACAATCTTAAGTCTAGACGTTACATCATAACGGATGTAACGGGACGTTGACACTCGTCGGCTTTAGCCGATGGGAAGTGCTTACATTGCACCTTTACAATAAGTGTTTAAGTAACTTTGAACTGACTTAACCTAGGGTTGTGTGTTTCACAACTTAATTAATTATTCATGTGAGACTTAACTAATTTATGTAATTTCTATATACATACCTAACATCCCGCGCGGTCGGGGAAAATTTTGTCCCCAAAATTTAATAATTTGTAATTAAAATTCATATTGTGTTAGTACAATTGGTATGTATGTTTGAGCGAAAGATAGATAGAATAAAGAAGAGATAGTTCAAAAAAAAAATTATTTTTGTGTTTTTCTTTACAAGCTAGTACACATACTGGAATCATTTAAGGCGAAGGTGATAACAGGTGTAAAATCAATATTGTATTAGTACATCTTATCGATATAAAATCAAAGTTGGCTTAAATCTAGGCTGGAGTCCGGGCAGACAGCTGGTTGGATAAATTGTTGAGGGCCACGATGGGTGGGTACGGGTCATGGTTGTGTGGGCGGGGATTATTGATGAAGTAGGCGCTGGGTAGGGCATGGGAGATTCGGGAGTTCTGGCGGTTTCGCTGACGATACCGGTAATAACAATATAAACCATATACAATTAAACCAAAGCCAATAATGGTTGAAAGGGCCGTACTTGACAAAGTGAAAATACGGAGAAGAACTTGGGAATCTCCCTCGCCAACGCCAATTTCCATCTTTGGAACCGGAATGACGGGAGGAATGGGTTCCGGCGCCGTTTGCTTAGCATGCACTGGCGGAGAGAGGGTAGTAGTGATAGTAACTGTCTGGCCGGGCTCATCCTTCTTAGGCTGTAAAGAGAGAAAAGAATTATGAATAGATTTCCATTCTTCTAACATTTGTGTTATGTTAGCATCATACTCATTAACATCTTTGAAAGGCTTAAAAGTATCGTCTTTATAATCGTCAATCGTAATGGGTGAGTGTATCAAGAGTCGTTGTTCGAGTGGTGAAGGAGTGAGCGGAGGAGGTGGAGGAGTTTCCAGGTCAGGTTTTGGAATTTCGGGGAAGGTGTTGGAGCGAGAGGGAATAAAATCCAAGATTTTGCTTATAATTGGTGGGGCTACCATAAGAGCAGCTCCAGCAGCCATGACTTTGACCGCATTATTTTTCTTGGAAGGGGCAGCCTGCATGGGAAGATTAAAATTTTTGTTACCGTTCTGAGCCATGGAGGGTAGTGATTGGATACTGACTGACCGTTGGAGGGGTACCATTTTGTGCATTGAATTGGTCCGGGCCATGTTTAGTTTTGTTCCGGCACCTGTCAGCTTGGAGAGGTTGGGGAGGCTTCCCCAAATGCCAAGTGGAGCGCTTTCACAGGCAAAAATAAAAAGAAAAATCATAATGATTAGGGTTGAAAAGTTGACGGGGCTTCCACAAATTCCCCTTGTTCGTTGAGAACGAGTTCCGGGTAGATTCGGTGAGGTTGATGGAGAGGAGTGAGTTGTATGGTTTCCATTAATGTTTGGGGTCTGAGGTCGATCACCGTCCCAGTCGTCTGAGTCCATTGCTGCGGCGGCTTGACAGGCGTCGTACCAGTCATCATATGAGTCGTTGGCGGGGGGCCGGGCGTCAGAGTTGGGAGAGGGCGAGTTTGGCAAACTGTCGTCATCACTTCCGCTGAAGTCACTTTCGGAAGTGAAGGTATATGTACAGGGCCTTGTTGAGGCGGCTGGGCGAGAGGGTTTTGAATGGGGTCCGGTGGGGCCGTTGTCAGGAGTTGTTGAGGCAATGTCAGAGTCGGGCCTTGACGCGGCCCGTGTTTCTTGACCCAATTGGATCGACGTGTTTGGATGGCACAAGTGTTGGCTGATTCCAACCATGCCCGAGAGATTTGTTCGAACCGAATTTGCGGTTCGATTGAAATAACGGGCGTCGCTGAGACGTAATTCGGTGGGGCGTCGCGTAGTTGTAGAAGAAATTCGTTCCACATCTGTGATTGTTTCACCGTTGCTTGAAAGTAAGTTGCGCTCAACTGATCCAGAAGAGAGGGAACTTGGTCTGGTAATACAATTCCGACAGCAACATGGCGGAAGGTCCTCTTGAGAATAGGAGTTGAGGAGTCGTAACAATGTAGTTCGTTCCCAGACGCGTCGGCAAATTGATATGGAAATATCTGAACTGTGCAGATTGATACCGGGCAACAGATGAGTGTGTCCGGGGTGCCTGGGAGATAAACTTTGATCAATTCCGTCCATGGGTTGTCGGAGAGGCGGATAGCAGGATTGATACCCAGAGTTGTCGGGTATTGGACAATGCCTGGCACATAAGGGTACACAGGCGGGGACTGGGGATTGTTGCTGGTCATTGTGGTCAGACATGGGAAAATGTAACTTTCTTTGTTTTATGTCTTAAACGTACAGAACGTCGAAGTGGATGATTCGTATCAATTGGTTGGGGTGGTTTGAGAATTGATTTCAACTTTGTGGAGTGATAACCAGAAGTTTGTGGCGAGGAGTTTGGAGGAGGAGAAGTTAAACGCTTAACTGGACTGTCTTCAGATGAAGTGGACGGTTGTATTTTCATTTTGCGTGAAGGACGTGTGGAAGGTTTACGGATGGGAGAAGGGAGAGAGGAATCGGAGTTTAGGGTGTCGGAGGGAAATTGTGTCAACCAAGCGTCAAATTCGTGCTGGTCTTCCGTAGTATATACATACTCGGGATGAATAATGCCATCCCCCAAATCAATTTTTATGAGCTTGAGTTGGGAGAGGTGACACTTAATACTAGGTCTAAGCTTAGTAGAGGGAAAGGTTAAAACTAAGTCAGCATTATTGTTCTTATCAATATAAGTTATGGTATAAGGTCCAACCCAACGACAAAGAAGTTTGTCAGACAAACCAATTTTTCGCTGAGGGAGATAAAATCGAACGTGGGAACCAACTTTAAACTCTAAGGGTTGATACATAGCATCAAATCGTTCTTTGGCTTGTAATTGAGCCTTTTTAATTAATTGGGATATTCTTTGATGCATGATTTTGACCTGAGAAGCGCTGAGCTGAGTCATTTGTAAAAGTGTATTGGGAATGGAGTTGAGTAGAGGGGCTGGAGGAGCTCTACCGAAAAATGCTTGAAAAGGGGAAATTTTTGTAACTGAATGCTCGGAAGTATTATATGCAGTAATTACATACGGAACAAAGATGTCCCAATCTAACTGATTGTCCGAAACAAATTTGCTGAGCATAATTGCGAGAGTTTGATTTAATCTCTCTACAATTCCGTGGGAACGGGGGTGAAAGGGCATACTTACATGATGTGTAATATTAAACCGTTTTAATAATTCTTGTAGAGTTGTAGATTTAAACTCCGCAGCTCCGTCAGAAATTAATATAGACATGCCTGGAAATGTTAAAATAAAAGATTCCAAATGCATGGCTATATGAGCAGCTTCTCTGTTTGGAAGGAGGGAAGTATGTACCCATTTAGTAAATAAGTCAGTGAGGACGAGTACATATTTATTGCCTCTTGGAGTTTCACGAAAGGGGCCTAATAAATCCATAGCATATGTGCTTGCTGGAATTTTTATGGGAATGTTTTTCAAACTGTCCATACGTAATGTGGTGAGGTGCTGGCGACTTTGGCACTCCGGGCAATGAGTACAGTGCTTAAATGTGTCTGATGTAATTGATCTCCACCAATAAAATGGACGGAGACGTGCCAAAGTCCTCTGAAAATTCAAATGACCACCAAGGGGATGATTGTGAGCATTTTGTAACACGATGGGAATCATAGCTTTAGGGATGACTAAAAGTTTGGGATTGCGGGGATTAAATTGAATAAAATAAATACCATCATCATTGGGAATTAATTTGGAGCGCTTTTTCTGCAATAATTTATTTAAAGTATGATCAATAGCTTGAGCATGCTTTAAATCAGCAGGATTAATGAGAGGTATTGCTGGGAGTGGATTGGGGCGGGATGTTGGAGATTGGGCTGAAAGACCTGGAATTGTAAGATCATCTTCCGTGTCTTTTGTAGTGGAAAGAGCGTAGGGGCAACGAGAGACACCATCTACGTTCCTATGTAGAGTACCTTTCTTATACCTAATTACATAGCGAAATTGTTCTAAAATTACAGCCATACGAGTAAGTCGGGCGGTGGGATTACGTTGGCATTTTAAATAACATAAAGCATGATGGTCAGTAACAATTATGAAAGGTTTGAGATATAAAAATTCTCGAAGCTTTCTTGTGGCAAATACTACCGCTAAACATTCTTTTTCAGTAGCACCCCAATTTTTCTCAGCTGGAGTCAAAGCTCTGGAAATAAAATAAATTGGGTGTTCACCATCCTCAAAATGTTGATGTAAAATGCCTGCTATGGCTAAATTACTTGCATCCGTATATAAAATACATGGGAGTGTGGGATCATAGTGTCTAAGGACCGGAGCTGTGCATAGCGCAGTTTTGAGAGTCAAAAATGCCTTATCACAGTCTGGGCTCCAATGATAAAGAGAATGTTTCTTCAATAATCCTTGGAGAGGAGCAGCTATTTGAGCAAAGTTCCAAATAAATCTGCGATAATAACCTATAGTGCCTAAAAATTTACGTAGAGTTTCTAAATTATTAGGTTTGGGCTGTTGCATAATTGCAGCCACTTTTGCTGATTCAGTGGATAAACCTTTTTGGGACAAAAAGAATCCAAAGACTACATGTTCTTGCATACCAAAGAAACACTTTTTGGGATTCATGCGAAAATTAACTTTAGCTAAGCGTTGAAACACAAGTTCTATGGCGACCAGGTGAGAGGGAAAGTCTTTACTATAGGGTATAATGTCATCGATATAAGATACAGCGTGCGTGTATCTTAAAGTACCGAGAGTACGAGCAGCTAGCCTTTGAAAGTAGGCGGGGGCATTTTTCAGACCAAAACATACACGTAGATACATATATAGTCCGAATTCAGTGACAATAGCAGTTAAATGCTGATCATCCGGGTGGATGAGGGCTTGATAATAACCGCTAAATAAATCTAAGGGAGAAAAATACGCAGCACTTCGTAACTGAAAAAGCAAGTCATCAATCCTTGGGAGAGGGAATATTTCGTCTACCGTGATTTTATTTAGTTTTTGAAAATCACAGACGAGTCGCCATTTACCTAATTTTTGGCGGACCAAAAATACAGGGGTGGAATAATTGGAGTTTTCACAGGGAACAATTATACCTGCTTGAATTAATTTATCTAATTCTTGCTTTAAAATCTCACGCTCCGTGGTGCTCAAGCGATACGGTTTAGCTTGAACTGGAGTGTCCGAATTTAATTTAATTCTCATTGGGGGCAGGGTACAAACTTGAAGATCCATAAGCGTCCACGCAAATAAATATGAATATTTATTGAGGAGACTCATGATCGAGGCGCGTTCAGCTGGCCTTAATTTGGGATTAATATTTAAGGATTGAATTTGTTCAGGAGTAAAAGGGGTTGGATTTTGAGGAATTACCGGGACTGTGTTTAAGCTTTGGGTAAAATCATAGCGTTGAGCATGACCTAAAAGAGTATCAGCGGGAATAATCTGGGTAGATGTGGAAATGTTTGTGGCTAGCAAAACATTTTTCGCTGGGTTGATGACGGGAGGAAAGATAACTTTGTATTGTTTTTCGATGAGTGGATGAGGGTTGAAAAATGTCGTGTGAGACGTGTGTAGTGGAGTAGTAGGTACATACATTTGGTGTCGAGGGGGAAGTTGTATAGTAAATAATGTTTTGACGGGAGAGGAACAGCCACACTCAGATGAGCAAGTGGCCGAGTATGCATGCTTACGAAAGTAATGACATACGTGAGAGTTGTATAGTGAGTTAGAGTTCAGATGTATATGAAAGTCAAATTGTGTAATAAACTTACAGCCAAGAATGAGTGGAGGAGTGAGCGTTTCAAGGACATGGGCTTCTGTTGTGTAAAAGTAGTTATCAAGTTGGAACGTTAAGGAGGCTATATGGGACGTAGGAATGCGAGCTTTATCTGCTGTGATAACAAATCTTTGTGGGCAAGGAGTGATGACTGCACTGGAGGGGATGTGATTCTTTTGTATTAAATTATGAGAGGCTCCTGTATCAATTAATGCATCAATGGAGACATCATCAAAATAGCACATAATATATGGGCACATTGATGAAGCGGGTGACAGATTTATTGTGGGTAAGTTATGGAGGGATATTGAAGATTCGCAAAGTGATTCTGGGGAGCTTGATTGTTTTGGGGCGGATTGGGATTGAATGAAATTTCCAATCTGTGGGCATTTTGGTCGTTCCGGCGATTGTTGCCGTGGTTTTGTTGATTGTTGCGGAAGCCATTGTTGTTTCCGCGGAAATTGTTGTTCCGAAAGTTCGGGCGGGGACCCTGACCACGCTGGTTGGGCCCCCTCTGTTGGTTTCCCGAACGGCAGTCACGACTGATGTGACCAAACTTATTACAATTATAGCATTGCATGCCTTTGTGGGGATTTTGATTTTGTCCTCTGTTATTATTGTTATTATTATGATTATTATTATTATTATTACCTCGGGGCTGATGGGGAACTGGTTGATGAATGTTGCCTTGATTACCGCGGTGATTATTATTATTATGTGAGTTGCCGCGACCATTGCCACGACCTCGTCCGCGGCCAGGGACAAAAGCAAAATTAGCTTGGGCATTAGGCGCATCAGACAAGGTAAGTTTTTGGATGGTTTCTTCCAAAGACTTAACTTTTGCAGCCATATCTGAAGGTCCAGCAGTTGTATCTGCAAATTCGCGTTGTTCGCAAAAACGAACGAGAGCAGCTATGCTCGTAAATGGAAAACCTGCCGCTGCAGATTTGTACTTGGGAAGGAGGCCTTCCATTCCCCAAGCAACACGGTCAGGTTGAGTCATGGTTGGGTCATAGCGAGTGCAAATACTATCAACATCATACAAAAATTTGGCACTCGATTCATTGTCTTTTTGCTTACGGGAAATTAACTGATTGAGATAAACCTGTCGAGGCTTAGCATAGCGTTCACGGAGAGCCGTGAAGAATGTATCAATACTAACAATAGTGGGTGGCGCTATGGCGAGTTGGGTTTGCAGCCATTGAAAGGGGTCACGAGCTAATAAATTGGGAGTGTGACCTTGGAGAGTGGGCCAATCCCATTGGTATTGGGCCACGACACGTTGAACGTCAATTATGAAATCATGAACGTCATGAGTGGCGGGAATGAATTGTTTGATCTTTTGGAAGTCAACAATGGAATGAATGGGAGCGGTATTTACCGTGACATTGACTGGAGTTACTGCTGCTGCTGCTGCGGCGGCCATTTTGAATGGTTTGACTTTGCGAGTTTTGGTAGAGGGTCCGTGACGTGAAAAATGTTGGATTTTACGTGCTTTTAATATTTGTCGCTTAAAAGAGGGAACGGTTCGTGTAACTGGAGTAACTAATGGAAGAGCAGGTAACGGTGGAGGGAGTGGTGGGGGTAAAGAGATCGGCGGTGGAGTGCCTGGTGGAGTAGAATATTGTGGACTGGGAGTTCTCGGAGGAGAAGCTTGTGCGGAAGGGACGACTGGAGGAACTGGCGGTGGAGGTGGTGTGTTTATAGGTAATGGCGGAGGTAATAGAGGTGACTTTTTACTACTGCTAGAGGTAGCTTTTGCTTTGGCTTTTGCTTGTTGTAAAACCTTGGCTAATTCAGAAGCGTCTTTTAAATCAGGGTCAGAATTTTTACGAGTGACGCGACTTGTAGAAGGCTTAGGGTCAGGTTTGGATGCTGAGGGCTTCTTTTTATCTGACATAAATTATAACGTAAGTATGTACGTACCGTGACGGTGGTTCATGGATATGAAACTTAACACTGTGCATTTACTATATAAAATTCCTCCTGGATGAGGTGGGAACGGTACTGAGCTCCGTGGCTGTCCGTTGAGTATACCCAAATCCTCAGGGCATCGGTCGGTGAAGCGCAGGTAAATCCGTCTGCCTTCCGTAGACAAGAAATAATAACCCCGTTTATCAATAAAACTTACGAGGGGTTCTTCGACCGGTCACAGTCAATAAAGGTTGACTCCTCTGGGGGTAGTCCCGAATGAGCTGTGCGTGTTGCAACGTCAAAAATGCAGGAATGTAACCTCTGCGTGGCCAAAACTGTAAATCTCAAAAATTCTCACGAAATATGACACATTATTCAAACTTGCCTGGTAATGAAATCAATTCTTAAAGTAAATCGATTGTTTCCCAAGGGGAGTGATAATTGAGAGTAATTCGGGAGCATCGCCAGGGAAATAATATTTTGGCAATGTTTTACAAAGGCCACCATGTAAGAGTAGGTTATGGTCATACCATGAAATCCTAACTCCAGGATTATTTACTTATGTAATTATCGAGAAGTTGTAAATAATTGGAAATCGTGCTGATGAAAGGAATGATTATGAATAAACGATTGAGTATGATTTTACATTAATCCGAAGACTAATTGCTTTTATTTATAATTGAAATCAAAAGGAAAAGGAAATGAAGATTAACAACTAAAAATAGATGTTACTGGAATGACTCTCAGTTATTCACTGAAGAGTCTGGAAGAATCTTAAACTTAACAAGTGGCTACTTGAGCCTATTTTTACAATCTTAAGTCTAGACGTTACATCATAACGGATGTAACGGGACGTTGACACTCGTCGGCTTTAGCCGATGGGAAGTGCTTACATTGCACCTTTACAATAAGTGTTTAAGTAACTTTGAACTGACTTAACCTAGGGTTGTGTGTTTCACAACTTAATTAATTATTCATGTGAGACTTAACTAATTTATGTAATTTCTATATACATACCTAACAATATTTTATTACTTCCCTTCATCGCATTAGCCTCTACAAATGCATTATGTCATAGGCTGATTCTTGTCATTACAAATTACAATGCACATAAATCGAGATAATCTTCACGAAAATAACTTAAGTGACGGAATTTCAAAACTTGACATGTGCATGGACGGATATAAATGCAATATCGTTCACACTTCACACCTATTGTTGTCGTTCAAACTGCATGGATCATGCAACAACTGCTACATGCAAGCAGGAAGGTTTAAGGTACATGTACAGACGGATCTGTAAGTACTTATGGATACAGCGCAATTGCATATTAACAATACTTGCGTTGCCATGCCTTGAAAGAAACCAGGCAAAATATTTGTATATCGAAAACTTTACCACAGCTAATGTTAGACCCGAATCCAGTGGTGGGCACCTCGCCTATATATAGGCCCTATAAATAGGCGATAGTATAGGCGGGCTGAAAAATGCTGAAAAAATGTAGGCGAGGTTGACAAAGAAGGGTAGGCATTTTATAAATACTAGGCTAGGGGATAGGAGGGCAAATATAAAACCAATTATATAGGCAAGGAAAAGGAAGGGTGTCAAGTTTTGCCGATCATGTCAGAATATGATGTTGAAGGGTACCTATCGGTGATTTGACAAGGCAATGAGTAAGAGCAAATTCATGCATCAATGCATACCCTGGCTAAACGTACGATTGGACCACATTAAACGTCTGATTAGAATCTGGTTTTGGGGTTGTTGGTAAATACAGAATATAAGGAATAATAGAAGTATTTAGTGTTACCGTTGATAAATAAACAGACAACTGATAAATAACTCTCTCTCTCTCTCTTTAAAAAAAATATATACTGTCGAGTCAAGCCAGGCTGATACTTTACCAATTAAGGACAGGTGTGTTACGCACGCCTCTCTTGCCTGCGATTGGCCGATAATTTTTCATGCGTTTCAGCGCGAAATAAAAGAATGTATGCATATGCAATGTAAATATCCTTCTTCTTATTGCTCTGGACCTGTCCGTTGATTTAAACTTTCGCGGCTTTGGTTTTACAATTCAAACCTTCGCGGCTCATTTCAATATATAGCCAAGCAAGTCGGTGGTTTATACAGCAAGCCGAGAAGCACATCGGGCTGAAACGTTGTCGCAGAGGAGAGCTTTTTCAGCTCGCTTAGCTCGCTGTGGTTCTCAGCATATACCAACTGCTTGCAGCATACTGGAAGCTCGCAATATTACGCAATTTTAGATTGTAACTTAAAAGCGCTAATCATAATTATTATAAACATTAGACATAAATCATCAAATTTGGATTAAATTAAGTCTGGTAGTTAGAAAAACTACGTTCGGTTACAGCACTGACGAATTTGAGGAGAGGAGAATTTTAATGACTGAACTTTGTACACATAAGTGTGAGATTCTTATTAGGAAAAAGCAAATGGAATTGAAAGTACTTATTGCAACACTTTTTATATATAACGTCAGATAAATTTTCAGAATTTGTATTGCTGAACTTATTTGCTCACTATTTTGTAATTACAAGCCTTCACATCCATTTTGATCTTTATATTCCCTAAAAATATCATTACGAATTAAGGATTGATTTTTAGGAACCACGGACTTTAGTAACAATAGCAATTGAAAAGTGTTGCGCTAATATGAATTCCTGTCACTTTTCCTATTTTAAATTATCAGTGCGTCCAGTGTCTGAGGCTTCAGTTACATTATTACGATACAACTGAGATGTATACAAATTATAACAACATAAAATATCATATTTGATCACACTAAGGGGTGAAGCACCATACAGTGATTCAACAGCCAGATTTAATAACAATGTTGGTTGGTATTAAGTTGATCAATCGATTAGTTGAATTCCCCGTAAATAGCCAAATATTGAGTTTGGGAGAGAACTTTAGTGGGCTGGAGCGTTTTTTGATAATTTTTTGATGATGAATTGCCAACTAGCTATTTGAAACGAATTGTTAGCCTTACAATTAATAATGTCTTATGTGAGATTACTTTGCCTAGCGAAGCGGGCTATTAATATTAAGCCTTCTCGACACGCCATAATACGGGATCTACATATAGCAATTTACGATTTTGTGTATACTCTCACAATTCTCAAGCAATTGACCCTGTGCGAAGCACGGGGCTTTTACTAGTCTTGCAACATGATTACGAAATTGAAACTCGATGGTTCACTCACTCATTACAAATACAGAGTCACTCTATGGTTGACAAGTAAACGATGGTTGACAGTCACTCTATGGTAACTAGCATAAGCCTATCGGAGGCAAGAGAGGCGTGCGTAACACACCAAACATTTGTGTATACATATCAATGTCAAATATATGTACATGACACCTATTAGATGTCTGTAAACCAAATCTAATTTTATGCCTACGCATAATTTCCTTTTCTGGAGTAATAGGCTCGTCTATACCCTCACTACGGAAATATGCTTTCCATTCTAATTTTCGAAGAAAATCATAAATTAATTCTGAGTAATTAATACTAGTAGGTGGAAAAGCAAATCCAAGTCCTAAATTAATAATAAGTTTAATATCTTGGGTAATGTTTACCCGGGAACAGTTAATAATTAATGAACGTGATTTATAAGTAATTTCATGTAATCTATATAAAATTTGGTTATCTTGCTTATTAATTTTAATATTAGGGAAATATTTATTTATATTAATAAATTTTCTAGAAGCCATCTTAATTTAATTATTCAGTTTACGTTATAATATGAAATTTATTAAAGGCAACCATATAATTTATTCCTCGACGTAATTATGTACTTAATTAATTTAAATAATTATGTGGTGTATTATTATTTAATTATTAGAGGTAGCTGATTTGTGTTTTTTGTTGCATTTTGCATGTCATGGGCATCGTAATAACCACCGGAGTCAAGATTTTTGGCTAAATCGTCAGATGATCCAGAGGTATTTCTAGACCCCCGTCTCGCCTTGGGAATTCTTTGCGGACCAGGAGGAGGATTAGTCTTGTCAGGTTGATATGTGGTAAATCTTGATGGAGTCTGTGGTAAGATGTTGGAAGGATTAGGAGGATTATTTATAATAGTTGGAGGTGGATAAGGTTCTAATGGAGGAGTATGAATTAATATGGGGGTGGGGGTATGTATTAGGTTGTGTATTAATTGGTGGTACTTGAATTGGTATAGTTAATTGTTTTTCTAAACCACTTATTTTCAGAGGTTGTATATGAGGAACATCAAAAAATTGAGTTGGTGTTTGACTAATTGGTAATTGGCTATTGCGTGTGGAGGTGCGTCTTTGGGGTGGAAGTATCATTTCCTTCATACGCCATGCCGGCCGAACCGGAGTAACACGGGAATCTTCCTTGGACCAATTTTTTAAGGGTCTTTGAGTTTTAAGTAACTCGTGTATTACTACGGTTTCACATTTAAGAAGATAGTGAGTATTAGTGACATTGCCAGGATTTTGTGTAAAGCTAGGGAAAAAATTTGGGGGGCTAAAGCGTCAATACCAAGAAGTAAATTATATTGGACATCTAAATTATATTTATCATTTCTAATTGAGTATTAAGCACAAATTCAAGACGTAAAGAATCAAAGGATTGCAATGAAGATAAGGGACTGTATTGAAATTAGTATGTGATAACCGTAGGAAGGGTGATGCAACAGCTACCTGTTATTGGGTGGAATTGTATAGGTTAAGGGAATTGGTTTTGATTTGAGCCGCAGTGTTAAAAAACACAACAGCCTGTTTAATTTGTAATGGATCTAGATCAACACTAGGATTATAACCCATTTGGGTAACCTCATGATCAAATTCATGGAAGAGTACTCTATGATATACAGAAATAAGAAAACAATAATGAGTCAATAATTTTCTTGTCAATATTAGGAAGGATTAAAATGGGCCAAATATCCAACTTATTAATTCTGCGATCTATTTGAAACAAAGAAATAAGGTGAGCAATTTCATTATGCTGATTTTTAATAGCAAGAGTTAAGGTTTTAATGATAACGTCATAATCTTCACGTAATAATGAATCTTTTAATGCTTTCAGAATGGATCGGAAGCCTACAGTGGTCTCAGGATCAGGATTAGGTTCATTTTCCATAATAGATTCTGCTACTGATGATGTTGTAACAGGTTGACATATGGGATTAGGACCAAAATAATTAGATCTAGCTTTAGAAAATGTACCTGGGGGTTGACGTTGGAATCTACCTCTATTGCTATCCCGGTAACCACCACGATTATTACCTCGATTCATACCCAGGGTTGCACAATTGAAGATGCCCTGGCATTTTGGGCATTTTCAATTCATGGCATTTTTGGCATCTATGGCATTTTGGGCATTTTCAGCCGAGGGCAGGCAATTTGGGCATTTTCAGCCGATGGCATGCATTTTTGGAATATTTAATTTATGTTATCATTTCCGACACTACGAAGTACGGCATCTACCACTTTCTTTTGAAACTACATCGTTTAGCCATTGTTTCAATTTCATATATATGTACATATGTAGTTTGAAGTTTCAGCATTACATCGAGTTATGAAGCAGTACGAACGGTAGTGTTAAATACTAATTTGACGGTTAAATAAACGGGCCACAGTTCACATTACAATTGAGAACCTCGCTTGCTCAATTGACCTTTAACAACACATTTCAAAAAATGCCTCGAACAAATGACTATATCTGGCTTCATTGGTCAAACAATAGTGAAAATAAAGTTTCGTGTAACTATTGTAACAATAAACCGTTGAAGCACGCCGTTAAATGCAGGGCACATACGAGAATCTGTTCAAAAGCTCCTGCTGAGGTAAAGCAGCATTTGCTTAAAAACAAAGCCCCTTGTGTTGAATTGGAAAGTGACCCCGAAGAAGATTCTTCCAACATACAATTTTTGGAAACAGAGTCAGTGGCAACCCCCAAATCGTTTAACAGGCCCAAAGCGAGTTCGTCGAAACAAATGAAGCTAGACTATCATGCATCTAAAGTCTCGAAATCAAATCAGAAAGATTTGGAAATCCTTTTTGTAAAGTCACTAATTTCCGGTAATATACTACTACTACTACTACCGGTAATACCCTTCAACTGGCTTGGTGATTTTCATTTGCGTGCTTTTTTCAAAAAATTGGGATCCGGATTTCAACTGCCCTCTCGAAATCAAGCATCTGGTCCCATTCTCGATTCAACAGAATCGAAAGCATCGAAGACAATTAAGGAGACTATTGATGTGGCCGATTTTGTGATCATTCAAATTGACTCTTGGGAAAATGTTAATGGAATCGGAGTAATTAACATTTTACTTTCAACTGGCGAATCAACCACATTTTATCGCAGTTTTGAAACAGGTAAATTTCTAATCTCAAAAATACATCCTAGTTTTACCTCGTTGCATATTAATAATCTTCTTTACCTAAGATGCTCATCTTCCATTGTTTGTAGGATCCGTTCCCCAAACCCATGATGTCATTATTAGCTATTTGGAGCCGGTAATGGAAGAAATTGGCATCAAAAAAATTGCTGGTATAATAACCGACCAAGGGTCCAATTACTTGAAAGCAAGACAAGAAGTTCAAAAAAAGTACCCCAGTATCCTCAGTGTTAATTGCGGTGCCCATTTATTTAATTTACTGCAAAGGATCTTTGTAAACTACCCAGTATAAATTCAACACTCAAAAAGGCACGGTCAATAGTTATTGAGATTCGAGGTTCCAAATTGAAGCTCTCGAGGTTTAAAGAAGAGTTTCGGAAATTCAAAGAAGAACAACGGGTGAAGGGACGAAGTATCTCTACATGTACCTTGTCACTGCCTTCAAGCACACGATGGATGGGAACAAAAGACATGATTATTAAGCTCCAACGCTCCAAAGATGTATTGCTGCGCCTCGCTGTAGACCCAGATGGGGGTCTCTGAATGAAAGTACGGTGCACTGTAAAGGATGATCGGTTCTGGTTACTCCTGGAAGAAGCACACGCTTTTCTCTTGCCGATTTTTATTAGTAAGTTTACATAATAGTCAATTAAACTAAAATTAATTATTTAGCTTATTAAAACTTATTTATTGTGATATAAACGTGCCTGGATTTTCAAAGGTAATCTCTACCTACAACACACCACAGCTTCCATATCAGATATCCCTGAACTAATTGGCTTATTCAGCCCTGTTTACATAGATGATTCCGAACGAAGCATGAAGATTAAGTGCCCTAATTTGCTGACCACTATTGAGTGGAACAACGCCAGAACTATATTCAAAAACCGATTTTCAGAAACCAATTTCCCTGTTTTATAATGTTGCAAATCTCCTCGACCCCAGATACCGTGGAAAATGCTTTCTTAGAGACGAAGTTAAATTGATTCGTGTGCTGAAAGAAATGGAACAAATGGCCTCTACTTATGATATTGCGTGCTCTACTGTCGATAAGCTCGATTTCGGCAACCAGCTTAGTGCATTTAGACAACAATCCGGAATTTTTGGGGTTGAAATTTTATCAAGTAGTAGTCCATTTGTATACTGGAAAAGCATGTCCACATTTCCATCAGTCAGTAAATTGTCAGATTTCGCTCTTCGTTTGTTTTCAATTCCTCCATCTAGTGCAGGAGTTGAGAGAAGCTTTTCTGTTCAAGGTGGTGTGCACACTAAATCACGAAACAGAATTCTGGGAACTCGAATGGACAAAATTATGAAATCAATGCAAATGGAAGCAAATTCTGCTAAACCTGTTTCATCAATCTCGACATTGCAAGATTTCGTTTTTGGTGAAGAGGATGATGACTGCAGTTTTAATATGGATGAGTCGGAAGATGAAGTTGATATCGAAGAAATTATTGAACTGGACGAAGAATATTTGGAGGAAGAGATGATCTAAGTTGATGCAAAAGGGGGGTTAAGGGTTTAAGGGTAAAAACTAATGAGGGTTAGAATTATTTAGAAAATGAAGAGATAGAGTTCAATAAGGTTAGGTTAGGTTTAGAAATTTTGGAAAGGTTAAAGGGTAAAAACTAATGAGGGGAAAAATATATATGATTCCAGAAAGTTTTAAATTTATAAAGAGATATTTTCAAATTATACCACAAAAATTAAAATAAATTCCAAAAAATAATAAAGAAAGGAGTTAAGTTATAGGGGAGAGATATGTAGAAATTATCTTCAAATAAATATAGATTATGTTCCAGTAAGTATCCAAAAGGGTCCAAAGTATAGAGTAGCTGATCTTTAAAAAAATATATAGTAAATTATCAAATTATACCACAAAAATTAAAATAAATTCCAAAAGTTAATAAAGAAAGGAGTTAAGTTATAAATGCACACTGTACAGCAGCGATGCGCAGCATCCGAAGGCTAGCCTTCCAAGAAGGCTTCCTTGAAGGCGGAAAGGTAACTTTCTTACCGTTGCAGAAGGAATGGAATGATGGGGATACTTTTTTCTGAAGGCCGAAGGAAGCCTTCACAATAACTAGCAATGAAGGATTGTGAAGGAAGGGTTCGTATATATTAGCCCTCTATGGCCGTGAAGGCTTCCAGGTACACGAAATATCTGTATCGTGAATCGTGAAAGCATAGCATATGCAATGACGTTTTGCTGTTGGCGCAACAATGCAGCCAATTCGTGAACTCACAACTGACAACGTGTGACCGCTCTCTTCACTGCACTGAATCCTGATCGTACAAAACGTTTTTAGGCGGGTTGTAGTTTGAAATTGAAGGAAGGCTAATTTTAGAAGGCTGAAGGCAAAAATGAGTTTATGTATTTTGGAAGGAAGGGTGAAGGAAGGCAGATTATTTAGAGGGCTTCATTCTCGGACATGCTGAAGGGAAAATTTTTACAGAATTTTCGCCTTCAAAGGCTTCAGGCTACAGTTGAGAGATGAGATATCTATACATATGCATTTGAATGGAATGCGAATGTAAAAGTACTCTTATTATATGTGTTTGTGCAAATAAATTACAAAAATTTAACCAAATATTCAGCTGCTGAAAAGGTTCCTTTCTTAAATCAGCATGGAAATGGAAATGTTTGCTGTACGGAAATCATCATTATAATAATTATTACTTTATAATTTATGCAAAGTTATTGAGGCATGTTGAACTTACAAAAGTCAGGATCCCATCAAAGCATACAGCTAATCACATCGAGCTATTTTTGAATAATGTAGAGAATGAGGCTAAATATCCATTACTCCTATCACCTTCAATAAATGGCTACCTTATTTCTCGTGAAAGTCAAGAGTTAACTTTGCTTTTTAGTAACACGGACAACAATCAGTTGTTTACTTTGAACCATCATTAATCTCACCTAAAAAACTGCTAAAGATTGTCTCACTCAATTAGAACAGAAATTACAAACATTCCGAGGGAACTTTTTCCTATTGAGCATAACTCCGACGAACGATAAACAATATGGGGAACTCGACAAGTTCAAATCTTGGTAAAATGTAAAATTTTGAATTGCATATTATGTTGTCTTATAAGTATTATATTTGTGAGTACGTATCAGTGCTCGGACTGTGTACAGAAACCGTGTACCCGTACCCATACCCGTACCCGAATATCGGGTACTACAAAATGCTGTACCTATACCCGTACCCATACCCGAGTACCCGGGTGAATTATTTCAGTACCCGTACCCGGACCTGAAAATACAATGTAGTACCTGTACCCACAATTTACCCGTACCCGTAATGTACCCAAAACCTGTACCCGTACCCGAGTATCTATTGTGAGTACCCGGGTATTACTCGGATACTGGAAGTTTGGCCGATTTAAAATCCCCGACGACATTAGCCTGCCCAGCTGAAAAATTTTAAGTTGTCAATTTGTTGACCTCCATTAAAAGTGTCCGGGATTTTGGGAATTTTCCTTAGGCGTTAAAGACATCCTATTTGACTTTTTTGAAAAAATTATTTAAGGCATTTTGGGATTTTTTAATAAGGGAGCGTTCACAAATGATGTCATCAAATTAGTGGGTGGGTGCTAACGGGAGATGATGATGTTGATGACGCAGTGGTAGGGTGGATTTGACCAAATGATGATATCATCAACCGACGAATGTTACCAACGATATTTTTGCTTTACCGTTAACAGTTTTGGTAGTTTGATTTAACCTGCTTCGACTTGCTTACTTGCCGAAAATGCCCAAAATGCCAGGCATTTTCAAATTAAGACATTTTCAGGGCATTTTTAGGTAGGTAGGCATAAAACCCAGGGCATTTTCAATTGTGCAACCCTGGTGATGATGACGTCATTACATGGGGTGGGTGCGTCGTTTTATCACATGATGATGTCTGATGACAAGTGTGTGACTGGGTGCCTGAAATTCAGTATTTTGGATGACGTCATTTGTGAACGCTCCCTAAACACTGACGAAATTCAAATCCTACTACCCCAAAATAATAACTTGCTGAATGAAATGAAATGTGTTCTCGCTAATTGGAATTGGGACGGATTCTTTAATACTAAACTCTCCATAACTTGCTTTTTAACTTGGAGAACAAGAAACAATTTTTTTTCCGGCTAATCGAACTCGCAAATGTTATACGGGAAAATTGAGTTGATCATGATTTTTCCAAGTCAAATATTGCGGTTTCAGGAAATAAATGTGGGAGGCAATATTGAATATTCATTTTATATTACAGCTTTATAAAACAAACATTCGTAAACTGTCTCTCAAATTTATGAAGCACGAGACGGAGATTTTCGAAAAATGCAGGCAAAATAGGACTAAAATGCAACCCCGTGGAAGTTTTGAACGCCAAGTTCAGATGTCTGTCAAGTTCTTTTAACATCAAAATTATCAAAATTAATCAAAGGGACTGAAATATAAATATTGCGTGCAAGGAATGATATTTTTCATTCTAAAATGTTATAAATATTCACCTCAATAAATACTCAAAGTGTCATAAATACCCAGAATTGAAAATGCTCAAATTGTCTGTATAAAATGCCATGGCGTTTTCAAATGGGCAACCCTGGGTACTTGTAACGTTAAGAATGCTACAAGTGGATCTGCTAATAAATGTATATTTATTCCGATCTTATCTCGTAATACGTCTTCAAATAATTGTAATGTTACGCTCCCAATGAAGCTAATTAAATCGAATCCCAAGAACTTCCCTCTTGAAATTCTTCGTTGATGAGCTTCACTATTTAAGTCGATAAACAGATGATTTCACTGACTCTACGCTCTATTTCTTTATTAGATTCCTTGGATGAATTATTAGAAGCGTTAGATTGCAACTACCACGTAATCATAAATGAGACGAAGCCACTTGGCTCTGTCACTAACGCAAGCATCTGTATACTACGAAATAAGCAACTCCACGGTTGGTAGGTCTTATTGTTAGCCATAGTAATCCATCCCATCAGGAATCCTTCAAGTACCCAAAAATACTCGGGTACAGCACCCACGGGTACAGGAATTTTACATAGTGATACCCGTACCCATTGGGTACTACCCGAATGCCATTGAGTGAGTACCCATACCCGTACCCGTACCTGTACCCACTTTATTGCCTAAAATCAAGAGTACCCGGGTAGTACCCGCGTACTTGCGAGTACGCAACTTCTGTACCCGGGTAGTACCCATACCTGTACCCGCACCCATTTACCCGAGTATTACCCGTACCCAGTCCGAGCACTGGTACGTATCTATAAAATCATATAGAAGACCTGTGCATGCATAAAATTAAAACTTTTACCCGTAAATAGTTATTAGAAATACGAATTTGCACACATGAACTTCACGATCGATTCTATGAGGAAATCTAAAGGAATTAATTTGACTGTTTTCAGGTCAGGTCAAACCAGTTAAATTGATTCCTCCTAATGGTAAGCTTACAATGCATTCTCTCTCTCATTCAAAATCAGTCAGAACTTCAACGAAAACCATGGAACCGGGTAGTACAAGTATCGAGAAACAGTCGGGAACGGAAAAGTTCAGTAATGGAATCGAAAAGCTGGAAAATGTTACTCCAGCATTAGAAAACGTTATGAGGGAACCAGCAGAGTTTAAAGGTCAAGTTCAACCAGTTGCGGATGCTGGAGGTAAAATTAAGCCAAAGCAGCAACCAAACAATATAAAACAACGTGAGAGCTCATAGTTGATGCATTTTTTTACTACTGATATTGAGATGATGATTTTACAATTACAATACATGTAGTCATTCCATGACACCGAAGTGGAAGGAGTAATAGTGAACACCTGCAATCATTTGTATTAGTAAAGAAGGGTAATAATTATAATCTTACTGTATATAGTTATCTGAAGAAAGTAAATAGGAGTAAGTAGATTCTGCAACATGCTGCCATGCAATCTAATTTTTATTTTCTCAAAATTCATTTAAAGTTCTAATATCAAAGTATCTGAATGTTGTATAAAGTGTATGAGTGTTGTGCATGTTCTTTGGCTTACGTGCAGTGTTTTTATAAAAATTGATTGTCGTCGAGGAAAAATGGAGTCATAGTTGGAGAGGAACTAGATAAGGTTCCAACAGCCAATAGGGTTCCAGCAGAGACGAAAATAGATTTATTGCCGGAGGTCACAAGCCAGGTGCAGCCAGGAATGTCAGAAGTTATTCCTGAATTAAAACCGTTACCCAAACTGACTCAGGAATTTGGAGTCAGGACGATCGAGGTAGCTGGGAAATGCCAGCACGAACGAAACGTTAGGGTGAAGATGGCTGACGACACGGAGCAAGAACGTCAAGCAGAGGAGCAGCCAATCCCAGAGCAGGTAGCCGAAAGGGAAGAAAATGGCCGACCAATGGGAGACGAGGAGCTCGAAATGGACTCAAGGAGACGGGAACGATTTGGAAAAGGAGACAGAGAGTTGGATCGAGACCTGAAGGAGAACAGACGTGCCCGATACTTGCTCCGAAGCCAAGCGAAAATGTTGAAGTGAAATCAAAGTGATTTATTGTATTTCCTTCCAAGTTTTATTTTGTAAATCAATTATTATTATTTACTATCCCGATCGGTGACTAAAATAGTTGCCAAGATAAATTATTATTATTAAATATTATAGTTTGAAAGCAAATGAGTTGAGATTTTCCACAAAATATTCCTTATGTAATAAAGTGACCTAGTGGATAATTATTACATCCGTTAAAGATCCTAATCATCCTAAATTATTATCCTAAACATCATCAAATTCTAATGTTAGGGTTGGTTCTCCATCATATCAAGAGCTATCGGAGGTGGAATGGTGTCGCATTCCATTAAATCAACGACATTGATAATCACTCAAGACACTTTTTAAAGACTAGATAAAGGAATTAGTAGAATTATTAGGAATAAAAGAATTATTTGCAGATCACTTCTACTTTCGGAGATACATATGATAGGTCAAGGGTCACGTTCACCGCTGATATTATTTACTGCTGTGAAATGTAGTGTACGGAAATTCGCAGTTCCACGAACGCTTGCCCTTACTCCCGCTCATTCAATTATGTTTTTATTTATTAGGTTTAATTAAGCGTCAAGTTTATCGATAGTCATGTGAATCGAGCTGACCAATAACAACAATAATAGTATTAATTATTGTCATTTTCCCACTAGTAAACTGAACTTACCTGAAGTTTTCCAGCTGGCAGGTGTTCAAAAAAGGGTATTTTACGTCAGCACTCTTTATCTATTAGCAACTTTTTTCTTCAAAATTTTTAATTTTAAGGTTCATTAAAATGCTATGTAATCAAATTGGGAGGAAAAGTTGGTAGAGCAGTTAGTTAATAAGTTAATTATACTTGATAATTACTATGAAAAATATCATTGTAATGTCAGATGTTAATTGATTATCATTCTCTTGTTTATAGACACTAAATATGATGTAATCTCCAACACCACTATTACCGAACCTGGCCACAAATCTACTTACTGCAAGACATGTATGGTGAATTTTCCAATTGCCAAGATCTGTACGCAGCATAAAATTTGAATTCATCAGAAATTGGTGTGTCGGTATTGTGACAAAAGATTTCAAGAGTTTGAGATTTTAAAGCACCATGAAAGCAACATACGCTACCAACCTAAGGTCGCACAGAAGCACGAGCGGATATCGAATTCCAATAACAAGCAGCCAATTTCGGTTCGAAAAGATATTTTGGCGTCACAGCTATCAAAACAACTCCATCAGCAAGGATCGGCCATAAATGCTATCCACGTAGGTAATCCTAGAAGATATCCAAACAGCAGCAGCACCGTTCGTGAAAATGTGAATTCCTGTCTCAAGTGTAAGAAGCAGTGCTCTCAATTTTACTCATTACTCGAATTTTTCATAAAGTGAGTAAGTGAGTATTGTACTTACTCGTACTTACATCTGCGAGTATGAGTAAGTAATGAGTAAGTAATTTTAAAAAGGTTGATGTTTAAGTAAGTAAAGAGTAAGTACGAACACTCATTCCCCAGTGTAATGTAAGTAATGAGTAAGTAAGACGAATTGCAAAGTATCAAAAAGTAAGTATTGAGTAAGTAAACTCTTCTTTACTGGAGTAACTACCATAGAAAAAATGTTCTCCGACAATGTCCATGACTTATATATGGCTTATGGAGTCAGATAACACAGGCCATAGGCAAACAATGCCTTTAAATACTTGCGACGATGCAACTCGTTAAACTTGAGTCGTTGACTACACTACCAAAGATGGGAGTGATGTGAATTATATTTGAAAATGAGTAAGTATTACTTGAGTACTATGCAGGCAAAAGTAAGTAAAGAGTAAGTAATATCAGCTTATTTTTGCGAATAAGTAAAGAGTAAGTATTACACTGCGACCCGAAATTTTGAGGGAGTAATGAGTAAGTAAGATAGCCACCATGAAGCCCCTGAGTAAGTAAAAAGTAAGTACTGGACATCATGAGAGACAAAATTATGAGTAAAGAGTAAGTAAGGGTGTCTAACTGAGAGCACTGGTAAGAAGACCTTCAAATATTCCAAGCACCTGAAGCAGCACATGCTCTCTCACGAAGATAATAAACCATCGATGAGTATCAACCCTGCCAACGCAGCAGTTTTATGTCCGTTTGACATAAATGGGAATTTGGTAGTAAAACCTGTAGCCTAACCTAACCACGTAGTACACATTTTACACATACATACATAGATACATTAACACTTTCGTAGTAATGTGATAATATAGTAATAATATTGTCAAACTGGCTAGATTAATTTAAATAACTTTCAATTAATTGCCAAATGCGTACTTTTCGAAAATTATAGCTTTAAAGTGTAGTAATATGTGTATGTCTGGTTATGAATAAATAGGTATGTATGCAGATGTAGATGTTAGCATTTCTGTGCTTTCTTAAATCTATGCTTTAATTTTAACCAATTTTGAGGTTTTAAAATTTTAATACTAAATTTTTTACGTACAATCCATGGAACTGAAATTGTTAATATAGAAATTTAAAGTTTGAAGTATTGTAGCGCCAGTGAATATTCAAATGCACCGCTTAATTAAAGCACATTTAATAAAGTGAGTTTATTTAATGTCAATTTTAACTAAGAATCAATGTGAAACATTTGAACCTGAGGGTTCTCGGAAGTTCATATTTTATGTTTCAAAAAACTATTTAATTTTAGCATTATTTTAAATATACAACAGGAGAAGAATTAAAATTGTATACATTATTCGTATCTGTAAGACGCCAAAATAAATGAACTTAATCTAGCAAATTCCAATGATTGATTACTTCTTACTTTCAAGTAATTGCGTTTCAAAAGCGAATGCTTTCCACCGCCTAAATTATTAAAGATCATGACAGCATTAAAATCGGAATATCTTTAATCGTCAAAATACAACTCTTAAAATCGAGTTACAATCAGCAATTTCTTCCAGTAATTGTATAAACTACAAGTAAAACGACACACAATAACAGATTTATGCACGGATACTGAGTATACCAAGTTTGAACAAAATCGGATAACTTGTTGCTGTGTTTACAAACAACAAGTCCGACAAACAACACGAGAGTTAGACTCCGAGAAGGTTTGACTGATTGAGTTCAACGACAAATGCATCCTAGTTTTATTTTTGGTTTATGTTGGCGTGTATCAATATGAGACAAATGCAGATGTCAAAATATATGAATATTGAATAAATATGAGACACTATTAATTATTGTGAGAATCAAAACGATAGGCCAACGAATAAATTAAACCATTGAAGCTGATCTGTGATTAACGAGAAGATTAAAATAAAATTGATTTATTTATGAAATCAAAAGAAACTGAAAGGGAAATTAAAGAAAGATTAAATGATTGATTGGATTGATCCGAAGACCAGAACAAGACTAAAAATATATTCTTACAAATCTTCTGGACTAGATACACTAGTCCTAATGATCACTAAATTCTAAAATTAATACATACATGATAAATGGGTAACGGAAGTTACCAAGGCCGCTGACTGAATACATTCAGCAAATAATAATTTTAATGATTTAGCTCGCAGGCTAAATTGTACTTTAAAATGATCCTTAAATAATTATATGGAAAAACATACTTAATTCATCTTAACCTAACATCCCGGGCCGTAAACAGAAAATTTGGCCTCAAATTTTGTACGAAGTACATAACAACCAAAACAAAAATAATATGTAAATAGTGAAAACAATTGAATGAAATGTAACAAACTAAAAATGAGTTAGTAAAATAAAATGTCAAAGAATCAAGTGTTAGCAGAATGCACAAATTGTGACTAACAAACTAGAAGTAACTGAAAGAGAAACAAACAAAAGTAAAATAAAATACCAAAAAAAATTTTTATTTTATTGGGAAAGATGATCTACCGCTTTGGAGAAGGTAGTGACTTGACACGAGGGGTTTAATGGAAGCATAACCTGCGCTCCAGTGGACGGATCGCTGGTAAAGAATGCTGGGAGAGCATGATCACGCCTTCTCGTGATACGGCGGGCCAAGAAAATGCGACATCCGCCGTAGCAAAAGAGGCCGATGCCAATTAAAAATGTCATAAGAAAACCGAGGACTGAAAAAATACGGAAAAGAAATGTCCAAGGGCCAGAATTTACTTCGAACTCCAAAGGGGGAGGGGATGGAGGTGAAGTGGTGACAGGTAATTGTACCTGCTTGAGAACCATGGGTAACATCGTTGAGGGAATTTCAGAGGAAATTCCGTCATCTATGTTGTTAAAATAGGAAGGTGTCGTATCAAATAGGGGTGGAGAAACTGTAGCCATGACGTACTCATGACCAATGGTCAAATTTGAATTAGTAGAGGAAGGAGATTCCGGGAAGGAGTTGGATGGGGAGGGAATATAATCTAAGATTTTGGTTACAACAGGAGCAGCAACCATAAGTCCAGTACCAGCAGCTAACATTTTTACACCAGAGTTTTTCTTAGCTACAGTATTCTTGGAATTTTTATCAAAATTAACATTATCATGCTTATCGTACAATTTGGTGTCCGGAAGGGTGTGGATACTGACGGAGTTTTGAAGGGGTTGTAGAGCAAGACGGGAGCTGGCCGATGACGCGTGCTTCAAGGGGGTAGTTTTCTTGTTGGATCCCATCAGTTGGGCAAGATTGGGAAGGCTTCCCCAACCTCCGGGGATTGGAGCAGCCTCAAATCCGGAGGCGCAGAGGAAGAAGAACAAACAGATGAGGAATGTTGTGTATGTAAACGAGAACCGATGAACTGACCGGCCTCGTTTAGTAGTAGCTGGGGGTAGAGATGTGTGGATGGTAGTAGTGACGGTGTTATTTGCAGGAGGGGGTCTGAATGAAGGTGATTTTCGGGCGATAGGAAAGTTGGGGTTTGTAATGAACGGTCGTCCTTGTGTCTGGAATTTTGGACGACCCTTGGGCTTGCGGGAGGAGTTCTGAGCGTTGAGGACGTGTTGAGGCACGGGGGTACAGTCGGCGTAGATTGGGTAATCACGATACCTGGGAATTCGTTCTGGGGTTGATTGAGGAACATTTCGCACCTTTTGTTGGGGTCTGAATGCTCCGCGGTTTTTGCTAGGGTTAGTTGAAAACTTGCCAATGGATGTATATTGGGGGCATTGTGGAACGGGGTGAGTCCGACTGCTATTTCCTCGGACGTCTGGGGTGGAGATTTGATCGCTAGAATCGTATGCTTGGGCTTGCCGAATAGCTTCTTTGACTGTTTCCTCTGCCGGGTCAGGAGGTCCATTGACATCAGATCCTCCCTCAGGAATGTCGAGATGACAATCTGCGCGTCCACCTGGATTACTGGAACCACACTCAGATGAAGAGGAGGTGGATCCCTCATTTCCTGGAGTAAATTCCGGGATTGTACTGCATAAGAGTAGCTTGCTGAGCAATATGTTGCTCGTAGTTGTTCCATTAACGGGGGAATTGTGGAGGGGAGGAGTATCCCCGCCGCCACATGACGAAAGGTCCGATGGTAAATGGGAATAAGAGGATCCGAGTGAGTCATCATCTGACCCTGTAGGCTGGTGTACTGAAAGGGGAAGATCCGAACTGTGGCTTCGGCCACGGGGCAATAAATCGGTGTCTGGGGAAGTCCCGGAAGTTGAACTGGAATGAGCTCTATCCATGGATTTTCGCCCAGTAGAATTGAGGTCCGAATTGCTAGAGTCGAGGAGAACTTTTGGACTCCCGGTATCGTCGGGTAAGACGGGAGGAGTGGATTTGTTGGTGGAAGAAAGCTGGACATGATCCGAAGGCATTAGGCAATTTTCAAAGAAATAGAGCACAAAAACGGGGGTTTAAGTAGGAAATTGGAACAGCACTGGGAAATAACTGAAACAAATTGCAAAGAAAAACTCCGAAGACACAATGAGTGACGGATGAGAAAAAAAAAATTTGTGTAGTTAAGTACGTTGTACTTGCGCCTGTATGCGAGCAGAACGACGTGGATGGGGATGAGATACAGGGTGAACTTTTGAACGGGGTTTAACAACTTTAGGAGAAGCACTGGAAGAAGAAGTTTTGGTTGACGGACTATCGGACGACTGAGAGAGGGAATTGGAGGGTGAAGAATGCATATAATCCTGCCAAGCTTGAAATTCATCTTGATCATCAGTCGTATATATGTACTCAGGGTGGACAATACCATCACCCAAGTCTATGTTTACAAGCTTAAGTTGAGAGAGGTGACATTTTATGACCGGACGGAGTTTATGGGAAGGAAATGTTAATACAAGGTCAGCATTATTGAATTTGTCTATATAAGGTATAGTATAGGGACCTATCCATCGACAAAGAAGTTTGTCAGATAAGCCTATTTTGCGTTGGGGAAGGAAGTATCTCACATGAGAACCGATTTTAAAGTCGAGGGCATTATACATGGAATCAAAACGTGCTTTGGCCTGAGCTTGAGCACTTTTGATGAGTTGTGAAATACGATGATGCAAGGCTTGCACTTTACTGGGAGATAATTGCTGGAAGGACATAAGATTATTGGGAATGGAATTAAGAAGAGGAGCTGGAGGAGCTCGGCCGAAAAATGCTTCGAAGGGAGAAATTTTAGTTACCGAATGGGCTGATGTATTATAAGCAGCAATGACATAGGGAGTAAAAATATCCCAATCTTGCTGATTATCAGATACAAATTTGCTAAGCATAATTGCAATGGTTTGGTTGAGTCGCTCAACTGAACCATGAGAACGGGGATGATGTGGCATGCTTACATTATGGGTAATATTAAAACGCTGGAGAAGGGAAGAAACTGCTGAAGACTTAAATTCCGCAGCTCCATCGGAAATGAGCGTGGACATTCCAGGGAATGCAAGAATAAAAGATTCGAGCTGCATGGCTATATGGGATGATTCTCGGCACGGTAAAAGTGCTGAGTGCACCCATTTAGTGAATAAATCTGTAAGGACAAAAATGTAAATGTTTCCACGAATGGTTTCACGGAACGGGCCAAGTAAATCCATGGCATATGTACTGCCTGGAGTCTTGACTGTAATGGGTTTAAGGCTATCCATACGGAGTTTGGTTAAATGTTGGCGACTTTGACAATCACCACATTGGGTACAATGACGAAAGGTATCAGCTGTCATCGCACGCCACCAATAGTAAGGGCGTATACGGGCTAAGGTTCGTTTAAAATTTAAATGACCAGAAAGGGGATGATTATGTGCGTTGTTTAAAAGGGTTGGAATTAAAGCCTTTGGAACAAGAAGTAATTTGGGAGCTCGGGGGTTGAATTGGATAAAATAAATTCCATCATCATTTTGTAATAATTTTGAGCGTTTTTTAATTATTATACGAGAAATCGTCGGGTCAAGTTTTTGGGCATCAAGAAGATTAGTGGGGTCAATAAGAGGGACTGAAGGGGATGATTCAAGTGCAACTAGCCCAGGGATGTGTAAATCCGCATCCGTATCTGTGGAAGTTGCAAGGGCGTAGGGGCATCGGGAGACGCCATCCACGTTGCGGTGGAGGGAGCCTTTTTTATATTTAATAACATAACGATACTCCTGTAAAATTATACTCATACGAGTGAGACGGGCAGATGGATCCCTCTGGCATTTTAAATAACATAATGCATGATGATCAGAGACAATAGTAAAAGGGTGTAAATAAAGAAATTCACGAAACTTTTTGACAGCAAAAACAACAGCTAAGCATTCTTTTTCAGTTATACTCCAGTTCTTTTCAGCTGGAGTGAGAGAGCGTGATACATAAAAAATGGGGTGTTCTCCATCCTCAAATACCTGATGGAGTATACCTGCTAACCCTGCATTGCTAGCATCCGTATATAAAATACAAGGCTTTGTTTCATCATAATGACGAAGTACAGGGGCGGTACAAAGAGCATTTTTCAATTCATCAAAGGATTTTTGACAATCGGGGGACCAATGATAAAGGGAATGCTTTTTTAATAATTGTTGTAAAGGATTGGCCTTTTGAGCAAAACCAGAAATAAAACGTCTATAATAGCCTATAGTTCCTAAAAATTTTCGGAGGGAGTCAATGTTATGGGGCCGGTTTTGTTGCATGATCGCAGCAACTTTGGCAGATTCTGTGGAAAGACCTTGTTGGGAGAGAAAATATCCAAAAAGAGCATGTTCTTGCATGGCAAAATTACATTTGGCTGGATTAAGACGCAAATTAGCTAAGGAGAGGGCTGTGAGAACTAAATCGAGGGCAATTAAATGAGATGGAAAATCTTTGCTATATGGAATGATATCATCAATGTATGAAACAGCATGGGTAAACCGAAGATTACCCAAGGTTTTCATAGCTAAGCGTTGAAAATATGCGGGAGCATTTTTAAGTCCAAAACAAACACGGAGATACATATACAGACCGAATTCTGTAATGATTGCCGTATAATGTTGGTCGTCTGGGTGAATAGCGGCTTGATAATAACCACTAAATAAATCCAAAGGAGAAAAATAAGCAGCGTGACGTAATTGAAATAATAGGTCATCAATACGAGGGAGGGGGAAAAGTTCATCAATAGTAATTTTATTTAATTTCTTGAAATCACATACTAAACGCCATTTATTCTTTTGTTTGACAAGAAAGACGGGAGTAGAATAGTTGGAATTATCGCAAGGAACGATAATGCCAGCGTCAATTAATTTATCAAGTTCAGTTTTGAGATAGTCACGTTCAGCTGTACTAAGTCTATAAGGCTTAGCCTGAACGGGGGTGGAAGAATGTAAACGAATACGCATGGGGGAAAAGTGCAGATTTTTAAATCATGTAAAGACCATGCGAATAAGTAGGAAAATTTGTTCAGAAGGGTAATGATTTGAGATTTTTGTGGAGGGGTAAGTTGAGAGTTTATATGAATGTGTTGAAGTTGAGCCGGTGTAAGTGGAGAAACATTTGTAGGAATGTCGGGAGGGAGAGTTAATGGAGCAACGGCCTCATATGTATTTAACGTGCCTAAAGTTGTACCTGCTGGTAAGGTCTGAACTTTATTAGACATGTTACACACAAGGACATGACGAGGCGGCATATTGACGAGAGCTGGAAGAAAAATATTATACTGTGTGGAGATGGATGAGTTAGCGACAAAACAAAGTGAGGGAGATGTAAAAATGGGTGTAGTTGGAACATAGAATTGACGACGCGGAGGAAGTTGGAGAGTAAAGAGAGATTTTATAGGTACAGAACAACCACAATGCGAAGTACAAGGGGCTGTATATGCATGCCTACGTATATAATGAGAGTGTGTGGAGTTGAAGAGGGAGTGATGATAAACGTCGACGGTAAGTTTATACTGGGAAAGGAAAGTGCAACCTAATATGAATGAGGGTGTGAGAATATCCAAAACTTGAGCCTGTGCTGAATATGGTACATTATCAATATGAAAACGTAACATAACAGTAAAGCGCGTACATAAATGATTCCTATCTGCTGTTAAAATATAACGGGGAGGGCAAGGAATGAGCATGGAATTAGGAGGGACACTTAATGTATGAATTAAATTATGAGAGGCTCCTGTGTCAATAAGAGCGTCTATAATTACATCATTAAACGAGCAGAGTACATAAGGGCAATGAGATGGGTCGGACACATTTATTGAGGAAAGGTTATCAGAGGGTAGGCTTGTTGAGGTGGTTGTTGGGTTTGAACTGGGGCTTGCTGTTGGGGAGGGGTGAGGGAAATCTCGAGACGTTGGACGTTCGAGCGGGGATGATTGGAGTAACCGCCTCGGCGGTTGTTGGACTGATTGTAATTCTGAGGCATTAAGGGAGGGGGTCGATTGTTTTGAAATCGATTCGGATTCTGGTAGTAGTTTTGTTGCCGGGGGCCCTGACCTTGATGGTAAGAGCCCCTTGCAGCGTTTCCCGATCGACATTCTCGAGCAATGTGACCTTGACGGCCACAATTATAACATTGGATGGAACGATTTTGGGGTTGGTTTCCAGAAGTATTATTATTATAGTTATTATTGGGACGGAAGTTTCCACCCCCGCGAGAGGGTTGAAAATTTCCGTGGGCTTGTTGAGCCTGATTATTAGAGTGAGATTGAGCGCCACGGCCTCGGCCACGACCTCCTCTACCACGATTGTTTGCAAAGCTTACTTGAGCGTTTGGAGCGTCACTAATGCCAAGTTTCGCAATTTTTTCTTCAAGAGCTTGAATTTTTGTTTCAGCCGTATTAGCAAGGGCAGATACGGCAGCGAATTCTTTTTGTTCGCAAAAACGGACTAATGCAGCCATGCTGGTGTAACTATATCCAGCGGCCTGGGCTTTCATTTGAGGGAGTAGTCCCTCAATGCCCCATGCAACTTTGTCTTCATTTGACATACTGGGGTTGTAACGTGTGCAAATATAATCAATGTCATATAAGAATTTCGCACAACTTTCGCCTTCTTTTTGGGAGCGAGTTTTTAATTGATTCAGGTAAACCGTGCGGTCTTTCGCATAACGGTCCTTAAAAACTCTGAAAAATGACGCAATATCTGTGATTGTGGGGGGTTGTTTGGCGATTTCTGCTTGATACCAAATATAGGGGTCACGAACCAATAAATTGGGCATATGACCTTGAAGAGTCTTCCAATCCCAAGAATATTGGGCGACGACTCTTTCAATGTCAAGTACAAAATCATTGATATCATGACAGGTGGGGTCAAACTGACTTAACTTTTTAAATTGCACAATAGAATGGATGGGAGCGGTGTTAACAACCACGGTGGTTGTAGCCGTAGTAGCCATGATCTTGCGTAAATTTTTACTGGCAAATCTGATTTTTAAATTAAAAGAAAGGGAATTGAAGGTTCTAGGCTTTATAGGCTTAGGAGGAATTAATGGGAAGGGTGGAGGGCCTGGTGTAATCGGGATCCCAAAAACCTAAAAGATCGGGCTCGGGAGTCTTTAGGAATGTTTTACCGTTCAAAATCTGACTATGAAAATCAAGGGCGCTATGTAGTACAAATGGAGTGGGTTTCGAAAGTTTACTTAGAGGGGGAGGTATCGGTGGTAAAATTATCTTTAACTTCTCAGCTGTAGATTCACAGGTGGGATCGGAGGGCTTTCGTTTGCGTTTATCTGCACGTAACTTTAATAATCTGTCTAACGCCTGAGCATCTAGCTCAGGTTGGGAATTTGAGCGAGTCTGTCTACTGTGTGTTTTGGGTAATGTGGAGGGTATCTCTTTTTTGGGCTTCTTATCTGACATATGTCATAGGGGAATAATGCATTTAATCTTTGTACGTACCTTTAATCCAGTAATCCGCTCGGAGCCACAGGGTTGACTGTTGCAAAACCTGAGGTAGGGGATTTTTATCCAGTACACTTATAATTACCTTTGTGACAAATGGGGAAATGTCTTCACTTGTGCCTCTAGTCAGGTCACATCGAAAGTAGGAAGGTGAGCAATATTAAGTTCATTGCATCTTCCTGGCAGCTGCTTTAATCTTCAAACTGGATTTCTATATTCAAACTCAAAATCAAGGGGGATATGTGCACAATTAATCAAACCTGCTTTATCAAATCAATTTCTTAAAATAGCGCGCACCCGGGGAGTCTTGTTTGGAATTGGGATATAAAGTTTTCATGGGCCACCATTTTGGTTTATGTTGGCGTGTATCAATATGAGACAAATGCAGATGTCAAAATATATGAATATTGAATAAATATGAGACACTATTAATTATTGTGAGAATCAAAACGATAGGCCAACGAATAAATTAAACCATTGAAGCTGATCTGTGATTAACGAGAAGATTAAAATAAAATTGATTTATTTATGAAATCAAAAGAAACTGAAAGGGAAATTAAAGAAAGATTAAATGATTGATTGGATTGATCCGAAGACCAGAACAAGACTAAAAATATATTCTTACAAATCTTCTGGACTAGATACACTAGTCCTAATGATCACTAAATTCTAAAATTAATACATACATGATAAATGGGTAACGGAAGTTACCAAGGCCGCTGACTGAATACATTCAGCAAATAATAATTTTAATGATTTAGCTCGCAGGCTAAATTGTACTTTAAAATGATCCTTAAATAATTGTATGGAAAAACATACTTAATTCATCTTAACCTAACATTATGCCTGGAGATTATGTGTACCAACTAGTACCAAGTTTCAACAAAATCTAATAACTGATTTATGAGTTATCGCAGTTGTTTTTTAAATAATAATAATAATATTTATTAGCCATTAAAAGCATACACACAACTAGCACCTTTACAAATGATATGGTCATTAGGTAGCTAGCATGAAGATAGCAATGACGTACTATTAAAATCTTAAATACTAAAGTAACCTACGACAAAAAGAACTTAATTCATACCTCATATTCAGAAAATCTTTTTCAATCAGATCTAGTTTGTTTAGTTCCCTAGTCAGATAAGGAACAGTTGAGTCAAAATATCTTACATTTTTGCAAATTTTTTCAACTAGCAGACAATTTTTCCTAGTTTTTTTAATTTCAATCTCATGTGGCCTAAGGATATACCTAAATCTAGGGGATTTAAACAATGATTTCCCAAACTTTAAACTGATTTTTCATACGGGTTAAAATTGGTTCTAGTTTTAATATATGAATGGTATGGCTATAGTTGTACCTCTTTACACGTTTGCCAGTGATTATGCTTAAGCATCACTTTTCGAAACGGGTTATTCTATTTTTTTCCCTTATTTTTGAGACCGGAGTACCATACGGAAGAGCCATATTCTACAATGACTCTTATGTACATACATATATAGACCTTATACCAGAGGTGTCCATCCTTCGAAGGATTTCCTTCAGAGAAGGCTTCTTTGAACGAATGAAGCGTTATCTTTGACAATTATGAAGGGAAGGGAAGGAAGGCTGGAAAGGAAACGAAGGCTGAACGAAGGCTTCTGCTCTTTGCAGAAATAATGGAATGTGAAGGAACATGTTGTTTTTACGCCTTCGAACGCCGCTGGAACTTGCAATTCCATCTACTATATTTTAGGCAAAATTCTTCCGTAACTTAAGTTCATGTACGTACGTACACCGTTACTCAACTGAAAACTATTTTTCTGGCGGGTCGGCTTAACGTTATTCTGAAACATTTATATCACAAAGGCAGCATGATACCCGAAGCATGAAGGAATTTAAATAATTTTTGAAGGCTGAAGGAAGGATTATAGCATGGTTTTGAATGAAGGAAGGGCGAAGGAAGGATAAACATTCAGAAGGCTTCATTTTACGGAACGATGAAGGAACGGGTAATTGTAAACGGTTCTCCTTCTGAAGGATGAACGAAGGTGTTTTCAAATGGACACCTCTGCCTTATACACAATTATTAATTTTCTTAAAGGTAGGTTGAAATTGAAGTGCTTTAATTTCCTTAACATGAGCAACCGTTTACTTGCTTTTTGAAGAGACAGATTAATATGAGTATTCCATTTGACATTTTTGGACATATATACACCAAGTAGATCCTATCGTCACATTTCGGTATAATTTCATTGTTAATAGTAAAGTCTTGATTGGAGAATTTCTTGTTTCTACTTAAGTCTATAGTTAACTATACACACTTTTTGGGATTCAGTTCCATTTTGGACTCATTAAACCATTTATTGACCTCATCAAGCAAACTTTGCATTTTAGGAACACTGCCATATTTAACAACTTCAGCAAAAGCCAAATCATCAAAGAATATTGTAGTCAAGTTCGCTGTGCTTTCGTTGTATTTGAAGTGAAGCCCGTAAAAACCCCAAGTGACTGCGAAACGGTTTGACCAATTTAGCTCATCTACAAACCAGTCAAGTTTTATGCCTGGTAACTATGAGTACCAAGTTAAGAACCAAGAAGTGGTCAAGATTTTATAGACTACAGGCCAAAGGTGGGCGCCTTGCCTAGATCTAGGATAGGATATAGGCAGAATTTACAGGCCGCAGTAAAATCTGGGAAAATATAGGCGCGGTTCTAGGATTGGCAAGGATAAAAAGTGTATGGGCAAAAATTTTGAACTACTTGAAGCTAAAAGTATATCTTCTTTTAGCTTCAAGTAATTGCTATTTTTCTTTGTTATTTATTGCAAATGAACACGATTTACTCTATAACACCATTCAGGACAAACTAGTTTGTCAAAAAGCAGCAATACAGTAATTATTAAGTTGTTGCTGGAATCCTGCTGTGGTTTAATAAATTGTAACTTTTCAAACAAACTCTATATTCTCTGTTATTATGAAATAGCTTCAAACTTTTCAGGTTTTAGTATTTGCCTGCTCTTTAAATGATTATTTTGAGATGACGTCTGTATACAGAATGGTGCGCAAGAACATGGGGGCGGTACAGGGGCTGACTTCTAGGCAGGGCTGGAGTATTCGAAAAATACGGATACAATTCTGACTAAAATTAATCCTAACGGATTCCAATCCCAATTCAAATGTATTTGTTTCATAAAATGAAAATTCCAATTCAATTTATTCAAATATTTTCTATGAATTCCAATATAATTCAAATACTTTAGTTATTAAATACTAATACCCGGAGGTACTAGAGTCCCAAAATATATCGTAACTTTACAACTAAAAACCCAGAAAGTGTCTACATTCGTCAATTATGAATACAAAGCAGGGAAGGGAATCGGAATCCGAATTTCACAGTGCAACAAAAACTTTGTACCTCGATTGTATGTAAATGGCCAACTGCATTGATTCGTTGTAAGTATAGACAAATAGATCAATGGTAATAGAATCAGAATTTAAAAAGAATTTTTGAAATTCGATACTTACAATACCTAAAAGATGGGTTTAAAGAAAAGTATTGGAATCGGAATCGGAATTTGTATCCGAAAAAAATAACAAAAATTGAAAATTTGTTTCGACCATACAAAGCCATTTGTCAAGTATTTCCTTTGTATCTCAAGGTTTAAAAAAGTTATCGTATTCAAGTCCCTTCCCTTCCCTGATACACAGAAGCCAGGGGATATGCCATACCATTTTATAAAGGCGTTACTGTTTAATCTACACAAGTAGCATAACCGTAAATGACGTGTTGATTCACCTTGTTTTTCAGGGATACCCTAATAGTCAAAACAAATGTGCTGCATGCTCTTTCCCCTAAAGTAGACCCCTTTCCCAAATCAGAAAATTACTGACAAATGAATTAATTTCCTATAGATTGCAGCGAATTCATTTCCGTAAAAAAATAGTGTCGTTGCTTTGCGTCATTTTGTAGTCAACGTCAAACGTAATCCCAAATTTGGTATTCCATCGAGTAGTTTAAAAAAATTATGTAATGGCTGAGAAAAAACTTCTTCGTTCTTTGAATTTATGAGACACATTTGAATATTTCACGGAATTTTCGGATATCTAAGCATTGGATACAGTATTCAAATATATTTTGATTACTAATTCGAATACAGATATTTTTTTCGATTCAATATAGATTTAAATACTTCAAAAAATATATTTAAGAATACCAATTCCGATAAAAATACCACAAAATAGGAATGAAATACCGATTCCAATTCTGATTCCGATTCGAATGACCAGCCCTGCTTCTAGGCAAGGGTTAGCTTTGCGCTTCTATCCTATACCGAATCTGTGTAGGCAAATAATTATGTGGGTCCTTTATGGGCGGGCCTGTAACTTAACGAGCCTCTCTTATGGGCTACGCGGTGGGGACGCGAGGTATCTAAATTATGGGCAGGACATAGGCTGGGTTGTGCGAAAGCCCATCTTTGGTACAGACTACAGATCCGCTGTCATTCCTAACATAAACACGTAGGAAAGCTTGACTCCGCAACTCCTGTCGGGTTTCATCCTGGACCTTCCGTCTCACAATGCTCCCGACTCCGACTGTACGCATCTGAGAGAAGGAAGTTTTGGCACATATTAACTCTTCGGAATTTGAAATTTCAGTAGATATTCCAGGATTCAAATAATTTATTTCTAAGGCTGACAGATTACATTTGAATGCAACGTATATGAAATTCTCTTTTACATATGCAAATAAAATATGAAGAATTGCGAGTATTCATACTGACAGTATCCCTTTCTTCAAACAGATTGAGCACCGTTAGTATTTACAATATGTATTGAGTGCACAATTCAATGATATTTATGCAAAAGTATCAGGTTTAAGATACAAAATATTCAACTTATCACTTCAAGCTATTTTTGAATATTATTTAGATAAATCACACTGAAACTCCATTACTCCTGTCATCAGCATTCAATGGTTACCTTATTTCCAGTTTAAGTCACGGTTTACCTTTGTTTTTGTAACTCCAACGATAATCAGTTACATATTTACTTTTAACCAGCAATAATCTCACCTAAAAACTGTAATGGATCGTCTCACTCAAATAGAAAAAGAAATTACAAACATTCAAAGGGAGCTGCTTTCTATTGAGCAGCTCCGACGAAGGATGAACAATATGGAGAGCTGGATAAGTGCGAATCTTGGTAAAGTGTGAAGTTTTGAAATTGCATTTTCTGTTGCCTTGTAAGTAAGTATTATATATTTGTGAGCACGCGTGTATAAAAAAAATATGAAATAAATGTACATATGCAAAGCATTAAAATTTTATTCCATAAATAATTATTATGCTATAAATTTGTGGCGCATGTATTCAGATAAATGAACTTCACAGCAGATTCTATGAGGGTATAGTTAGTAGTTACGATGAATTAATTTTACTCTTTTCAGTCCATGTTAAGCCAGTTCCAATGCGTCCTCCTAATGGTACCATTACTACAATGCCTCCTCTCTCTAATTCAAAATCAGTCAGAGCTTCCCTGAAAATTATGGAGACGGTTAGTACAGGTATCGAAAAACAGCCGGGCACGGATAAGGTTAGTAATGGTGACGAAAAACCGCCGGGCACGGATAAATTCACTAATGGCATCGAAAAACCGCCGAGCTCGGAGAAATTCACTAATGGCATCGAAAGACTGCCAATAACGGAAAAGATCAGTACTGGAATCGAAAGACAGGGAAAAACTGTTACTCCAGCAGTAGAAACAGTTATGAGAGAACCAGTATTGCCAAAAGGTCAAACTCAATCAGGAGAAGCTACTGATGCTACATCTAAATTTAAACCACAGCAGCAACCCAGCAACATAAAGCAAGGTGAGAGCTCATAGTTCATTAAAAATTTTAGTACTAACAATAAGGTGATTATAAATTACAATTTAGAACATAATTATACATAGGTAAAGGAGTAAAAATGTAGACCTGCAAGCATTTTATTAGCCAGGCGTAACTGACGAAATTAAGCAACAGCAAGTAGCTACCAGGAAATGAAATTATCATCTCCTTGCCAAAAATAATCTAATATAGCTACTAATATCAACAATTATCTGAATACTGTAGGAATAATACAGTGTATATTCTTGCATGCTTGCACGTGTCTTGTTCAGATATCCCTTTTACATTTGAAGCAACGTTGCAGGAGTATGCATGCCGATGCCGACAATTATATCATTCGCTCAAAGGTAATATGAAGGAATGATAATGGTTAATGGCTAAAGGATAATGTGGTTGGAATTATTCAATTAATTGTAGATACAGAGTTAGATTTGAACTGTACACAGAAGAATAACTCCGATTCGACAGCTGGAGTGAGAGTCCCGTGTAAACCGGAAGCTCCAAAGGTCAGTACGACAGGTATAGATTTGCCTCTAAATGCTCCCTCAAAGGATCCAACGGCAGTGCCCAAGATGACAAAAATCAATACAAAAACAATTCCATGTATGTAATCAATCATCAATGCAATGATTGAGTAACAAGAATAACAACAATATTAATTACCATTTTCCCACTTATGGTTACTTACGTGAAGCTTTCTAGCGGGTGAGTTTTAAAACAGAGAAATGTCCCAATTTCGCTATTAGCTAAAACAATATTATTGTTTTAAAAAATTAAAAATTACAAGGCTCATTAAAAGAGTGTGAGGTCCGCTATTCAAAGTGGGGTAACCAAGTGAGAAAAATGGGATAATTATTACATGCAACATTTTCGTAATAGTACAAATTTCATTTTACTTACTGTATCTACTTTTTCACAGACAATCCAGCTAAAACACTCAATCCTGAGATAACTTCAACTGGAACTACATACTCTGGTCCTTGCTTGCAAGACTCACGGTTAAGTTCCATCGTGAAACGTTGTGCCACTTCAACAGGGCAAGCAGAGTATTTCAACGAAACGTCTTCCTCATCATGTCAAGGTGGTTAATGGATTTATCAATAACTGGGTTGTATTTAATGAGTGAAAATGTGTGGGTCTTACATACGGGGTTCATGCAAAATAGTGCAAATTCATTTACAAGCCAACCTGTGAAAACAACAAAATTTGTATTATCTGTACACTGTGAAAAAATAACAAAAACATCATTGGGATATCAGATGTTAATAGATTATCGTTTTCATCTTTTTATAGGCACCAATATTGATGGGATTTCCAGCACTACCCCTACTAAACCTAGCCAGAAAAGTTCTTACTGCAAAAAATGCTTGGTGTATTTTCCTAATGCCAAAATTTATACCCAGCATAAAATCAGAACTCATCAAAAATTCGTGTGTAAGTACTGTGACAAGAGGTTTGAAGAGCTTGCGTTTTTAAAGCAACATAAAATCGCCGTACACTACAAACCCAAGGTCGCGCTGAATCAAGAGCGGATAGCAAATTCCAATAATAAGCAATCTGAGTTAATTGCGGTTCGAAAAGATATTTTTGCGTCACAGTCAAATCAGAGTTATCAGCAAGGGTTTGCCCAAAACGTTAACCACGTAGTAGATAAGCATGGAGGATATCTTTCAAACAGTAGTAGCACCATTCCTGAAAAGGTGAATTCATGCCTCAAGTGTCGGAAGACCTTCAAACATGTCAAACATCTGAAGCAGCATATGCACTCCCACCAAGACAATAAACCAACTACGAGTACCAACACTACCAACACTGTGTTGTGTCATTTTGATATGAACGGGAATTTGGTGGTAAAACCTGTTACCTAACAACCTGGGATGTATACGTTATACCTACATTAATAATGTCATATGTAAATGTAACGTAACCAATAAAACGAACGTATAAATGCATACTATCATTTTAACTTAAAAATCAGTGTAAAACATTTGAACCTTGGATTTCTCGACAATATATAATTCTTTTAAAAAATATGTTTAATTTTAACAACATAATTATTTTAAATATGCAACAGGAGAAGTAACAACATTGTATAATGTCTTCATACATCGCCAAATAAATAAACTTGTCTTAACAAAATTTAATTTGGAAGATTTGATGTTTTCTTGTCATGCAGTTTCTACTTTCTATACCAAAGCGAACACATTCTTTCCAACATTCAACATAGCAACCCACAGACTAGTAAACAAGCATGAATTCCGAAATATTATTGCAGGAAATTCAACACTATTAGAAACAACAGTTTTTTCCAAGAGCTGCTTTTGTTAGTTGGACTAGCTGGAGGCTGAGTAATACTTATCCGGGGAACTTTTAAGAATACGCTTTCATGCTAGCAGCCAGGGGTATTATTATGGGAACTCTCATAGTGCTCTTTACTTCACGAACGGTCACGAAGTACACAAATCTACAATAATTCATTCATTATCTTCATGCATTAGCCTTAAAATCTAACTTGTGAAACGACAAATGTTTATATGTACTTAAAGAAGTATCACACATATATTCCCGAGAGTAAATGCACATCAACACATAACCCCGGGTCTGACCGAACAGAAACCCCGAAATTTGGAGTTACATACAAGTTAGTGGAATAATACCGTGACATACGACGATCAAACGCCAACTAACAAAACTAGTAGGTCGGAGATTACTGTAATACTCCATACCGAAAGAAAATGCATCCACAGAGGGAGCATGTCAAGAACCACAGACTTGTAGCAACTAATCGACCTTACCAAATGACCATCCCAAGAATGGAACTGGGGCATGAACTAGGTCAAATGTAAACTCTGAAATTCGGAGTTATGTACATACATGCAAAAAGTCAACGGAGCCTAGAACCTGCAGCACAACGAAAAGAAACACCTTTCTACCTACACAAAAAATAACAAACCATAATGAATGAAGGGCGCAGACCGAAACACCCTGCATATGTATCAATGAACTACATTGTATATAATAATCTACCAATACTTATAATCATAATTATCTATACACTTTCAAACAAATTACACAAAGAATAGAAAGACCTAATGACTTGAAGGGCTTGTGTTGTGCTCAATCAGTCAATAAACAGTATTACTATTATATTATTTTATATGTATACCTGCTTAAGGACTTCGCACGGTTTTGCTTACACTCCAAGCCAGAGAAATCAGGCAAAATATTTTGTCAATCCATTTAGTTGATTTCGTTAAATCAATATTTTCTCGAAATCAAGAATATCCAGTAGGCTTTTATATTAATGAGTCCGAATCAGTAAAAATTAGATTTTTACAATAATCATCTTGAATCAAGTCAGTGAAGGAAAGGAAAACAGCCCCAACCACATGACTGTATTCTTTTATGTAAAGATAACCAGTTTAATATTATTTAGTAAATCATCCGAGTTGCTGGTTTTCCGCCTGCAAAAACTCTACTAGCTATGTTTCATCTATCTCCACAAATTAACAAAATTATCCTTTTAATTTTTTTTTACCTGCAACCTGCATATGTGCATATAGGCCTTATAATGCAACGGTAGGAATTAAAGTAAAGGATCATACGACAATGTAAACTTGGACTAAGTTATATCAACACTGACAAAAGCAAATTTTTAAGTGCTGCAAACCGGCTAGCCTTCAGACGCTTGTACAAAGTCCGCACAGCAATAAGTGCAAAATCCCACCATTACAATATTAAAAATGAATGTTGCTGTAAAACATGTTTTCCAGATTCTGATAGTCAATGCATGTCGTTGCAATATCTATTGCTTCGGTACATTGATTTTAGAAGTTAAACTTAAATAAGATTTTCTTCAGAGGGCTAAACTCGTACGTAAGCTTTGCTTTTAACTTGCTTTGCTTGCCAACCAATTTTCAATAATTGAAAATACTACTTTCTGTGAATCAGTCAAAAGGATCTTCATGAAAAATTCAAAGAACGTACTACAATTAACTCTGGCCAAAAGGGCTGCTCAAGGGACCGGCAAAATGTGTCCCTTATAAGCATTATCCCTTATATGTAACTATAGTCTTATAAATTGTGTAAAAGGGAGTCAGGACTGGAAATCCCATATATCGAAAAATCCCTTATAAGAACATCTATTATAGCAAGAGTTTACTGTACTAAAATATGAACTTGGAGCAAGAATTGTACATACATATGCAGCTGATTCATTTACTGTAAAAAGATGACAAGTTCATGCTAACCTGCTAACCTTCAGATGATTGTAAATTTGTAAGTACATATGTACAATAATTAAGATTTGCAAAATTCCGTATTAAACATGAATGTTGCTGAAAATAAGTTTCCCAGGATTTAAGTGCAGAAGCAATCCTCATTCCATTATTAGTCTGCTTCCAGAGACTCTTGGCATAGGATTTAATTTTTAAAGTCATTATGAAAATATTTATTTTGATATTCATTTTATTCTCCATAGGACATCCCTCACACGGAGGGATATCAAAAGGAAACGAAACTCTTACTCAACCCATTATTGGATCTATTTTAACAGGAATTGCGACTGGGTTTAAACAGTTAGTGGATACCTCAACTTCTATCTTTCTACCTTCTCCACCTATTGAGCCTGTTTTTGTTACGACTAAATCAGGAAAGCTTCGTGGTCAGATACTAACCTCGCGTGGAGGTCAAAAATATTATGCTTTCACAGGAATCCCGTACGCCGAAAGAGCTCAACGATTCGAGGTACAATTTTGGACAGCAATTCTAAAATAATATAAAAACATGCGTAGTTTATGGCATTTTTTACCATTAAACTGGAATTCATTCATGTCAGATCGCGGAACCAGTACGACCTTGGGAGGGTATTAGAGATGCTCTGAAGTATAGCCCAATCTGTCCCCAAGTGGATCGTGTGATAGGAAAGCTGGGTCAAGTCTTGGGAGATGAGGATTGTTTATATTTGAATATTTACGTACCTCAAGAAGAAGTAATTACATATATAATTGCATGCATACGGAATTTGTTTCTTATATTTTACACAATTCATTTGACGCTTATTAATTTTTGCTTGATTTTATTACAGTATAGAGAAAGTATACTCTACGGTGAAGAGGCAAACAGATCTAGGTGCATCTTCAATTAAAACCAATATTCTATATACATGCCTCATCGACTAAAGCCAAAATAATGTAGACACAAATCTTTTAAAAACAAAATGAACTGCATCCGCTTTTATCTAAAAACAAAACGAACTATATGTAGTTCTTGTATTCTTCTCGTATGCGAAAAATGTCTTAGTCGAGTTCAAACTCGAGGCTAGATTTTTAGTTTCATTCAAATTCAAGTGTAGAATTTACAAAAAATTCAAACTCGAGTCTCAAGTTTCAGTTCACACTTAAAGATGAAGTTGAGACTCGTGTTTGTTCTCACGTGTAAGCTGGAACTAACGTTTGATCTCAAAAGAAACTTGAAATACAAAGTGAACTCGAGTTAAGTTCAAGTGTGACTTCTCGAATGTAAATTGAAACTCGAGTTGAGTTCAAGTATGATTTCTTGAATATAACTTAACACTCGAGTTTGATCTCGAAAGTTGATCCTTAGGGGAGCTTGATACACACGTTGAAGCCGAGTTTGATCTCGAGTGTAAGTTAAAACTCGAGTTCAATCTCAAGTGTAGCTTCAACCACCAGTTGAACCCGAGTGTAACTTGGGACTCGAACTGACTTTTTTAATACTTAATAATAAAATAGAATTTATTTCGAAATGAAGGATTATTAACTCGTGTATTTATTCCTTGTTTGAAAAGGAATTCATATCGCGCTTAGTATAAATTGTATGAAGATAGTTTTACTTTTAGGTTGAATTTCATATTACAACGTTTTGTTTTTGAAATTTAACGCACTTAGTTCATTCTGCCTCTTTACCGATGGTATGTAATTTGACCTAATTGAGATATTTTCCAGTGTTACCATTTTCAAGGAAATGTGTTCATAATTTGTAGCGGTGTACAGTTAGCCCAAGGCTACCCGTGTTATTTCACATCCATGCTGGATCTTTCTTAACGGGGTCCGGAGGATTATATGATCCCTTTTTCTTTATGGATGAGTGTGTCGTATATGTCTCAGTCAACTATAGATTAGGAGCGTTGGGTAAGCCAATTCCGCAACTGCAAATTATTAATAATCAGTTTTTCTATTACGACTTCAAGCTGTCATGTAATACATGTAATAGTAAAATGTTTGCTGGAAATATGAAATCTTGTAGGGTTTCTAACCACCGATGATGGAGTTATTGGAGGAAACTTGGGAATTAAAGACAACTTGGCGGCACTAAAGTGGACCCGTGAAAATGTTGAGTACTTTCGTGGAGACAAGAATTCGATTACTTTAACAGGAATAAGCTCGGGTGGAATGATTTCTGGCCATTTTATGGCCTCTCCTGCTGCCAAAGGTAACGAAGGAATCAGTGGTTATTTTGAATTGCAATTTACATTTACTGTATGTACCTGTATCTAATTCTCAGGATTGTTTCATCGCGTAATCGCTCAAAGTGGTTCAGCAATGACTCCGTTCATAATCAGGGATCCGAAACAATACGCTGCTAGACTGGGGAAATTGCTTAACTGTAATGATGAGTCATCACTGAAATTGAAGGAGTGCCTAAAGACAAAAAGCTATGTGGACATCATCAAAGAGCAAAGCAAAATTACTGTGAGCAATTTTTGAAATACATTTGAACTGTTACAATTTCGACATGGTAGAGAGCTGGAATCAAGTTGAACTTAGCACTATTGTTTTAGGACTGGATTGTAGACTTTGTAAGATTCGGACCTGTTATTGAGCCCACGGATGCACTTGAGCCTTTTCAAACGAAGGATCCATATTTAAGAATCAAGAACGGGGAGGGCAGCCGGGTTCCATTAATTACTGGAGTGACAAAAGACGAAGGGATTTTTATAAAAGCTAGTGGTACTGATAATTATATTTACAGCTTGTATTTTTAAAATGTAATTAACATTAATTTATTATTACTGCTTGAAATTTCAAGTTATGGTCATTCATGCATATAATTTTTAAATGGAAAACTAAATCTCATTTTCTAATGTAGCCCTTCTGCGGAACAAACAAGCCCTGAAGGAGCTGAATGCAAACTGGTATGGCCTTGCTCCTTTGGTGTTTTTATACGACCACATAAACATGTCCGCAAAAGAAAGAAACACGATTTCAGACAAAATCAAAGAATTCTACTTTCAAGGGAAACCAATTGGACAAGAAACGGCACAAGGTTTGATTGATTTTAATTCAGACAGGTACTATAACTATGGTTCCTGGGAAGAAGCAACGCTACATTCCAAGTTTGCTCCCACCTACCACTACACATTGATGTTCCAGGGACGCTTCAGCGTAGCAACTCTTCTATTTCGTTTGCCTAAACCAGGTAAGATTACTTTTGCTGAAACAGCGTTTATTTTTCTATTTCAAGGAACCTACGAGCTAATTTAATTGATAACATTAACTTACAATAATCCGCATCTCTTGCACTTATTTAAGTATAAATTTATATACTCTGTGTGTGTTTTATTTCAGTCGTTTCTCATGGGGATGATGTGCAGTATTTGTACAGAAGCTACCCAATTATTCCACAGCCCAAACGTGGCTCCGATGGTTTGAAATTTTCAGAGCACCTCATAAAATTGTGGGTATCGTTTATCACAAGCGGGTGAGTTTTTCCGACTGTGCAAACAAATGCACCTATGAAATATATTAAAATATCGTATTATTCAGTCGTACTATATTCTTTAATCAAAGAAATATGGATTAATGGCATGGTTTGTATATGGGATGTAACCAAAAAGGGAATACCTTATATTCTTCCTTATAAATGACCCCCGTTATATGTTATATCTCCACTTTTATACTACTAATTTGTTGTTATTCGATAATAAAAAACTATCCCCTTTTCAGAGAACCCTCGGATGTGTATCCAAACGTCAAGGAGTGGATACCATTTACTTCACAAAAACCTTCAACCTTATTGTTAGACTTGCCAGCAGAAAACTTTCCTGACTTTAGGAAAGAGAGGATGGAGTTCTGGAAAAGTCTGAATTTACGAAAATTCGAATTTCCTCACGACGCTTAAATTTATCTCATAATCAGTTTCAATAGATTCAATCCCATGTTTATTTTATGGTGTAAGTATGTCAAATGTCTTTTTTCATCGTTGCAATTTCCTGTCTATGCAACACAAGATATTGCCATGCGGATGTATGAGTCACTTTGTTAGTAAAATTAAACATTAATCATGCAAGGATAATTAAGAAAGAAGTGTATCGACAACTTGCTACTATTGTTTCTTTCGAGTCTCAACGTAGGAACCTGTTGGATAGTGCTTTTGAAAACGATTAAAATCTCTTACAACCCAGTGTCAAAAGTACTTTGTTTTTTTAAATTTAAGTAAACAATTTATAATTTTTAAAATTTGACCCTTTCCCAAAAAAAGAAACTTTTACTCTATTTACTTGACCGTTGTGTTCAGCTAGCTGGTTCAAACAAATTCTGTTAAATCATGGAGGAAGTGATTGTTTTCTCTTTCCTTACAAAGTACACAATACGTATGCACATGACGCGCCGTGTGACATGCATCTTGTCGTGGCCTTACTACACCGTTCATAGAACTATGTATATGCTTCCTTCGTTAATATTTACACTTTTTTCCAGCAAGTTGGTTGTTGATGGCTTTGCGGTATACACAGTACTGTATGTTTGAACTTGGTCAAGGTTACGACACGAATAAACAGAGAATAAGTTTGAGCAAATTAAACTTCAGAAGCAAAGTTGCGGAAAGGAGAGTTTCTGAACTGGCGATTTTTTCAAGGACCTTTCTTAAAAATTTTCGGAACGCGGTGTTCGTAGCAAATTAAATTGGGATTCTTTGGAGTCCAATATCAGGACAAAAAATGAGTTAAGGAGAACCAGATAAGTTAGACAGTATTGAAACAGGGGAAAAAACTCTTAATCAATTCAAACCCGATTTTTTCAGTCTGTATGACATTTTCAATTACTGAACACGTAATTTGTGACTTGGAAATATTTCCAAACACAGTCTTTGTGGCGATTTTAGTGCGGAATCAGTTGTGTCGAACACAATCTTTCCAAGTCACAAATCGCGATCTGAGGAGAAAATGCCAGGCAAAGGTTTTGAGTTGATTACAAGGCTATTTTTTAATCTACTTATTTGGTTATTCATGAAAAAATAGCGAAAAACTCTTCTTTCCGCATCTTTACTCCTGAAGATGCATTTCCTCAATCTTGCTGCCTGTTCTTACGGCCCATGTCCATAATTCTCAACGTAGAGACCAGTATGATAGTTCCATGACAAGACAATAATTTTTCTATAAACGAAACTCAAAACATAATTTCGGAAAAATGTAGTGAAATAACTCCTAAAATTGAATTCCTTGAAAAATGCCGGCTTTGGTTCATGTACCTATACGTGACATTTGACACATCAAAAATTGCCTGCGGTCAACGGAACAAATTTTATAAAATCTAGAAAAGAATTTGCTACAAACAGGGGATTCAAATATTTTAGAGTTACTCCATTTTATGGGTTTGGAGGAGAGCAAGGATATGAATTACCCTGTATATAGTCAAAGAAGCGAGCATAGGCACAAATATTATTGTATGTACTGTTTCGAATATTTTTTGAGTTACTATTCGTGCTGTTTAATTGCACTGGCTACTAAACCTAACCAGCGTAGAGCTACTTTTGGGATCGGGATACACCCGGGAATTAGGTTCAAGTTCGGGTGTTTAATAATGTTTCCAAATACTTCGGGGCCAGGTTCAGGAACATGTTCAGCAGACCCGGGATTTCTGGAACGTGACCGGGTTTAGGAACGGGTTCAAGCTTGATGAAGGTATTTGTGTTCCCATCGGCAACCGCGAACATCTTCGTTCCCACACCCATTACACGCTTCACGTTCCCGGGAATTACGCATCCATCTAGCGGAGAAAAAAATACAAACCATGCACGACTTCCTTCATGAAAGCACGGTATAAGATAAGATGAAAGTGTTGTGATAAGGGAGTGTGCACATACAGTATTACGTTTCATTTTTAGGGGAGGGAGGGGGTCTTGAAGCTGATGATTTTGTGTTGGAGGTAGGGGTAATCTTGCAGATGATGTTTCACCAATTCTCACAAAAATGTTAGGAATAAACCCGGATAAACTGTTAAACTGTTTTTTTAGTAACAAATGTTTTTACTGAAAGACCACTGACACATTTTATAAACATACGCAAGGCATATGTACATTAGTCCAAATCATAGCTGCACGTACATATGCACTAGTCTAGTCAAGTCTAATCTTTGTTGGTTGTGGTATTGACTAGTCTAGTCTAGTCAATTAACAATGGTTTCCACGAACTCCTAGTCAAGTCAAGTCAAAGTCGCTTTTTAAGTCGAAAATCCTAGTCAAGTCATCCTAGTCTCCTAGTCACTTTCATTTTATTAGCGTCACAGTAGGTACTTTTTTATTATTTGTCTTATTATTTAGTTACTAGCTAAATCAATTCATAACTAAACCCTGAAAAATACCAAAGTAGTCCTTATTTTAAATGTTTTAACTGCGCAAATATGTATGAAGGAAATGTTCCATTTAATTGTAGGAGTTAAATAATTATCTTGCATTAATAAAGAATTGAAACAAATTGTGAAATATTTTGATAATCAATGCACTAGAACAGTTAAAACCCAGGGAATTAACGGATAGTACCATTTCATTAGTTCAGTTTTGCTGCGTCTGGTTAGGCTTTTCTAAATTAATAAATTCTGTGTACTATATTTGTTGCTCCAACTGCGGTGGCTTAACAGAAGCACTGCATTTTTACACTGAATTTATTAATCGTTAATGGATGCAGTTACAAGTCCTGATATGGAAATTGCTTATGGTTTGGAGCCTTTGTAACTGTTAGAAGTTCCCCCATTCTCTCCTAAAACTGCTTCATTGAATGATTTATCATTTGAAGACATTCACAAATTGACTAGACTAGTTCCTGCACATTGTTCACCTAGTCAAGTCAAGTCAGTCATTATAATTTCTAATGCAACCTAGTCTAGTCAAGTCAATTCTTCACGGTATCCGGTGCTTGCTAGTCAAGTCAAACTAGTCAAATTTACTGAAATCCTTAACTAGTCTAGCCAAGCTTCCCATTTCCTAGTCAAATCTGACTAGACTAGTGCAGCAGTGGTCCAAATGTCTGACAACCATGGTAATTCCGAAACTCTTGGCTTAAGCAAGAATAGTTACAAAATTTCGTCCGTCCATCTCAGTGTGTTTTGCAAATAATTTGTTTTCATGATCCCAGTTGCTGTCGCCCTTGGCGATGCAACTTGGAAAATGTTTTTATATCGTTTCTCGTGGTTCCGGTGCTCTTTAATCGGACCGGCCGATTCATCTGCCTACTTTGGCGGTTTTGCGTTATTTGAAATGTGGCCGACTGGATTCAGATCGAATTTGCCGATATAACTGACGTTGAATGTTAATTTTATTATAATAATAGGCTCTTTGCAAAAACAGTAATTTCAATTTCGCGTTTGTCCGCGAACGAGAAACCAAAATAAAATGGCCGCGATCTCAAGTTTCCCAGCCGGTATTCATTTGTTGGGCTTTTTTATTATTTTATTTTTCTTCCTTCAAAATTTAGTTTATTTTTAATACGTACTAACACGTGGACCGATTTAAACCAACAAAAAACTCATCCGAATAAGTGGACTAAAAAATGTTCACAAAAATTTTAAACAAAATTGTTCGAGCATTTTCGGAAGAAAATTACGGAAAGCACAGATGCTATTTTTTTTCGCATAAACACGCTGACCGATTTCAATCAATAACGAACTCATACGAGTTTTCGACTTAAACAATGATAACTGAAATTTTGAACGGTTCGGTCTAGTAGTTTTGGACGAAAACTGAGGGACATCACGGATAACACTACCTTCTATGCCGTCCTAAAAATAGTGGTCGGACTAATTCAGTCCAGAACCGAAATTTTTCGATTCAATTCGATTCAATTCAATTCGATTCGTAGTTTTTTCAATTCGGTTTACATATTGAACCGAACCGAACGATTCAGTTCACACTGATGGACTGAATTGAATTGTTTACTCTGAATTGCAGTCCAAACGATTAATCATTGCTCTTTACCGGTTACTGAAACCTCGTATAGCGTGAAGCAGAGGCGTGAAAAATATGCACACTTTCGTCTTAACGTTGTGGTAATTGTTTTGGATCATTCGACACAGCAATGTTCTGACGTCTCATAATTTAATTCAACTCTAATTATTAAGTTAAGAAATATGACTTAAATAATAATTTTAATATTAAAACTTAATTTGATATTATTAAATTATTATTAATTCACGTATTTCTAAATGAATAAACAAAACACATTTACGTGTGGTAGCAGGTGCTGCGTGCTTAATTTGTCTTTCCGCAAAAAACAAACGATTTTCAATTCAGTTCAATTCATAGAGTAAAACCGAATTGAATTGAATTGTTTTTATACTGGACCGAATCGCAAAACGGTTTACGATTCAGTCCACATAACTAATTGAATTGAATCGAAAATTTCTGAATTGAATTGAATCGTTCCGACCACTACCTAAAAATGCTTGCTTTTTTGTCTTTGCTTTTGCTATGATGACGTTTACAGGGGAGGGGGGTTCAAGGAATAATGTCAGGATGACGATAAGGGGGTAGGGTCCAAAAATGGTGAAACAATGAAACGTAATATGTGCACACTCCCTGAGTATACAAATGTGTACTGTCCCTGCTTCCCGTTAAATTATACGCTTTTAGGACTCTTTCTGTATCTATATTAAACTGATACCCAAAATTAACAATCAAAACGTATTTCTGAAGTGAAATCTTGTCGAGATACGGGAGTAAAAATCATATGGAAGTACACAATTTTCAGACATAATGAAATGCATTACAAAACACTAGATAGAAACATACTCCGGCATTTGCTGTTTTTTCTAGCCTTCTATTCTTCTAAAATTCTACTTCATGTTTATATATACTCCACCGATTATCATTTTTTGCCTGTAAATTAACAACCAACGTGTATCTCTGTCCAATGTTTCATCTCTCTCCACATTTAAAAAAATATCTTTTTCAATGCCACTTCATGATTTAAGGCATCACCGTTTTTTGCCTCCAAAACTATATTCCGCACGTGTATCTACATACCGTAGGCAATCGCAAGCAGGAATTCAAATTCAAAGTTCATACTTTAATTTGTACTTGCAGTCAGGGTTGTAAAAATGAAAGTGTCAAGGTATGATGCCCAAATGCCTGGCATTTAGAGCATATTTATATCTAGGTACAACTGGGCATTTTTTGCATTTTCGGTATTTGGGACATATTTTGGAATAATTTTTTATGCAAAATCTTTTTTAGGGGAATGTAACTAGTGCGACGATACAAGATACTAATTTTCGAAAACTCAGGTATAATCTCAAATCATGTCTAGGTGAGTTTAGTAACTAATTGCCTTGGGTCAATTGATCACATATAGTTTCGTTGGGATTATCTGTAAGAGCTACCTCACCCGTAGTTACTTCAATTATGTTGTAAATGGATTGCATATTGGATATACAATACAATAAAACTACTATGTACATAAAAATGTTGACGATCATTTTTGTGACAATTTTTCAATAATTTTATTTACTTCTTTTGGTATCAAACGGATCATACCGCACCTTGCAATCTGAGGAAGGCATCTATTCTAGACTTTCAGGCATGTTAACCGATAAATTTACAACCCTGTACACATACACTGCTTTGTTTGATATCAAATTTATAGCCCATAAAATTTTGGTGCAAACCAGAGTAAATATTAATTTTTTATGATTTTTTTATTTCGGAAATAAAAAACCAAAATCTACGTTTACCGGAATCATTTTTCGAGATTTGCTTCGTTAATTCAACCGGTAGTCTTACAACATTTATTTACCTTTATCAGTTTTTGCTCTTTTGAAAAATCGGTCAGTGATTTCTCTTGGAAAGGAAGACAATTTTCAACCTTGTTCCTGAAATGAAATTTTAAACGGATATTTTTGCGATTACCTCACGATTTCATAAAGATTCTTGCCCAAAATGCTGGCATGTTCAAAAAGGTATCTAATGAATATTTTGAGCATTTTCACATAGGTAGGTATATAAGGTAGGACATTTTTATTTGTACAACCCTGTTTGTAGCAAGGTGTCTGAAGCTGTATTGAATGTATTGTAAAAAGTAAATTTCTCAAGGTAACCTTCAGATGCTTGTACATTTGTAATTTCATACAGCAATTAAGATTTGTAAAATCCTATGTCACGCTTGAATGTCGCAAAAAAGCGAATTTCACAGGGTGCAAATACAAATGCCTTCTTCATTGCGTTATTAGTCTGCATCCAGAGACTCGTGAGAGAGACCAGTCATTATGAAAATATTTATTTTGGTATTCATTTCATTCTCCATAGGACATCCCTCACACGGAGGGATACCAAAGGAAAATGAAACTCTTACTCAACATATTGCTGGATCAATTTTTAAAGCAATTGTGGCTGGGCATCCACATTTATTGAATTCAGCAACTTCTACTATCCCACCTCCTCCGACGGTGTCATCTCCACCTCTTGAGCCTGGTGTTGTTTCGACTAAATCAGGAAAGCTTCGTGGTCAGATACTAACTTCGCGTGGAGGTAAAAAATATTATGCATTCACAGGAATTCCGTACGCCGAAAGAGCTCCGCGATTCGAGGTAGCCATTTTGCAGTGTGTTTCCAATTATGTACATTATGTAGATATAGTTTATAGAATTTTTTACTGTGGTTATTAAACTGGAATTTCTTCATGGCAGATCGCCGAACCCGTACGACCTTGGAAGGATATTAGAGATGCTGTGAATTACAGCTCAATTTGTCCTCAACAGGATCCGATCTTAGGAAAGCCTGATGAAGTCATGGGAGATGAAGACTGTTTATATTTGAATATTTACGTACCACACGAAGAAGTAATTGCATATATAATTACGCAGATTATTAATTTTTGCTTGATTTTACTACAATACAGCAAGTGTATATGACTTGATCGAATGTGGATAATTTTGAATGTAACAATTTTCAAAAAAATATGATCGTAATTTGTAGCGTTGCACAGGTGATCAGAAGCTACCCGTGTTATTTCACATCCATGGTGGAGCTTTCACCAGCGGGTCCGGAGAATTATATGATCCCATTTTCTTAATGGACGAGTGCATCATATATGTCTCAGCCAACTATAGATTAGGAGTGTTGGGTAAGCCAATTCAGGCGTTCAGACAAAGTGGTTGCAATTGAATATTGTATTACGCGACGGCAAATTATTATTATATACATATTAATATTATGTATTAACAAGGTTTTTTCATTACGGCTTCGTGCTTGCTTTTAGCGATGGTAATAATATTATTTATTATATTGCTTGTTGAAACCGTCCAGGGTTTCTAACCACCGATGATGGAATTATTGGTGGAAACTTGGGAATGAAAGACAATTTGGTGGCCCTAAAGTGGATCCATGAAAATGTTGAGTACTTTCGGGGAGACAAGAATGCGATTACTTTAACGGGAATAAGCGCGGGTGGAACGATTGTTAGTCATTTTATGGCCTCTCCTGCTGCTAAAGGTAACGAAGGAATCAGTGGTTATTTTGCATTGCCATTTACATTTACTGTATGTACCTGTACTGTAATTCTCAGGATTGTTTCATCGCGTAATTGCTCAAAGTGGTTCAACAATGACTCCGTTCATAATCAGGGATCCGAAACAATACGCTGTTAGACTGGGGAAATTGCTTAATTGTACTGATGAGTCATCACTGGAATTGAAGGAGTGCCTAAGGACAAAAAGCTATGTGGACATCATCAAAGAGCAAAGCAAAATTACTGTAAGCAATACATTTGAACTTTATCAATTTAGACATGTTAGAAAGCTTGATTCACGTTGACACTTTTGTTTTAGAACTGGATTGTAGACTTTGTAAGATTCGGACCTGTTATTGAGCCCACGGATGCACTTGAGCCTTTTCAAACGAAGGATCCATATTTAAGAATCAAGAATGGGGAAGGCAGCCCGGTTCCATTAATTACTGGAGTGATAAAAGACGAGGGAATTTTATTGAATGCTTATGGTACTGTTATCTTTGCAGCTGGTATTTTTAGAATTTAATTCCTATAAATGAATGACTGTAAAATAATAATGTAGTATGACTGCTGATGTTGAGAGTTCAAGCCATTTATAAACTTAACGGAGTGTGTTAAATCTCATTTTCTAATCTAGCCATGTTGAGCAACAAACAAGCTCTGGATGAGTTGAATGCGAATTGGTATGACCTTGCTCCTAACGTATTTCTTTACAACCACATAAATATGTCGACAGAAGAGAGGAACACGATTTCGGACAAAATCAAAGAATTTTACTTTCAAGGGAAACCGATTGGACCAGAAACGGCACAAGGCTTAATTGATTCTAATTCAGACAGGTACTTCAACTATGGTTCCTGGGAAGAAGCAACGTTACATTCCAAGTTCGCTCCCTCCTACCACTACACATTGATGTTCAAAGGCAACTACAGCTTAGCAACTGCTCTATTTAATTTACCTAATCTGGGTGAGATTACTTCTCCAGAAACTCCAGCTTCTTTGGCCTTATTTAACTATAATACTAAATATATAATTACTATAATATCTTGTTATACTGTAATTCGCGTCTGGTGCACTTATGTATGCATGTATGGAATGTGTATTTTTCAGTCGTTTCTCATGGACATGACGCGCAGTTTTTGTACAAAAACTACCCAATTGTTCCATTGCCTGAAGTTGGCTCAGATCGTTTGAGATTTTCAGAGCACCTCATAAAATTGTGGGTATCTTTTATCAAAAGCGGGTGAGTTTTTCCGGCGGTGTGAGCAAATGCACCTATGAAATAATGACAATAATTATTCACTTATATTATTCACTCCTAGAGTAGGCCTTTGATTAGCGTTAGTAAGCAAGGTTTGTAAATGGCCACGACTAAAAAAGGGACGTTGTATACACTTATCCCTTATAAATCCATCCGTTATGCCTTTAGGTTTATGCCACTAATTATTATTGTTGTTATTTGATTCTAAAAACGTCCCTTCATTCAGAAAACCCTCGGATGTGTACCCAAACGTCAAGGAGTGGATACCATTTACTTCCCAAAATCCTTCAACCTTATTGTTAGACCTGCCAGCCGAAAACTTTCCTGACTTTAGGAAAGAGAGGATGGAGTTATGGAGAAGTTTGAATTTACGAAAATTCGAATTTCCTCACGACGCTTAAATTCATCTCTTGACAGCTCAATTAAAAGCTAATAAAATTTCCCAGAAATAAAAGTCCAACCATATTTTGAAGCTTAATTCAAAAACTGACAAAATATTGCTTTGATTGATCAACTACATGATCTTTGACAGAATCATATCGGAGATATTTTCGACTTCTTCACATCCTTCGCCTCCGAGTCATAATCATGCTTGATCATCATATCATTTGATTTCTTGGTATTAACGACAAGTTTAATGCTCTCCACCACTCTTAAATTACTTCAAGGAAGGAACCTCAAAGCTAGTAAAATTATTCTTGGCTGCAACAAAAATCGACGTACATACAATAGCTTTTAGTATACAAAACAAATACTTACGCATCCTAAATTATGGGAAAAACAAATACCGGGATTGGCGGAATGTCCGAACCCGGGTTTTTTGGGATGGCAGGCTGAATCAACATGGCGGAAACAGTTACTGTTTTTTTGACATTTCCCCTTTCATCGGCTGAGGGATAGTGAGGAAGGGATATGATATACTGTTAACATCCATATTGTGTAAATGTGCAAATTGAGTAAATATTCGATAACAACATCTTGCTCCCACTCTCATAAGTCAATAATTGTGGTCTAAGGACCTAGGAATGTGAGGCAAAATTTATGAATAGGTTTAAAGATGTGCTAGACAAATAAATACTTTTTGATTGTTTCAATTTTGCCTGTCTAACTAAGAACCTGAGGCCGTGTTTTTTCAACTTATAAAGATGATGCTAGTCTAAAATGAATCCCAAGAAATTGGCTACAAACACTCAGTTCTTAAATATATTTGTCGAGTAGGAAAGCCAGATGGTACGAAACACCCCGTGCAGTATGTACATACATACTGTATTGAGCTTGAACTACGTCAACATGTAAAATAAATAAACAAGCCAACAAATAAATACATCAACTAAACATATAAATCATTTGATTTTGAGGAGTTACAGGAAACTTTTGTTGGCAAATTGTTACACAAATTTTCCTTAACTTCAGAAAATATTTTTGTTAAGCACCTTATGTTTTCAAAATACTCCATACAAGTCTTGACTAGGTGTCATCTTAGACTGTTCAAATTAGACTCAAATTCATTCGCATCAAATTGCTACGACCTAAATGTTTCGAAATATTTTCACAACTTCTAGATCAGCCATGAAAAAATTTAGAGAATCAAACATTTTTCTTTCTAAGGGTTTTCCTCTCTTTCCCTCCTGAGAAGGAATTTCTCCCAACTTCTCTCCTTATGTATGTTTAAGGCTGAAACCGACAATTCTCACCGTAAAGACCTATGGGATAAGCAGATAAAATTTCCTACAAAACGAAAAAAATATTGTGTTGAAATGAACAATTGTGATATTCAAAATCCGTAAAGATTTTAAAAAGATTTTGCTTCACATTTGTGACCCCTGTGACTGTAAGAATTGACCGAATGAAATAAATATTAGAAATTTTTTACATTTAAATTAATTAAATAGTAGAAAATCTATAAAAGAATTTTCTAAAAAATGGGGGAATCAATTATATTATGAGATATTCCCTTATATGGGCTCGAGAGTGTCAATCCTTTTGTGCCATTATGTATATAGGTACTGTCTACTAATTGTAAGTGTTCTGTTAAATGTTGTTTAACTGTATTTCCTCACAGAGGCATTTCCTATACAGGCATTTTGTATACTAAACTACTATTTTGGCAAGTCCCGCAAAATTTTGTAAGTTTCAAATTCAGCTACTCTCTGGGCTGCTATTCCAATTATATTGCACTGTATATGTGTACAAGCAAAAATTATTTCAAACGCATGAATATTATTTTCTTTGTTGAAAATACTACTTCATTGGGTAGTTTTAATAGCAGGTATTACACAGAAATCATCATGATAATTCTACTAATAATTTATTTCCAAGATTCCTCACGCAATTTAGTTCCTCTCAAAAAATTAATTCAACAATGATAAAGTACCATTCACATTAATATATATGCCACTCCACTCCGGTGATAAAACTTCTGCTAAATAAACTTTATTTCTTCTGAGTATATACTTTACTGATCTTACGCTAGTTATTAGGCTTTGGTGGAAGTTGAAAAAGTACGTGGGGTACTTGTTCATTTCCAGAACTCGTCCTTGGGTGGGATCAAATAGTGTGAGGGCTGTATTACAAATGGTTGCTAACTATATCTTCCAGTAAAAACAGCACCTCCTTTACAAATATTCGGTTGGAGAAGCATTACTCCAAAATTCCATGACCACTATAAAGGCGAGATTTGATGGGAGGGGGGGGCCTTCTTGGAACCGATACGGAACCCCGAGAACAGCTGGATGGATAGTTATTTCCAAACTGCGGGATGTTTAACCAACTTCCAACTATCTCTAATGTTTATTAATCCTCCTGGGCCGTCATGCAGTGCCTTCTAATGCTTTGAATGTGTTTATGAATAAATGTATTCACGGTGTGTGAATGAAATAATGGATACATGAAGCCCCATGAGCAGCTGCGTATGCAAATGAACCATTTAATACTAACGTGGTCAGCGTTTCTTGGAATTTTCTACTTTCGTCCGAGGACACTCCTGGAGTTTTTGTAGGAGTAGGAGGTAGAGAGCTAAATTATAATTTATGATGGAGGAGTCGTAGCAAATAAGTTTAAACGGGAATAATTTTATTTTTAATAACTTTGAATTTTCTGCGTTGTTCCGAAGCTACGGAATACTAGTAAGTACTGCAGTATAAGTGCTTAAATTTTATTAATAATTTTTGCACATACAAGGCATTTAAACCTTCGGGTAGTCACGTTGTATCTGTATATATTTACTCATCGCAGACCCATTTCTTATTCTTAAATCCGCACAAACTCGGCTGAACACATGAGCACCCTCGTCGATTGCACAAACACCGAGGACTCCGACCTGAAATAAGTTGGTAAAAGTTTTAAGCAGAGCTAGTATAGAAGATATTTTCCATGCAATTAGTGTGTTTCATAAGTAAATATATGTACATACCTTCAACGAAATTATTCAGAACTGTCAGAGCTAATAGAATTTGAAATAGAAACACCCACACATTTTTCATCCCAATCGCCATAATTACTTGAAATTATGTATTTTCCTACTTGGAATAAGGTTCTAGGGTAAAATTGCTGAGGTAAATACAGTTAAAATAATGCCAATAAAGCAACGTAGTTACATAAAAAGAAGTTAACCTCCTCTCTCTTGTGTTTCTAATAGAAATGAAATATAAACCAATACACTTGTTCCACTGAAGCATGAAGCTGGGGAAATACAGAATATACATAACATGTATTTTGGTTTCGTACTCCTATTTTTTCCGTCTTTCAGTTCCTCCTTCCTTATTTACTGTACTGAATGTTTTCCCAAACTTTAAAATGATTCCTCATTCCTCATGCCTTATAATGAAGTGGTACAATAAATTGATATGATTCATGATTACCCACAACAATTTCCAAAATACATGACTCATCTAACTAAATTATTTTGTACAGCAGTTACATAATAATTATTAGTTATTCTGTTTTACTATTTTGTATTTTTTAGACTAGTAGTTATTTCATTCGTTTTACAATCCGGATTTACATTACAGTAATTTATGCTGGCCTTATTATCATTCTATGTAAGTCTTGGAGATTTAAAGAGATCTCAGAACATGACGTACCAACCATGGGGAACTCTATCTTTTCTCCATTTAATTATAATGTTCCTTAAAATAAAAATCAGGCTAATATCTGTAATTCCCCTATAAGTATCCGTAACGTATCCGCCGTATTTAAGAAGTGCTGTACTCACGTCTCTAGCTTGACCTGTACAGTATTACGTCGTGGTAACAATTATGAACATACTCCTAATTGTATTTATCCAGCTTGGAGATCCTGGAGTAAATTAGTCCATACTTATTTTTACCTTCGACTTATAGCATCATTGACATGAGATTTGAAGTAAGCACTTCTACCAACTAACTACTTGGCTTTGCTCCGCAAGATACAGAGATTTTAGCTTATGACGAATGGATATTTAGAATTTTCTGCATTGCTTTACAACAATAATTATTACAATTCCACACGCAAGGATAACACAAGGTGAGGATGACTAACTAATGTCTGTATTTTTAGACAATGGATAGTAACATAGTCTAAAATTATTTGCAAATGTAATTATTTATCCCACTCCTTCCCCAGTACCACTCGCGACTGTATACTCCCAAGAGCAAAAAATGAAGTTTTTACTTGTGACTAGTTTTGTATTTCTATTTTGTTGCATTCCGAGTCATGCTCGACCGGAAAACTTTTTTTCCAAACTTTTGGGAAGAATAGAGGATACGCTGGGGATTCGTCGTGACCCGAATGTAGTGCAAACAAGTTCCGGTAAGCTGCGAGGGCAAGTTTTGACTTCCAGAGGTGGAGAAAAATACCAGGCTTTCCTGGGCATTCCTTTTGCTGAGAAGCCCACTCGGTTTGAGGTAGCCATACAGAAATTCATCTTACATTGTACTTGTAACCCTTGAAGTATTCAATAATTTAATTTATAAAATGTTATCCATACTTCATTCAAGTTTTAACATTGAAATTATCTTTTACTAAAATTTACTGTAATGTCTTCCGTGTTTCCTCATCACAGCCGGCTGTACCTGTAAACCCGTGGAGTGGAATTAGGGATGCTCTCAATTACAGCTCAGTGTGCCCCCAAATAGATATTATTCTAACCAAATTGAACCATTCTAGCGACGTCCAAGGAGATGAGGATTGCTTATACCTGAATATTTTTTTCCCAGTGAAAGAAGTAAAATGACTATTTTTGTATAAACAATTTACAAGCCATTTAAAATGTATATATGCTTATCTCTGTTTGTACACATGAACTTAAGTAAATAATATTAATCTAACAAAATTATAAGAGATGCAAGAACGAGCCACCAAAGCTCCCCGTGCTGTTCCACATTCATGGCGGAGGCTTCACAAGCGGATCTGGCCAATTATACGATCCCTATTATCTCATGGATGAATGCATCGTTTACGTCTCTACTAATTATAGACTTGGAGCCTTAGGTGGGTATACTCATTGGTTTTCTAGATTTCATAGAAACTCCAGGCTTCCCTCGATACTCATACATTTAATTATACCATATATACATACATACATGGATGTCTAAGTATTCAATTACTCGAAAACTAAACTTGTCTTTTATTAGGATTCCTCACAACCAACGATGAAGTGATTCCTGGAAACTTGGGCCTGAAGGATGCACTCCTGGCACTCAAGTGGACTTCTGATAATGTCCACAATTTTCGCGGCAATAAAGATTCAGTTACTTTGACAGGGATCAGTGCCGGAGGGATAATTGTTAGCCATTTCCTGGCCTCACCGGCAGCCAAAGGTATTAGCCCGTGCCATTCATAGGATCCCCCAATTAAATTAAAATTGACTTTGTCCTCATATGTTTCATGAAAAGGTTTGTTCCATCGTGTAATCGCCCAAAGTGGTTCAGCTCTGACTCCTTTGGTCACGAACAATCCTAAAAAGAATGCCATCCGGCTCGGCAGGCTTTTGAACTGCGAAGAAGAATCTTCAGAGACTTTGAAAAAATGTTTGAGTAGAAAGAACTTCCAGGATATTGTTTCGGAGCAGCAGGATATTAAGGTTGGTTAGCCAATGTCTGTATCTATCTAGCCCTTTGTGCCTGTCAGCTCATCACTTTGATACGACTCGCACTTTCCCCCCAGTAGACAACCTTCTTGTAAAATACATAATCGAGGTCGATGCTATGTACTGTGTGAATAGAGTTTTTGTGTATCTACTTGTAATCAGAATTGGGACTTCGACTTCGTACGGTTTTCTCCCGTTGTTGAGCCCCCTAATGCTCGGGATGCGTTTCAAACGGAAAGTCCCTACTTGAGGATCAAGCGTGGCGAAGGAAGTCAAGTGCCACTCATCACTGGAGTAACCAAGGATGAGGGAATTCTGCTCAATGCATATGGTAACACAGGATGTATTTATATCTATGTATAAAAGTAGTTCAGTATGACTCGACCGATTTTACTATTCCCCTCCTCCAAAGTTTCTGTGGAGCAAACTTCCTGTAAACTAAGTGCTCATTTTCATTTGTAGCAACTCTAGCAAGTAAATCCACCTTGGATGCTCTCAATGCTGAGTGGTTCTACTACGCTCCGAAAGTATACCTGTATGATCACCTGAATGTGTCAACTACAGTGAAGAACAACATTTCGAAACGAATTAAAGATTTCTATATGGATGGGAAACGCGTCAGTCAGGAAACAGCCCAGGGATTCACGGACTCCGAATCCGATAGGTATTTCAACTACGGATCATGGGAGGAGGCTTCCCTACATTCCAAATTTGCTCCTGTGTACCATTACACACTAACGTTCCAAGGAAATTTCAGCCCCACATCGTTTTTACTCCGATTACCTTCTGTTGGTATGACTTGAATCATACATGAATGCAAAATATTTCAAGGAACATGTACTTACTATATGTATCTAAACATACATATGTGTGCAAATAGTATGCTTCTTCTTTGCCTGTGTATGTATGCATTTACTGTATAAGTTCTCCTTTCAAATTTTACTTTTACAATTATTATAGTTGTATCGCACGGTCATGATGCTCAGTTCTTGTACAGAATGCATAAAATCCCTGAGCCTGAAGAAGGATCGGATCGATTGACCTTTTCTCGTAATATCATTAAGCTGTGGACCTCCTTCATTCAAACTGGGTAAATAAATAGTACACACAACTGCGTCTTACGATCTCTCACCAGCCCAGGACAGTAGTAATGAGGGTTGAAATAGCAAACTAGGATTGTTACGCTTGAAATTAAAATTACTCCTGTCTATTGCTCCTCCAGCTACTAATAGCTTGGCTATAATTTTTTATGCTCCTTGACAGAACTCCGACGGCCTTATGGGCAAAAGCAGACAAATGGAATCCATTCACAGCAAACAAGCCATCCACATTGATACTGGATATTCCCTGTGAAAACAGGGCTGAGTACAGACAAGAGCGCATGGAATTCTGGAAGAGCTTGAAACTCAGGGAGTTGGAATTTCCGGATAGTGATAAGAAATTGTGAAAATCCCATTATAATGATAAATCAGTATACGCAGTATGTAGTAAATGCTGAAAACCATTCAATTAATAAAAAACTATAAAAAAAAATATTCAATCAACTTAACAACTATTGGAGTAAAATTTTGTTCGTAATAAATCATGCAAGCACCGACGGTGCCAGGGGTTTTCAAATGATGACGTTGGTGGCATCCTAAGAACTTGAGACTCGTAAAACAAATAAAGCATACAAAGGAAGAAATTGTAGTTTTACATCTGCCCGGAGTATACTCCCGTACTTAATAATACATAACTATAAAGTTCAGTCTCGGCACGTGAGTAATCACAACTCTGCCTCAATTCATTCCAGTAACTTTGAAAGCCATACAAATGTGGTCACTGTGTAGGAGAGGAGATCCTATCCATAATCCAGAGTTTCCAGAGCTGCTCAAAGTTACTAAGGGCAGAAGATCACACTGGGAGATGCAGCTGTTGTGCTCAAGTTTTGTTGTGCCAAGGGCTTTAGAATCGACAATCAATCCAATGTTCAGGGCGCACGGATGTCATCCCTTTTGAAGGAGATTCGAACGTCTTTAGATATCCGTTCATAACCGAACTCTCCCACGGTTCTTTCAACCAGGAATTCAAAATCCCGACATATCTATTTGCTGTCATCACCAGAAAGCACGGGGGGCGTCTTCGTTATCAAGTGTAACCTCCGTGGAGCTCCTCCGTGTGAGACTCCAAGAGACATTTTTTTTTAACATGCATATACATACGTAGAAATGTTCAATGTGGGTAAATACTTAAGGAAATGACAACCACTACAGGTTACTTATCATGTTCATCATGCTTTCATCTAACCTGAAAGCATGGCAGGTCTTTCTCTTCCCAACTAAAGGCAACAGAGACAGGAATACTTGTGCTCGTTTCCTTCCCCTCTCCTTCTAAGGCGTCACACACAAAACTGGGCTTTTAATATCTGAAGCATATTATAACTATTAGGGATGCTTACACATCACACAAGCATATTGCACTGCCTATACATACTCCTATCTATATGAACATGTTACGGGAACGAAGTTGATGTTCAATGTGTCATGCATTCTCTCTCTCTCCTATTATGCACTCGACGTGATGATGAGAGTGGAGACGAAACGAGGGAAAAGCACGTTTCTATGAATTTGTACTACTTCCTATAAGTACACTCTACATTTGGGACGTGCCCACTATTTCATCAAAACAGACGTCCTTTCCCTGAATTATCTTTCCTCCTTGTTCCCTTCAATTCGTCTCAGCTCCGAAGCAAGTAATACAACGTGGTGAGAAAGGAAAGGTGAGCTGTCTCACGCTCAGAGTCCATACCAAAAAACTCCAAACACAAACTTCCTCTTCTTTGTGTGTACGAAGGGGAGGGAGTCCATTCGGAACAAGTCTTGTGTGTAGACCTCCACATTTCAGTTTTCTCTTGACAGAGGCAAATTGAGTGCACGATTCCAGTCCCAGCTCCTTCTCATGTTATTCAACGGTTTCATTGCGTGTGTGTGTATGTTTGTGTCGTGTCCTCAACAACGGGCAAGAAAAAAATGTGGCGGAATAAAGGGACAATAATGTGTGATTTTGACGAGGATGCGAGAAGAGTCTTGGCATTCCAGAGAAGTTCTCTTGGGACTTTGTTCTGGGAGTTTCTCCACAGCTTTCCCTTCACCCACCTGGGTATTCCGTAGTGTTCTCAAGTATCTTCTTTGATGTGAAAATGGAGCTGTTAGTACATTTCGCAAGTGTAATAAGATTCCGTCCTTGGATGTGTGCACAAACTACAAACCTGATGCCCACCGCTGTTTACCGTATCTGTCTCAACACACTCTCACACACGTCCCTTCTCACATGCATGTTGGAAATATGCATCCCTGCATCCCCGCCATGCCCACGCAAATACTTGTGCAATACTTATACAGCAAAGATACTTGCAAAGTAAATTCTTAGTTGAAAGAGCTGTTGAGCAACGGGTTATTTGTAAATAAACCGACAGAAAGGAACTATATGTATGTAATTACAGATATGTACATACATAGATGCTATTTCATAGATTTTATCCTTGAGCAATATATTCATCACCCCTGGATTGTAACTACATGAATATATGCAGATCATAATGTCCCGACCTGGGTGTGACTTTAGATAGACATAGTGTATATGCTATCCGTAGAAATTGATCTCATGATAAATCCTAAAATCATGGAGATAATAGAAGGGATGAGTGATGCGGACGAGCTACCAAATCCCTGATTGTGAGCTTGTTGCATATCAATCCTCTTGTAAAATAAAAACCCATATTTTTATATCAGCTCACCCCTTCGACTGACACAATGTATCGCGGTCACGCTCAACGACGCTTAGCAAATGAATCTTGAGCGTACCAGATGTGTACACCAGCAGCTCCTTCGCCTTCTCTTCTCCAACTTTCTTGTCGGCGAAAGACACACAGATCAGCACTTTGTTAATGCCGGCTCCAAATGTCGACTCTTTCTCACGTCCCAAATTACTACCATCCCTAGGTATAGATATATGTACATACGTAGCTTGACGCATTCCACTTACTCTTCATTTCTTAACCAGGGAAGGTGGAAGACACTATGATGTTTCTTTCCTCAACTTACTCCCAAGAGGATTTTGAAAAGCTTCAGAGTCTCAAGGCTTTTTAAAATCCTCTTTTGGAATATAACCGGATTAAGCTTAGCAAAGTAACAGCATTAGTGTTTTGAAGTTACATTCCTGGAGTAGTTGAATTTTTGAATTTGTATTAAAGCCTGTGTATAGCAATTCCATGATCTAAGAAGAAATAGAACAATGAGCTTAGAATAGTAAATGTAATGTTGGGGGTGTACTAGTACATTACTCGTGTGTAGTTATAGAGATCTATGTGTACACATGTGTGGATTTATACCAGGAAGAAATAATCTTAATGTAATGCACTCATCTGTTCATGGAGTCGAATGTCACTATCAGTTTATCTCCACACTAAAGTATGTATGAGCTTCAGTGAGATATAAAATAGCAGTGGTTATAATAATATATAATTACATACCTAAGTGCAAGCTAAATAAATCTAATTTCACTGGTCGTACAGGTATATATATATATATATATATATATAGTGAGAGAGAGAGCAAAACATGAGATGATGCTTAAAGCAAATAAATCACATGCGGTGAAAGCACAAGCCAATGAAAAATACATACGAAACTTTATTACAAGTGAAATATCCACACTCACATACATACATGACATATGGGACCTGGTAATTTTTATCCAGCTTTGCGCAACTCGTTAAGAAATTTCCGCCGGATTGTACATATTTACTAAAAGCGGTTCCATACTTTCACCGTCCAGAGCACTCTCAGCCCTCACAGGGGAACCTATCGGGGTGGACAGCGCGGATCGAAAGGATATTTTGTACTTTGTTGTTTTAATCTTGGTCCAACGCCCATTCCCGTAAAAACATTTGGATCAGTTCGAGCTAGTTCCGATCCCAGGATGCCCGAAAGTTTAAAATATATTTTACCCCTTCCAACTTTAAAATTTACATGTTAAATCCCATAAGAAATTTCTAGATATAAATTTGACATTGGATAAAATATGTCAGAATGGCTTCAGTGGCCTGTGATTGGTCAAAATATGTCACAAAGGCCTAATTTGGGTTTTACGATAACATCCGCCTGTAATTATCCATACGTTAGGGTTAGTTAAGCTTCTATAATCTCTATGATATTATCTTATTTTTATGACGGGTAAGTCTATACTTGTACTCCTTTGGGGTCTGCGTACGGGGTACAGCTTACGTCCTATATCCCCCGTTGGTTGAACCACTGGTCCGGACCTTGGTCCACAAAAATCTTAACTTTATGAAATAATCATGTTTCATTCAATGGATTTTCCATTTTGTCACCAAAAAGTATTTTTAATGTGTGTGTATGACACAAATCATGAGTCACACACTCACCTCAACTCAGGCACTTCACCACACAGGGATGTGATCCGGGAGGATGAGGATGACAGGATGAAGATACGGAAGATGTCTGGGAGGTGATGACGGTGATGTTGACCTGGAATTAATAATTATAATGTAAAAAAAACTTAATTACATATCGTCTCATGAAATCCTCCCTTTTCCCTGCTCAATCTTTCGTCCCTGAAGGGAGGTCATCAACAAAATCAAAAATCCCTGCTGGAAAAAGATCAACGATTTTGAAAATCCCTATTGGCTAAGTCTCATTTCTATACGATCTATCCACCCCGAGAGGCTCCCTTGTCAGCTCAAAGCAATAAAATGTCCCCTTTCACCACCAACCTGCGATTCTTCCTTGCTTGCTTCCATACGCTCTCCATGATGCAATTCAATTACCCCATAACAAAGTCGATTTCATTCCTTCCAACTCGCCACTAAATCTGACGGATGCCGCAGGAGCAGGATGAACATAGTCGTTGATCATCGAGCATTTGATTGACTTTTTATGTTCTTCCCGTAAATTTCCATGACTGAATAGTTTTGTCAAAGTTTATTACACCATAAGGCGTCTTCTTGGAAGGAAAGGGCAGTTTTTCCAGAAACATTTAATTTTATTACTGGTTTTATCACTCCAATCACACGTTATGGCTTGATTTAGTTCAAAAAAGTTTTTTCCCCATTTCTACCCCCTAACCTTACACACCGTTCAATACATAGTTATTATTATTAAACTTATGATTAAATCCCCCAAGTTTTGGTCTCAATTGAATTCCATAAGAACTTTCATAATTCTTTGGCCAAGTTGTCCATGGTTTTGTTCAGAGTGTTGTTCACACTCAATTGAGTCGGACTTTATTCAACCTCCGGCTATTGAGTTACTTTTCTATTTTTCTTTGTAAGACACACGTATAATTGTATATTTATATAATGTGTGAATGCCTTGTGTTTCCTAGGACCCAGAGTGCCTCAGGGAGTGTAGTAGGTGTTGGTTATAGCTCACAATGACTTTTCCTAAGGTGAGTCTCTCAAAGTTATCCAGAATAATGTGGATACATATATACGAGGGAGATATTCGTCATCCAATTACAACTTGCTCCAAACGTCCGTAGCTGACAGTAAAAGCATATCTCCTTGAAGTTAGCTCAAGCTAAATGAGATTATTATGACGGCATTCTTCTTTCTCATGTCTTGTCTTCAGATAATAACAAATATAAGTTATGACTTCAAATGTGAGGCAGGAAAAAAACTAGGAATTGTTTCCAAGTGGGATCGTTTTTTCTCTTTCTTTTATATTACCCTCACATGTTATCTGTTCCTTTCGGAACTTATCTTCTGGAAGAATTTCTTGAAACACTTTTGGCGGGGGATAGCAAGTAAGGAAAGTACTTGAGTAAGTATCTATTTTTAGCAAAGCTATATAGAATATAATCTGTTCCCATGTATTCTTCTCACAACGACGTCAGTGTGCTGGCGTAAAGACGCGATTTAAAATGGTACAGGCACCCTTTTTTCCTCCTTTCTCTCCTTCCCATTCTTTCTTTGATCTGTCTTCCTCCGGACTTGTGGAATTATTGAGAGCGCTGTGGCATGCAAGGACCCAGTGATAAACTCCTCTCGGCTCACAAATGAGATGAGGAAAATGTGAGGATCCATCAGCAGAGTAGGGAGAGGCACGGAGTCAGTTCCGAAGGGAAGCATCTGTTCGCATAAAAAGTAGCCGGGTAGTAAGTAGTTGCTGGTCTTGTAGTCTGTCTGCCTCTTTACGACACATTTCCCCACATGTCATTCCCCCATCTACAGAATATATCGACAGTCGAATTGGTGAAAAAGGGGAAACTGGAAATGGAGTGATATTTTCGTCCACACTTACGGAACCCGCCATTCCTCACTTCAATGTTTTCGAGGACAGAGATGAAGCTGGGCGGATGAAAAAATTCTTGAAATAAATAGCTCGACATGTGAGGTAGTGTGGAAAAAGTTTCTATATTGTGACCAAATCCTATTCAGCATAAAAATAATTTTTGAACAAGGCCATATTCAGCACAATCCTAATTTTCTGACCCATTCCTATTCAGCACAGTGTTACTCTTAAGTGAAAGAGTACGAAAAAATATCTGAGGAAAAATGTATTGATCCCATTCGTGTGGTAACATTACGACAGGCACGAACGCACTGTTTCTGCTTGTAATGAGAATTTGGGAGAGACTGCTATTCCTTCTAATGTAGTCATTCCAGTCAGAGGCTAAAAGTTTACCATGCATTTTAAAAGTATACAAGACTTAAAATGATTTCTTTTCCTAATTTTTAAATGTTTATAATACTTATTGCATTTCCAGGCTACTACACCTACATATTGCCTCTTGTGTCGAAAATATTCTACATGGGGTTCTTATATTGTGCTTCTTCGAATGTCCTTGAAATTTAATTGTTTTCCAAATTTTGAAATTTGAATACCTAACCAATTAAAACCTTTCTCAATTGTACTTTCTCCAAACAAAGCCCTGACTATGCTCCAATTCCTTGACTACTATTTGAAGAGTTTTTGAACTAGGGGGATCCTACAAATTTTGATAATTCTGGAAGAGGAGTTCCCAAACGAGGGAATGGAATATTCCTTACAACGTTTGTCATTCCATGAGCTACGGGTTTACAAAGGAATTGTGGCGCTCTGTACAGTGCTAAATTAATGCATTCAGATACACGCATCTGTCCCATCCTTGGTTTTAATTCTAAGGAATTAGCACGATAATGCTTTTGAGGTTGAGCTAAGTCACGTACTCGCAGATTCTATAAATTTATTTCCAAAGCCTCAGCATTAGTTCGGATTATAATTTTTTTTGTCTTAAAACCACTCAGAATCAGAAGCAGGCTAGCTTAAAAATTTAGTTGTGAATATATATTGTAACGCAAGGAAATGGAAAGTACCATCAATCCTCTCCTGATACTCTTGAAACTTTTCCGAGGAGTATCTACATTTTAATCCGCAAGTTTCTGGATGGCTCGGATTTTGCTTCCATAAAAAAGGGCCACAAAAAAAACTTGGTAAATGTGACCTAACAATATGTCATGCATTAAGGGTGAAGGGGGTACAGTGTCTAGCGGAAGATAATGGACACCTAGGACTTTGAACCATAGATTACAGGAGCAGTTACGGAGGCAGTACGTACATACATACAACACATGGCAAAACTTTCCTTCTGATACAATCCAATGAGGGGGACTGTGCGATTTGAGTGTGTGCAAGTGGGAAATATTCCGACCGTTCCTTACTTTCCAGACTTTCTCTTGCTCCTGCTTTCACTCACTCTCTCTATACCGAGCTCCCTGCGAGATTGCAAAGCTACCTCTCTTTCCAAACAAGACTCTCTGCTTTTCCCTCTCACTCCGGAATATCCCTCCGTGACTAGTTTTTAACCCACGATTTCCTACCCAAACGGTGTTAGTACGAGATTGAGAAGGGAGTCGAGCGGACTTACTCTGAAGGTCTGGGGTTTTGCTAAACTCCTCACTGTCAATATTTCCTTTCGATTCCTGATCCATAGTCAACAATCCAAACCGAACATTCACCTACAACTAAAGCAAACGTCAATTATTACGGATCCTCGAAAATACTCAATATTTGAAAGTAAACTTCGAAGGAATAAATATTAGAAAATTATTAATAGAACGAGAAACTAATAATAATAACTAACGAAGGCTTCGAACTCCCCTCCTTCCACACTTTCAACTGAAAGTGTAACATTTACTTTCAACGGGCAAAGGCAGTAGCAGGGGTAACGGAGAAGCCAGTTTATTAACATTATTTCCAAACGGGCTAGTCCATACTAACGCTTTACAAGTGCGAGAATAAATGCAAGTGAACTTGTCTCTTCCACACGTACAGACTTTCACTTTCGAAACGGACACAACCCTATATGTACAAGCATCAATAGGAGGACAGACTGAGTGACGCGAGAGCCGACTTTCGAATCAAGTTTCCACTTCAACGGACCCATCCTTGCTCCCTTCACAGCTTGATGGTTTTCGTATGAAATTACCTCTTCTGAATGCGTCTACTGGGCCAACCCTGCCAGGAAATATGAAAGGATTCGTCTTTGGCTGCTGTCTTCTCTTCGGATTATTCACTTTGGTCAAATCAGGTAAGATTGCCAATCGGCTCACTGCATTCCTCCTCTTTCTTTTTTTTTTCTAATCGAAATTCCTGCCGGATATAGCATATCAAGCCCATCCGTTGGTGTGTAAGTTGGGTTGGAATGCTACATGCATACTGAATTTGGCGGAGTTATTTCCTCCGGTTTCCTGGCTCTTATTGTCAGTCTGCACCCCTCATACATACATTTATATACATAGACACACATCCCTCCCACCTGCCTTCTCCTTACCTGCTCATGTACATCCCTGATTGCGATTGCGAGATGAAATCATGCAGAAGACTCCCCAGAATGGTGCAATTTTTATTTCTACAGGGTAAGCATCAAAAATGTGGTGTAAAATAATATTTGGAGCGTCTATATACACATACATTCTTCATGGTTCATAAGTTTTGAAAACGCTGTCCACTTGGGGACCATCTGATGCATTCCAAAGGATTTTAAATCCAGGCCACTGCGTACACTCTTCAAACAAGCGGAAAGTCTGCGAATCAGGGAAACCATATTGGGATGAGAATTATTCCTATTTGTTTAAAATTTTAGCCCGTATCTATCATTATTATACAGATTTCGATTATTTTTCCAAGCGAATGGTTTTACAAAACGACAATAGTTTCTTCTCAAAGCATTTACTTAACGGCAAAAATTATAACTTTGTTTCTCTTGTATCTGTAGATACATAGATACATATGTATCTATTGGACCGTTACAATTCTAAAAAATAGAACCTATATATTTTTATTTTCGCAAAAAGTTGCCCACTTCTTTTCATGTACGAGTTGGAGTCTGTAAATGAGGTATAGGGGTTACAGTTCTACAGGCAAAAGTAATAAGTTTCTGTACGATCAGGAAGTATTGAGGAATTATCCAGTTCACATTTACCCTCATGCATTTATATGGGAACGATAGGTATCTACATATGTATATGAAACCACTGTAACACATGTGTGGGGCTGATTAAGTTGACTGGAACACGTTCCAACCAAATGTACCACTGAAATTTCCAGGTAGCAATTGAATTACCCGAGGCTATCGACATACCCTGAAGTAACGCTTGCAATTTCAAAGATTGAGTTTGAAAAGTGTCGGGGAAGGTTCTTGCAATGGAATACCTTCGATTACGACATCCCTCATTGGATGCCTATTGCCTATACATGGACAGCTCCTTTTGGAATTTCCGAAAGGGTTATAGATTAAGCCTGTAATTGGCACGTGGAGACGGGTCCGATCACATTGGAGGAAATGATGTGGGAAACATGAGGTAACAATAGGAAGAATGGAATCGATAACTTGGATCGGTTTATTCAACAAGAATCCTCTTTTTTAAATAAAAATTCCTGGATTTTACTCCCAGATTCAGCTGCCTCTCTCACTTTCTCACCATTACTCAGGGAATCCTGGTGCATCTACTTACAAATACTTTCCTACAGACAGGGTCCCAGTGGTGCCATATCCTACTTATATATCCATAGGTACATACACTCACAAATAATGTGTACCTCCAGATACGTAACGGCTCTATTCATGCAAGGCTCTCTGCTGGAAGAAAAACGACGACACAGTATAAAAAAGAAGAGGATGTTCCCTGAATCTGCATAAACTGAGGCTTTACCTTAAGCAAAAGATTAGTACCATACATAAACTTTAAGTATTGTGGGTCCATACATGTAAGTATACACTTTGAAGAAAACAGCGAGGCAGAATCGTTACAACTCAATTTATGCAAACAGGAGGCTGAAAGATGGAGGAAATTTTAAGACTTTTTTTATGAGAGCTGAACGAGAAATCTTCCTGGAGTTGTGCGGGGAGTCGGGAATAGGGTAACAAGAGACGATAAAGAGAGAGAGAGAGAGAGACAGGGAGAGAGCAAAAGAATGAGACTCGAAAAAGGCACACAATAAGAAAATGCTATAAACACATCAGGGCTATTTCAAAAGGCCTAGGTGGTTCCTATGGTCGGAAAAGTACTCAGGCGGTTGAATTTTCTTGAAAACCAAGTTATTCACAAAAAGCTATTGGAATTCCAACCTACACTGCAACTGGGGGAAAGTCTTGAGAATGGGACATTTTTTTTTGCCCTGACTATATAGGTTTGACTCATTGTCAAGACTGAGTTGAGTTGGAACGGAAAGAAGCATGTCCCAACATAACCCAGCAGCTCACAGAAGGCTAGCAACAAAAAGGAAGACCAAAATTTATCGAGGATTCTCCCTGTTACATACCTATAGATAGTGCAATAAATGACTGTGTATGCATCAGATCATACACATACATACATAGATACATGGGAACTTGTATGTGCAAGTCTCCATACTAACCTATGATCTGGACGAGGAAACTTTCAAGTACGTTTGGGTATCAAAATCGAATCAGTTTTTCTCAACGAGTCCCTAACTTGTTCAGACCATTTGGGAATGCTCAAATGGATGTGGAGAAAAGGCAGACGGAAGTCAGTCACAAGTTAGACCTTCATGAGAGCCTTTCACCCCAAAAAATCCAAAACTTTCCAATGAGTCCCGTAGTTTAAAGGGAAAATTCAACGGATTGGTTGATTGGTATACCCACTGTGTCACTTATACTTATCTATGTATCTCCACACCGTAGAAAGGCCAATTTCGGAACGCTCCTCTCAAATGACATGCCATTGTCAGTTAAAGCAAGTCCAGGAGTCTCTTATGGAAAAACTTGCGAATCTTCCCCCTCTAAGTTGCTCTCGAAGACAGCCCTGGCCTACCTTTTATTGCAGTAATTACAAAGATTAGAGAGAGAGCGTGGGAAACGGGCAAGATTAAAACCATTATCGTTCCAAAAAGGCCCACACGCCTGGACCCTAAGCTCACTTTTACTATTAAATACTTACATGTGGGATAATTTGCATGGAAAAGTCTTCAACTTTCTTGCAATTTCCAGCAAAATGAAGGAATTTCTTTGCTGAACATGTGTCCAATTGGCTCACGTAACTCAGAGAATAGGACGCTTTTCCTTCTCAGTTACTACTCCATTGCCTTACTTACAAATCCTCCCTATATATTTATGGATGCCTTTCTTACGCAAAAGTACATTATGTTCCGTTTTCCTATATTTAACGACTAACAATGGCAATAAAAATGTAATTGGCAATATATCTTCGAAAAATCTTTTGATATGGGGCATTTTCTACTGTTATTGTCATGACACAAGGGATGGGACCAGTTCCCATTCCTATACATTCTAAGCGCATTTAAAAATTTGACAAGTATTACAGCCAGACTTTAAGCCAGAGGGGAGGATTAATTTAAGGGATAGGGAAAGGTACAAAAGGGGAAAAACAGAAGATTTTTTTAAACTATTTTGTTATACAAATCTATGCTTTTGATTCTACAACAGTTCTTGTTTCCACATCTATACATAGATAATTACAGTTATCCATATATGTAGATATATTTAACAATGCCAAAATTTAGAGACTCCCGTCATTTCTGAGTACATGCTGTTTGTAAACAAGGTAATTAAATTACATCCCCGGGACCAACATGAGACTCCCGCCTACCCTTGCTCTTGGAAGGTTGCCCCAAACGATTAATGTAGTGACTCAAAGGTAGTGAAACTGTCAAAGAAATTCAGTTCCTGTGCTTCAGTAAGAAATGTGAAAGCTTATCTTTATGCGGGCACAGATGGATAGTTCTTCTCAAATAGAACTTTTTTCATTATTGACAAAGTTTTAAACCCTGCTCTCTTTCACGGAGGGAACTGAACTGTTGAAACTCGGGGAAGACGTACGTCACACATATCTACCAGGATGGTGACGGGCGGGCTATTTCCTCATATGCATTTAGGGAAGGAGAACGGCCTACTGTATAACTGTAACTTCCCCATGTTTTTTTCCCTTGTCTGGAGGGGAACAAGTCTACGGTAGATAATCAACTCTCTCATTCCGTCCCACTTAGTTCTGTAACAGTGGAAAGGCAAGTGAATTTATCTAGGGACATGACCTTTCTAGACTATTTGTTTTACATATTTATTAGGGAAGGTATTCATATAAGGGAGCAACAAATCCAAAACGTACTGGTTAATTAACTCAGAAAATAATTACATGATCCTATACTATAATAATTGAATTGAACTAAACGACTCACATGGACTGTGAATACTGTATAATAGTAAGGAATGTTTTCATTTGTGGCCATGGGGTGACGTTAGACTAAAATTTTAATTTAATTCAGACTTCATCGTATCATCCTTAATGAGGTTTCAAGGATGCACATCCGTATTGGCCTACGGGCATGGGACATATAACTCCCGACAATGATCATTGAAAGTATTTTCACTACCATTAGAGCAGTAGTGCATGGAGTGAAAATTTAGAGGTAATTATTCTACTCCTAACAAAATTATCCGAAGGCCAGATTCCATGCATTTAGAATTCCCAGAGTAAACAGTGGGAGACAATACTAATACTTCTGGAGCAGTAAATTCATCATTAATGTTAACTACTCTGAAGTTTAACAATTTCGCTTGTCTAGTTTAATTCACTGGAAATGCTATTGAGGAAGCCATCATCCCGGATTTTATTACGCAACATTTTACTTTAATTAAATCTTCTCCGTATGGGGCCCAAGTTTTTCAATTTAAAACAACAAACAGTCTCTCATTAATATATGTCAGCTTGGCAGCACATACGTTACAAAATTCACGGATACTCGGGAGCACTCACAAATTGTGCAAACTAGTCTTGAAAGGGACATACTATGGATGCCTATTATTACGTCTACATTTCTCTTCCCGAATTTCCCAGCTTCTGCCTTTTGAAAACACGTAATGTATGTACATGATTACAGGGTAATACGAAGATATGTATACTTTGCACTTGCTCTATGGCATCAACATCTGTTTGTATGGACTAAATGTATCCAAAGATAAACGAGAATGCTCAAATTGTAACGAGAGTACTCAATAAATCAACTGTCAATAGTCTGACACTTGTAAAATATTTCTCTCCGTTTTCTCCCAGACCTTTCAGTTTTCAGGACTGTAGGCCCCAACATTAACTGGGATACTAGTAGTTAGCATGTGGAGCTGATTGTGAGATTCGCGCCTTGGAATACACAATATTTAATAAATTGAAGTTTCAAGGCGGTTCAAGTTCCTTCCAGACGTTTTAGAATCATTTCACGTCACTTTAAACAATATTTATGCTTTCGTCTAGCACATTTTTCAGCAGCTTCCTCCGCTCCAATTTGTGTACTTTTTCTAAGATATTGCCATAGGGTTTCTTGATGTTGAGAAATGGTAACAGACTGGATTGTCCGTATGTTGCTGGATGAAGGCACAACTGTAACTACTTTTAAATTCTCATGCTCGAGTTGTTTAACTAAATTTATTTCCCACTAAAATGTTACACAGCTAGTCGCTAGTCGCTATGTAATAGGGTCATGGATTTTACGCAATTATACGATCTGTATGTACTCCAAGCAGAAGTACGTAATATTTGCGTAATGATCATAAAGCATGAGTTTTTTAATTTGGTGCTGGAGGTCTGCATGGCTGATATTTTAAATTGGGTGAAAGTTGGGAGAAATTTTGTTAGAAGAGGGATGCTAACAAGGTTAGTCCAATACTCACGAGCAATGTGCTTTAGGTGTAACTCTCAGAATTTCAAAGTTCACCTTTTCCATCATCAGTACATACTCCAGTAGGTGGTGTCTCCTATCTGCAAACTCAGGTATTTATTGTTTTTCATTCAATTCAGCGTGAACACTCATTTGGCAATTTTTTACTGACATTCAAAACTAGACATTTTACATGGGATTCAGGCAGATTTCCAGTTTTTATACCCATCTTCCAAGATGTGCCAAAGAATAGTCAACACGCTAAATGATGCCTCTCTCTACCTCGAATAGGAAATTAAAAACTTTGGAATTAAAAACAATAATCTACTTGATCTCAAAACTTGAGTTTGTACATGAATTAAAAATTAAAAATTATATTAAATATATTGCAATAATTTTATTACAGTAAGCATCATAAAACGTATACAACGACATACGTAACTACTTTTGTAATTATATATGTGCATACATACATATATACGCTTGTACTGATTACTCGTAGATTATTGCAATCGTTTAATTTAAATTTGTGAGCATACTCAAGTTTTGAGATCAAGTACGAACTCAAGTCTGGATATCTTGAATAGGTAATAATTGAGATTTTTTTAACTATTTAATCCCGTTTCGAATTTCCAATTCGGTATATTCATGGTAAAACTCATTTAAAATTTCCATTTTCGAATTTCGAGTAGGAATGGAGTTCGCATTAAATTTAAAAACACAATGTCTAAGTTTGTAGACCTGGAAGACGTTAACTATGGAGTGATGTCGATGCGAACAGACAGACCACTTTAGGTGAATTGAAATTCTGCGAGCGTCACACTTAAAGCAAACAGCTTGTCAGTTCGTTCCCTTGTTATATGTACCTCCTAAGGGTCATTTAGATGGAGTTTGGTGAAAAGGATGGAGTTTTGTATAGAGCAGGGGATCTGACAGAGACAAAAATACAACCACGTATTTAAATAATGACAGGACACGAAAAGGTTTCCAAGGGAAAGTGATGCGCGCGGTATGGCATTTCATATGGATGAATACACCCTTGATCCAAGAAAATTGGAAAAGTTGTCAAAGTACTCCCCACATCATTTGTACCCTATTATAAATAGTACAGAGTTTTGAAATGGTGGGCTGGGTCCTTTCAATACCATCGAATATAAATCTTGTATATTTGTAACATATATAGATCAAAGACTAGACGTAAGCGTTTAGCTTTGAGAGATCCATGAATTCTCTCTTTTGATTCCTCCAACTGTTCATTTTTTTCTGTCGACTTGTCAAATTCCGTCCGTATGAGTCGGTGAATTGTGACACCTTTATTCATCCTAACGACATTTCTACGGTTACAACCTTGTTTCATGCCCATAAATCCTCCTCATAACTTCCACTGTCTTCTATTTCCCCTTTTTTATCTCTCCTTCCTCTTCCTTCAACTTTCCAGCCCACTTAAGTCTCGTGCCCTTTCTATGCACACTACTGCAATTACTGGAGGAGTACCAATGTCCCTAAAACTCTTGTGAGCTTTCCAAAGGTTAACAGGGAAGTACTAGCCATCTATTAGATAGGAAATCATCAAAAGTTTTACCATTTATAGAAGGCATTCATCATACTTCAGCGGATCATTATGATAATGTGCTACTTTCATTCTCCCATGCAATCCATTAAATAAGTTAGAATGCTTTTATCGGGTATGTAATATAACTCCTTCTTCTAAGGTCGATGAATATTGCATAGTTTCCTCGGAAAGATCCTCCGCGAGAAAATATTCTAAAATTCTACTTCAACACAGAGACAGAACCACATGCACATGTGTGTGTGTGTGTTGCTACGAAAAATTGAGTTTGATTTTGGAGGAATATTCTATCCATGCCTAAGACTACGAAGGAAAGAGAAGAAACTTGACGAAAATGGTACATGCTTGGATTTAAAATTAGGACGACGGATATAGAAGACAATTTGAAATAAGATTGAAAATCAAGTTCCTCCTGGGAATATCAACTCTGGGTGAATTTTTGCCCGTTGGATTTTCGCCGATGCATTTCAATTTGAAGAGGTCTGTGGGTAATGGAATAGGAAGTGGGTTCAGACGGTGGCATTCTAGGGATAAATGTAACCCTACTGCAACTCTTGCATTAATGACAGTAACGCTACGGAGTTTAGCTACATATCTAATGGAGCCATTTTTATGAATAATGTACTAGTACTCCGGAGCTGGGAGGCCTTATCTGAAAGCAAATGTGGAGTTGTATGGAAAATGTCTTCGCTTTTTCAATCAAACTCAATTTCAAGGAATTTATAGAATTTCCTGCTCCCGGGGAAATTGAAATCCTTTCCCTGGAATTGTTGTAACCATGAAGACGTCTATGCGGAGGCCAAAATAATTTAGGGGACAATTTACTGGTTCGGCTCCCCATTTAGTATCCATAGCTGCCGGAGCTGGGCGGCTCAAATCATGAGCCACTAAATTATTTTTGATTTTTAAATAAATATATTTAGGAATATATATATCCCTTAGAATGTATTATTGCATGAGTACCTTATTTTTTCCGAGAGATAAGTAAAATACAAGGGGAATAGGAAGATTTTAAGGGAGGAATCATTTTTAAACGTATTTGCTACTTGAGTATTATATATTTCCCTGAAGCTTTAAAGCTTCAGGGAAATCTTTTGCGTCTTAAGGCTTCCCTGAAATTTCCAGAGGTATCTTTTATGTGTGTCTATAAATTGCTTGATTCTTTATCTCTCGTTCTTTTTAATTCTGGCAAAAATAAAAAAATATTTAACTCAATTTCACTTGTTACATCAAAGAAGAAAAGCAATTTCGACCAAATACAATACACTATCTTATTACAATACTAAGATGACCTTCTCCCAATATATTTAGGTCAGTCTTTTTATCCATAGGATCTTCACTCTTTGGATTGACTGATGGTCGAATTTATTGTATTTCCTAAGATGGTTCCTATAGGCCGTGCATTTAGGGTTATTTTTTGTTTGATCCATTTATTGATAGTTGGATTTATTACCAATTCCATGCATGCGTCAAGTTTTTGGAATTTTTCTAGGGCGTATTTACGATATCGATCTATTTATTGGTAGTGTTTCTTGTTTGGATCTTCTCCACATAATATGGTAATGCTAGGTTTCATTTTTGGGTCAAGCTTTTGATATCATTCAGAAATAAATACAAAAAAATCTGGCAGATCCCACAAGATATGGTAATGGTAAGGAATTGTTTATTTACTAAATAATACTCCATTGCGGGTATTCTTTTTGGACCAATTTTGGAGATAAAGATTGAAACATTATTGAAACAACAAAGACGTATTACTGCAAAGTATTTCCTTTCTACAGGTTTTAATGAAAGTTTCTGCGAAAAACTAAAGTAGATTTTAATTGTATACTCTTAGTCTTCCCGGTTTCTGTAGAAGCAGTGTATGTTTACTTACAGTCTCAAAAAGGATTTTCAGCTATGGGTCTCTCGTTTTCGGGAAAGATTGAATTTTTCATGTATACGAGGCAATTTTTCCTTGGGAAAGTTGTTCCAGAATCCTTAAGAATATAATCTGGGGAAATCCTTGAGAAAGATGTAAAATGTTAATAAAGTGAGAATTTCATCTGCGGAGTGTTATCTTAACCGTGGGGATACTACAGAGCCCATAAACTACATGCATTTATGATGAGTTTGTATTTCTGTAAACCCGACTGTGTTGCTCCGAGGTTAGGACATGGGCAGAGAGTAGAACCTCAGTTGTGGTTCAGTTGACAGAGGTAATATTATAGACAGACCTAGAAGGTCGATACTGCCGAGGGAATTTACGATCATGCTTTATTTTCTCTTTGAGAAGGAAGCAACAACTTAAAAGAGGAGACAGTGCGAGCAAAACCCTAAGATGAGATCCTTTAACCTCTTTATATTCTCCAAGTTGAGACATGACCAGCCGACTAACCAACCAAGTAATCAATGTGAGAAGCCCAAAAAACTGTGATATAAGTAGGAAGGCCGAACATAAAAGATAGGTTTATTTCCTTCATACGCTACTGGCAACGCCAAAAGTGTCTCAGGGAGAGAGAAAGAAGACATCTCCATTTCACAAACCACTTGCTTAAAGTAAACTTTACTGGAGTCAAGTCAAGTGATACTCCAGCTCCGATACAGTCAGTTTAGTTTTAGGTATGCGGGTGAGCTCTACCGTGCCATAACCAAGGAAAGTCTTATCTTGAGCCTTCAGTCTTTTCCTGGGCAATTTTCTCTCCTTGTGACTTGTTTTCTGTCCCAAGCTACTACATGGATATCTCATATCCTAATAAATACTCCTATATCTGCAATATCAGATCAGTTCACAGCAGAGACCACGGATTGCTTGCTTTTAGGAAGCAGCAAAGTAGTAACGACTTTTACAGGATTTTCTTCTCACTCCTAAGGAAACCATCTTTAGTCCTCAGAACAAACATAGATAAGTACATACAAAAAATACATACAAGGAACAACATTGGACTTGTTTCCGCTCAACTGATCATGGATAAGTTTGTAAGATTTTCCACCACGTTCATATCTTGCTCCCTGAAGCATCACTTTATGTAGGACCTGCTCACATACTGACAATGAACTACTAGCACGCCCGTGCAATTATGTATGAAAACTAGGTAACTGTTATAATAATTATAATCATATATCAGACTGCCAGTGTGTACGTTCATAGAAAGAAATATCACACAAATTTTGTCACAACTGTTAAAATATACCTACAGTTGTTCAGCACACTTTATCAAGAGCTACCTTATATAACAATTATAATTTTATCTGTCGTAGATAGCGGAGTAAGGCAGAACGAAATTTAAGCCAAAGCCCCCTTTTTGCAATTGTATGCTGCTGTGACAATACGTTCCGCCCTGCCCGACTCGCAGGAAATGGTTTTAAAGGATGAGAAAATAAAAATGAATCTCATGTGGAGAAGATGTTGTCACGCACATTGAGTCCTCCCCAGGATAGCCCCATTAAGTCTGTATACATCCAAGACAAATAATCTCTGATTTTCACTTGCTTTCCAGTCAGGTCCGACCCCATCCTTAGAATGGGAGACACTTTCTCCGAGAGTCCTCACACCATTGAGGTCTTAGAATTTGGACCAGTTAATGAGATTTTTTAAATCCTTGGAAAATAGCAGAATGTCGAGGAACTTGGCAAAATCTCACAAACTTTCTGTTGACTTTAGTGATTGCCTACTGAAGAATTCCAGTCCCTATTTTACGATCTGAGAAATTCGTAATTGGGTTAGGATTTGATAATTATAAGAGGTCCTTGCGTTGAATGCTAAACATCCATTATTGTACTAGCTCCAATCTTATTGACAGATTATGCACATTGTCAAGGGGGTTGTCACGGGAAAAGGGAAACTATTTATCAGTTGCCTTTTTTCCATTCAGGGAGAACTTTATAGTTCCTAATCCTGAACTGCTCATCCTTCATTTTATGACAAGTTGGAAAACTGGGTGAAATCCAATATCTAATTATTACTGGGAGTCTCCCAGACCCAATGACGATCGTCCCAGGGAAATTCATTACTACGAAGTTGCCAATCAGAGAGCGACAAGGGGATGGAATCCTGAAGAAAAGATAAATAATTAACAAGATTATACAGGAACCCGTTAACAATAAAATTTCTGACGGTATGAGTGGTGAGACAAAAGCAGAAGGAATTTAATTTCCTGTAAGCTCTATAACTTTTAGCATCCCCGAGTCCTATGGGTCTTCTTGCACAGTATTGTACACGGATCTATTGCATTTCATAATACATCACCTATAGGTTTGTACATCTACAGCAACTCAAATGTAACATCTCTAAATTGAGGAATTGTGATGTAGATTGTAGGACTCTGAATTTGGTATTCATGAACCCCTCTCGGTTTCCTAAGTTTTAAAAGGAGTCACTGGATTCTATGCCTTACTGCGAGTGTAATGAGTGGCTTGCTTTGTTATTTTGTTGATTATCTCCCCAGAAGTGCAAATCTCAATGGAGCAGACGTTCCTTCTTGTAGAAGTTATATGAGTGAATAATTTACTCCAGGAAATTCACAAATTATTACCAACTTCAAATGATAGTTCGTGAGGACATGTTGTGATATGTGTTCCTACTAGGCTGTATACAGATCCTCCAAGAAAGGTATAGTAAGCAGACAACTTCCCCAAGATACTTTACAACTATGCTACTTTGATGTTCGTCTGGATGAACGTAATATACATATATAATAGCGTCCGTAGTAACACATTTCAAGCATTACATAACCACTTATGCATATGTATCTATCTATATATAAGAGAAAGGTACATGTGAATGAAAGTACAAGAAGGATGGCACACTCTGGATATTTGCATTTTACACGAAACTACGGACAAAGTTTCATCGATTTTCACGAAACTAGCTCCTCTCTTTACTCGGAGAATATGAACTCCTGGTTCCAATGAGGAATACGAGAGATGAATAATAATCTTCACTTCCTTACTCTGCCCATGCACACCCCGTCTCTATACTATCTCATCCACCTCCGTAAATTTCATCCGCTTCCTTCTCATCTCTGTGTCATTAGGAGTTAATTGAATTCCTTTAACTGACCTAGCTAATCCCAGTATCCAATTATTTGATCTATTATCCTCCGGTAATTTCCTTCTGCGCAAGTTTTTCCCAAGGCAGTTTGTTTATGGAGGGATTTATAGCTCCGTCCTTGTTATGGCGTGTGAATCCAAAGCGACGATTAAAAGCAGTCAGGCATGGATAATAATGTGTAATGCCTTTCAGCATGTCCAGACATTTCATTCATTGCTAATGTTTTTGCAAATATTGGTTGCTTGTCTAAATAAGGGATTTTGACTACAGTATTTACGAAAGGGAACTCAGGACTTATCCTTTGTTCACCAGAAACGACTGGAGTCTTGTCGGATCTGTCCTTTAGACGGACTTGTTAGGGCAGAGGGCGTTTAATTAATTGAAGTAGTTTTGCAATTGAATGAGTGTGCTTGATCCTTGAAAGGCCTTCTGATTATGATGACGTGTGCAGAGAAGAGACCCGTGAAATTAATTTATCTGCTTTGTTCTCCCTCGCTTCCAGGCTGCAGTTTCACTATTCAATAACAAAGAGCAGGATGTGGCTAGACCTTTCCCAGTCCCAACATCTCCCTTTATTAATTCTATCGAATTCATCACACAATGGCATTCATGTCGCCGGAGCACTAGTACAAACTTTGGTCTTAAGAAGATCGTATACTAATTTTCCAAAAGTTGACTCCCATTTCCTCCTTTTTTCCGCTCTCTCTCTCTCTCTTACCAGTGTCTGGTATTCTCATCCAAACATAATGAAAGTACGGCGAGACAAGTGTATATGGATGCCTATGATGACACAATTATATACACATCAAATATGTATGTACGGTCCAAAGTTCGGGAAAGTTTCTGAACATAGGTACTTTAGTGTATTAGTTTGGTTTCATACTTGTTCCTACATTTTTTCTCAAGTTTATTTGCGAGCGGAGTCAGGAGGAGTAGCTAAATCACATTGCAAGACAAGCAGGTTCATTAAAATTATTGAATTTCACCGGAGCGGAAACATCCGGCACAGCCCCTTCCATGATACACGAGGTTGTAAAACAAAACTCGATTTTTGATTCACAGGGGTAGCAGTTGGTACTTACAATTAGTGCTCATACATACTCGCATCTTTGCAAAAACTGGGATTTTCAGAACATTTCCAGACGTCTCAAAATGGACAGATAATTATTTTTTTGTGTATAAATCATCATTAATGAAACATTTCTTGGATTTCTGCAAACGAGGCATTGGAGACTCGGAGCACTACTGACAGTTAGAAAGTTTACAGTAGACAAAAGTTTTTAGGTGGAGTTGGGCGGCTTAGGGAGAAATGAAGTTATCGGTAATGTGATGGATAATCATTAGGAAAGTAAAACCATTAGGCGTTAATGGAGTCAGGGTGACAGAGGTGCTTATCCCGACTCGAGTGCAAATGAGGTAGGGATTCAAATGAAGATGCTGACTGAAACCAGGGGAAGCCCAGTTACATGTGGAAGAAAAGGAGAAAACAAGGAGAGAAATGGGCATGGGTTTCTATAATGACCAATCTATCTCCATTGTTTAGGACTAAAAGTTGTCAGGAGAAATCTTGTGGTTGTGCGGTTGCTTGATGGCACATACGTGATTGCAAACATCAACCCAAGTGTACGTAATGTGGTCGTTACGCCAAAGCTGCTAAAGCTTCAAGGCGAGATGGTCCCAAAAAGAGAATCCATAAAATCGTACATATATATGTATACATACACATAGACAACACTGACTGAGTGAGGGTTTCATTATTAATGTTTAAATATTGAATTAGAATTCTGTCTCTGAAATGCATCCTCCAGGAACATCTGTTAGCAAATTGCTAATTGTAAGTGCGCTTCCCTTTTGGCTTGTATCCACAAGTAGTTCCAACCACTCGTTAAGTAGATTTGCCAAAATCATTTATTCCTTAACAAGCTGTGGAACATCCTGGGAGCTACGAGTACTCACAGTGAGTTATTGAGAAAAAAAATTTTTTTTTACCTGGAAATCCGTTTCAAAATGTTGTATTATATTTTCGCGTGGGCCTACTATAAAGGAAGTGGTTTCATTAATAGTAAACCCTGAAAGAAATTACTTCAGAGGATACGTGCCAAAATATTATCATAGTTGTGCAAAATTAAAATAATACAAACATAAGACATAGTAATTACAGCTGGAACCCATTTTGCACTTCCACGAAATACAGAGTTATAGTGTAATTAAAATTTACGGCGAGTAATGTTGAGAAACATTGACTGTAAGGATAGTAGGGTAGTGTCGGCCTGGCCATTTATAGAAGTACACATTGCTACCAAAAAACCATACCATTACATACATGTGTGATACATGCACATGTATGTAAGTACTGTACAAATCAATTGGGCTTTCCTTTTTGTGAGTTGCCCGTTTTCAAAATCCCGACGCATTATTGTGCACCTTTACTCCTCTTCAGCTTTCATGCTTGCTGGTAATTTCATTCAGGTGGCCATATGGTGAAAGTTAATGGGGAGACCTCACGTGCGTATGTACATATGTAGCAATGCCAGAGTGCGCATTGACTGGAAAGTAATGAAATCAATTTCGTCACCCCATACAAATGTGCTGTTCTGTGGCTCCAAATACAGACGTACATGCACAGATGCACATCAAAATATGAAATCATGCAAAGTTGGTAGGACACCGCAAACTCCAGTGCTTCTATTAAGTAGCCTCTGGAAATATTTCTATTTTAGTCGACGTAACTTCAACCACATTTTCATTTTGCCACATTCTGCCAGGATTCATTTCCTGTCTGTTTTGTACTTTCTCTGACAAGCTAAAGCTGATGATTTTGTCTTGTAAACCGATGAATATAGTGAACTGTACACACTACAAGAATATACTGGCAAATCTGATATTTGGGTTTTCTTCATTTGCGAAATTGGATATGGTAGTAAAAGTTGTGTAGTATGTTTTTATAAATTGCTTGAAGCTAAACCCCAAGCCCGGAGTTACTCAGCAGTAATATTTAAACAAAGATGTATTTGGAAAGTCCAGTAACTGACTGTCTAACTACACTGCGCTTCAAATTTCGACCAGATTTTGTATGAATTCGTATAGGGAATTAATGCCGTACGTTTATGAAATATGTTCATAGTTTGTGGTTAGGTGTACGAGGAATATTCTCAGTATTAATACAGTTTCTCTAATAATTCTCTTTCATTACTGTACAGCTCACAATTGTAGGGAAAGCTATATTTTTGCATTGCTTGACGTGTAGCAATAGAGCTTGGAGCTAATTAGTGTTTGATAAAAGCAACACTCTTGCTTGCCCCCATTATATTTTACGATGGTCTTGTCAGCTTTCACTTCTTTCGAATGTGTGTGCACTCCTGTGGTCTGTACATACATGGATGGATACATACATATAATTACTACTGCCCCTGTGTGCTTTTACTTGCCTCACTGCGTGGCAATTCTACAAGAGTAGGTTACTAATCCCCGGCAGTATGTACTGCATGAATGTCACTGGCACAAGCTGCGTACTATATTGAACGAAAACCCTGTTAATGAATTGGAATCTCACGGGGAAATGACTAGTGCAGATCCAACTCTCCGTGCTTAGTTGGTTTCCTACTTAATTATATCCTTCCATTCCCAATCATTTTCCTTCCCAACTCGTCAAATGCTGTGAGCCATCCTCTAAAAGTTGTTTATAATGGAACAATCCTACTTATAAGTTGTATCTTCAAAGGACTGGAAAGGATGAGGATAACAAATGATGCAATTTTCATTTCGACGGTATCATATATTTAAAGATAGGGATGCTACCCTGAAACGGTTTCATCCACGCCTCACAATTTAATGAATTTCCCGACTGTCCGTTCTCATCCGATTCTTTGATGGCCTCTTTACAAGATTGGTGGTTACGGTTGGGAGTAAGAGGAAAAGGGCTGTGAGGAAGCAAGAGATGGTACTCATGAAAGATATCATCTCGAAGTTTCATGGAGACTTGTAATGTGAGACCATTTCCCCGGAACACAATTATCTTCGAGGATATCACATGCATTTAGTAAAGTACATTAGGCCTGTTTGCTCAAGGAAAACATTTTTAGTATAGTAGGGATTCATAATTCTTTAGTACTTGGAGAGGGAATGCTTCCGGAGGACTACTGTTTCTGGAAATATAATTCCAGGATTCACAATAGTAGTAGATTTATACGTATGATCGGTAAATACAGGGATATTTTGAGCGCTCGTTCTGGATCTAGTAATTAGTTGAAATGTAATTAAAGTTGGGTTTCAATGCTGATTACAGGCGTGGTGAATAATACTCTTCAATGTTACCAATGCGAAATTCGGGGAACGGACGAGGCCTCATGCGATAAGAAATTGGATCTGAAGCAATGCCCATCCATCCAGGCTTATGACCGCTGTCTCACCAACTTTCGGAAGAACGGTAATTTATACAGATTCTCAAGTATACTTAAGTCTGTCTAGGACACTCGCTGTTGTAACAATCTAACAGGAAATCTTCAGGCGCATAAAAGTAGAAAGGCACGTTTTATTTGAAATTATATGAAGGATGGTTTTAGTGACTGGAACTTTATTTCGACATCAGACATTAGTTTAATCAAATAAAGAGCTTTCTTTGTAGTCCAAGTTCCTCTTTTTATGTATTCAGCTTCCATAATGTTCCCCATGGGGGCAATAGAAGCATCTTCTCCCAACACTCTGAATTGCAATGAAATTTCTCTGAGATACGCTCCAGAAAGCTTTCTCTCCGCCATGTAACCAAAATATGCTTTGTTCCTTCATTTTTAATGTTACTCCTTTGATGCGAATTGCGTTGCTCCATTGTTTGGGCATGGTAATCAGTTCGTATGTTATCTCGGTTGAGCGTTTACGACTGTTTTAGCTCGACCACGTTTTAGCACGCTCTGATAAAAATATTCTAGTTTTAAAATAATGTATGTATGCATATGTAAGATTAATAGCTTAGCCTACATTACAGGAGTCGTTCTTGTGTGTACTTGCAGATAGCGGACATTACATTATCAAGAAGTGTGCACTGGCACCGTGTGAATTTAAAACCCAAGCTGAAAACACGATCTTCTCAACTTCTTGTAAATTGGATTGGTCCTCAGCGGACTGTGCCAAATGCTGTCAAGGTGATGGCTGCAACTGGATAAACACGGGAACTTCTTTCCTACATTTAAATTATCCGAATTTCATTTTTGTTACTGGGTTTTCAGGATTTATGGTCTTCATTTACAACGTGCTCCTTTCAGTTGTCTAGATACTGCTGTAATGGTACTTTTAGGTTTTGTTATTAACCGTTACATTTGAGCAATATGATATATGAGCATGTATGTATACTTCCCGTTGATTTTGATGATTCAAATAAACAAATTTTTTCATCTTTTATAATTCACTCACATGTCTGCATACTCGTCATATAAAATTCGAGAATACAGGAAACAACTAGGTCGATCGGATAAAGGACTCACTAAAATTGTTGATGAATTTCCCCTCACATTTTACAATTCAAAATGTTTTGTGTGTAACGTTTCGGCTTTTGACCAAGGATCTTCTTCAGGCACGCTTTAATAATTTTCCTAACAGTTTTTTTTTGTATATTGTAACACTCACCGTGTTTCACTCCGGAGATACGAGATTGTAAATACATTTTTAATGTCAATATAGTACGTGTTTTCTAGTGTAACTTGTCTTTTATTTTTTGATGGAGAGTGGTCATCGTCTAGTCAACATGAATCTATAAACACCAATTTCGAGGAAAAATTACAAAACATGTACATATATGAAATGTGCTACACAGGGTTGGGGGTTTTTTTGGTTTTTTTCAAAAAAACCAAACAACCAGGTTTTTTTGGTTTAAACCGGGTTTTTTTTTGGTTTAAACCAGGTTTTTTTTGGTTTAAACAAATTTTCAATCCAAAACATTCATTAATATGCAAAAACATGTGAATTTGAACAAATTTACTTATTTCCCAAACTCAGTATCACAAAGCATTAAATATTTAATAATTTGGAAATAATTTTAATGATAACTTTGCAGCATAAACACAAGTTTATCATGTTTCATTTTACAAACGATTCAGAATTTCTAAATGTACAAGGCTAAAAGCTAATAGTATTATTTACTTCACTAAAGTTTAACTACACAATATCACAGTAACTGCACAAGTTTTGTGCACGACGAAATATAAGCGTTTTGGATTGAAAGTATTAAAATTTTAGGTGTTTGGTTTAAACCATTGGTTTTTATAAAAAAAACCGTTTGGTTTAAACCATGGTTTAAACCATGGTTTAAATCATTTGGTTTAAACCAAACCAACCCTGGTGCTACAGTATTTGTGACAAGCAGCAATAAGAATCATCGTACCAGTAGGTCAAACACTTCAAATACATATGTACGTTAGTGGTAGTTGTGCATAGGCAATAGATTAAGTGACAATGTTGAAACCCAACTGATACTGAAACTATTCTAAACGTACGTACCTCTGAACTGTACAAAATCCAGCTCAACCCTTGACGCCCAGTGATAGCATCATTAAACTGTAATCACTTCCAAAACAGACGCATGATTTGAGTGTGCAAATGTTCCTCATCTTATCAATTGTGCAACAGCAAATCCAGACACAGATGCTGAATCAAAGCATTTAATATTTCATTGAACTCTGTTTTCTGCTGACCATGCATGGTTGCATCTATTTTCGCGGCTAACATGTCATCTCTCCATTGAACGCAGACAATGAGTAAAATTGATGATTTTGCTAATTGATATAAATGATTACACGAGTCAGTGCTAGATTTTCATTGAAATAGATTGCCACTTTCATACTTATCCTTACGCTGTGTAGGCCAAGAGAAGTTGCCAGTGCGCACAGCTGGATCATTTGCCCTTAAAACTACTTCTGTCCTTTTAGTTGTAACAATTTGCCTTGAAAGTACTACGCCCTGAAGGCTTCCATCAACATTAACAAATCCTCTTTATTACGTCAAGAAATGCTCAACATCCATGATTTAGGTAACTTAATAATTAATCGATAGCAATATTGTCAACTGCCATTACTTTTGGCCTTCAAAGTATTGTTATAACAGTTCTGTCGCTTACATTCCTGGTCACTTGCCAGGAGAATAAAAACAGGTCGCTCAAATGTTCTCAATTTCAGGCAGGTAACTCAAATATAAATGGGAATAGTTTCTTCCCGATTGACCCGACTGCGACATGTCGGACACAAATTATTCTTTTCCAGGCTTCTGTAGATACAATAATGGCAAAAAAGATGACCACAGGGGGTAGCATGCACCTGTCCTCCTTTACTTCTGATGTAGTCAAAACTCTTGAGGCAGATACAACATTCTTTTGGGAGACTTGGGACACCATGGCAGGAATCCGTGTCATCATCAGGTATTCTCACTGGGGGTGCAAATTGTGTACTAGTTGCTTTCCGGGGTACTTGTTCGTGTGGCCGTACTCGAGGCGAAGAATTATTATTGTTCCTCCCAAGAAAGTAGCCCGCAATTCCAGCAATTGCCCCAGCAGCAATTACTGCAAGTGTGCCATAACCCTCACTTCCTTGGTTCCTTTGACGTCCATTATTGTCTGACATTGTGTCACTGCAATAATTATTATATATTTACATATCTTACCAGAAACGTAAATTATATATGTACATATGCCACACAAAGCATACTTTAATAGCGTACCCTTCACAAAGTAAGCTTCGTGGCTTTGAGTTCTGAGCCACCATAACAGTGGCACTTTAGTACACCACAACAAAGTACCTTGGGTACAGCTTGGAAATCTTTTAAAAAGAAATTAACTAGAAATTATTACCTCCTTTATAAATCCTGTGCACCGTATAACTTGCAACTTTGCTCAACTCAGAGACTTAATCCCAGAACTATGTATATACAAGAACAGTAGTTGAGTAATGGATTTTTGAATTACTGGTACTGAATAATGCAATAGGAGTAGAACAGTTGATGTTCCAATTATTAGCCCTTCAGACCTCTCACAAACACAGCAAGCGAACAAGCCTGAATCTCATGAACGTATATAATTACGTAAGGAGGACTAAACACAACTCACATCTACGACTGATTGTGCGGAGGAACAACTAAAGAGTAAAGACAAATATTATCCTGTAGGAGTAAGTCTTGTAAGATGCAATTCCAAGTCTAGGTATGTTTACAAGAAAGTACTTCAAGGTTCAAGGCAAACATGAACTGTAATCAAATTCTATCTCCTTTGATCGAATACACTTATTTCCTGTACATTATTTTTATCACTACAAGGCTGGGCCAAAAATATTTAAAATTGCAAAAATATTTAAAATTGCAAAAATATTTTAATCAATACTTTTTTAAACGTATCGCTAGTTACATGTTAGTAACACTTAGATTTAACAAGTATATTACTACTGCTCCTTCACCTATGCCGTTTAAAATAGTGAACGATACTGTAAACTGCAAACTGTGTGTGTGCGAGGACTATACAACATTCACTTGCTAATCTAAATTTAACTATCTGTAGTTGTACAGCGATGACGAAATGCTCGTATTTACGCAGCAAGTTGGGAATGTTTAGGTGGGATCATACTTTTTTCGACAGTGCCAAAGAGCGAAGCATGAGATTGTGGGAGAAAAGGATGCATGATCCACTGCTTAGATATCCTCCTTACAGCATCATGGCGTATATCGAATGATAGCATGACGTGTACCAGTTATAAGAAATGTACAAACACAGACAAACATGGATGCATTGATAAAAACCCATGAGGCTACATTTATGTATCTACCACAAATAAATGTACGTTAGTTGTTTGTCTTTCAAAATCATAATATATACTTTCATAGACAAACAAAGCAACACAATCATTGAAGCTTGTAGGCAAAAAGCTATTCAGTTCTGCATAGAAAATAATAGTGATTATTAAGTAACTGGCGAATTTTCGCTCAAGCATTCTACGGCAGGTAAAATGTGTTACAGTTTACCCCAAAAATTGTCATGCAGTAATGAGCACATACACATACCGTAATTCCTGCATTAGCATCACGAGATCTTTGTTCAAGTAGGCGAAAAAAGAAAAACAGGGGACACAAATAGTATAGGGCCCTGATTGAACCACGAATCAATATTTAACAAAACAGGATTAATATACATTCAAAGATATTGAGCGCAGAAGTTTGTTTAAAGATCAATGTACATACACACAAAGCAAATTAAGTGAAGGCTTCGAAGCTCTAGTCCCATCATATTTTACCTTGGCCAGGGCACGACGAATGGACCATGCTATGAGATAATCACGCATTATAGGCAATTTTACAAAGGATCTCTTAACCACCTATCATCGCTTTTTCGCTTTTAAGTATATTCAATTGGCAGTAATTTTCTAAACAAAATAGACAATCTCCGGTAATGCTACATCAGACTAACTTGCACAAGATATGAAAATAGATTGTACATATGTACGTCTCAACGTTTGACAAAAGACATCTGGGATTTCGAATTTACAGCTATAGTGAGAAAAACTACGTAGAATAAATGTGCAGTGTTGCAAACATACAATTGTACACATTATTATTATCATTACATTATTTTTCGGTCGGTTATCGTAATCAGCATTTTCGCAAGCTTTCAACAAATAAATATTGGGTTCGTACTCCGACTTACCCCAAACAGAGTTTTTTATGTCCTTTATAAAGCTTTCAACAAATATATACAGTACCTGTCTTGAGTGACAAGATCTTACGGTTAAACAATAATAAAATAATAATTCAACTATTAAACAAAAGTAATAATATTAATAATAATAAGGCAAATAATAATAATAATCCTATAAACTAATTTGAAAGTGATTGTCATGATGGCGATGATGATGATGATGGCAGTAGCCACTTATGTACACGTATAAGAACTTTATCGTCACTGCTTTCCATTGAAACTAGCCATTACTGACTCAGTACACTATTGACTAGGTATTCATTATTAGTACAATATTGAAATTTTTACGGTGAAAATAATTAAACATTATTGCATAAATGATTGTGGCATATTAATGTACCACTTTTTTAAGATATTGCAACGATATCATTAACTATTGTTACAGGGATTTTAAATTTATGCATAAAATTCATGAAGAACTTCGAAATTGTCCCTCTAGCACCAATGTAAATATCAATAATCAATATCTCTAACATCAAAATTAGATTTAAAGTAAGGAATGTATGGATCATAAATCGATTTCTGTTGATTCACTTGGTCTGCTTGGTTGATTTGATCTTCCATTCGGATGGTGGAATCAATAATAAACGCGGTTTTAGATCTCATGTCCACTGTAAATATATCTAGCCCTTCTACGTCTTCCATTTGTCTTCGACAAAATACTTCTTCAACTTTAAAACCTCCTTCTCACTTTTCTATCAAGAGGTACACTTTGTTGTTCATTTATGTGTGTGAAACTCATTTGCAATATCTGCTCTATTAACGTTTTGATAAAATCTAAAATGTCATTATTTTTTGTTGACTTGGGTAGGATTAAGATGTAATGAACACTTGGTTACTATAACTTAAGTCTGTCCAAGTAAACAAAAAAGATATGTTAAGAGAATAGCAGTTCATCTTTTTCATTCATTACAAAAAATTAACAAAAACAAGTTATAATTTTGCACATTGGAATTTGTATGGCTAATAATTCGAATCAACTACCACTTGCTTATTGTGCACACCTTTGAATATTTAGTACAGTGTGGCTAATAATATATGATCAGTATGACAAGTTCGAAGCAAGGCTGGCAGACAAACATTTGGCCAGCTTAAATAGTTTAATTATTACGGTTTTAAACGCACCATGTATAGTCTTTATTTATCACAACATTTTTTACCCCGCAACATGAGTTTATTTTAGAAACGATTCTGAAATTTATTATTTACCAACCGACTTACAGGCATCCTAACGTAATCTAAAAATCAGCTGATCCGATATTGGCCCACACTTATGCTAATGGTGCTCACATGAATTGGATGAGTTTATTTTTGTTGATGATGGGTTATAAACCTCCATGCCAGTTTCCGTACGATTTTTATTCATTGTAACAACAGATAAAGACACTGCAGCAATGAAGTTGCTACCAATAACATACGAAATGCTGTGAAAAGAGCAATTTTATTGAATACAGCGTAATTTCTTAAATAGGCTAGAAACGGGACAAATCGCATTAATAAGCCCCTTTCATGTTAAGATTACTTAGCTGTTGTTGGTATTTTCCGTAATGATCCTCTTTAAATTACTGTCAAAAATAGAACTTCTACGGTATATTTGTACATAAAACAGTACTGTTGCATTCAAATTATTATTAAAATTACAATTCATTGCTGCCAGACATCTCAACCGCCTGGGTGGATGGCTTGATTGCTAGTGAATATTAAACTGATATTAATAAATACCATTATAAAAATAAGAATGAGATGAAAGAGTAATAACAATTTATTAAATGAAACGAAAAGTACTCTGGTAACACTGAGACTGTGAATGGAAGTATCACACAGAAATACTCCAGTTCAGATAACTCTACTACACGTTAAAAAACGCATTTTAAATAATTTAAACATTAGAAATGACCCCTTTATGTATATACTGACGCGGTCTCCGGTCCTCCTTTCAATTTAAAATGCTGCACTAATAAATGGTAATATATAATTAAGTATAAACTAATGACGAAGTATTAGAGTTGATGTTTTAGGATTTCTTCAATAAAGTCAGTGTATAATGTAAAAACCCGGCTCTCACGGGTGGACATTGAAGTGAAAACACATCCACTCGATTATAAATTTTTTCGCTTTCCTGGAATTAACAATTCGATTAATTTAAGTAGGATGATGAACGCAAGAGAATTAAGAGTCAAATTTTCCACTTATGAAACATGTAAACTTTTTCACGAGAAGATACATATTTTTTGGAATTTTTACCTTCACTTCAAATATCTCTCCCAAAGATATACTTGTGTGTGCAATAAATCTGTCATCTGTTGCATGTGTTTTCGGGTAAGAAAACCGGACTTCAAGATTATTATTTAAATCATAACCTCGAACAAAACCAGTAGAAACCAAAACAAGAGTTAATTTCTTGTCAAATTCAAAGTCGGTGTAAAGATTAATACCGGAATCCTTCGGCCTGCCTATAAGAAGGTACTCTTGACCTAACAACAAGGGATGTGACAATTTTAGTAACCAATTAATTTTGAAGACTCTCATCGACCTGATTCTTAGTCGTCGGCATTCAAATTCCAGTTCGTCAACTCTAGAATAGCAATTAATGGTCGGAAAACTGGACTGTAAACTTGCGATGACCGGAGAATATACTGGAGGTGTCAAATTATTTTCTTTGCCAATTAAGGTATCATTTTCGCACCGATCTTCGGAAGTTCTTGCAGGGGAGGCAAATTTACTTTTTATTTTCTCAGAGAGTGCATGTTCAAAATCTATCAATTCCAGTTTATATTCTAAAATAAAATGTAGAAAAATAAAAGTTTTTCATATTCATTGAAATGCATTTCATCCTCAATTGATTAATAATTTCATCAAAACTAACTAATACGCTTACTTGATACAAGAGTAGAACCTTCATTTGGAAATGCTGAATATAGACCATTTTTTAGTACATCTGGAATAGCCAAGTCATTTGTCGATTCAGGCATTGTATTTTTCAAAATGATTTCTCTGGATAAGCTAGATGTCCCTTCAACATTCGTGTCATTAGGTTTGCCTAAAGCCGAAACATTCATCTCTGAACACTGTGAGCTAATTTTACTTTTACAGTACATCAATAACAATGTAGAACTCTGTGCTCACCTTCAGGCCGCAAGCTGTCAGGAATATTAACCTCAACAGATTCGGTATTTCTGCGTAATCTGGAAATAATGAATAATTCAGCCTTCGAGGCTACTACGGATTTAGTTTTCTCAGCTGGAATTATTTTCAAGTTCTGCTTTATCTCTGAAACTTCGGAAACCATGAGGTCCTTAAATATTAATGCAGCTGTTCCGATGATATCAACCGTGCCGTTTGCACCAACAGACTCTACATGTACTTCCACAACAATCTCTTGCAAATACCTACAGAATTCATTTCTATCCGCTTGCACACAAATAGCAAATTTATCTCCAATGTAAATTGTCATATCTTCCTCGTCAGCTGGGTCAAACAGACCACATACTAAGTCTTTCCCACACATCGTAAAACTGATGCGACAAGAACTCAAACTCTTTGCGGTCGAACTGGTGGGAAGAAGCTAAACGAATAAAAGCTGTAGTTTATAAATATGGCAATGGATTATTAATTTAATGAGACCGGTAAAAACATTTGAACTAAATTATTACTGTAAAAAAACTTCTAATCCCCCCTAAAATAATAGTAAGGGTGTAGAGCTCATCCGAATCTTTAGGCTCTCCTAACTGACGGTATCCCTTGATGCTGTTAAAGCTCCACCGAAAGCCCTGCTAATAAGGTTTCGAAACGAATCACCATGCACACAAGTAATATTTAAGATTATTATTTTAATATTTGGCTGCGAAACCAGATTTCACTTTTAACTTATAGTTTAAAGAAAATGTAATACATACTTGCAATCCGCATCCTTCCGTATATTCCACCAATTTGTGCTTTGGAGTTGTAGTTAAGGTCGTGCTGCCCATCCTATTACTATCAACATAACGAAGGGAGAATACTACCGCCGGTGAGGAATGAGGATGAAACAAGAACCTTTTAAATCCCTGAAGCTGTGCTGTGTTCTAAAATTCAAAAATATGTTTGGAATTTACCTCTCAGAATTTCCTATTTTCGTATAAACCTTAGAAACGATTGAACAAAATGAATATCCATTCCTTCCATGAAGAATGCTACAAGACAGACTCAAACTGTTACTCTAAACGCTACCCGGATTCCGCTGCCAGACATACCGAGTGCAGCCTTGGACACAAGAAATTCACAACTTCCAGCACAAACAGTTCTCCCCGCATATGTTGTAGTAAGAGTCAAATTGATAGAACGTCCTTCCTTGCAAAGCCTGTCATAATCATTTCACACACTTTCAAATTAAAAACTCTCCCTCCCTCCTCTTCTGTCGGGCTCAATTTTAACAATAAAAATACTTCATTATTAACAAATGAACTACCAGCAACAGCAACCCAACTCTTACTTTTCAAAATGCACTTTGGGTAAACGCCATACAAAATGGTTCTTGAACTTAAATTCCGTCTGTGCCGTTGTCAATGTATACACTCTCCTCAGAACGACATCCTCAAGTCCGGCGGTCCAACAGTACTCCCCCTCTTCTTTTAGTTTGAAATTCAAACCTAAATAAAAATTCACATAATTATTGTAATTCAGTTCATTTGGAACATAAACCTCCCAACTACCTTTCCCTCCATTCTTTCTTGTTTTTAAATTCGCACACACAAAACTTACCTTCATACAGAGTTAAAATCAATACTGGACCCTCAGGTTGCTTTGATAATTTAATAATAGATTTTAAACTCCGACCAGGACCTTTATTCGTCAATGACCTTCCTCCTCCTTCCGTCCCATCCTTTCGTACGACTTTCCCCATTGAGAACCTAAAAGGATAAAACGAAGATGAGGACAGTACTGCATCACTGTTCAGTTTTATTTCAAATTAAATAAGAGTAAAAATTAAATCATATTGAAATTATTTACTTACCCTTCTTCCTTCCAAATACTTCATTAAACAGTGTAATAATGTACTCGGGTGTCAGTTCCTAAGAACACACTTAACAATTCGGAGACTCCCATGTAGACTCAACTGATTAATACGCACGTATACTCAATAAAATGTCATACAAGGTTTCTGTACTGTGAATAGATTATACGTAGGGATAAATTTAAAAGTCGCTTGTCATGTAGGTACCCCATAGGTAAAGTAGCGTATACATATGGTGAAGTGTACAGTGTACTGTACAAGTAGTGATAGTTACAGTTCTTAAAGTATTACTATGTACCTAAATGCACACATAAGAATGTGTAGTAGACGCTCACGTTCTTCGGATGCAACGCTAGTTAGCGCTAGGAGCGCTCAAGGACGTCTTCTGTACAGCATTTAAATCCGTTCAGCACTTGGGACTTTGGGAGATGTTGTTAGATCCATAAGTCTTATTGTTAGATCATAAGTCACCATAGGAAATCTGGAAGCCATGTCTTTTGCAGGGAATGCTATACGTTATTATGATGGATTACAGGTTCAATTTTTTCTAATTTCTTATAGGAACAGAGGCGTATAAAAGATTGTAAAGCTGTACTGTTGGAATAGCTCAAAGTGTATTGGTATTTTGGACGTTGGACCGTGGAATGGAATGTACGCTAAAACAGTCCACATCATTCTTTCTAACCTAATTATTATTGTTTTTTTTTTAATATTTATGACCCAGCCAGTGAATCATGGAATATTTGTTTGATTTTTCACACTAATTACCTTTGCAATTTATCATTACTCCAAGTCTGACATTAGGAAATTGATATGCATAAAAACTCTTAAGTTAAGCCGAACTGATAATAGACTGTCTATATCTGACCCCCAGCTAGTCCTACAGACCTCATATGAAAAAATCATTACAAGTTTGTAGAATTAAAACATAGTGAGCCCCAATTCCTGAGAAAAGGTTGTCTAAAGAGAGCATGTAGGGTACAAACTCACAAATAGTATCTCCTCTTGCTTGATGATAATTTGCTTTGATGTGGTTATCAGGCTGAATGTAAAATAATCTGGAAAAAATATAAACGTAAATATAATCTGGATGAAAAAATGTATAAGTTTAGTTTCTATATATGATGAGTGCTCTTGAGTGAAATTGTAAGTAATTATTATAATGCAAAAAGCCAATAATTTAATTTATTCATTTAGTAAATAGTGAGCTAATAAAAGAACCACATTAGTTACTTAAGTTAGTGTAAGGAAGCTTTATAGCAAGCATTGACATAATAAATAATGTCAGAAATATGATTTGCATGCCAGGGTTTACAGAAATACACTTTTTGGCTTTAATTCACATTTTTACACCATTACTGCTTTGAATGCTGGCTTTTGCAGAGATGTAATAATTATTTATTAATCCATTAAAACACTGCAATCGATGTGGGTGTAGTCGCCGTAAACAAGAATAATTATTATTCTTTAAGGTACGAGAAGGAGATCTTTGGAATTTAATACTTATTCAGTCATTCTGGAAAGTGTGGCCTTAATAGTTTTATATGCATTTCATAAAAATGGTTGATCAATTTGATCAATTTGGTATTTAAATTCCTGACAAGTGAAGGGACACTTGTATGGATTTGTCGTTTGGATATGGTTTTCTGTGTGGGAAAACTACATTGTATTCCAGTGTATCTCCTTATTTTACAATGATTGCCTTTCCGCCGGACTCGTCCTGAATTTGAATAAAGTAGTTGAGATGCCATGAAACACATGAAAACATTTCTTCCAAAGAAGTGCAATCAGACATGACTGAACGGGGTCTAAAATACTGGAATTCTACTTTGAGGAGTGGCAACCAAGTCATCGTCGACTGTAAGAAGACCCTGGAAAATAAAATAAAAACAAATGCAATTTTAAATGATTGCAAACTCCAGAATTATGAGCAGTCTAATCCAATTGTATTTTAGTTAAAACTCCACTAATTTATATTTCTTTAAGATGCTTTACTTACCATAAATGCTAGAAAAAGAGCTGCAGCCGAGTAAAAATGCCACACATCATGTACATCATAAAATGGCTGAAAAGGAAACCACGAATTCATACATTCCATGTTATCTTCTGAACGAGATTCCGACGCAGATTTTTCCCACTTGGCTGGAGATTGTACAAAATACATGACCGCAAACCCTCCAATAATTCCACATGCTACAAAATAAAAAGTCGGCTGAACCCAACTGAAGTTTTTGAACTCTCCATGTAAAGGCTGTACACAAGAAAACAAAATTATAAACACATTTTCAAGAAGGCAAAGTACTGCAGATGTACACAATCTCAATGGTGAGTAAACTGAAATTTAAGAAAACATACCTTCATTATAACCATATAGTACAAGCAAAATCCCAAGACATTAGCGATGAAAGTGTACAAAAGATATGTTGCGAAATCGGCCTTTTCCATTTCCGAATAAATGACGACACCTATGCTCAGAAGTATGCTAATGAATGGAAGTATCAAACGATCCGTATGTACAGGTCTCCGAAAAATTTGTTTCACTCCCGCGAATAAACTCCAGCCAGTCACTATGGCTTTATTATCTATTTAAATTAAGAAAATTCAAGTATTAAATCAGTTTAATTATTATACTTACATCTCATACCATACGACAAATTCCCCACAAACGAAGCTTAAACAATATAAAATAAAAGATTCAAGAGTAAAAAAAATATATTTCTGAAAACGTGAAATAGATTACCGTCTTTGACATAGCCCAGGGAATAAAAATACACCGAGAGAGATAGGATCAAGAGGAACTGGCCAGTTGTAAAAATTATTCGAAATCCAAGCAGAAGATTGGAGGCAGAATCACTAAATTCCAGCATAAGACCAGCGACTGATACTAGGATGATTCCTGCAAGGATGGCGAACACCTGATTTCTACCGAGAGCATTGCAGATGTTTATCGTTAGTACAAATCTCTTAGCCTTACCATTATTATTCCTGTGATTTTTTCCTCGATTTTATATTAACACATGTGTGCCTACCTACATGACTAACTATGTATATGTAGCTCAATTTCTAGAAAAGATAAAAGTGCTTACGCATCCAACGCCACCGGATGTCTAAACTGGTACACTTTTACAAGAGTCAGGACAGATATTACGTACATAAAACAAGTGTCTGAAATAATTAAAAAAGTATAACAAAAGGTTTATATCGTTCTGAAAAAACAATAAGACAGCCTTTAGGGTTCATAAAAAGTAGCTTTCCAAAATAAATGTACTCAAAAAATCTAACCAAATTGGAAGTTGTTTTGATTCGGACAAACATGGTATGCCGCACTTAGGAATCCCTCAATGATGAGCGCCAAACCCATGGAATAAAATACTCCAAAATGCTGGGGCACCCCATAGCCAGATTTACCATGGATTATTGGGAACCAGCAATAACACTTTTGCTTTTCTTCTTCTTCCAATCGTACTCGCAATTCCAGAGTGGAAGTTGGTCTAGATAAACGATTTTTGCTGCGCTCGTTTTCATCTTCAACTATGATCATGTTAGCCTCACGTCTTCGTACAATAATGATGAAAGCAACGCCGAAAATCACATAACCGATATTGGAGAAAAAATGGTTAAAGTCCAAAAGAAATCCAACCCTCCATGCACAGAGGTAATTATAGTAGCATATGTCATACTCGCCTGTTCTGTACAAAACCTGTTGGATTTCCAGATCATGTTACTCTATTTTCCTAGCATTAAAATTGTATATGAATACTGGGTTTCGTAAATGATTCTGTACCCCCAAGTAATGAAAAATAAGTTGGTACACGGGAATGGTATAGAAGATAGACACTGTGACCAAAGACCAGCAAAATCTTCTTGCTTTCTGAACTGTAACTTTGCCATCGTGGTTCCTTGAGAAGTCTCCAACGTGAACGTCAGCCCTTAGGGCAATTCTACTGCCATCTGAAATTTCTTTTCGAACTGGGTTCACTGGCCTTGGTAAGTTGTTGATGTCATTATCAAATGTATTGTTGTTCTCTGAAAATATTATAGACTCATATGTAAACCTGAACGAACAAGTGTGAGAAACGTTGCGGTATGTAGCCAATGATACTGAATTTTTATCAATACAGTGAGGTGTAAAGAGCAAATATTAACCCTGAGGAAGGGGAGAATTCAAAGGATCTACTTCTTCCGAATCGCTTGCTAGAACGTTTGGCCGCAGGAATCTTCTAGAAGCATAACTATCCGTTACGTCAATAGCTGAGATTTGATTCCTGATAATGTTTGAAGTCAATTGTCAATGTATGAATTTAAAACTTATGTTTAATAACCAATATACTTGAACATTACTTGAGATACTGATGGCGCCACCTAAATAGAATGAAAGTTACAAAAACGATAGCAAGGCTTCCTACGACGGGTAAGATCAAGCAGAAAAATAAAATATAGCCGGGTATTTGGCTGTCATCACTGATTCGGAGCTTGACAGTTTTCCAACGAAATCGTTGAAATCTCTCCTTGGTTGCAGAATTCTTTCGACACCGTTGGTCGTCATCATGAACTACCAGCGCCACCGCAAACCCATTAGAAAACCGGCCATTGTTCTATCAAATAAAAAAAATTATTACCCTAGGGCGAAAATTTTCTGTCACTATTTTGCAGGCGTTTCCTTTAATTTGGTATTTGATCCCAAAGTTATAAAATATGCAAGAGTATAATTGGTGTATTGCAACGTATAGTGCATTCATATATAATTACATACCTCAATAGTCATGGCTGCTTTTTTTGTCATTGTTTGCCACAATCCCACGTAGTTCACATTCCATTCTTGATCGAATATAGGACACTGTATGATAGTAAGGTAACATTTGATATGCGAAGCCAGTGTATCGTGAATCGTGACATGTGTCATAATATGACACACCTCATCAACTCTGAGCTAATAAAAAATATCAACTAGCCCACGCTACTTGATAAAAAGCTCTTACGTGCAAGGGTTGAATAGATATAGTCATACAAGTACTATCTGTCGAGGTAGCAGAAATTTTAACTGAGGATAAATTTTGTGGACTGAATAAATATCCATGAATAATTGGTCGAGTCGGTGAAATTTGGATTGTCATGGCGTTCTCAAGTCTGTAATAACATTCACGTTTATGCCATTACTTTTATTTATGTACAGATAAATGTAAATTTTGCTCTTAGCGTACTGTTTACTTACGGTAATAAGTAATCCCACGTTACTGATACTTTCAAATTGTATTTAATTGCTGATTTTCTGCAAGTCGTTACTCGTACAGTAATATTCCTCATTGCTGGTTTATCCGGTTCAGGGACACAAAGTGTGCGTGAAGCTTCATAGTAGACATTTCTTAATATTTATACGATAAGGAAGCATCAATAATTTTTATCTTCCAGAATTGAGTATTGTAATGAAACTGTTCTAAAATATTCCTTACGAGCTTCCTTTACCGCTCACAGTGCTGAACCTGAAAGGTAACTCCATGGAAGTGACATACTCTTCCTGATTGATAACGAAAAGAACAGGGCAATCCATTGACAGTGGTCCCATGTCTTGCTCCAATCCGACTTCTACTCGGATGTTTGTGCTCTAATCAAGGAAGTTAAGCAATTGAATGGGATTTCACTGAATATTGCAATTAATATTAACACCATCATCTAATGTATACTATTAACCACCGGCATTTATTTTTCCCTAAATTAGAAATCATGCCTCAAGTTCCGGGTCCACGGGTTCGGAATGAAATACTGTATAGTTCGTTTAGTCACCTTGGCTAAAAGTCCCTAAGAACAAAACATTTTGTCGATCTCGCATATAATGGCATATGCATAGAGTCTACATTTTATCAAATATTCACAACTATAAATTTCAGTGAGGTTTCCAGGCGAGACGGCATGAACTTTTGTTCACGTAGAGATATTGGACCAGGGTTGTACCTAAACTCACAAAATTTAGTTCCGATCCCAAAGGACATATAGAAATCATTTCTTGCAATTTACACGTGTACTACCCTGATGATTGAACAACAGGAAATTGCTTAAATGTTAACCTTCCTACTTTCTAAATTTCTTTAGTTAACAGCTGATCTAGGGTTAGGCATCAGACATTGACAAATATAGCCGTAAAGTGAGTATAACATACCTATAATAATTGTGCCCGCGCTAAATGCCATTAAAAAGGTGACATGCTTCAGTAGCCTAAATACATGCCCCTAATTCTGCGACGGCTGAGCCTGCCTATTTTGCAGGCTAGCTTTTGTATATTTTGCACACTATTTTGCCTAAAAATATCTGCAGAAAAAACATCCTACAAATAGTCTACATATAGATCTATATGTAGGATAGGCGGACAACTTTCCATCAAAACATTATTTTAGTTTGCTCATCTGGTGCAAAAGTATGTAAAATGGTGCTGCCATCTTTACACACTCAACCGTAAGGTTTAAAAATACATATAAGTACACAATCTTGCGTATCTACATCTTGCTTTGAGTTTTGACTAAAACTTTGCCATTTCAGCAATGGAAAGGCGCAAAACTGGAGCTTGTCGAACTCGTGTGATGGTTAAATATTTACTACTATTATTTTGAATTACCTCTGGTTTTCTCTCTTGCCAAAATCGCAAAGGAAATACGTAGAGAAATGATGCATCTGCACTGATTTCTTCTTGGTAAAGTGTATTGGTTTTAGCAACAGTACTGAGACAATCGTCCCGTTTAAAAATAGTTAACTTACTTAGTGCTAATATGGATTTATAGCCACATAGTGAAATCAATAATAAAATCAAGAATGTTTTAGCCATTTTGTATTCAAATGCAGTAAATTTTCGGACATGTGTGATGCCTCACACACTCACACCTTAACTATTAGCAATGAATTTAGCAGAACCCTTTTAAAGACCCCGATTTTTTCATGATTCAAATATAGACAATGTAAAAAATCTAGGTTTCTTATCTTGACGCGAAGAGATAAGCAAAGATAATAAAATGTGTATTGATTACTAATGCAATATATGTGAATCATGAAGCCCAAATTACCTGTGACAGTGATAATCATTCATTATGTAGATAACGTAAGTTCAGCATTTACGATAACTTCTCATTTTATTTAAAGAAATACTGCAGCAACAGACAAACAAAAGGAAGTGTTGTATATGTATATACACAATTGACATCGATGCAGCGGATATTGCTCACACTCGCAGTTCGTGTAAAGTTGCTTGCCATATTATCAGAAATGATAAAAGACAAATCATTGTATTTAGCTTGAGGGTTGCGTTAAAAACCAGCATGATTTTCTGTATGAGGGACATCTGTGTTGCGGATTGCAAATGTAAATAAACTACATATTGAAACAATTGACAGAGGTAGCCGTTGTAGGTTATCTACGATGGAATATTGCAACTAACGTATGTATCATTACTCCAGATCTTTATATTAGAAACCGTGTTGACTTTAAATATTTCATGACATGTTTTGCTGATTTACCACAATGTCGTAACGGTTACTACTTGAAGAAAGATAATCACATGGTGGTTACATGTAAAAAACGACAAATAAACTTATTATGGATATGTACAACACAAAGAGCAAACAATATGGAAGCTATTGTTTTTAAATTACATAAATGGAAAAAAATAATAGGTAATAAAAACCGAATATACAAATGCTAAATATTAACCTATACCTAAGTATTTATGTGTCAAGTTTAGTTCCATAAACTGACCAACTGGATGTTACCAAATCTAATAACCAAGTTTATCATTTAAAGAAGTCCTGCCATCCCCTTTCTGCCCACTGGGGGGGACCCAGACAGAATAATTGGGATCTTCTGCATCATAGTCACAATCCATTTGACTTTCTTTGATTTTCTGAGGACGTTTACGAATTCTTTGTTTTTTCTTTGGTATCGTTGCTGCTACATCCATTGTAGCCTCTTCCAAAATACCTTCATGGCCAGAGTCTTCGTCACTGATGCGTGTATTGGGCGATGACGAAACATCTTGGGGTTTGGATGGGTTGTCCTTAAAAGCATCTTGCTGAGATATAGAAATTGCAATTTTACTTTTGATGTCATCTTCTTCTCCATCAGGTGTAAAAACCACGGGGTATTTTGTTTCAACAATTTTTTGAGAAGGTTTTTGAGGAAGAGCAGTTTTGGAAGAAATTTTAAACTGAATTCTAGGACCAAATAGTGGGGATTCATTCTTTTTCGTTGTGGCTAAACTATTTATTTCTACTTCTACAGGCGACTTTTCAGCATCGAGAGTTGGCGAATGGGAGGGTTCTTTTTGCTTTGATGAGATATTCTTACAGGATGAGGATAAAGAAATTGCATCAATAGCTGGTCTGGCAATATCCAATAACTTCTGGTTTTTAACTTGATCCGCCACTATTTCTCTCAATTTTGATTTTAACTTTTTCACGTCCGAAGCACCAGCTTTTAAATCTGTCATATATGCATCCAAAGGGTCTACTTCTTCATCCTGGTCGGGGACGGCTTCAGCTTTAGCGATTTTCTCTCGGAGTGCTCCGATTTCCTTTTGTAAAAGTCGGTCTTTCTCCAACTAAAAGTAAAGTATAAATTGCAAAAACCGATGGTCCTGAGCACTGATGTAAAGACAGGAAATCAACAAGAAATAGCGTTAAAATGAGGATGCTTACCAATGTCTCATAAGTCTCAATTTTTGTCTCAATTTTGCCAGCTTCTCTCATCCTCTTTTCACGCTTCTTTTCAACAGTACCAGTCCGGTCTAAGAAAGTATCCTCGTCACTGGAATAATAGTCCTCATCTGCCCAGTCCCGGTCTTTGCGCTTTGTTCGACCCTCTAAAACCAGTCAAAGTGATAGAACTAGTTTATATTTACCCTTATAATAACAACACAAATGAAATAAAAACACATCAAGTAAGTACCATGATGAGACTGTCTGAGAACTCCATATTTGTCAAGAATTTGACACGCTTGCAAAGCACCCTGATGAACAGCTTCCTTCTTTTTTCCTTTGACTTCAACCTCAGCAAAGACTTTGCTTCCTTCTGGTCCGTCCAGTGGTAAGCTACGTTGGGAAAACAACGTAATAATTACATGTAATAATGCTTGAAATAACTAAATACACATACTGTGACATCAGCGACTTACTCAATTCTACATATAAAATGCCCGGGGGCTTTTTCTCGAACGTCGTACTCCAGATCGTAACCCTCTCGCTCAAACCAGCCTCTCAAAGTCTTCTTAGGGTTATCTAAACTCAATTCCGAAGACTGAAAATCGATTGCAAATGGGTTTTCTCTGTTCTCAGTATCTTCTTGTGCATCTTCCGCTAATAAAATATGAAAAATAATTACCCATTTGTGAGACAAATTACACCAAATCACTAACATTTGTTCTACAAGAAACATGCAATATTATGAAACCAATGACAACAGCTTACGCATTCCCCAGCTGATTCCATCCTCCTCAACATCTCGACCCTGTACCTCTACTTCTTCCATTCGTTGCATTAGTTGTTTTCTCTCCAAATCTTTATCTAACCTTTCCTTCAACAACTCAGTTACAGACTTGTCACTCTCTTCTTCTTCATCATCATCAGGACCTCCAACTATGTACAATCTCGCGGAATTCCCGAATTTGATTACATGTCCTACTCGAAGGCGGTAAAATCTGAAAAATTAAAATTAACGACATTACATTTTGTACTACTGCCAAAAAAAAACCTTCAACCAATCTCAAATAATTAACAACATTTAATACAACACACCTGTTAGGAAACATTCGATTTTTATTCACATAAGTTCCATGAGTAGAGGCCAAATCATAAAGATACAGGCCCTTCTCCCGAACTTGCGTTTCCCTCTCCTCGCAATCATTATCTTCTTCTTTCTCAACTTCGGACGCCACTTTGTCGGAACCAACCTGTGCATACTTGCCATCAATGAACTGGAAAACAGCATGAACTCTGGAAACTGTAGGATTCTCAGCCGTAATATCACACGCAGGTATCCTGCCCACAATGAAAAAATGCTTATCCTGGAAATCAACACGCTGCACAACTGACCCTCCTTTGATCACCTCCAAGCTGTATCTCGAGTCTGCCGGTGCTGAGCCTAGTGGCTCCCTGTATGGAATAGTGGACATGATTTTGTCGTATCTTTCCTTCTTTGCTCCAGCATCTTCATGCTTCATCATCGATGACTTCCGTTCTGATTTGTTGTCCCTCGAAGTATCTTCAACTGCATGTCATCATACAAAAGATCAAACTTATATAATCCTTGCATTATTTCAATTTCATATAACTTTAATTTTATTTACCATTTCCAGCAGCCTCTTCCTGCAGTTCCGCATGTATAACTTGCATTAGAACATCCGTCATAGGTTCTGGAGGTGCTGCACCAGGTTTGTCTTTCTTCAGAGCTGCCACTGCTAGGGGAGATTTAAATTCACTCATTTTGTCGGTACTGTGTAGTTACTGTGTGTGTCCTGAGTGTCTTGACACTATTAGCCACTTATAGTTATTATACTTCGGGGAATACAATTAAACTTGAAAAATATACACACGCAAAGCAAATGCTAATAAAATACTACTAGTATTTGTACTTGCACTCGTAATAAAAATACCGTTTCAGTGCTTAGTTGATCCAAATATAAAACTATTAACAAGTGTTTCCCACTTTTTATGTATATAAACTTTTATAAATATTTAATCGCTTGGGCTGGTGCATTCCTTGTTTAATTCCTAATTTAATTTTTAATTCTACTTACACAAATACTGTAATGAATAAATAATTAATGAAAAGCAAATGTATTTATTTAATAATTATAATTTTAACTTTAACTCGCTGTAGTAAGTACCCACGCATAGACTTAGTATAGACGTAGATACGTTTATTTTGATTTGATTTGGTTTTTGGAGGTTCTGGATAGTTTTGGCGCTGAATGAGCAATTTAAAACATTGCGCCAAATTTAAAATTGGAATTAATTAATTTTGTTTTGAAAAGGATTTTACACAGATTTAAATGACGACCTTGTTTTAGATAATTTTAACTAAATGTGAGTGTTTAAAAATTGCCCGACCAAAATTTATTTATCACTCTGGTGTCTTGAATAATTATTGCACTAAACCGGAATTACAATGGAGAGAAATAACGAGAATAATTCGAAAAATTGCAATATCTTAAGTTGTTTACTTGTATGTTGTCACTATAATTGTCAAACTCGGGTTGTACGCGACGTGGGTGAAGATAATTAATCTGAAATTGGGACCTCAATGAATATTTTTGATGTAGACATAAATTTTCGGTAGGTTTTTCATAAAGGACGTCATTTAAAAAATACAAATCGAAGGTCAGGAGCATGTACACAAACAGTAATATGGTTCACCAGGGGGGTCACTGTATGACCCAAGGTCAAATTCAACACCTGGGTCTTGCAGGTAAATCAGTTTTCACAGGTTACATTGAATAAGTTTATTGTTTGTGGTTGATATGTGATTCTCATAATTTGACAGTAGACAATTATTGTAATTTTCTTTTTTAAAATTTTTAATGTGTATATTCGTATCCTTTCGTTTATTTTGCTTCACTTGTTGGTGGGGAAAATGCGGTGATATTTTAATTATTTATTATACTTCCTATAGATCAGTTTGGCCATAACTTCACAAATGATACGAGTGGAAACTACAACCCGGCAATTGTGGGCGTGTCTTCACAGTACCAGGTTGATCAAAATACTGATGTTCAGTCGGTGCTGAGGTCCATGAAGGCTGATGAAGATGATCCTGAAATGGCTTTGTTGAATTTAAGAGGAAAGCACTCGCTATCACCCACATCCTCCGTTGAATCTCATGACTCAGACTCCAGTGTGGAACCTGTGAGAAAGAAATCGGATACCGGGAGGGATAAGGGGAGAAAATCGTCCAGGAGAGGTGGTCGGCATCAGGATGAAATTCGAACCATTTACAAATACGAGAATGGTCAGTGGCTCTGTCCCAAGTGCAACAAGGCTGTGAGTCCGAGGGCCACCCGAATGAAAGCTCATTTTGAGAAGTGCTGCTTAGTATCACCTTCTACGACTATGATTCTGGATATTGAATTAGGTAAATCTTCGTCTTCATCAACTTTAAAAAAATCTTCAGAGCCTAGTATGGAAGATTCTTCTGGTGAGTCTGGGACGGCTGGGGGAAGACTTAGTGGAAGAAAAAAGAAGAAGAAGCTGACCATGGGGAGGAAAGTTGAAGGAGTTGGACGGCAAAAATCTGAAGTTTGGCAGTTTTATGAAGAGAGGGATGAAGGACAATTTTTTTGTAAGAGATGTGGCAAAAGAGTTAGTTCTAAAGCTCATCGCCTTAGTCAGCATTTAGCAACTGCTTGTGTGGACACTCCCAGATACATGGGTATGATGTGTTTTGGTTTGTATACGGGAATGTAAATCAATGGCCAGAACTAAAACTACCTACGCCAGAATTTCTGAAATATATTTTCTGTTCTATTTTCACTAGTTTGATGTATGATAACAAGAACAATTTAAGTAATTTTCAGGAAAGATGTCGTATTTTTTTGTTCGCTTCGTTTCACTTTAACTTGATGCTTCATAATGCAAAAATATTTGAAGCAACTATAGTCATAAGATGAGCAATAAGGTTGCAAGGAATAACAAGGGAATATGCAAACAGGACTTTTATTTTTCAATAGCTTCCAAGCTTCGAAAATCTGGTTTAAGCAGTGTGACGACTTCTTCCCCTAATGCTTCAGTCTTTGATGACACGAGGCAGCATTTCGATTTTCGAGATGGTCAATGGTGCTGCAAGAGATGTGGGAAAATCGTCGGTTCCAGTCTGGAAAAAATGAAAAAACATTTGGAAGTATGGTGCAGCGTAACCGGTTGTTTGGCTGGAGCAGGTTTGACTACAACGTTTTTGCGGTGCAACACACCGTGATTAAATTCCTTAGAATATGTGCCTTCATTTTTAAATGGTTTAATGTACATTATTTTTCGCACGTACAGTTTCCATCGCTACCTCCACTCCCAGCGCTTCCTTGAAATCCACTCATGTCCGTTCCGATATCGCGATGATTAATCTTCAAATAGGGAAATTTATTTACAGTTCAAATCTCCCTTTCGAAGTAGTTGAAGATCCTGAATTTACTAAATTCGTCAAGATGTTGCGTGCAAATCATAAGCTACCCACACCAGATGATTTAGGAAATTCTATCTTGAAGGATTTTGAGACTGAAGTTCAATTGGAAATGAAACAAAATCTTTCAGACAAGTGTATCACACTAATCCAAACTGGTTGGTCAGGAATTTCAGACACGGACAAAGTGGAATCTACCGATGGACACACAATTATTCACGCCTTGCACAACGGGAAATGCTCATACTTTCTCAATGCAACGCAAACGTCTGAAGACAGTATTAGTCCTGATTATTGTGTAAAACTCATAACCAGTGCGATTGATAGTGCTTCTAGTTTATACTCTTGCAATGTTGTAGGGATTCTCACTGATCACTGTAAAACTTCTATAAAACTCCGGGATCATATTCAGCGAGTGCGACCTGAACTACATGTGTACGGGTCTTTCCTCTATTTGTTAAACTGTCTTGGGAAGGAAATCACAGAATTACAATTGATTGCATCAGTTGCAAAAATACAAGAATTGTTTTCGAGTTTTAAGTCCACAGGTATTTGCAAAGAATTTGGTGACTCCACAGTTGTTGAAGCTAGTGATAAAATGTGGTATAGTCAGTCGGTAGCTCTCACCTCTTTCATTTCAAATCATGCTAAATACACTGAATTGGTGGACAGCTTTCAGTTTACAATTGATGAAGACATTAGAGCTGTTATAGAGAATCAGGATACGCTTGTAAGGGCCCAAGATTTGGCGTCGGTTTTGATTCCACTTTCAGACGCTTTTTTCAAGGTAGTAATATGTACATATGTGCTTGCGTTATCAACTTTAAAAAACCACTAAAAAGTAGGCATTCCCTTTGCTCTTTAATAATTATTTATGAATTATATTTTAGCTGCAAAATGATACTGCGACAATTGCTGACGCTGTCAGCTGCTGGCTTGCTCTGATGAATAACCCTGAAATAAGTAGTTTCTACAAGGATAAAATTCAGATGACTTTTAATGAAGGAGTTACCCCCATGGCGATTGCCGCCTACTTGCTACATCCTGTTTATAGAGGTTGATATTCGGAATGTCTCTGCCTTACAGCATTGTTCCAATATACTAAATGCTGTTAAATACACTTCTTAGTTTATTTTTATTAATTCTCTCTACTTTCCTTTATTTTCCTTGTGCCATTATTCCCGAAAAGGCAGAAAGTCCATTTAAATATGACAGGAGAAAAATGGAACGACTTCTAGTATTGAGGGCTATAAATCTTGTTTTGTTTCTAGGTCAAAACATGCTTTCAGAATTGCAAGAAATCGGTAGAATGTGGCTCCTGGATCGAAATCCGATGTTCGTAGTAGGACAGGCAGCGTTGGAAAGGGCGGATACAACTTACTTCCCATCATCATTCCTGAATTCAGTGGTGGCCAAGCAAATGGCTCCAGCCGTATGGTGGGAGAATGCTGGAAAGTGGCCAGCGATTCCTGAAGGTTTGATGAATCTGGCTATTTCCTTAATGGTTCTACCAGCCAGTACAAGCACAGTTGATCAATGCTGTAATACTATTGGAAACATCATGTCTACTCACAAGAAAAAACTGGGATTAGACAAAGCTTTAAAACTATGTAACGCCTATTTCTCGCTCCGGAGAAAGTGAGACTTACTCCCAGTTTATTATTTCCTGCAATGTTTTCCTATGTTCCAGCGAGTTAGCTACTGTCTAAACTATGTTATTTAGTGTAGTACGTATATTTCTTTCTGTAAATTAATGCATTTCCTTATTTTACATCATGTTGCTGCTGTTATCTCTGTGTGCAACGGAATTGTAGTCTTAATTAATACTGTTTTCAACCTTTTTGTTGCATCCTTTTATTTTTACGTATGTTACTGGAATTCCTACTATATTCAATCAATCACTATGAACTACTTAATGATTTTTATGGAAACCGTTATTTTGAACCATAGAGCTTTTCGAGACTAAATTGTAATTCGCTGTGAAATAGACGTGATTTTGTCGTATAAACTGTACGTTAGAAATACAAATAGATATTTTCATACAGTTTACTAACAATTGGGCGTGTATGTACGTGTGAAGCAGTACTCATGTAAAATAAACTTATAAATAGTTTTGAAATACTCGTACTTGTAATACCAATGGAGTTCAATCCTGATTTCTATCGGGAAGGATGACATGATCAATTTTAGCTTTCATCAACAATTCTTAAGAAACGACTTTTCGCCAGTGGCCACTGAGAGAAGTAAAAAACCTGTTATATCTAATGTAAAGACACCGAAAAAGACCGGAATTACCAAGGATAAGAAAACTTGTAGTGATCCCGAAAAAATGTCTACCAAACGCAAGAATAATAATAGCATTTATTGCTAACTATTAGTCTGCCCTTGCTGGTCCAGATTTCTCAATATTATCTGAATTTATACTTTTAAAGGCAATAAGTTTTCAAGTTGTTTCCCTTCTCTTTTATACTGAGTCTGCATTCTCCGGAAAACGGAAAGGAAAGCCTTGAAGAGGGAGAGCCTAATGTATAATATAATAATGAATAGATTGCGGAACTCTGAATAAGATCGATAGTCCTAGGCAGCAGGCTACGTCCTAGCAAGCTTCCCACCCGCCAGAACTAGGAAACATAACGAATGCGAGACAGGCCGGGGCAACCAGTAAAGGAAACCGGTCTACCACCAACTTCAAGGAAGCAACTCTTCAGTAAACTTTCACATCCGAAACTGGAACAGCAGCACACAACGTATGCATGTTCACACTACCAAGACCAAGCATGGCAGAATTCGTCAGTTTCTTGCTGACTTTCCTAAGACTATTTATTATACAGGTATAACTCCTCTATGCCAGCAACAGCGGGAGCATCTGGTCCTGATTTGATCCTGCCGTACATATATTTACCCTACTAGCTCATCAAAAATCTACCTATCCTCGACATTACCAAAGCTTTTTCAGACAGCCTCACGCAATTCATATTGACATGGATCATAAACACTATTATTCTTTAACCATAAAAACTACGTATAATGTAATTCTCTGGCCGTTATCACCTTCCCCCTGTGTACATAAATGCTCCATTCATTTACCTCCATTTATTCCCAAGTAACATACAAAAAGCTGTGTGTTTGTGTTATCTACATACAGTTACTTCGTTACTCGTCATGCATCGTATCGTATATGAGAGATGAGCCAAGACCTCCACACTCCACACGTTACGCTCCTTTTTAATGCATAGGGTGTAAAAAATCCTTTTTTCACCCAGCCCTTAATACCGAGTTTTGGGAAAAAATTTTGTTACTTTTAAGAATCTACATATTCTTCCATATTTCTCAGAATTATGAGCATCAAAGGTTATTTTATATTATATTATTAGGTTAATTTATATGATCACACGATGATCAAGTGAGTAATGAGTGAAGCTAAGTCAAGTTTTTCTTCAGAAAAATTTAATTCAATTTTTCATTCCCAAAATAACATGTGTAAACATTTTCTTTTGAAGCTATTTTGAAACCCATTTCACGAGTTTCAATATCTAATATACAAGAATGAAAGTTCTGGCAAAACTGAAACACTGGCGTTAATTTCTCCCAAAAATCCTGTGGGTATTATGGCCGAATAGACCAAATGTATGATGGACCAGCATTCACCCAGACTTATTCGAAACCTTTTTAGTTGTCCAATTGATTAAATAAATTTCCTAACGAGACCAACGTGTCACCGTGATGACAAGATTTCCCTTCCAACTTCCCAACTGGGCTACCGTGCCCAATGACTTGGCGAGAAAAATTGTCTCAGCTTTCCCAGAGACGACCTCGTGAAATTCACCACCTCATTCAGCACTCTCGTGTACATATATACATATAACTATACAGACATATACGACTCATATGAACGAAACTAACACCCGTGTTCCAGCCACCAAGCATACTTAGGCCTGATCGTTTCCATGCCTCATTTCCTAAAACATGGTGCATATTTTCACTCCCAGTGTCCAGATTGCTCAGTTCAGCTATCTCAACGACCCTACATTCTGAAACCCATAAAATTTACTCTAACTTGAGTCAAAATTAATTTTTGCAAATTTTCTTTTGGAAACAAAAAATGGAAGTAATCTTTTTCTGGAGAAAGTCCTATCTTTCTTTCAATCCCTTGACCGGTGTGATCATACAAGTTGATAAAGTTCAATGTCGATTTTTTTGAAAAATCTACAAAAAGATTCTCTTTAAAATGAGGAAGAAATGTTTTTAACAAGCCCGTTTATGTGGGCTAGGACTGGGGGTGGCAGGATTTTGTTACACTCTGTACATGCTCATTCACAAAATAATGAAATGGAAATTCGATCCGAAGACTCAACAGCGCTTTCTCAGCAACACGAAATTTCTTCCATTTTCCTTTCAGCCCTTTGTGTACACCGGAATTAAAGGATATAAGTTGACAGTAACAGTTTCTTTAAGAACAGAAGTGTCAAGATTGAGGAAGGAAGTCATATCATCAGCTAAGATGCACAATGAAAGAGGGACAGTCAAAAGCCCTGTTTACTACTACAATGAATAACAACAAACACAACTTTTATTTTGTTAAGTATTTCGTCATGTAATAATCACATCAAGTGACTGTTACGAATCATACTATCATTAAATCATGTATGGATTTTAAGTGCAACATTGAACATGTAGCTACTAAATTTCAAAAGTGAGCATTTATGTATGCTCTGAAAGATTTTCTTTTATGTTTCTTGGATAATTTGTAGAATCACATTCGTGCTTGTGCTGCTATACAGTAGAGGCAGGGATGTGTTCGATTTCACTACTTCTTTTTCAGTTTTGTGAATACTCGGTTTTAACCGTCAAATTCCCCACACGTTCAATTCTACTTCTTATCCGAGGATGTGTGGATTACTTCAGTTACATCAGTATCTGTGCATACATGTTTTTCAGTGAAAGTTAATGGGAAGAGTATGCTATGTATGGTATGAATATAGAATATAAAATCCATAGACATGTATCAATGCCCTTATTGCATAAAATGTCTCCCCGAAGAAGAATCTCGTTTGCAACCTTTTAAACAAGGATAAAAGGAAAGAAAAGAACTTTCCCAAGCTGACTGAAATAAAAGGAGCTGGCAAAGCAAAGTAGGATTTCCAATGTACATGTTTACACTGTACAGAATTTGTGAGGAAATATGATCCCCTGGCATTGTGATAATACGCTGGAGTGCAATCTAGCAACTTACAACTCCGTTACACTTTGTCACATGTCTTGCACGCGGCTCCGTGAAGTATACAGTTTACTTTAGTAAAATGTACAACGTGGATGGGATAAATCAAGATGTTAAAAGTGAGCCCAGGCAAAACTTGGGGGAAAGTGTCTGAGTTAATAAAGTGAAAGTCAAAAGAATATCGTATCAGGATTCCTTTCCCAGATACAGTATTAAGGACCTGTTTATTACACTGTCAACGTGACATGTCAACGTTTTAACCGAGAAGCTCGTGCCAAATCAGTACCACAGAAAAAATCTTGGAGAATAATATTGATTTTCTCCAGCTATAGGAACATGTCCCCTTTCTATTTAATCATACGCTTTTCATGGGATCTTGTGCAATGCAGCATGCTTACCATATGCAGCTTGTGTATAAAAAAGTAGAATTGAGTGACCAACTTGTTGTGAAGCTCTTATCCTACACTAAGTACGGGGAAGAATAGATTTCCGTCCAAATTATACTATTCTTTCCTCCACACTTCTTCCAACCCATCAAATATATACACACGACAGTGAGAGAAACTCTTGTAAGCCGGAGTAACAAAGTATTGAGGATTCGTCCAGCATTATTTTAACTCTCAAAGTTTCTCAATCCGAATGTATAGGTACATACATATGTGTCTAGGATATTTTCACATCATGGTTTTTACATACATACATAGCTACATCAAATGAACTACAAAAACTCCACAACTTTCCACAATACTTGCAATTAGCATTGAGATCATTGAATGGTCTCCCAATCTACCATTTAACCTTCCACGTCCTTACACAGTAACTCATTGTCAGGGATTGCGATTAGTTGAATGGGCAATAAAAACAAAATATATCTGTACAGGCGTATTTACTTTTTATTGACTTGATCGCGACTGTACCGTGAACGTACAGTACCAGGCTGGGATTATCCGTGCTCTTTACATGCAAACTGAAGTACTAATAGAGCTCATGCTCTTACAGCTGGAGCTGCCAATATTATAAATAAAATAGAAGGCAGTAAAATTGAAAATTTTATTGCTCAAACCAAACCTGTCCATTTATATAACATGAGGAGGAGAAATTACAAGAATATTTTAATACCTGCCTGTGTTCACTCTGTTTTTACGGGTTTCCGTATCTATGCATGTAGCATGCAATGCACATATGTTGCTGATTATCTCACAATTGGATATATGAGATCCAATGTGATATAAAATTATAAGTGAGTACTTACCTGCTGTAAATACCACGCAATGTGCCGTGCTATGGAACAAAATGGGGAAAGCTCGGAGCAGTTCAATATGTTATTTTGTGGAGAGCTCCCTAATGAATTCCAGTGCTTACCGCAAACCGAGGAAAGTTTCTAATTTCCAGAGTCGAAATTTCCAAGACATAATAATAATATGGATAACCTTGAACAGCGAAGTAGTGGGACCATTTTGGGGGAATATTGGCATGGTGATTGAAACTGCCCGACTTTTCATTTCCACACATCAACTTTTTATTATATAAAGACACACCACCATAAAAAAAAGTTATCCACTCAAACTCAATAACTTAATAATCTTCTCTCCAGACTTTTCAGAATGAGAATCGACTCATAACAGAGGTTTTATTTATCTATCGTATCATATCATTGTAATTTGATCATATAGCATATAGCACGTATAGTTACAATTTATTTTTAATCACGCAGATTAGGTCATGTTAGGTTAAGGTAAAAGTTCAAAACGTGTATATTGCTTAAGAGTATCTGTAGATTAGTTCTAATTTAAGGGAAAAGGTGCATGCCTGGAAATTATTCTGGACGGTATCGACTTCCGAGAAAATAATCAACAAACAACTTTTTCATCCATTATATTACCAGCCAGCCATTAAGTTGCACCAGTCCCAGTCCCAGTTGTAGTAGTAGTAGCACTACAGTAATCAATTATTAGATACACCTTCCTTTCCTGGCCGGATTTTTATCTTACTTCCAGTCTGCCTGCAAAATACTCAAGACGACTCCGACCGAAAAGACCAATAAAAATTTTCTCTCGTACCATATCAGAAAATAGGTACAAGATACATAGAAATTGTAACTATATAAGTAGACCATTAAAATACGCTGTTACTACGTTACGTTACTAGTACAGATCCAGAGCTAAATTTAGAACCCATGCAAGTCACCTAGCGTAACTTCATTATAGGAAGGGATATCTCATCTTCTCATCACTTAAGAAATCAACGGCTGGCTAACGGCTACCTCATCCTCCTGTCCTCCTCATTCTTCCTGCCTCCGAGCTGGTGGTGAGAGATCGAACGCAAGATTAGGAGTACCTGGAATCCCCGGTATGTAGATACTTATACTTAATATACTTTTAGTATGTACCTCAGCACAGAGTACTACACAAAATTATACGAGCACGATGTGCAGCCTTGGATATGAGCGTACTCCTTTTTTACACAATGTTATCCTAAAATTGAGTGGAAGGTTTTTAAGAGAGTAATAAACGAGTATGCACATGCTAAACTCTCTGGTAGATAACAAACTCGAGTTTAGTAATTTAAATGCAATTCATGCGATAAGGATTTTACATAAAGCTTAAAAAGATCCGAAAACTCTGAAATATTCAGGTTTTAAAAAAGCATTCATAAAATTATTCTATATATAGATTATATGCGATTCAATCTTTCCACGGAAGGAATTGCAAATTTGCTAAAATGGACTTGTCTTATCTCCCCTTTCAATTTAAGACATTTCCCTGGAACATGGTTCTTATTTGAATATTTATCTCTTCAAAATCTCTCATTTCCCGATGCACCAAACTCACGCATGTACATATGTATACTGAAGCGGGGCCATTATTTTTAATGCGTTCACACATATACATACGTACATGTACATACATAGACCTTCCATCCCAACTTATTTGTCTATACTCCTCATGTGTCTCCTTTTACACACAAGCTGAAAAGCTCACACATAATTACAAAGTGCGGCCCTAAATTTTGCATGCATGTATGCAATTACCTGTGCATGCAAAAATGCAAAGTGAAGAAGTAAATGCAAGTAACTGAAGTATACACAAGAAACGCCCGAGTAAAAAATGAGCCTTCATTGTATTTGCATGTATGTAGTAGTATGTCCATGCAAATATGCACCAGCCTAACCTTAAATCCAGACAAAACTACGAGGGAATAAATTTTACATGGAGTAAATATAGCATCTCAAAAGAGAAATAACATACACCTTGATTCAATACAGCCCTGCAGTGGTTAAGATTTCGTCAGCTCTACGAACCAATTCCGAATGCCCTCAAAAGCGTTCCTTCAGGCAGACAAGTGCATATAGCTCCACTTGGCTTTCACCAAGCTTTCATATATACATATGTATCTTTCCATTTAAATTTTTCCCCTCCCGATTATCTACTTTTTCAAAAATACCATATAAAAGATTTCCTTTGACTCTACCCCCACTTGAACATGTTCAATTTACCTTCAAAGAAATCACAAGAGGAAAAAAAAACATCCCGGAAAAGTAAACTAATTCAGAACTAAAAGATGGATTTTTGAAGAAAATTAGGACCCCGAGTCTAGAGCTCCCTTTTAAAAATGCATACAGTGAAATTAACTCCCCTCCAAAATTACACATGGGAAAAACTATACAGCTGAGCAAAATGACCTGCATAATTAATACTCTCATACAAATTACTCACACGGAGTGAAATAGCACATGCAAAAGTATAATCTCGAACCAAATTACACAAGTCAAGTGCAGAGTCAGTCATGTTAAAATGCAAAAGAGGAAAAATCCTAAGACCATGCTGTTTCCCCATCCGTGAAGAAGCAAACCCATTGACGGGATCCAACTGTTTTTTAAAAGGCAGGATTACAACATCTGCTATTATTGCTATTATTACAATATCTGGAAACAACTTGTAAAAAAGCCATTTCGAATGTATGTATGTACCTTTCAAAAAAACAGCTTACAAAAATTAGCCCACTTGGGTAGCCTTCTAAAAAAGTCTTATTTTTGCGCTCCAAAATGCTTCCCCACCCTTCAATGTGCTTCTTAACCCGGACAACATGCACATAATTATATGATGAAGCAAGTTTAAAGGGAAAGGTCTGGAGGTCATATATGTATGCATTATATACAGTGAGAGCTCTCCCTCCATTCCAGGTGAACCCTTTTGAGGCCACTTTCTCTCTAAGGCCCAGAAATATTTAATGTTTCATATTTACCCCAAAATTAATTTCTAAAATTTTATCTCTAATTTAATAACATACAAACTTTGCTTGTTTCAATGGGGCTCTTATAAGGAGGCAGGACTGTATTTAGGTATGTATATATAGGCTGCATGAAATGGTGTGTTCGGACTGGAGCTCCTTTTACTTCCATGGGCTTTCTATGTGAGAGTTCTCTGTGGAATCGGACGTTCGTCAAAGCATACATATTGAACAACTGTACCGTTGAATGCAGAACTCTGTTGCAAAAAAAATCTCTCACTAGTACTGCAGCAGCAGCAACGGAATCTCAATCTCTCCTCTCACAGCCTCTCTCTCTAGCTCTCTCTCGAGCTCTTTACTGCTATTCTCTTGTATGTTAATGGGACTGTGTGTGTATGTGTGTGTGATAGACTGTGTGGGGCTAGTAGTGCTGTGTGTCTTGTGCTCGTGTGAACAGTCAACTGAGTCAACGGAGAGCAGCTATATAGTGCTTGTGTATGACGTGTGACTGTGTAGTGTAGACTCGGAGCTGTAGTGTGAACGGCGGCACGTTTAGATTTTGTCCATCACTTACACTACTGATCACATTGTATTTGTATACTATATTTTTTTGTAATATTTCTTGTGTCCTATTAAATAAATTGTAGAGAGACAGAAAGAAAGAATGGCTGCGGCAGGGCCATCATATTTTTACGAAGATGAGGTATTTCGAGTACTTAAGTCCGGTGACATTGAATTTGGAATGGTTACCGAGAACTGGGAGATGTACTCGAGTGATGAGGAAAGTGACCCGGATAAGGTCCCAGTTGGATCCGTGGCCGTCACCTGGCACCCCAAAGGCAAGGAGGAGGTTCTGTCAGAGGCGAAGGTATTTTTTATAATAAAATATATTAAATATTTTGTAATTCCTCGGAATTTTAGCCTGTAGTCTGTGTATGTGGTCATCAATTTGTTAGTGAAATTATTACAGTTAGTTTTGTGAGATTGTATTGTATTATTATTGGGAATGTTAATGTTAGGATGTAGGTGCTTAAGTATAGTTTAAAGATTTTTTTAAGTTCTAGGGACCTGAGCCACGTTGACTATTTATGCACACCTTGGAGGATGAGATTGATGTCTGAAGAGAATTTTAGAGGAGGGAGTTGTTCCGTGTATTTTAGTTGTCTCTTCGTTTGGTTTTGAATTAAACGGTTAATCGACCGCTGACATGAATAACAATTAAGTGCTGACATTGCTGACTCATACATGTGGGATTCAGACGTATGGTGTATGTGGTTGGGAATTTGTGGAGTTGACTATGTTGGTATAACTTTTGTGTATATGGACGATGATAGTGTTGCATTTACGTCGGCTGCTGTTGTTGACTGTGTGATATGGATGTGGAGTTGGTGGTGAGGAGATGAGAATGTCAGTGTGTGCATTAAATAAATAATAAGTCGATGTGAGATGTGTGTTTAGTTGTGAACGGAAGCGTATACTTATGTATATGATTAGATTCAAAGGCATTTTAAAATGGATGGGAATGGATTTTTGATAATATTAGATGGTATGAGGGCCTTCGGGGGGTGGACAGACAGACAGACTGGAGAATTGTTTGATATTATTACGCCACTAAGAGTGTTATAGTCTAACACGCTTCAGGGATTTGAATTAAAATGAAGCTAGATTTTTTTTGGTTTATGGTTATATGGGCGTTGGGGAAGGGCAGGGTTTGCCAGGCGAAGAGATGTATTGGGCATTTACGAAGCAATGAATTTTATGGAATTCAGTTGAAGCATACTATATAAAGTTACATTTACGCAGGTAAAACTCAGTGACAGATCTTTAATGCCGGGGGATGTCGTAAGACGATTGATTGCTGGTAAAGACACTCAGAGAGGGTACTGCCGATCGGTCAAGGTAACCGCAACTGTCCAAGCCATAGGTACAAAGAAGATGATTCCCAATGTTTTAGCAACGGATCTCCATCCAGTCCAGGTATGTTTGACTACATTATGTAAGACTAGTATTAGTGATTATTAACAAAGTACATCGATTGGTATTCTATTTATGCATTGATTGTGTTAACAGCAATTTCGCGCAGCGTATTTGGCTGATGATTATGGTTATGTACATGTATTATTATTTTGGGGGTAGTGCGTATAGTTAGCAATTCAGTTATTCTTGTTGACTTTATTGTAAAAGTAAAAGGAAACTGCTTTCATTGTATTAGTGCTCTTCTGGAGAAGATAAATCTCACTGAAGTGCCTATGTTTGAATTGAATGTGTATTGAGAGTGTAGCTTGAGTGTAAATTTGAACTGTGTATGTCACGAAAATTTTTTTGTGGATTTATTATCGTAATATTCCTAGTACGAAGTGTGTTTTATCACGGTTAGTAACACTTCGGGGGTTCGGAAATTCTGTAATAAAATATGTGAAGTTAGAAATACGATGTCATTTCTGTATTTCATGTCTGTAGAAGCTCCAACCAGATGTTGCAGTGTACTTGGACTCTTGGATTGGGGTCATCCGTGATATGCACTACCGCTTATCCCTACGATTTCCCGATGGATCTGCATGTAGCATTGATAGTCTTGGAATCTTAGGTATGTAAAATGACAAATCAAGGTCAGGTGCTTGAGTTGAGTAGACGGTTCGTCGCATTACGCTGAGCCGATTTAAATATCATTCATGTTTTTTATTAACGTTAATAAAATTAAGATTTGACTCTCTTGAAGATTAACACTGAAATAACCTTCCTATTAATATACGACTACTATTAACAGACCATTTCGAAGATACTCGGCGCAATCAAGATGATTTCGGATCCAGTGATGCTTTCTATCCAGGGCAAAAGCTAGTCGGTGCCATGCGTTATTTAAGAGATGCAGACTGGGCTCATTTCTCAGATGATCTGAAACGCGCAAAGGATCGAAAATTGGTGACTGTGACCGTAATGGAAGTAACACCAACATCCATGAATGTTCAATGGCAGTGGCAAACTCCTGAGAGTTCTTGTGACAGTTGTAACAATAAAGACAAATCAGGCTGGCAAAAAGATCCTCCCCCGGACCTCATTGAGGAGAAGGATTTAAAGCGTGTCAAATGTCTAAACCTGTTCGAAAGTTGTACCGTTCAACTGGGTGATATTAGTTTTTATACGCCGAGTGCCAAAGATACTATCGTTGACAAAAGCGAATGGAAGAAACTCGTGGCTACACAGGGTGTGCATCTTTCTCCCTCCAAGTCTAAATCTAACGATAAACTACACGTCAACAGTCAAAGTAACAAGAGTTCAAATCTAAGTGAGCAGACTGTAAATACTGATGCTCCTCTCAGTGTATCTATTGCTGTTGAAGGCAATAATAATCAAGTAGGTTCAAAGGATTCTACTGTTACTGTGAGTGTAGTCCTGTTGTCGTCAATCTTGTCTTGTCATATACCATTACAAATCTGTATTTGACGTCAATCCCTCAATTATTATTCGCTTTAAATCTTCCTTTTCTATCGTTTTCAGCCCACTGTCCCTTCAAATAACAGGAAAACCTTCCCTAAAGTCTGTACTAGAACTTTGAGGAAGAAAAAATTGAAGAAAACCAAACAACAGTCAAATACTAATGTAGCTCTTGACGGAACCATGGTTGTGGAAACTGTACATACTCATTCAACCGTTGATGTTGTGTGGCAGGTGAGTTGCATTCAAATACGTTTCAATGAGTAATTATTTTGCTTAATGACTTGTTCCCTTTACATTAGTAATGATGTACGAGATTATGTGATTACTGTAGGATGGGACAATCGAAGAAAACATGCAGAGTGTGAATCTATATCCTATTCATCATTTAGATGACCACGAATTTTTCCCTGGTGATTTCGTAGTCCGAGCTGAGTCAGTAGATTTCAGAACTTACGGTGTTATACAAAATATGGACCACAATGGTATGTAATTACTTACTTCTGGCTACTTTTAATTTAAAGATGCGTATACAATACAATATTATAAAATATTTCTCAGTTCCGCTTTACTGAATGAGGTGTGATGTGTTTTAATTATTCAGGTCGAGTTGCATTAGTCAAGTGGTTTGAAGCTTATTCATCTACAGGCGAGCAAGTACCAAAAGAATTGAATCAGGAAGAAATGTCCGTCTATGATATTAAAGATCATCCAGATTATAGGTTTCGACCGGGTACCATCGTTATTCGTGTTGCTAATATGTTGCCAAATCAGTATGCTGCTGGACAAATTTTAGACAACTATCCGGATGGACAGGTACATGTTTGTTGTATAAGTTATTATCGAACATTTAAATGTTACTTTTATTGATGCTTAGTTATATTTTAGAAAATATAATAATATTGATTAATGTCCAAATTACAGGTTAGAGTATGGTGGGCGAACGGTAGCACGAGTTCTTGCTGGCCTCAAGATTTATTCCGACTTGGTGATTACGATTCGGATGATGGAGAGATCTGGGACGACAATGGTGGAGCATCGGATAACGATGACGAAGATGGGATTTCCAGTGACTCTTCTTGGGAAACGGAAGCGGAGGAAGAGCTCAATGAAGCAGACGCTACACAGCGCTACCAAACTATTGGAAAACTAATCGAGCAAATTCAAAAGACCTTAGTATGCACACGAGAAACCATAGTAGCTTCTACTCCGGTAGTACTCCCCTCATTGACACCCGTAGACAGTGAGACCTCGCCGAAACAAAATCTCAGCGTGAACGTGGATCGCCGAGGAATCACGAAAAAGTTGCTGCTAATTTACAAAGATTGCCAGTAAGTTATTCTAATATAAAGTAACTTTTTATCAGAAAGTTATAAGCAACTCATGGAAATAATACGAGTAAACTTCGAAAATCCTCAAAAATCATTATTATTTCCGTAGTGTATAAAGTAATCATTATTGAAATTCTAGGTACTTGGATAAAATCATGGGGTCTAAGCACTTTGACGAAAGTTTTTTAAAAGATTGGTTTCGCCAAATGGAGAAAACATCAAAAAGCGGTCGCATGTCAGAACAAGTGTCAAAACTGTTTGAAATTCCTGATCTGAATAAATCTGGAATCAATTCAGAAACCAAATTTGAATTAAAAGATAAAGTAAATGAGAGCCTGTCAGAGTCAAAAATTGAAGGCGATTCGGCAAGTGAGGTCAAAAGTGACGACAGTGACATGAAAATTGAGCTAAAACCTGATTCAGATGCTCGGAGTCAAACAGTGTTTGTGACGGAACTGTGTTCTGTTATTTTAACTAAACTCCTTGCTGCACATAGTGAGTATGAAAGTCGTTTTGGTATATTTGATGCCAAAACTCCCAAAACTGTTGAATCTTCTGAAACTGTCAACTCCACAACTGAAGACAGTTCTGATAACCGAGCATTCGTCGGCTTGGTAGATACTAGCTCGTCTGAATTAGTGAATACCATTAAAGATTTGTGTCTTCATACGGGAGAACTAGCAGCTAATATTGCCGATGTAAGTATTACCAGTGAACTGAAGAAGCTCCTGGACAAACGGGGGTGGAAACTAGAAAGTTTAACCGTTGAAAGTGATTCTTCACCACACAACAAGGGTCTGATAAATTCTTGCGATGTGGATGAGTCATCATCAACAGACTTAACTACCTTATTCAAAGCAGGCGAGAATACCACACTGCCCAAACTGTCCACAGAGTTGGGAATACCGAAGGATAAATTAAATAATAATACCCTGGAAGAGTCTACTCAAGGAAAATTTTCAATAATAGAGAGCGTTCCGGATACTCATCGCTATCGTCTTACCACGTTTCTCCCACAGAATCCAAAAACTTTCGTTAAAACCGTTCAGAAAGAAGTCGCCTTACTTCGTGAGTCTCTGCCAGACGGAATCTTTGTTAAAGGATATGAAGATAGAATGGTTTGTACATTTTTATGTTACCTAACTTAACAAAGATTGTTTATAAACCGATGGAATAAAAAATATAATTCACATTTTCAGGATTTGTTTTCGGTGATGATTGTCGGACCAGAAAATACTCCTTATGAGGATGGAATCTTCTTGTTTGACATTCAACTGCCTGCTGCGTACCCGTCAACTCCACCATCTGTCCATTACGTCTCCTTTTGCCCCGATAGGCTTAACCCAAATCTTTACGAATGCGGAAAAGTATGTGTTTCACTACTTGGAACCTGGAGTGGTAAAGGCACGGAAGTTTGGACTTCATCGAGTTCTCTGCTACAATTATTAATTTCTATTCAAGGTTATAATTATAAACCATTTGTATGCATTCATTTGTCTGGAATTGAGTAAAGGTAGAAGTATAATTTATTTGAGGGGTTGGTTTTTGTTATGCTATCAGGACTGATTTTGGTTCCGGAGCCATACTACAATGAAGCCGGATACGAGAAACAGCGTGGAAGTCAGCAAGGGGAAGAAAATTCCCGCATGTACAATGAAATGGTGCTCATTAAATTGGTTCAATCGATGTCCCGCATGTACGTCAATCGCCATTCACCCTGGGAAAATGAAATTACTCAATACATTCGCCTTCATAACAGACGGTAGGTTTTTTAAAACTTAAATAATAGTTATCTGAATGTCGTTTGTAGCATGATTGTAGTATTCACTGTCATTATACAAATGCATGATTTATTAAGGTTGTTATAACTCGTACCTTAGGTTTAGAATTATTATGTATTTAAATATTTGTTTACGTAGTGGAAATAAAATGGAGTTTCGTGTATAAAGTATAATACTTTTGTAACACTACACTTTTGTATAATTAATGCAATACAAAAGTGTCATGTCGAAATGTGAAGTCCTTGTCTCACCTACGTATATTTCTACTGAGTCAATCGAATTGAAACCTGCAACTTCTTTCTCTTCTGTAATAGTTTGATTGACCGTTACCACAAATGGCTGGAAATGTCAGAAAACTGTCAAAAATCTGGAGTCCTTGCCGAGGAAGGTCGGCCAGGATTTTCACTTCTGCCTGTATCCAAAGGTTTTTCCATAACGCTCAAGAAAACTTTGGACAACTATGCCAAATTGTGTGATTCAGCCGTATCCAATAACAATGGTCTGTTGCCTACAACGTCCACCACAAACCCGCCCAGCTCAACACCGCCAACGCCAAACTAGCGTCATTAATAAGTAGCTCTATAGAAAATAGTAAATTGCACAAAGGTTTAAAATTTGCAAAAAATATTATTCTGAAATAGTAAACGAAATTTCAAACTTGAGAATTGTTATCATACCAAATGCTACAAGCAGTTTAACCATAAAATCCGTCTTTCCTACTAACTGAAAGTTGTCAATACTACTATTACTTATTGTTATTATACACTAAAGTACAGTTAGTAGATAAAGACATCATTAGTGACGGTCGGTTTAGAGTAATTACAAACAGCGGTACATTTATTAGAGAATCCCCGTAGCTGCAATAGTGCTTTAGGTAATGCAGATATTTTGAATGCACTAGTATACTCATGAAGATCTGTTGGAAAATTGGAATGTTGAAGCTGGAGTGTTGTACCTACCACTAACTTAAGTTTTCGTACTAAATTGTATGATAGCTAATATCAAAGGAAATACTTATTTTATTAAGTTTGCTACCAGTTAAGATTGATTTTTACCTCGTTGTGCTTTAATTTTGCCATTTGAAAACTGAAAAAGTATACTCCGCATATGCACACACAAGTTACCTTTGTCATGTTCCCTAAGTTGGTATTTTGCTGTATTCATATATGATATAGCCATACAAATTACTTGTGTTAAATTATTGTACGTACCTGCGCTTACGAAGAATATCCTATAATATTATTGTTACATTAGAAGAGACTTATTGGAAAATTAGTAAACTTTCCTTCAAGCGTAGTGAACCAGTCTCGCCAATCATAACTAAAGACATATTGTGTAAAAATCCAGCCTAAAAGCGTATTTCTTGCACTTCCACATTTTACGACTTAAAACTACAACGTTTTGACTTGCCTACTATAAAATATACTTGTATATTAGTATTTGTAGTGAAAAGTTAGTAGTTAAAAGAAATGGCTCAAATCTTCAGTAGATGTTTACGTTTTTGTAACAATAACTCGTGTGAGTTATTTTAATAAGGTACAATGCTTAAAATGTCATTTTTCGAACCATGCAATGTTATGAACTAAATGTGAAACAAGAATATCTCATTTAAAATTGTATATGTATTCTTCTTTGCTATACTATCTATTCTTGTAGTATGTCCATATTAGCTAAAATTTGTGTGATTACTATACGCAAATACTATACAAGCCTCATTAACTTCAGTATTTTCTTGTCACATGGCAGCCAGTGTAAGACCATAACTTTAGCGTTTTGTCTATAACACTGGACAGGCGTTTATTATGTATTAACGTTTCATTACGCCAAGTATAGTATATATATATATGTATGTAAGGAGTAGTAATAGCGTAAGAAAATTTATACCGCAATATTTATTATTTGAATTTATTATAACCAGTAATTCTTCTGACCCACCAAGGAATACATTACTGGTATTTAAGTAATAATTACTAATGTCGGATATCATTGAAAAAAGACCAGGATACGTAATAATTACTATAACTGCAGAAATAAGAGATGGCTACTGATGGTTGTGTGCTTTGCAACTTTGATCGTTTGAGACCATATTATTATGAAAAATAATTTATTTTTTTCAGTATTGTCTATTATTGTAAATTGTACTAATAGTTTAATGATTCTTAAATATTTTCAGGACGTGAAAATATTTTGTTATTCGAATCTGGGTTGGAAATGGGTTGTGCGCGCTGTTTGTTAGCACAACTATTAATTGCTATACAAGTCAGTGCTAATTTACAATGGAACCAACGGGACACCAGTACCAAAAAATATGCTAATAACTCATTCTACTATTCTGTACTTTTAGTAATGGAGAGATTAAATAGCAATAATAAGCATCGAAATCAAAACAGTTGTTCAAACAATGAACTAAAAATAAATAGTAAGGTGATCAATTGACTCGTGTATTTAATTCATATGATAAACTTAGTCGGCGTTATTTAATGTACACGAGCAATGTACAGCCAGCAATTTCGGGCTCAGCAAGGCAAATATAAATGCGGAAGGCAGAAAATAGTTGTATGCAATAGCTAGCTGCACAACCCTAGTAACAGTGTAGACTGGCGTATGGGAAAATGATTTTTTATTTTCATTTTGCTTTATAATTTTTTAAAATAATTCTCTCTTCTAATTTGAATTAGTGGGTCTCAAAATCCGTAAAAAATACTTTTTTAATAATTTCGAATTTTTAAGAATTTTTAACGTCCTATTTGCGTTTGCCAAACAATTCTACTCAAAGCTCGCCGAGCATTTTGCTAACAATTGCATCAAGGTGTTTAGTCTTGTAATAAAAAAATAAATAATGATGTAGCCTCATGTACTACTACTTTAGCATGCATAGAATGTAGAAATAGGAATCAAGCTGTAATGCTGCAACATGTATGCAAATATGGAAGGAATACGTATAGGTACTTAATTAATTATATCGTTGTTGATGGTGTTGACGCTACTCTGAAAGGGAGTCTGATGTCCTTGATGAGAACTTCAATTTAAATCTTGTTGATCAGTTTAGAGACCGCTATAGCTAGTGACAGGTCACAGTGGCGGCCACACTCAGTCATTGGGCTTAGAATTAGCGGAACTAATATGTGCACAACATTATTATTATATTGACAAAGGAATTTTCTTAGATTCTTATAGGTTGCTGGATAAAGGTCACCACCACCTTATTTAAATATTATTTCAGGACATGCAGACGAGATAATATTGCGTGAATTTGCATTGGTGACCAGTATATTTCCATTATAATCACGTTCGAATTGTATTCATATAATTTTCGCAGTGTCCGTCAGAACACTAAGTATGGTTAGTTACGAGCTGGAAGACGTCGGGAAAAGAAGAAAGGAGGAAGCAATGGCAGGACGAAGAGGTGAGAATTTTAACTAGTGTTTTATTGTAATACTTGAATTTCGTCAAAACATGAAATATATTTTCGTTTGAAGCGAATGCATTAATTTTGTTTTATTTCTTTTGCGGCAGCAGGTCAATCGAAGCCCAAAACAGACCGTGACCGGAGTTCCGACGACGTTGTCTTCGACGGAACTCGTCAGCGTGGAGGACACGTAATAAACCTCTCTGCTATGGTTATGATAGGTAATGTTCGTTGTTTAAACATCGGAGCAGGAGATCAGGATTTGGGTAAGAATTACCTTGTCCAACCATATGTTAACGTTTTATTCGTCTATAACTGATATGAGGTACTAATTTTAAAATGCGCTTTTATTGTACAACACAGTATTTTGCACTTTTGAACTGTAAAAGTAATTGCGCTATATTATCATTTGATGCAATGATTTTTGTACGGTCTTCCAAGTAATTAAATATGAATCATGCTTATTTTTGTTAACAGACGTAACCACCACGCATCCATCAATTTGGACTTACGACACGCTCACAAAAGTTCTCTTTGTTTTTATTTTGTGTCTCCTTGCATTAATCCTCTGTGCATTTTTGGTCCGTTCATTCACACAATAAATGCACAAATAATTACATTATTTTTCGTTACCGACAAAATACTATTACAAAAATATAATTTTTTGAGCAAAAGAATTATTCCTCTTTTTTATTTAAATTGGCATTATTTCTCCCCCAAGTCTAAATCTAACGATAAACTACACGTCAACAGTCAAAGTAACAAGAGTTCAAATCTAAGTGAGCAGACTGTAAATACTGATGCTCCTCTCAGTGTATCTATTGCTGTTGAAGGCAATAATAATCAAGTAGGTTCAAAGGATTCTACTGTTACTGTGAGTGTAGTCCTGTTGTCGTCAATCTTGTCTTGTCATATACCATTACAAATCTGTATTTGACGTCAATCCCTCAATTATTATTCGCTTTAAATCTTCCTTTTCTATCGTTTTCAGCCCACTGTCCCTTCAAATAACAGGAAAACCTTCCCTAAAGTCTGTACTAGAACTTTGAGGAAGAAAAAATTGAAGAAAACCAAACAACAGTCAAATACTAATGTAGCTCTTGACGGAACCATGGTTGTGGAAACTGTACATACTCATTCAACCGTTGATGTTGTGTGGCAGGTGAGTTGCATTCAAATACGTTTCAATGAGTAATTATTTTGCTTAATGACTTGTTCCCTTTACATTAGTAATGATGTACGAGATTATGTGATTACTGTAGGATGGGACAATCGAAGAAAACATGCAGAGTGTGAATCTATATCCTATTCATCATTTAGATGACCACGAATTTTTCCCTGGTGATTTCGTAGTCCGAGCTGAGTCAGTAGATTTCAGAACTTACGGTGTTATACAAAATATGGACCACAATGGTATGTAATTACTTACTTCTGGCTACTTTTAATTTAAAGATGCGTATACAATACAATATTATAAAATATTTCTCAGTTCCGCTTTACTGAATGAGGTGTGATGTGTTTTAATTATTCAGGTCGAGTTGCATTAGTCAAGTGGTTTGAAGCTTATTCATCTACAGGCGAGCAAGTACCAAAAGAATTGAATCAGGAAGAAATGTCCGTCTATGATATTAAAGATCATCCAGATTATAGGTTTCGACCGGGTACCATCGTTATTCGTGTTGCTAATATGTTGCCAAATCAGTATGCTGCTGGACAAATTTTAGACAACTATCCGGATGGACAGGTACATGTTTGTTGTATAAGTTATTATCGAACATTTAAATGTTACTTTTATTGATGCTTAGTTATATTTTAGAAAATATAATAATATTGATTAATGTCCAAATTACAGGTTAGAGTATGGTGGGCGAACGGTAGCACGAGTTCTTGCTGGCCTCAAGATTTATTCCGACTTGGTGATTACGATTCGGATGATGGAGAGATCTGGGACGACAATGGTGGAGCATCGGATAACGATGACGAAGATGGGATTTCCAGTGACTCTTCTTGGGAAACGGAAGCGGAGGAAGAGCTCAATGAAGCAGACGCTACACAGCGCTACCAAACTATTGGAAAACTAATCGAGCAAATTCAAAAGACCTTAGTATGCACACGAGAAACCATAGTAGCTTCTACTCCGGTAGTACTCCCCTCATTGACACCCGTAGACAGTGAGACCTCGCCGAAACAAAATCTCAGCGTGAACGTGGATCGCCGAGGAATCACGAAAAAGTTGCTGCTAATTTACAAAGATTGCCAGTAAGTTATTCTAATATAAAGTAACTTTTTATCAGAAAGTTATAAGCAACTCATGGAAATAATACGAGTAAACTTCGAAAATCCTCAAAAATCATTATTATTTCCGTAGTGTATAAAGTAATCATTATTGAAATTCTAGGTACTTGGATAAAATCATGGGGTCTAAGCACTTTGACGAAAGTTTTTTAAAAGATTGGTTTCGCCAAATGGAGAAAACATCAAAAAGCGGTCGCATGTCAGAACAAGTGTCAAAACTGTTTGAAATTCCTGATCTGAATAAATCTGGAATCAATTCAGAAACCAAATTTGAATTAAAAGATAAAGTAAATGAGAGCCTGTCAGAGTCAAAAATTGAAGGCGATTCGGCAAGTGAGGTCAAAAGTGACGACAGTGACATGAAAATTGAGCTAAAACCTGATTCAGATGCTCGGAGTCAAACAGTGTTTGTGACGGAACTGTGTTCTGTTATTTTAACTAAACTCCTTGCTGCACATAGTGAGTATGAAAGTCGTTTTGGTATATTTGATGCCAAAACTCCCAAAACTGTTGAATCTTCTGAAACTGTCAACTCCACAACTGAAGACAGTTCTGATAACCGAGCATTCGTCGGCTTGGTAGATACTAGCTCGTCTGAATTAGTGAATACCATTAAAGATTTGTGTCTTCATACGGGAGAACTAGCAGCTAATATTGCCGATGTAAGTATTACCAGTGAACTGAAGAAGCTCCTGGACAAACGGGGGTGGAAACTAGAAAGTTTAACCGTTGAAAGTGATTCTTCACCACACAACAAGGGTCTGATAAATTCTTGCGATGTGGATGAGTCATCATCAACAGACTTAACTACCTTATTCAAAGCAGGCGAGAATACCACACTGCCCAAACTGTCCACAGAGTTGGGAATACCGAAGGATAAATTAAATAATAATACCCTGGAAGAGTCTACTCAAGGAAAATTTTCAATAATAGAGAGCGTTCCGGATACTCATCGCTATCGTCTTACCACGTTTCTCCCACAGAATCCAAAAACTTTCGTTAAAACCGTTCAGAAAGAAGTCGCCTTACTTCGTGAGTCTCTGCCAGACGGAATCTTTGTTAAAGGATATGAAGATAGAATGGTTTGTACATTTTTATGTTACCTAACTTAACAAAGATTGTTTATAAACCGATGGAATAAAAAATATAATTCACATTTTCAGGATTTGTTTTCGGTGATGATTGTCGGACCAGAAAATACTCCTTATGAGGATGGAATCTTCTTGTTTGACATTCAACTGCCTGCTGCGTACCCGTCAACTCCACCATCTGTCCATTACGTCTCCTTTTGCCCCGATAGGCTTAACCCAAATCTTTACGAATGCGGAAAAGTATGTGTTTCACTACTTGGAACCTGGAGTGGTAAAGGCACGGAAGTTTGGACTTCATCGAGTTCTCTGCTACAATTATTAACCCTGTAATACCCAAGCTATGGCAGTGCCTGCCAGCTAGCTGCGTAATTTGCGGTTCAAGCCTAAAAGTGACAGGTCAAAGTTTAGCAACATGGCTGATATTTTTTCTAATCGTTCCCCATCATTTTTACTACAACTTGACCCAGTCACAAGGTCGGGGGAATTTCGGTTTACGAGAAAAAAAAATCGAAAGGAGGCAAAGTTGGCTTCCCGCGGCCATTTTCAATGTTAAGTGAACGGTAATGCGTATTAAGTAGGGGTCATTCAGACATTTCCAAATTTTTAAAAATGGTTTGATTCGCGTTCTACGCGGAAATGGGACCCATTATTAGCATGAATAATTATATTTACGTTGTTTCTATCGGTCCGAAGTGATTTTACCCGGGTAACGGCTACCCGGGAATTTCAATAATGGCTCCCGTAAGATAAAATGAAAAGTCGCCCTAGGCAATGTTTTCTCAGGCTGTAATACCATTCACAGTTAAATAACTGGTTGGGCTTTTATCCTGGCAGCATGAAACCCGGATGGCATCCGGAATTTCAAATTTGCGCCAATATCATTATATGTAATTATATGTTGGAAGTAATGAACACCGTTCAAGCAAAAATAGACACTTAAAAATCCTGCAGTTATGATTCGGGCAATACAACTGTAATACCCGGGTACTGTAATACCCGGGAGTGGTAACAAAAATCTTAGATTATGCAAAATTTAATGTTACATAAAATCTAATACCCTTTGTGCATCCTAATGCGCGACTGTAAAAATTCGCCAATAGGACACGCGGGTATCATAATACCCGGTTAAGAATTGAAGAATTGATCTGAAAAATGACTTGCATAGTAGTAGCAAACATCGGATAATTTTCGTGGACTAATCAGAACAAAGAACCGTTTAATAATTTTTCGACAACTCAACACATTTCAGAAAGACAAAATCTAAATTTTAATGGGTTACTGAAAATATTTGATCACGCCCAAGTTATTTTCATTTTACCCTACCACCTAACGAGTAAAATTTATAAGTTGTTACGAGTGCTTATAGTTGTTATTGTTTTTGTTCTAGAAGTGGAACACGAACACTACATTTACTTTTAATTATTGTTGTTCCGATATAAGAAAGGAATTTTAAAACTAATTTTGTTGCTACAATGAATTATTACGCTTGTGCAAATGAAACTGCCCTAGGTTATGTGCCTGTCCGCATAAAAATTCCCAGAAAATGCCTTATTCCGTAAAACTGTATATATAGTATATATTATCCATAGTGTGTAATATACATATAATTTAAAATGTATACAAATATATGTATGTATACTATATATACTATATATTTGTATACATTTTAAATTACGTATTTAAATTTAAATTTACTTTACGTATATTACCGTTATTTCCATGGGAATTTTTTGGAGGTATATACATATGTATTTTTGTGGTGGATATACGGGCAGCAATTATAAATTGGGCGGTAGATTAATTTTCATTCTAAAACTACCGGAACTTATCAAACTCACCCCAACTTTATACTTCTTGTACTATACTTATTTATATATATCTTACATAATTTATTAAAAATGGGTATAAGTGCAGTGTACTAGCCCTTCTCCGATGTTTATGAAAATGGAAGAACAGTAATTTCAGGGCGTCAAAACTGCAGATAACTAATCTGAAAGTATCTTGGTGCGTTATAAAAGTGGTAAAGCAAGGATACCGGTACATATTCCACAAAATTGTAATACGAGAGACATCGACCCCATGTCAAATACAAACCTCGTGGTTACACCGACGGTCATAAGCATAATTGACAATTTTAGCCCATCATCGTTCACGGCGAGAACTACATTACAGAGGTTGGTTTGGTAAATTTACTAACTATTGAAAATGGTCCCATGTCAAATTTAGTGACCTCGGGGGGGGGGGGGTCAGACGAACGGACATGGGACAAAAGTTCCCAATTTAACCTATTACCATTACCCAGGAGGAATAAATCCCAGTGATTTGTTTGTCAAATTTTTGTACTTTTGAATTTGACCCCGGGGTAACTCTTGACCCCTGAAGGTCACACGAACGGTAATGTGACAAAAATTCAGAAATCAAACCTATTATCGTTTCCGAGGAGGAATACATTCCAGTGATTGGTTTGTCGAATATTTGAACTTTTGAATTTGACCCCGGGGTAACTGGTGACCCCTGGAGGTCACACTAACGGTAATGTGACAAAAATTCAGAAATCAAACCTATTATCGTTTCCGAGGAGGAATACATTCCAGTGATTGGTTTGTCAAATATTTGAACTTTTGAATTTCACCCCGGGGTAACTGGTGACCCCTGGAGGTCACACTAACGGTCATGTGACAAAAGTTCCCAATTAAACCTATCATCGTTCCCCATGGGGAATACATTCCAGTGACTGGTTTGTCAAACTAATGAACTTTTGAATTTGACCCCGTGGTCACTAGTGACCCCTTGAGGTCACACGAACTGTCACGTGACAAAAGTTCCCAATTAAACCTATTATCGTCCCCCAGGAGGAATGCATTCGCGGGATTGGTTTGTCAAATATTAGAATTTATGACATAGACCCCCACATTACCTAGTGACCTCTGGGGCATTGTCACCTGATTGCTACTTCATCTAATCGGCTTGAAACAGTCACCACTTTGTGTCCAATGATGTTAGGAGAGTTAGTAATAAAATCAAAGGGGTTTTAAGGCCTTTTGAATTATTATTCTTAAAGTAGTTTATGATGGGCCCTCGTGCAATGCAAAATCATATGGCAGTCCCTGCCATAGCCTGGGTATTTACGCGACACGAAATAGCTTGGGAATATAAGGGTTAATTTCTATTCAAGGTTATAATTATAAACCATTTGTATGCATTCATTTGTCTGGAATTGAGTAAAGGTAGAAGTATAATTTATTTGAGGGGTTGGTTTTTGTTATGCTATCAGGACTGATTTTGGTTCCGGAGCCATACTACAATGAAGCCGGATACGAGAAACAGCGTGGAAGTCAGCAAGGGGAAGAAAATTCCCGCATGTACAATGAAATGGTGCTCATTAAATTGGTTCAATCGATGTCCCGCATGTACGTCAATCGCCATTCACCCTGGGAAAATGAAATTACTCAATACATTCGCCTTCATAACAGACGGTAGGTTTTTTAAAACTTAAATAATAGTTATCTGAATGTCGTTTGTAGCATGATTGTAGTATTCACTGTCATTATACAAATGCATGATTTATTAAGGTTGTTATAACTCGTACCTTAGGTTTAGAATTATTATGTATTTAAATATTTGTTTACGTAGTGGAAATAAAATGGAGTTTCGTGTATAAAGTATAATACTTTTGTAACACTACACTTTTGTATAATTAATGCAATACAAAAGTGTCATGTCGAAATGTGAAGTCCTTGTCTCACCTACGTATATTTCTACTGAGTCAATCGAATTGAAACCTGCAACTTCTTTCTCTTCTGTAATAGTTTGATTGACCGTTACCACAAATGGCTGGAAATGTCAGAAAACTGTCAAAAATCTGGAGTCCTTGCCGAGGAAGGTCGGCCAGGATTTTCACTTCTGCCTGTATCCAAAGGTTTTTCCATAACGCTCAAGAAAACTTTGGACAACTATGCCAAATTGTGTGATTCAGCCGTATCCAATAACAATGGTCTGTTGCCTACAACGTCCACCACAAACCCGCCCAGCTCAACACCGCCAACGCCAAACTAGCGTCATTAATAAGTAGCTCTATAGAAAATAGTAAATTGCACAAAGGTTTAAAATTTGCAAAAAATATTATTCTGAAATAGTAAACGAAATTTCAAACTTGAGAATTGTTATCATACCAAATGCTACAAGCAGTTTAACCATAAAATCCGTCTTTCCTACTAACTGAAAGTTGTCAATACTACTATTACTTATTGTTATTATACACTAAAGTACAGTTAGTAGATAAAGACATCATTAGTGACGGTCGGTTTAGAGTAATTACAAACAGCGGTACATTTATTAGAGAATCCCCGTAGCTGCAATAGTGCTTTAGGTAATGCAGATATTTTGAATGCACTAGTATACTCATGAAGATCTGTTGGAAAATTGGAATGTTGAAGCTGGAGTGTTGTACCTACCACTAACTTAAGTTTTCGTACTAAATTGTATGATAGCTAATATCAAAGGAAATACTTATTTTATTAAGTTTGCTACCAGTTAAGATTGATTTTTACCTCGTTGTGCTTTAATTTTGCCATTTGAAAACTGAAAAAGTATACTCCGCATATGCACACACAAGTTACCTTTGTCATGTTCCCTAAGTTGGTATTTTGCTGTATTCATATATGATATAGCCATACAAATTACTTGTGTTAAATTATTGTACGTACCTGCGCTTACGAAGAATATCCTATAATATTATTGTTACATTAGAAGAGACTTATTGGAAAATTAGTAAACTTTCCTTCAAGCGTAGTGAACCAGTCTCGCCAATCATAACTAAAGACATATTGTGTAAAAATCCAGCCTAAAAGCGTATTTCTTGCACTTCCACATTTTACGACTTAAAACTACAACGTTTTGACTTGCCTACTATAAAATATACTTGTATATTAGTATTTGTAGTGAAAAGTTAGTAGTTAAAAGAAATGGCTCAAATCTTCAGTAGATGTTTACGTTTTTGTAACAATAACTCGTGTGAGTTATTTTAATAAGGTACAATGCTTAAAATGTCATTTTTCGAACCATGCAATGTTATGAACTAAATGTGAAACAAGAATATCTCATTTAAAATTGTATATGTATTCTTCTTTGCTATACTATCTATTCTTGTAGTATGTCCATATTAGCTAAAATTTGTGTGATTACTATACGCAAATACTATACAAGCCTCATTAACTTCAGTATTTTCTTGTCACATGGCAGCCAGTGTAAGACCATAACTTTAGCGTTTTGTCTATAACACTGGACAGGCGTTTATTATGTATTAACGTTTCATTACGCCAAGTATAGTATATATATATATGTATGTAAGGAGTAGTAATAGCGTAAGAAAATTTATACCGCAATATTTATTATTTCAATTTATTATAACCAGTAATGCTTCTGACCCACCAAGGAATACATTACTGGTATTTAAATAATAATTACTAATGCCGGATATCATTGGAAAAAGACCAGGATACGTAATAACTACTATAACTGCAGAAATAAGAGATGGCTACTGATGGTTGTGTGCTTTGCAACTTTGATGGTTTGAGACCATATGAAAAAGAATTTATTTTTTTCAGTATTGTCTATTATTGTAAATTGTACTAATAGTTTAATGATTCTTAAATATTTTCAGGACTTGAAAATATTTTATTATTGGAATCTTGGTTGGAAATGGGTTGTGCGCGCTGTTTGTTAGTTCACAGTTGCAATGCAAATATACACAACTATTAATATTGCTGTACAAGTCAGTGCTAATTTACAATGGAACCAACGGGACGACGCTAGTACCAAAAATATGCTAATAACTCTACTATTCTGTACTTTTAGTAATGGGGAGATTAAATAGCAATAATAAGCATCGAAATCAAAACAGCTGTTCATACATAATGAACTTAAAATAAACAGTAAGGTGATCAATTGACTCGTGTATTTAATTCATATGATAGGCATAATCGGCGTCATATTATGCATACGAGCACTGGTAGACTAACGTACGGTAAAATGATTTTTAAACTGAAACGCTTTTGTAAAATTGCTCGTTTTTGATTTTGTCCCACGAAAGGCTCCCGCACGGGACGAGTAACAAAGACCGGACCAGCTGCATGCTACATGTTGGGTTCTGGACTATGGCACAACGCATTTATTTTTTCAATTTTCGAAATTTCATGAAATTTCGAAAACTCCGAATTTACGTAAAAATCTGATTTAACCGCTCAAACGAAGTCCTTGATAACTAAAATTGTGGAAGGAAAATCGGAGGGCTGATGAAAGTAAATAATTACTGTTTAGCATGCATCCCAGTCTGCAAGGTGTAGTTGGCCCAACGTTGGCTGGTACAGTTGGGCCAACAACACTATTTGGCCGTTGGGTTCACGTTGGCCCAATGAACACAAGCCAACTTTTAACCAACCTGCAACCAACAATGCACCGATATTAAAATGCGTCCGTGTATAACACAGGTGATGAGCGTGGTGTTATCTATTTACAAAGAAACCTGATGGTACAAAACGTTTAATTCTGTTTAAGACCAACAAAAATTATTTATTTAAAATTTTATCCGTGTTACAATTCGTATGTATGTACTAGGGGAATACACAGATATGATTGAATTCGGCCACTTGTAGATTTTAGATAAGGAAGTAGGACACATTTTTTACACACATCTTGTTTGCGGATCAACTGGGAACATGACAAATTACTAACAATACAAATACCAAGTAATGAAGATTTAAAAGGATAATCTGGACAATCCAGTTTACACATAAACTTTTTACAATTAAAGATTCCTGTCAAATCATTAGATATAATTATACATACATCCCCGGTAGTAGTAATAACGCAATTGTTCCCTTGCCTAGTTGTAATATTAACACTAGTGTTTGATACATCATTACTCGAAACGCTAGAGTACATATATCCATTCAACAGAGCCTCCCGCTCTGAAAATCGATTTGAAATTTGTTCCAAAAAATAATTCTTTCCTCTTAAAAGTCTCTGGAGTACTTGCATATAATTTTCAAAGCAAAAAGCGTTACAATTTTCTAAGGTATTAAAAGTTTTTGAATCTTCTGACAAATGAATTACTGAATGTACATTGTAAACAACGAACTCTTGTCCATATAGGTCAGGAATTTGTTGGACAAAGGATTTTAGCAAAGCGTTGGCAAAATTTTTCCAATTTTCATCAAGATCAGCATGGAGAAGGATGTACACACCTGCACTAAATAAAAGAAAATGCTGATATTTAGATTTTGGTAAAAATTTGCGGAGGGATATTGGTCCCAAGTACAAAAGGAACATACGTAGTTCAGTCGCTTTAAATCTATCGATTTCACGAATGTCACGAGGTGTTCTGCAAAAATCGTTCGGCAAGTATGCTTTGAAACTTTGATACATAAATGAAATACCATTAACAGCGTTCCTACGCAATTTAAAAGGTAATTTTCCCTTGACCCAGGTCACAATTAGTTTTCTAGTTACACCTAGACAGCACAAATGCATATAGTCAAGGGGAATTTGACTTATCATACCAATACGTAGACCAATGAGTGGGCTGATACTAGTGTGGTGATGCTTGTCAGACTGTGTCAAAAATGAATGGTCAGTTCTGCAATCTGCTTCAGTAGACTTAAAGTAAACTCTACCAGACCATTCCCCACGTTCAGTGCACCTTTCACAACTGCTGTAACCGTTATGATTGGTTACACATTTAACAAAACTACGAGCAGGAGCGTCCATTACTATGCATCGTATGCGGAAATTATAAATTTTATTATTGCATGCAATACCCATATTCTCGAGAGTAGCACATTCTTCTACAAACATTTTAAGAAACTCCGAGCAATCGGGCTTTTCATTCCCGTAGTATATAGCTACAATAAATGGGGACGAATTTTTCGATTGATCTAGTTTCGCTAAAATTGGCCAGAATTGTTTTTTTGAAGATTTAGAAATAGGAAGCCCATCAATACCTATGGTTACGGTCAATGTTTCTGAAGGAATTAATGATTCAAATTCAGGAACTTTTGGGAGGGGAAATAAACTTAACCCACACGAAGTTCTTTTGATAATTTGATTTGTTAATCCAAAGTAGACAAATTCACCGACGCCCATTTTAAAGTACGTTAACTTATTACTGTAAGTCATAAGTAGGGTTCGTGGATCACTAGGAATTTGTTCCTCCGGAAGTGAAAGCTGCAATATACGAATTAATTTTCTCAAATGTAAATGAGTTACGTTACTTTGAATTGCCCATTTTGCAAGGGATAATTTAAAATTCTCTGCCTCATCTGGACAAGTTTCGTTGGTAAAAACCAGCGAAGATTCAGCCTCGCTTTCACTGGTAGTAACATAATTACTTTGATTATCATCACTGTCGCTATCACTAGAACACTTCGCAATGTCATATGATGTTACTGGTTTAGGGACTGTGGAGGAATGGATATTTGTACTCTGAACAGGCGAAATAATTCTACTCATAACTGATGTTACATAATTATGCTTACGCCTCCGTTTAGTTCTAAAAGAACTAGGCTCCATTTAATAAAATTAAAAACTCGTAACTTAAATTAGATACAAAATCTCACTGTCAGACAAAACTAATCCATGGCTCGCCTCTTGCGTCCTCCATCGCGGTCCTTTGAATAATTGAACCAACCTTTTGCAACCTCCTCAACCTGAGAAGCAGTACAATCTTGTGAAGATGATACGGATGCTGAAATATTCATATGTACACAGGTTCATATATACAAGGTTTTGCAAGCGCAACTAATTGTAAGGAAATTGGTCCATACCAATAATCTGTGTTGCAATCGGAAGGCCCGAAAATTTGACATTTCCTCCTTTCCCAGAAAAATTGATTCTTGTGGCAAAATCGTTTGTAAAAACACGAGAGAGTACACGTCTTGTATGCCCTTTGAAATCAACGCCACCAATGCTGTTGCACCACTTCAGCTAGAACAATCAATTTAAAATAAATATTGAAATTCATTGTATTCTCCACAAACTAACTAACAATTATGCAAAAAAAACAAATACATAATAGCATCAACAACTAATCCCGAGTTCATAAAATTAGGTGTTTAAAGCACTGTCATCTATTAAACTAGAAGTTGAATAATAATTAGTAGAACATACAAATGTGTCACGAATCAATTTGTCCTTTAACTTTTCCACGGTTTGAAATAATTCCTCCTCTGATGAAATTGGAATTTTGACAGGACAAAAACTAGATTTTTTGTGGTTCTTGGATAACTGTGAGCGAATAATCTCGATGTCAGATTTAATTGAGTGCACTTCCCCAAAAATCTCCTTCTGGAATCCTGTACATAATAAAATTTACATTAACAATTTATGCCTCTGATTTTCTCTAATTAATAAAATAAATTCCCTCTTATAGCAGAAAATATAACGTGATTGCAATAAAGATTGATATGTAAGGTACTTCTAAATTCCTGCAAAAAAGGTTCCAGACAATTTTCTCCCTGCCTTGAGACTGCAACGGGAATAGGTACCTCGGGCGGTTGACTGATCGAAATGTCCACACTGCCTGTTGAATCACCTGTGCTCATAAACATGTTGCATAGAATACAATTATTATCCATATGTATATTGTATTACCAATTGAATCAAATTTAGCAGCATTACTTTCAGGTTTTGTTAATTACGTTTGAGTTCAAATCATTACCTATACATTCGTTGTCAACGTTGCTAGAATTCAAATACACTGCGTTCAGCTCAACGAGTTCGTCATCAGATTTAGTTTCACAATTTTCTGAATCAGAAGATGATTGATTGTGATTTTCGTCTTCGTCTGAATCTTTGTGGACATCCACAATCTCTTCAACCGCCTTTATGTTTTCCTTTTGATGTTTAGAAGAGCTGGAATTACATTGTGGGGCTGCAGACGAATAATTGGGCATGTCATATATTTAGAATTTCGCAAAAACTAACATTTATTTACACTTAAACTTCTAAGAACACATTTACATCAGTATTTATATCAACTTACGTGTAAATAAAGACTTCAGAGCAACAGCATCAAAATGCTTCTGAAATCCAGAATCGGATTCGTCTGATTCTGAGGAAATATTTTTTCGAAGATATTTTTTGGTGGTTCTGGACTGGATCGAAGGATCAAAAATATTTTTTTTCTTACGATTCTTCCTTTTCTTTACTGCGGGGGTCCCATCGTCCGTTTCTATTACACTTTCCGGGTTAGAGATGTACTGCACGATTAGGTTTGCTTTCTTCACGGCGTTAGTAAAATCATCTGAAAGAATCAGATAAAAAACAATCAGTGATACAGTTGCGTTAATACATATATCTACATAATCCCCCATCTGCACTGTTTAGTATGATTTAGAGAAAATTCTAAATTCAATAAAATATAATACATTTTCTTACCACTAGATGAATGGACTGTGATTTCTTGGGATGGCCAATCTGTTAATGGTTTGGATCCTGCTGTGACACGTAATTTTGAGCTATTTCCCCTAAATATGAGTGGAAATTTGCACGACTGGTTATCTTGGGAACCTCTTAACCAGCTTCTTGGAACAACTTCTATGGAGTTGTCTTTCCGAAATTCCACCACACAAAACTGCTTATGAATCAGTTCCATAGAAAACTGCCTGTAGAAGTAGCCTGTATTAGCAACTATTCTAATTTTTAACGTAATATTTTGTAAAAAATAAATTCGCTGCAACATTCAGAGTCCGTGATCTCTCAGCAGGCATGCACGCTAATGCACGCTTTACGTTACTTCATATGCCTGCCGTAAAGTCGGTAGTGTTCTCAGAAATGCAATGCGCATGTGCCTGGACTTAGACATTTTTCATCTGTCATCAAGCGTTATGCATGGTTGGGCCAATAGCAATCCAACGATGCTGTAAGACATTTTGCCAACGCAAACATTGGCCAACGGAAGCACCGTTGGCCCAACTTACAGCCAACAAACTTTGCAGACTGGGATAGAATGTAGAAATACAGAAACCTAGCAGTAATGCTAGAGCATGAATGTATGTATATATGGTAGGAATATGCAGGTACTTACTTGATTACTTATATAGATATTGTTGATGGCTTCGATGCTACCCTGTAAGGGACCCTGATGTCCTTGAGGAGAACTTCAATTCAAATCTTGTGTTTATCATGTTAGACCGCATAGCAAGTGACAGGTGACATCGGCTGTCAAAGTCAGTCATTGGACTTTTAATGTATGCACATTAATATTATTATTTTGACAAAAGAATTTACTCAGGTTCTTGCAGGTTGCTGGATAAAGGTGTGCCACCTCATTTAAATTTTGTTTCAGGACGGAGTGAACGGACGAGATTAGTGTGAATTTGAATTAGTGACCAGTAAGTATATTTACATCATCATACATAAATTCGAATATATTCGTATAATTCTAGTGTCCGTCAGAATACTCGGAATTATGGCCAGTTGTCAGCTTCAACCTGTGAGAAAAAGAAACAAGGAAACTACGACTGGAAGAAGAGGTGAGTATTTAAACTTGTAAACTAGTGAACTTAGGAAATTATAAATGCTTATTGTTCGATAAACAACCAACCATACTACTTAGATCTAAACAATGAGTAAACGTCTTAAAACATTTTGTAGCTGTTAGATTTGTAACCTTGTATGTGATAGTTGAGTCAAACCATTACATATATATTTTCTTTTAATTCGAATGAAATATTTTTATTTTATTTACTTTGCAGTAGGTGCTGCTATACGGCAAAACAAGTCCCAGTCCGAGTCAAGTGCAGCAGAAGAAGATTCTCAAAATGATCCTAATCGCAGACGTGGGAATCATTTGGTACACTCACCCATGGTTTGTGTTTATCGAAGTTTCAACATTGGAGGTATGCAGTACAATACTGGTAAGAATTAACTAGCCCAACTATACTTTAATATTGTTACTTTTGTGGTTCAAGAAAATCATAATTTAGTATTATCGCGTTTAAATGATTTAAGTGTTTACGAATCATGTTGATTTTTTGTTAACAGCAGAAAGCAGTAAGGAAAACGAAGCTAACTCCTTTTGTTCTTTCGAGTTTCTTATGAAAATGATTCTGTGCTTCATCCTATTAATGTTGTTCGGTTTTATTGTCCGCATATACACTGGAGCATACTACGGATTCTTTCAATAAACTTTAATTTCAATACAACCAAAATTTAGTAGATTATTATTATAAAAATTGAATAAATAATTAAATTCGCATTTGTTTTCGGTGATGACAGTCGGACCGGAAAATTCCTTTTTTCTCCTTTTGCCCCGATAAGCTTAACCCAAATCTTTACGAATAAGGAAAAGTATGTTTCACTACTTGGAACCTGGAGTGGTAAAGGTACGGTAGTTTGGACTTCATTGAGTTCTCTGCTATAATTATTAATTTCTATTCAACGTTATAAACCATTTGTATGCATTCATTTGTCTCAAATACGTAGTAATCGGCTTCATATCATGTATATTACCAATCAAACAAATGGTTTATTACTGTTTCCCAGATTAAATAGAAAAGTATGCATATACATATATAAATGCAAACGCGGATTCACCCACGCAATGCGCTTGATTCAGGCAAAACACTCTCTACTTAATCATGCGAAGAAGCTGAAGAATCGTCAGTATCGTCGTTGGTGTCAAAATTCGAATCTTCCAAATCGCATACATTTTTTTTACCTACAGACTTAACCTTGCGAGCTGCCCTGCGTTGGGTCCTTTTAGTTTGGAATAATTGTATCTCCTCAATCAACTCATCAACAAATGTCAACTTTCTGTTTATGAGATCTTCCAGCTCTTGTGGCTTCCGCTGGACACGGGGGTTATAAATTGTAAGTCGTTCTATTTGCGTGGTTTCTTTTTCTTCTTCGGACCCATAGAGACAGAATTTTAGATATTCCGAGTCAATACCAGATTTCGCAGATGGAGGAGTGGATGGATTTAACCGGCGTAATTCCTTCCGGCGTTCCTTCTGCTCACCTAAACCAACCAAAGTCTCGATGCTGTCAATGACAAGCAGATCAACTTTGAGTTCATTCTGAAAATTTAGAAGTCTATCCTTCTCATATATATTAACAACTAGGTTGATAGTCATTCCAAATGAACCAAACCGACCAGCTCTTCCAACACGATGCTGGTACGTAGCTAAATCATTGGGTAATTCAAAATTTATGACCAAGTCCAACAATTCGCTATCGAGGCCTCGAGAGCAGAGATCGGTGCAAACAATAATTTTCTTTGTCCCCCATCGCAAACAATTGTACGAAATCGTTCGATCCTTTTGCGTCATTCTACCAGATAACAGTTTAGCGTCAATGTCTTCCTTGCAGAGATCCTCATAAATCTGATTTGCCCTAAAAAAACACCACAACAGTAATAATCTGACTGAGTAGCCGAAGTCTAATTATTTAAATCGGAAAACTTACCGCATTTGATACTGACAGAAAATCATAGCTTGAGTAAACTGAATATGCTTGAGGATCTTCAATAGGCATTTGTACTTCACAGCGACTTCTTCATCTCTAGTGAGACGTCTCCGGTCCTCCACAACTTTCTGGACATCAAATTGAACCTGACTCACACCAATCAATGCTGGCTTTTCCAAATCAAGCTGAATCTTTTGGGGAGATCGCATGAACCTAACAATGAAGTCGTCAAGGCCAGAAGGATACGTCGCACTCACAGCGATTATTTGCTTCTCAGCAGGCATTCTCTCAGCAACCGTTCGAATATCCTCGAAAAACGATCCATCAGTTAATTTGTCCGCTTCATCCAGCACAAGGATTGTCGCTCTCGACAAATCCATATATTCTTCCCTCAAAAGCTGCACAATCCGACCTGGTGTTCCCACAGCCACGTGGCAGTCCCCCGCATTAAGAATGTTCTCACTCAGTGCCGTTCCCCCGATGAACGTACGCACAAGTAAACCTATTTAATCCCATTGAATTCAAAATCATTCAACTGAGCTCCTCAAGAAATTACAATATTCACCTAAATACCGTTCTCCCCTACCTTGAATGCAACCACCGATCTCCTCCATCACGTACGCATTCTGAATTGCCAGTTCCCTCGCTGGGTTCACCACAATCACCTGAATATACTTCTGGCTTACGTCCACAGACTCCAAGGCAACAACAGTAAAGACGCAAGTCTTTCCCGTTCCCGACTTCGCTTGCACCAGCAAATCTGCCAACAAAACAATATTTTCATCAATTTCCGCTCAAAATCCAACATCCACTTGTCAAAAACGATCGACACATCACACATACTTACATAAAAATACATTCCAATTAATACCCCCCCCCTCCTCCTTATAAGCACAAATGAATAAACGCAACGCATTGACAAACCCAAAACCTACCACACAATTTGTACAGAACTTCACTAATAATTGCATGCTATTAATTCTAATTTCATTCTTACCATATCCAGCCTTTCCCAAGGGTATTGCCTGAAGCTCAACCGGAGAAGGTTTTCGAAATCCGCAGGTAGTTAGGCCTTGCAATATATCCGGAGATATTTTGAGACTTCGGAAGTCAATGTCAGACTCCAACCCAGACAGGATAACATCTTCCGTTCTTTCTTTTTTGTCCCGGTCATGACCGATGGTGAATTTACTTACTGCCGCAGAAGCCATTGTTGCACAATACCTGACGTTTATGACGCCACATTGATCCTAACTGTGGACTAGTGCTGTCCAGTCTTGAAGTTTATCAGTCTCAGTTTTTTAAAGTCTTTTACTTACAGTCAGTATTACTTACAGTCAGTCTTTATGTTAAGCATATCAGTCCAACTCAGTCTCAGTCCCAAGGAAAGTCTTGGTTCAAACTCCCACTCAGTCCCCAAGGATACAAAATGGCGCTAATTTCCATCCTTGGGCTTTAATAATGGCGCGAAAATTTAAAATTGCTTAATATTGTATACGCGCGTTGTATACATGAGTCTTTTTATCAGTCTCAGTCAGTCTTTTTTACAAAATGTAACAGTTTCACTCAGTCTCAGTCTCAAAAAACGCCTTCTTTTAAAGTCAGTCTCAGTCTTTTAAGAGTCAGTCTTTTCGATTTGCCACTCAGTCTCAAACTCTCACTCAAGACTGGACAACACTACTGTGGACGTGTGGGTGGACCCTCCTAATATAAACAAACATAAACCCTAGACACGTGTTAAATTGGTAGCGTGTAATCTTATATACTGCTACAAGGCAATGACGGTAACTATAAGTAGCGATTCTAGAGGCGGGAGTGCAGTCCGAGTGTCTCTTAATGTTAGGGAAATCCCTCTTCTTACAATCCCAATCCCTATTCAATCTCGATACCTCATTTCACACTCCGTCCCAATCACTCTATGTACCATAGAGAAAACTCCCAATCTCTCTGATGCACTCACACACTCCCGATAGTCAATCCCACTCAATCTGAGGCGCTGCGCGCGCATGCGTATATACCGCGCCAATTTTAAAAAGCATTATAAAATTGATAAAATTAATGCAATTAATTAAATTAATTTCAATTAAGGTGGCGTCATTTCTGATCATCAATCTCGCTCAGTTTTCTACGTGCATTTTGTCAATCCCACTCCGTCTCAATCCCTCTGTACATTCAAATAGTCAATCCCAATCCCACTCCCAATCCGTCCGGACTGATGTTTTTGTCAGTCCGTCCTGTGAGCTGCTCGGGATTTCCCTAACATTAGGTCTCTGCGTCGCATTGGCTATTTCCACATATTCCAACTATCCCACTTTGTAATATTTGAACTCGAGGCATTACAGTATGTAAGTATTTGTATGTATTCCTTTCATATCACGCTATGTGTGCTCAGTGTGCTGTGTATTGTATACCTTCGGTACAGCTACAGCAGATAGAGCTATTTGACTGTGTCTGTCTGTGCTTCTGCGGATGCAATATTCCGCCTTGTGCATTAATTGCTGGATCTTGGAACAGTATAAACAAATTATTACAAGACTATCAACTTTGAAATTAAAGAAATTAGTTCAGATTCTACAAGGATGTTGAATAGCTGAGAAATATTTTTAATTAAAGGACATACTAATATAAGTATCAGCTGTTCTAAGAATAAGCTATACATAGTCATTCCTCAGTTTTTTTTTTAAATCCCATTTTTGAAAGTGTAGGAATATTGTGAATTCCAAATATGTTTCTAGATCTAGAATAACCTGGTGACTGGTTGTTTACAGTTAGATTTTAAAAATATTGTTTTTTATTTTAGAATGTGTGGCAAGGCGAAGTGTAACTATTGATGTTGACTGTGTAGTAGTTATTTGACAGGTAGTGTAAAGTTAAAGGGTTTAAACGGTAGTCGCTCCGTGAGCGATTGCATCCTTTTGATACATTGGTAAAGAATTCCTGTTATTAATGCCTTTGGGTCTGCCAACATTTGTGTCGAACCTGTTCAGCAGTCTGAAAAAGGCGAGCAACCCTTCCGAAATGGACCCATCAGAAAATTCTGGAGAAGAACCCATGGAGGTCGAAGATCTGCCCCTGCTCACTGAAGTTTCGGAAACGGCTGATACGGAGGTTACTTACCGAGTTGGAGAATTTTGTCAACCCAGGATTCCTATGGTGAAGCAAACTGTAAAGGTGGAAGCTAAAGCGGGTTTAGAGTCGAAGGATGACACTGGGCAGAGAAGAGGTGATGTAATTGATGAGGTGCATGTGGGTAGCCCGGAAGTGCCTACGAGTGAAAATTTGGATGAGCATGAAGTGGCAGTGGACCCACTGAGAGGAACTGCACAACCAATCCTGGATTTTTTGGTGGAGGATGAAACGGGAGTCAATGTTGAAGTTGTGGAAGTAGCGGATTCTGAAATGCCTGATGAGGGGGATGGAAACCCCGACGGTGGTGAACAAGATGAGAGAACTTTAGGAGCAGCTGCCGATATTGAAGAGAGGGAGATTGGGGAGGAAAGTACCATAGGACTTGAAGATTTTGCTGATGAGAATGAGTCAGAGCCTTTTGTAGAAATTACGAGAAGGAGGGTTTCACAAGATGGTAACTGTTATTGGTAAGAATTAGAAGTTGCTAATACATGTAAACTTCCTTAAGTTAAACTTTAAAATATTCAATGGATGATTGGGATAATTATTATGGAAGTTCGAAATTAATTTGAGACTTTTGAATCATTTCAGTGGAAAAGAACGAAATCTGAATATCGCAGAACTGTTGTGCGCATCCTGCAATCGTTGGTATCATGAATCTTGTATCGGGTATCAACTGGGAAAATTAGTTCCTTTCATGACTAATTATGTTTTTATTTGCAAGAATTGCTCCCCCACAGGTCTAGAATCTTTTAAGAGAAATCAAGCGCGTAAGTCACTGTTGATGAATCTATACATACTACATACCTTGCTGCTTTGAACTTTTGAAGTAATTATTTATAAGAACTCTAAACATAATGTTTTTCATGCAGAATTTTCGCAAATGTGCGTCACGGCCCTGGCAAATTTGACTCAAGCGAGTGTGAAGGAAGGACGTAACCGAAAAATATTTTCCAAAGATAAAGATATCATCCCCTTCTTTGACATGCATTGGGAGGGAATGACAACTACGACAAGAAGAGTCACTCAATCTTGGCATGCCACGGTAAATTAATTTGTGTTGGGAAATTGTGTATTACCAGTCAATACGAGTGGAGACTCATGTTTCTTGAAGCCTGTTGCTTATCTTGTTTAATATTTATCAAGGTCTCAAAAGCGCTCCAAAAAGAAGCTGGTACTATTTTCACCTTCGAGGAAGCTCTTAACGATCCCGATTCACCTCATTTCGGTCTCCTTAGTGCGGATTTAACTCAGATTCGCCCCAATTATGATGCAATGATTAAGGGAGGCCATTTAAAAGTGACAGAACTGGGAGTACATCAAAGTAAGCGTTTTGAAGTAATCATAGGTAGTTCTGGACTAATAATAAACAATTCTTTTATTGCATTCACTATCTCTAGTTTACCTTGCTTTCTAGAATAGTAATTACTGCAGAAGAGCGAATGGTATCATCAATTATAGATTACTAGTGCATTCATAGACTTGCAGACGGATTGCATGACATTCATATTACTTCCTTATATAGATATATATAGTTAGCTATAGTTTTCTACTGTCCCATATAACCCAAGTTTTAAGGACAAGGTAGTGGTTTATTATTTTCCGATTATTGGCTGCAAGCTATGGAACGTCAAGTAGTAAAGTTCTTTTTACGAATAAATTAAGATACATATCATGGTATATGTCAAAGTGTTACACAAATAGCAACTACTGATACGGATATGCTTACACAATGGCTGGACGGAAGCTAGCACTATCTTCCCAGGAAAATCAGTAGGGTTATTGCTAGAATGAGAGACATTAAGCGATAAGACCATTCCAACTCTGATACCACAATGCGAATGGCTGTGTCTAATTTCATTCTCAATGAAATACCTGTTTATCAGTTATCACTATTTTTAGTGCTTTAACGCAGCACACACTAAGTCAACGTATTGTTGCACCAGGAATCAAGTAATTTATTAACTGAGCTCTCAGCTTGAACTAAGTCGTAGGAACACCTGTTGTTGAGCCGGTTGATTCTATATCCAAATTTAAAAGCTTCTTTGAACACGTATTTATATACTAACTATATATATTTATATATAATTAACAATATACATAGTTTGTTTGATTGTAGTTCTGCGGAAGATTACGTGTAGTGTGTATGATCCTTGTAGGTCTGTAAGAGTAATCAGAGTATCTGCAATCTGTGGTTAATAGTTAGTAGAGACTACATTTTATGTTGCTGTTGCATACGTAGAACCAATCAACTTCGAAGTTCTTTTGTTAGTATGGTATTTAAGTTAAACCTCGCAGTTCAATTTCAAGAAATAGTAAATAAACAATTAACAAATCAGCCTACGTACAAATAAACACTTCAAATAGTAACTATACTACTTTACAACTTACGTGAATCGGACAATCGAGCACCGTCGTTTTGGAGTTTAAAAGTGCATTTAGCAGACATGAATGATGCAGTAGTATTAGAACCAACCGAATTATTGAAAGAAGAAGATTTATCTCCTGAAAATTCAAACGACAATGAAGTTGTTATTGTTAGTAGTACCTCAGGGTTGGGTAAATTTTTTTTCCAAATTTATTAGATTCCGATGACATATAATTATTAGGGCATTATGGGGTCTTCTTTCTGTCAGACGATAACTTCGTTTACCGTGTAGTATTTTAATTTGTGTAAAATTCGGTTTCATCTTTCTTTTAGCATAATCCCTACTTAGCTTCTTGCGCAGTGTTTCCTACTCGCAACTAAATCTATAAACAGAAGACAATAATCTCAGTCGATTGCTACATATTAGAGGAATTAATACACATGATTATTATTCCATCCAACTTAGAGATTATGAACAAGTAGTTACTACTAATACAGTTTCAGCACCTTGGTTTTGGTCTTTCGTGAATAGACCAGCGCAGTTGACTTGTGTTTTGCTGCCGCCATCCTCGTGGCACCACATTTTAAAACTGAAGGTTTAAGTAATAATGATATAATTATTACGTAGTTATAGGTCTGTTAATACCATCATATAAAGAAATATTTGCATGTTGTAGCTTTTCATAGCATGTACCACACTGAAGTCTGATGCCATTGCACTTTTGATTTAAAATACCACTTTTGAAACAATTTTGACGAGCTCGTTGCGGCTATCTTTCGGGGATGAAAGCATATGTTACTAGGTTGTTCGGTCTTTGTTAAAATCTAAGTCTTAGAAATATATTAGTGGAAAATGCGTAGAGTAGACGGTACTTGTCCCCGTGATGAAGATTAGTTTTAATTATTGATATACAATAAGATTAATTTATTTTCAATTGCAGGTTCGAATTCGATTTTTCGGGGAAGGGGTGCGAAACGCCGAACGGTGGATTCCGTGGTGTTAAGTCAAGCTTCAGTAGCCAAGAAGTCTAGGGGAGATTCTTTAGTGCCAAAAATGGTGGTAGGACACGGTTACCCAGTGGACCACCCATACAATAAGGATGGGTACCGATATATCTTGGCAGAGCCGGACCCTAATGCCCCATATCGTCAGGAATTCGATGAGAGCAGTGAGTGGGGAGGAAAGCCAATACCAGGGTGGTTATACCGAGTTCTCAATCCTATCTCCGTACTCCTGGCGCTTCATGACCGAGCACCCCAGTTGCGGGTTTCGGAGGATAGATTGTCTGTCACCGGGGAGAAAGGGTATTGTATGATTCGAGCTACTCATGGTGAGCCGACGGGTTATTAAGTGAAGCTATACTGTAATCATAATTAAGTACGAATGACGAAGAAACAAAAACATAAAAACATTTTTACCTTGGATGTAGGTGTAAGCCGAGGTGCATGGTATTGGGAAGCTAAAATTACAGACCAGCCAGAAGGTTCACACGCACGCATCGGATTTTCCCAGGCTTACGGGAATCTACAAGGGCCCTTGGGATACGACCGGTATGGGTATTCTTGGCGATCAAGAATGGGCACAAAGTTTCACCAGGCCATCGGCAAAACATATTGTAAAGGAGGTTATGGACATGGGGATGTACTTGGGTTTTTAATAATTATGCCCGATACGAATCCGAAGGCGCCGCTTATCCCTCCATCATACAAGGATAGGGTGAGGAATACGTGTTAGGAAACTGTTAAAGATTACTAGTCAGTCTTATGCCAGTTTAATGCAATTAAAGGTGTGTTAAAATTTAGCCATTGGTCCGGTTCAAATCTCATTTGTATTACGAAGACAAGGATGATAAATCTCAAGAAGCTGACGTAACTCTTAGACCGGAGTCAAAAATAATTTGCTTTAAGAATGGAAAATATCAGGGAGTTGCGTACGAAAATATTTTTGAGGGTGTGTATTACCCTGCAGTTTCTCTCTACAAGGGCTGTACCGTTAATGTTAACTTCGGACCTGACTTTTGGACTGAACCCGGTCAAGTGGATTTCCCACATCGAGGGGTACTTGAGTATTTGATATTAATCAGAATTGTCGATAAATGATTATGTGTACGAGTAATGGAGAGCATACTGTTTTATTTATTTCAGATGTTTGAACGTGCAGAGCAGGCAATTGTGGAGCAGACTACCTCCGATCTCCACTTTCTCACAGAAAATCACGGAAAGCTACGGCTAGAGAATGCTGTCATCCTTCCGCAATAATATGACAAAACTATCTTTCAAGTCATCATTTATTGTATCACCAAATATCTGTCTCCATTAAGGGTAGTACATTTTTTCGGCGGTTAATAAATGTTAACTTTAAATAATAATGTATAAATGTACGCATATTCCATGAAAAATGAAATTTATTCCATCGAAACTAAGTTTACAAAGTGAAATCCATCAAGATAGGATCCGCAATATATTTGATATATTCTACATTACTTGACTAAAAAAGAAATTCCATGGCTACAGTTTTCCTCTGGTGTAAATCCCCTGAGGGGGTGGCCCCAACTCAAACTTGTTAAGGCCTTCTTGCTTCGCTTTTGTTGCAGCTACCATATTAAGACATTTAAAAGTCCTTGGTTCCCATATAGCCAAATTTGACAAACTCTTCCGATCAAGGTAAATCTCCGTTCGGGCCAAAGCTTCCAAGAAATCTCCTGAGCCTTTTGGGATGTAGCCTAATTCCTGACAACCCGCCGTTAGACGGTTCTCCCAAACTTCCTTCGTATGGATCTTCCTGAGGTATCTACCAGCAGTTACAAACTGCAATGCTCTCTGCACTCGACGAATAGCGAGGCTGTAACAATTCCTAGCTCGTCCATAAAAATGAGCTGACATCTTCAAGACAGTTCTTTTCCTCCAGTATTTGTCTATTTGAAGATTTCCTGGATGTCGCGGCATCAGCAGTGACTGGGTTAAGTTCACCAACCGGAAGGGAGTCAAATTCACCATCTGAAGACAAGTTTACAAATTATTAAAGAAAAACGCAGAACTATTATTGTAAGAGGCTTCAATAACATTTACACCAAGAAACAACGTGGCTAGCAAAATTCTGTTTTATTACAGGCTACTAATGTATACAAGTTTTGTGATAATTAATTACCGTGTAATATTAAAGTTTTGATATTTTGAAGGATATCTCTTCACAACTTATGATCACAATTCAGAATTCGGAGGAATCAAATAAAAGTCCAATAATTTTCAAAACGTGTGCTCTTCAATAATTTCACAAATATTTACGGTCGAATATTTCAAGTCTACAATTCAACTTGTTGGCGCGTTTGTACTCTGCTCAATGCTCACATTCGTTTCTAGGGGCAAAGTGAGACCCAAGTTCTGTACAATGCAGTGCGATTAGCCTTTAGGTGTACTTTATGGCACTCCATTTTGTGCCTAATGATTTATGTATACCCACAAAAAGTGTTTACCACATTTATATTCACACTCGTAATTTCTGGTATCCATCAACATTAATCTAGCTTTATCCAGTCAGTTTTTGTAGCCTGCAGTTTAATAGTGTAGGTGTCAAAGTATCTCTCAAATCTGCAGAAATTATTTGTCGATATGTGTGTATGGAGTTGACTCTCTCAATTTAGGTAAAATCATCAGGAAGAAATGAAATAAAAACAAAACAGAACATGTTTAGTGTTTGATCTGAAAGCCAAGCAAGAAATCGGGGAATTTCAGCAATTCGACTTCAGTATTTTCCTTTTAGTGTTATTCTGAAAAATCCCACGCGTCGTTTTAGCTTTGGTTTAAAATCAATGGAAAAGTCAATTAGTTATTGTGTTCTTAGGTGGAAGAAATTGTTACTAAATCTCGAATGAGAGTATAAAAATATGAACATTTGCGCCCAATGCGAGTAATAAAGCAGCATCCACCATCTACTAATAATCATATTATAAACGGCAGGAACAAATAGTAAATAAACTTATAAAACATTTTTGTTTTCCAATTTTACGCTACTGAATAATTATTTGGAATTATCCTACATCCTAGGACAGCTTTTATGACAAATATGAATGTAGTACAGTGCTCATCTGCATAAATGCCGGTTGAAATGTAACCTCCTGTATTGACTCAAGAGTCCAACAGGGGTAAACACTGATGTTTACCTTCGAATGATTAAGAATGAAAAGACAATCAGGAATTCAATACTTAAGTCCTAATTGATTTATTAGCTATTGAACTAAAGCATTTTGGAACAATTTGTTACGTATATTTACATTTGAAATATAATAATATCTGTAGTAGAGAGAATAATTAAACTAGGTTCGGATTCAGAGCAAATTTGATCGCATTGGTTTCTCAACGAGCCCTTGTAGCTCAGTCGGTAGAGCACGCGGCTTTTAACCGCGGGGTCCAGGGTTCGAGTCCCTGCGAGGGCGGAAATTTTGCTCCTGCTTTGTTTGTTTATGTGGATATATGGAATGTATGAATATTGTAACAATTCTACATCATCCGATTTGGTGGATGATGTAACCCACACTCGGGCACTACACACTAATAAAAGTGACCCGGGTGGTTGGGGGATGAGAAGGCAGAGGGATGATGCTGCTGATACTGATGACGCCCGTGACCTGCGAAATTAAAATATTGGTCATGAGGCGAAATGTAAACAAAACTTGTTTACATTTGCCTCACGACAGTCAATTTTATTCATACCTTCATTTTCCCTTATTATCCCTATCCTAAAATTAAATAATGTAAATATCCTTACCTATATGTACCTACCTGCAAATTCCCGGACCTGTCCAGGGTATATATAGGGCTGCCTTTTTTCCAATTTCCTCAGACTTGTAATGAGTCTCATTCCATGAGTTGCTCGTGGCGAAATATCCGGGGAAATCCCAGGCTCTGTTTTCCGATTTTCATCGGCTAATTTTAAAAACCCTGCCTTATGTCCAAATTCCTGGTCAAGTCCTTTTCCGGTGACAATTTCTAAAATTGTCCAGACCGGTTTCCTGTATAATAAATACATGGTTTCGTTGTTTTTTTTTGTGTCCTGTGTTTTTTTGAAGATATTATTATTTTTGAATTATTTTCATAAATTTTACTTATTTATGTCCGGATTAATTCCTGGTTTTGTGGTAATTTTTGTTTTTTGGTACCCCTTTTGCGAACATTAATTTTATGTGTCACTGGATCGAAACCAAACATCATCCCTACCCTATACCCGTTTTGGACATCCTGAATTCCTACCCTAAGTTAAATAAAATATTTGTGTCCGGTCTAAAGTACCTGGATCCTTTTAATTAAATCCTTAAAACCCTTTAATTAAATACAGGGTACCTCCTTTTAATTAACCCATTTAATTAAATTCATTTTATGGTCCCTATTTAATTAAATTATTTAATTAATTCAGAGTAGTTAACTGCATATGCCGACATGGGTTGGAATTATTTGAGTAGATTATCGTATGTACCTACTGAGAATAGAACTATTTAAATTATTAAAGTAGTTAGTCATGTATGCCGACCGAAGCTGAACTTATTATAGATCAGATTGTAGAATAACCCTCGTGAGTCCCCTCACAGTGGAAGTTGTATGCCTACATTTTATAACCAAAACCATGCATCACCATGTACTGTAGTTTGGAGATTATTGCATAATATTTAACTTAATAATAGACAAAGGCAATTTTTTACTGAAAAATGATACAGTAATAGAACTATAATCAATACAATCATTACACTGGAATAAACAAACTCAATTCAAAGAGGATCATCGTAGTAAATTGGGACAACTACTCCATCTATTTTCATTTGAATTCGATTGCACTCCGTTGTGTCGCCGAAGTAAGGAGTTACTATTCTGCAGAGCGACCTCTTGCGGCAGTAGAGTCCGCAAGGATCACTTTGCTGAGAATCGACACCTTTTTTGTGTAACCTGAAATTTATAAAATGCCGGCTAAATAAATAAAGTTTATAAGACCTTTTTAAATACCTATTCACTTAGTGTGAATTTAGAATAGCACAATGGTTCGCAAATTGGGTTTATGCATATCAGTAATTATCTGCTGTATCTATATATATATACATACATATAGCAAAAAGACGGACGGAATTTCGAACCTGTAATACTCATGAAACAACGACTCATTTTTGGCCATTTTGTCAATTATTAATCCCAAATTGGCAAGTCTGACATCCGGAACTTGATAGAGGGCGGTGGCAGAGTACAGCTTGAACCATACTGGTTCTTCCATCTCATTAGCGTTGGCTTTCGCAAGGTCAAAAATATAAGTTTCATGATCAATAACCTCAAAAGATTGACGGTCTACGTGGTATATCTTGTAGCCTGGATTGTTGGTTCGGAACGGTGTGAGAGATGGTGATACCCATTGTGTACTAATAGGCTGACCATTTTCGTTGTACAACAACCGGAAAGTATCTACGTGTGTATGACCAAAGAACTGACCTTTAACAACTGAGTTATACTTAGCAATTACATTGTTGTAATGTCGACTGAAGACTTTCGAACACTGAATGTGTCCTGGGGGGACATGACCGATAATATGTACAGATTCTTGAAGTTCCACGGACATCTTTAGTTGTGAGCGAAGCCATTGAAGTTGTGATTTGAAATCATCGAAGCTATATAGTTGCCAACTAATCATTCATTTTAAATTACAATTTTGTTTCTAAGAAATTTACCTAATGAGAGTTATATCAGTAATTACATATGTATATTACACAATGCATACGTTATTGGCAACTCACAAATTGAATCCGAAGCAAATACTGGTGTTGATAACTAACACTCGAAATTTTTTGTTAATTTGAATGGAATAGTAATGATGTTGGATGTAGTCTTGTGCGGCTTCTGGGGGAATCCAATTCATCCAAGAATTTTTAGTTTCATTGAAAACCCAACGGGTGGAAAGGGCACTGGGAGCATTTACTGGACTGAACCTTTTCAAGAGAAAATGGAAACAATAATAAATTACTATCTCTTGCAAGCCCTTGAACTTGCCAACTTGTGTCTGTGTATATGTGCACAGTTTCCATCTTTGTATAGAGAATTGTTGACAAATTAAAATAATAAAATTACATGTTAACTGGATGAGGCTCATGATTCCCAAGAATTGGAATCATCTGAGTGTCCTGAAAATAATTTCTGAGGACACTGCTTACATACTCAATCTCCCTTATGTTGTCTGCTTTGGAAGTACGCCACATGTTATGGGGTATAAAATCGCCAGAAATGTAAATTAAATCAAGGGACGGATGTGATATTTTAATACTCTTCAGCGCATTCTCAAATGTCCATGTGGGAAGATCGCAACCTTTACCGGTCCCATACTTTCCAGCAGTCACACTCTGATTAGCTGGCTTCCCATCATCTTCATGACAACAAAGTATCTGGTTTTCGCAAACGGCGTTGGAGCCGACGGTGTACAACCGATCCACATGAATATCCGTCAAATGAAGGATCTTCAGGGGGAGCGACGGTGTTTCCGAATACAGTGGCACCTTTATTTTACCGCTAGAGGGCGCTTCGATAGGACATAGTTTGCCAGCAGATATCTTCGTTTTTAAAACATCATTTTTTCTTATTGGCATTTTGGATGAGGCATTATCATCCGGGCCTTCGGTGCTTGTAAAGTCATTAGGATCATCGATGTTCCATTCAACGTAAGGATCATTAGTGGTACATCCTAGTTGTTGGAAAACTATACCGGTGCAGGCATCTGCATTTAACCTCCATCTTTGTTTAACGATATAGTGAAATGTTGGAACGAATCTTTCAGCTAACCCTGCACAAACTACTTTTGTCATGCCCAGTGTAGGACAAATACTTATCACCATTTCCTCAATTTGATTCACTGATCCTCCCAGACGAATCTATTGGGATGTTCTCAAAACTTAATAAATCAAAACCATCTCATTTTTTGTGAATCCTCAAGGTTTTGTCAATTTAAAGGTGAAAACTTACACGGCTGATTAGCATGTCTAAGTAGAATCTGATGTTGAAACATCTTTGAGTTATCTGGAAGTAAGCCGGAATAACGTCATTGAGGTACTGATCGGCTGAGCTCTGAGACATTCCTGCGGTTGCTTTTGCAGTTTCGTCGGGCAATCCCACTAACGCAGATATGTTGTACAACCTCACAAAATTCTCATATACCACGCTTACGGAAGTACCATTTTGGCAGCTATTGCTGGTCTCACTACAAGTGACAGTTTCTATAGTTATATTAAACATTATTGTAAGAAACTTTAATCAATACCTTGGTACATTTACTGTTTCTCCAGAAATCCAAAGTTTTATTCTAGCCTTAAAATTTAATCAATATCTGTAAAAGTTACCATGCAAATGAACTTTCACAGCCAAGGATGTACATACCATTGCACATAATATTTCAACAAATATTAAGACCCCCATGAGGAGGCCAGTTATTCGACTTATTGAATAATTAAAATAATTATTAGCTTGCAACTTATTACAATTAAATGAAAACACTGTCCTTAGCACAGCACGATCTGTAAATAGACTGATCTTCCCAAATTACAGTAACATTTCAATACAATTTATTGTTTGATGCAGTAGTAAGAATCAATAACAATGAATTCGAAATTATTTCCGTAAGTCATGTCATAAATCTGTGTACGTGACCTTGGTTTCACTTACTAGCCTATGCATTTGATCCAAATAAATATTAAAGGTACGTTGTTCTAATGCTACAGATTGAAAATATTTTTATGCCAAGGGAGATATTATCTTCAGTCATGCTAACATGAATAATTATTCTCACGTACACTTACATATTGGGATTTAATGATCCCGGCGTTGTGAGTGAGCATCAACCTGTTGATACAAACTTTGCTAGCCGTTTAATGAACGCATGAATTAATAAATTAATTGCTATATTCCTACACGAACTTTCCCTTCATATTCGTTTCGACAAAGATTTGGGGCAATGTAATTAAATAAATGTTACTTATTGCGCTCTGTTCCGTTATAATGTTTTTATTATCTTAATCTCACACATATGCTAGTCGGCTCCAGTCATACTATTGAAGTCAAATATTTGGAGTTTGGAGCTACTGAACGCAATTGCAGAAGCAGCTCCTTATCTAACGTGTGTGTTAACGCACACAAAAATAGTACCGAGGACGCGAGCTGCACAGTAGTATAATGAGAGGTCAGGATGATGTTCCACATAGTTTGTGAATTGTAAACAATATGAAATTTTACTCTGCGGGTGAGATCAACGGGTGGTTGTATTTAATTCAATTATAAAGAATAATAAATGGCAGATAACAAACTGTAGAAATAGTACTAAGGGGATGATGATAACAATAGTAAAGAAATATGAAAAGATTCTTGCCGGAACAGTGATGAGGGAAAATACAAGCGTGAACTATTGGCCGCATGGTGAGAAGATTGATTAGTGTCTAGTGTCTACACGCAATCATGGCATGCTGGTTCCGTTGTTTGATGCATCAGTGTAGTACGAAGTGGGCCTAGTTCTTTGCTCCGATTGAGATAATAAGGATAAGTATCTAACATTGTAATAAGTTGAGATAACGCGACGAGAGACCACAATGGCAATGGCGTATATGTATTGACAAAAGGAGAAAAGTGTAAGGAGAAAAAGATCAATAATTGCTGCTCTGCTGGCTTGGCAACTCTTACAATTCTATAACTACATGGATTGTCTTTTCCAGGATTCTCACCCATATTTGACTCTTTCTCCTTTATTATGGAACTGGTTATATGTACATAAGTAAATACATACATAACATTGAACTACCTCTCGACACTTCCTGCCTTACTCCTATTGATTAATGTTGACTTAATATTTTATTGTGCCCAAACTGCGCATTTCCCCCTATCGTTTGGATTATTTACATAGAAAAAGCAAAGCCAGGAAGGAACTGATGAGCTATTAAGACCGCAAAGATTGAACTACTTCTTAACTACTGTTTTTTTTGTTGCATTTTGAAATATATTTCCATGCATATTTTTTTAGGGGGAGCTATAGGAAAATATATGCTGGGGAGGCATTCTGGTGAATTCATCTTCCGTACATGTTAAGTAAGTCCTTTTGACGCTGAAAAAGTTGTTTGGTTAGAAAATGAAAAGTTTTGACGGAAAGAGTTATAGACAAGGGAAGAAAAAAGGAGAGCATGTATCCTAGAGAGCAAAGGGATCGGACGGAGTGAAGAAAGGATGGAAAGGAACCTGCAGACAAGATGCTCTTTCTATTTTTAGAGTTCGACTACTACTGTGAGTGAGAGAGGGAATGCACGATATAAAAAAATATTACCAGGGCTTCTGGACTTCGGGGTTTTTGAGGTATCTGTGTGTGGCTAAAGCTACATATAGATGGATACAAGGGAAAGTCAGAGTAGAAATTCTGCGATATTTTCCCGATTCACCCGGTTCTTATCCGCTCAGGTTTCCCTTCTGTACCATTTCGTCCTCTCTTTATCGTCAACTTGCAAACTCCACATGGCTCTGTATTTTTTCAGCAGTTCCCCACTATAACTTGTGTGTTGTGATTAGTTTCTCCTGGTCTTCTACCGTACTCCACGGCCCGCTCGTATACTCTTTCCCAGTGAAATATTTCCGACTCTTTGTTAATCATTCGGTCTCTAAGGAACGGGACGGGATTTATCCCATTTATGTTTTTCATGAGAACGAGCATATTGGGAGACATTGATTGTAGTGACAATTGTGGAAATCACATATAATACATACATACAATACAATTGCATGTGAGGACAGGCCACGGAAGTACTTGATGGAGGTGGGGAAGTGTCCAGTGTGTAGTAAGAAAGCTGATAAGACATGCTCGGCATGTCACTCAGTCAGCTATTGCAGCTCGGATCATCAGAAGCGACATTGGAAGGAGCATAAGAAGACCTGTCGGATTTATTTAGTTAAGAAGAATGATGTATTTGGGAGGTATTTAGTAGCGGCGAGGGACATTACAGCAGGAACTATCATTTTGAATGATGCTCCTTTGGCTTATGGACCGAAGCAAAATACCCGACCTATATGTTTAGGTTGTTACAAGATCCTCGATGGGACTTACACTTGTTCCAAGTGTCACTTACCCATGTGCTCACTTAGTTGCGAGGAGGTTTGTATCTTTTCACCTTATATTTTCACAAATCGTCTTCATTGTCATTACTCATTATTAATGATGATGTCTGCTTTTGACATTGCTCACATTGCTCCAGTGTGTCCCTATTTGTTTGCCCGTATGCATGTACAGTATGCATTTACCTCGTCCGCATATGTTCGTACATGCCTTGAAATTCTCAATCATTAATACTACCCATTTTAACGGTTTCGGAAAAATGTCAGCACCTTTATGTTAGATAGTAAGTGGTAAAAAATAATTACAGGAATAATCTACAAAACTACAAAACAAAAAGAAAAATCTTTAAAAATATAGAGCCCTCTCTGACTGTGAACCTGCATTTTGTTACCCATCTGTTGCTCTAATTATTTTCGAGCAACCGCAAGCGTTTACAAGTTTTTACAGATTCGTTTACATTCTTGGCCATTTGTTTATATTTTATTTGCCTGAGAGCGCAATCCCATTTTTGTCGTACTTTCAGAGCTGAAGTAAATTCAGCTTTACACTTTCGCATTTTAAGTACCTAGTCAAATCCTTTGGATGTGTAGGGGAATGTGTGTAAAAGCCATATACAATTATGTGTATAAGAACGTGGTGTAAACATGCATGTGTGTATACGAATGCACTTATGTATGTATGTAACAAGGCATCCAACCCTGGATTGTAATGTTCCACTCGATTCTGTTCCCATAATGTGGGTTACTTCGAAGCCCCCATTTCTCATTCTTTTTTTTGTCAAGTATTAATACATACGGAGTAGTACATTCCCGGGCATCTGGAAGAGGTGGGTAGTAGATTTTTGCTGACGAATTGCCGACGAGGTCTGAAATTGAACGGGTGTCACAGCAGACTTTTCGCTCGTACTATTAATTTTGCTGTGACAGGTACAACAGTGTGAATAATGATTCAAGAAAAGTTGCAATCAAATCCGTAAACACGGGTGTTCCTTTTAGCGAACGTACATATGCTCCAGTCACAGATAATCCCCACAATTCCTGTAGATATAAGTATAGCATTTATCTACTTTTTTGTAGGAAGTCTCCTCATGTAAAGATTACGCTTTGAGTGCCAAAACTACAATTTAAGTAAGCGTTGGAAGAGCTGTGTTTCATATTAACTGGAACTGCACGGTCGATCAAGAATGTAAATATGTTGTTTGATTTTAATTTGGATAGGAGCCAGCACATGCAGAAAATGAATGCCAAGTGTTTCAGCGTTGTAAATCTATCCCGAAAGTTTCCAACTTTGTCGACCATCACCCCATATATGAAAGCATTGTGACCGTTCGTTGCCTTATGCTTCGGGACCGCTCACTCAAGCTATGGCAAGCCCTGAATCAAATGGAACCCCACAACGAGATCCGGAAGGGAATGATTGAACTCTGGCATCGGAACCAAGTAAATACTGTTGAATTTCTGAGGTCCCGCTGTAATATGGAGAGCTTTGATGAAGATTGTATCCATAGTGTGCTTGGATTTTGTGATGTAAATTCCTTTGAAATCCGGTCTCACGGAGTTGAGTGAGTATGATTCCATAAAATATTGTACAGCATTCGATTTTTATAAAAAAACTACAGTATAATCAGAAATCATTCCTATCATGTTTTAATACTTACGTGTTAATTACTTATGATTTAATTTCCCATGAATAGAATATGTGGTATCTACCCAAATGTATGCTTAATGGCTCACGACTGCATATCCAACACACATCACTCCGTGACAGAAGACTACAGGATGGTAGTAAGAGCTTCAGTTCCAATAAAAAAAGGGGAGATGATCACAACTGTGTACACGCACACGCTCGATGGGACCTTGGAAAGACGGCAATACATAAAGGAGTCCAAGTTCTTCGACTGTGTTTGCAAACGTTGTGCAGATCCCACTGAGCTTGGGACTCATTTATCCTCTATCAAATGTCAAAAGGGCAGATGTACGGGTTACTTAACCCCCGTAAATCCCCTGGATAAGGACGCTAATTGGACCTGTGACAACTGTGAAAACAAACTCCCGGTTCAGAAAGTTCAGAAGTTAGTTGGAGAAATTAAGGAGGAGATGGATGCCATCAAAGAAGGTGAAAATTTAATCCCGAGCTTGGAGAACTTACTGGAGAAGCACAGTGAGATCACGGTTCACAAGAACCATTACTTAATGATTAGCATTGTTCATTCACTGTCGGAACTCTATGGAAGAACCAAAGGCTGGCTCATTGATGATTTAAGTACGAACCTCCTACGGAGGAAGGAACAACACTGCAGGGATTTACTCCAAGTTTTGGATATCATTGAGCCTGGGATGACCAGGATACGAGGTTAGTTGGATACATGGAATCAAATATTGCGCATACAAGTAAGTATCCGAACCGAATTCTAATTTTTACTATGCCTTTTCTACTCTCTCTCTCTCTCTCCCCCTCTCAGGTTTAACTATGTACGAACTTCACGCTGCTCTGTATTTCATCGCTCAGAGAGAATTCACAAATGATGCCATGACCGCGGATGAATTGAAAGTACAGCTGGACACTGTTCTGCAGTTGCTGAGAGATGCTCAAGAGATTCTACTCTTTGATTGCCCCAATACGCCGGAAGGAGTCATTGCTAAAACTATCGATGAGAGTATCAACGGTGTCAATCAAGTTATTAAGCATTGTTGCAATACTACTGAGAGAACAGACACCTGACGTATTTCTACCACAGGGGAATAAACTTATTTTAAATAATTAACTTCCAATATTTTAATAAGTAACAATGACTAACTATACTGTTCATATTCTTCCGGGAAGAGAGATACATGCAAGCTAATGAATCAAGATACCCCTCTAATCCCCTCTCTCGCTTTGTGTTTTCATCTATCATCCACCCAAAAAAGTGCATATTTGTATGTATGAATGTTTCACACAAATATGTCTCCACGCACAAGTAATGACTTACAAAAAGCTTCATAATTTTTGGAAGCCAGCACCTGAAATAGGCTTGTAACCTTATTGACGATATCAATAAACCATACTTATTTTTTCTACGTCAGACTGGTAGTCACTGCATGATTCCGTGTATAGAGAAAAGGCGTAAAACTTGATTGCTGCAACTTATTTCCATAGATTTTTCTACGAGTCTGCTGTCTTGCTTCCAGAAAGTCAAATATGATTCATGTTGTCAGGGAAGTAGTTGCTGTAACGAAAGGAACAGTAAGAGAGTGATACCTTCCAAGCAGAAGCAGAATGGACTGGAGTGGTGATGATACTATATGCCTACATGAAATATAATGTGTAATCCCTAATCCCTGTCCCTGTATTTAGTATTTTCGTCTTGGGCTTGGGTGACAAGGAGCAACAATTTTGAGTTATTTCCACCCCAATCTGGAATGATTCACTTAAAATGCACGTAGCCTTACAATTATTGTTTTTCATTTTACTAGCAGTGCTTCCCTCCTCATACACGTCCCCAGCTTTATCTGAGAATTTTAAAGGGATTCTAAAAATAAAATCCATACCTTTTTTAATCGTTCGTGCCTTAAAAAGGTGAGGCATTACAGGATGTTTCCTCAGTAGCCCTACGACATTTGGGAAGGTGCGGAGTTGCTGGAGAACACTCTCCTTATATTTTGTTGGAGTTGGTATCATTTTAATAATTTATGACTATGGAAGGAACAGTTTGCACTGGGCTGACAGGAGTATTTACGAGGATCATTGCCTGGTTCAACATTGTAAGTAAAACTTTTGATTGACTTTCTTCGCAGTCTTATTGTTTGTTTTGTAAGCTAATACACTGGGTGGTGGGTAAATATTGGGGATTATACATAATGTGGATGTTTATGGCAGGTAAATAATCATTGAATTAATTTGTTACCTGTTTTCTTCTGTACAGTTACTTTATTTGGAGGGGCTGTTGATTTGTTTGGGAGGATGTGCATTTTATCTGTTCGAGCCTTACATTTTACTTCAAGAGATTACTTCCATTCCATTATGTCAAGATTTCACATGTAAGTGTCTTTGTTTGGGAAGCGAGCCGTATGAATAGTAATTTTTTAGAGGACAATACTCTTTTTTACATGGAGATGTCAAAGATTAATTTGCATTACTTATTAGATCACACACTCAAGAGGATCCTCATGACTGGAATACTGTATTGTCTACTTAATTTTTCCATGGGATGTGTCCTCCTTAATGGGGCAAAACTGGTTAGAAACTGTTTATATCCTTTATGATGTGCTCAGGAGAATTCTAATGAGGGTAAATTTCAAAAACTAAATTATTTTTGGGTTCTTATTTTCCAGAGAAAGGTTCGGACTTTATCTGCTTGGGTGGTCTACAGTATCCTGGTTTGGTTTGTCAAATTCATGATAATTTTTGTCAAGTCAAAGGATGACAATTTTCCTATTTGGGTCTGGCTCATCTTCACAGCGTCTACTGCATTTGACTGGATTTGCATTTCCGTGGTTCAGAAGTACACCACCATGGTTAGGGAATATGATGACATTGATGAGATATGGGACTTTAGCAGTGACACAAGCTCCAAGCTTTCTATTATTGTTTACTAAGCTATTGACTGGGGAGCTGTTTTGCTGTTTACGTGAAACTTTGTATTGATATCTATAGGGACAAGTGCAAGTTATTTAAGTTACTATGAAACCCCCACTATTATTTTTATACTGTACTCATCTACTGATTTGGGACTGGTTTTAATAAATGTCATCACTGGGTGTATTGGGATACTCCACATAAGTTTCTTGTTGTTTAATGGAGGGAGGATGAATCCGGGTGTTGAGTTTACACGTGTTGTCATATGCATAAACGCTTACATATAGAACTATATACCTATAGGTATGTTTATTGATTTCATAAGTGCTTCTCACAGGTTTTTAGGTACATCATTAAAATTTCCAGTATTGTGAGCATTAATTAATATTAATTATTAATAGGGCTTATTTATTCGACCCTACAAGACATTGTGGGTGAAGAGGCAACATGGTCTATGTGCATTTTCGATTAGTATCAAAACGATCTACATACATGACTTTTCGCCTAAAGGCAAATTGTTCTAGATACAGGTCTCTTTAGAAGCAAACCGAACTAAAAACAGTTTTCTTCAGAAGCAAAATGTTCTACATACATACATACGTATGATCAATCCAACGTAAACTCGAATGTGAATTTAATAGTCCAGCTTAAACCTGTAATTTGAGTTCACACTCGAAATATAACCCGAAACTCGAATGCGATTTGAAATACGTGTTTGAACTCAAGAGGAGCTTAAGTGTAACATGAACTTTAAGTTTAAACTCAAGACACATCAAATTGAAGTTAGAATATCAGTTACTAACTTGAGTTTAAGCTCAATTGTTACTCGATTCGAATATGAAATTTGTGTTTGAACTCAAGTTTAACTAAAGCGCACCTTGAAATTAGAATGAGAATTTGAGTGTAAAATAACACTCAAGTGCAAATTGAAACTAGAACTTGAAAGTCGAAGTTGTACTCGAGTGTAACTCGGTCTAACTTTAAATTCAAAATACCACTTTAGTATGACTCAAGTGTACTTAGAGCAAGAGTGTAACTTGAACTTCGAGTTTGAACTCAAATAAAACTTAAGTGCAATTTCAAAAAGTCATTCATATATCTATTGTGTTTATTATAAATTGTATCTAGATCATTTTGCTTTTAACATTTACAATTATTTCGTTTTGATACTAATCGAAAATGTACTTATTGTTAGATCATTTTACCTCTTCATCCACGATACGATCTCAGGTCTCAGCCCAACAACCGTACGTCGGCTCATATTCACGAATAGGTAGTGTTGTGTTTATAGTTTAAATTTGTACATTCTGTAAATAAAACCATATTTGTTGTAAAGTCCAGTAAACAAATATTTTACAGACACATACATATGTATATATAATTATATGTACCTACATGTAAATATATGCATTTTATATATCTACTAACGCACATACGTAATAAAGAGTTATTTATAGTAAATGCTATGAAATTAAGAGGATCCCGAAAATTGTTTGCTCAATATGTAATTATGATAAATAAATAACCAAAAATGACATACATATTATTTATTGTAAAAGAGAGTCACCCCAACAAATCCGCACTAAAATGCTTAAGTTAAATCTCATCATAATATTTGTCTTTCTCTGACCAAAATTGTAAGCTCAGATTTTTGTTTGACGAAATTACCTGACATTTGATTAAATCACAAAGTGGTTCATGATAATATATTATACACATTTACGCGTAAATAAGAATATCAAAACCATCAGGTGCTGAGCGTTTTGTTGCGAGTTCAAAACTGAGCTAGGAGGGCTGCTGGTCTAAGTATTATATTTAGAGCTCCATTATGTTTTTCATAAATTATTTGAGCAAAGTAATGCTCCTGTAACTCCCGTAATGTTTGAATATCATCATTAAAGTCAACAAAGACTGCATTTCGGGGGAAATGTTAACGTTTCTGGATTCGAATACATACAGACAGAATCAGACTTGTTGTTAGTATTGGAATTTTGGATTTCCTGAGGTCATAAAAAACCCTAGTCACGTTTTCTAGTGAGTAGACACATCCCAGGAGCATTAAAAGATGACCTGATTAAATCTAAATACCCTTGTTTGTACGTACATATGTACATACATTGGCTGTAGGTATCCGGTAAGGGAGAGGTCACTAATGACATCACTTTCAAAAACGTAAATATTTCATCCACCCACCCTATCGTCACTTGCCGTCACTTTCTGTTTGAGGCACCTACCCATCCTAGAAAGTGATGTCACAAAGGATCGGTGATTAGAAGGGTGATTATTTGCGATACCTGATATATTGACTTTGAACTCTTAAATTGGAGCAGAAAACTGTAGGACTTTGATTACTTAATAATAATTCAAATAGGCGGAATTAAAATATTTTGGTTCACATTAACATTGTTTCAGCAAATAATACTGTTGTTTTTGCTCTCAATTACATCTTATTGATCAAAATGTAAATTTTGGCTACGCTTTATAAAAATCCATAATTGAATGAAAATACTGCTCACGATCAATTTAAACAACGCCCGATGCTTAATAATTCCAACAAAATAATAAAAACTGTTGTAGGTAAATGGATGCATATTGTTAGTAAGTTTTAACGCGAATATAGTGCGTATTTACTATTCAAACTGCAATACGCTGCAATAATGTGACAAGGTAACCCGCAATAGTACTAGCATTTGTCGTTCTTGCTAAAGGATCTCAACCTTAACACATGGAGTCGGTGACGTCACTTTCCCAACCAACCACCCTACTACTACGTCATGTCTCGTCACTTTTAAATGTTACCACCCACCCACTCAAAATATGACGTCATTAGTGACCTCCCCCTAACCCCGTCGGGACGGAAAAGTAATCAATACTGAAATAATAAAAAATTACTGTTGAAAAAAAAACGTCAGTGCTGCTCGCCAATCATTTGGTTAATAAATGATACGATTGACAAGTAGATTTGGTATTCTGTACATACTTAATTAATTACTTGTACGAGAAAGACTCCAATTATTTTATAATTTATAGCTCCAGGAGCTTTGACTAAAATGTATGATTGTTGAAGTTGTACCCTTTCGTAGTTACTTCAAAATAAAAAAAAACTTACTAGCAAAAAGTGTCAAGTCTTGACGTCAAGTTTGGCATATTAAATAAATTGATGGAAAAAGTTAGGCATTTGTAATTTAGGGAATAGAATAAGTAACGTGTGACTGTGACTATGTGAGTATACCGGTAATTATGTGTTCAAATTATTTTTATATTGTATGTATGATTTGAAATATGGCCGTAGTCGAAAAAAAAGAATGTGTATAATTGTGCCTACATAATTACATAGAATATGTTCCATGGAATAATTATTTGTAATGCGTTTTCTCTGTTTTTCTCTAAAAAGCTAGCAGCAAATAATCCCTCCTCTTCAGACAGGTCCAATGCCTACAAAATACATATACTAAGTGTTTAAGTTAGCGTAAGACGTGGGGAAAAAGCATATTCATGTCTACGTATAATAGTGTGACAAAGATGTTGAAACTGGTCGTAGTGACTGAAATTATTTAACAACCTTCGTTCCATCATATTGTATCAGTACTTCAGTACATAGAAACTGTGACTCCAGCAAACAGTAAATTCTTACGATATTACGTCTAACAATAAGTGATACACGTAACCTTGCATTAGGTTCTAGAAGTTTATTTCTATTTGGAAATTCACCAGTGGGTCGATAAATTTTGACCGGGGCTATGTGACACAAAAGGTCTGCCAAATAAACCACGAAAATGAGAAAAGTCTACTACGTCTAAAAGCTAGTAAATACATTATATCAAGGGTAAGCGGATATGTATTTATGTAATATGTGCGCCCAAGAGTGAAGTACACAATCCCTTTTTCCAAGTAAAGTAGACTTTTTACTCTTTCTAAAGCTTAAGTTAATACATAACCAACCCCGTCTTTTAGCGTCAAAATTTAGAAAGGTGTCTGAAGTTTACATAAAACGAGGCTAGACGATCTAATAAAGGCTTTAAGTTTTTATGCATGAATTTAACAAAGGAGATGTCGCGGAAAAATATTAACAAAAACAGCTGAACATACCTTTTAATTTTCAGCTTAATTAAGTATTACATTTTTCTTAGTCATAGCTTGTTTAGCGTACCTATTTCCTTGGGTATTTTCTAATTATTACTGCATGCATTTGAGAAGTAGTCTTGATAACGTTGTTCTCCATGTCAACTTGACACGGGTATTTATGTATATGTCACTTTGAGCACTCATTTTCACAGTAGTTTAAATAGTTAATTTTTAATTAATCTACCTAAACAAAACTATGTTTTACGGCAACATACATACACACATACATACATACACCATGGAATTCCATATCAAAATATTATACCTTACAGTAGTGCTGTACAGAAGCTGATGAACGTAGGAGGTTCATGTAAAGTTGAGATGTATTTTTGTGCTCATTTGTTTAACATAGTCCGAATTTAAGATCAGTGACGAACGTTTTTCTCCCGCAAAGGTGACCAGCGGAAGATTACATTACTTTCTCTGTTGATCGAAACTTACAACAGTACCCCGAGCATTCGTAAATCATTACGTCTGATATTTTGGCAAAAATGGAGTTAGAAGCAGAAGTGCCTTAATTGCAAAATATTAATCGAACTCCGTCAAAGGTTTGTCTAATGAAAAATTTAGCAACTAAACAAATTGTTGTATAATTTTCCGAATTGTTGATTCCTAAATAACTGTCTACTGTAGATGGTATATAGAACTGTCTACAATTCACGAAAAAAGATCTTTAACAATTAAGTGTGCAAGAAGATAAATGATTTCTATTAAAGTTGTTTTATCTATACAATTATTTATAGTATCAGCGATAATTTCTAAACAATTCAAACTTTAGAGGTTTTCACTTTCCAGTGCCACCCTCGATTTTTGTGTTAGAAGTTGAGCCCAACACCCCACTGCACTGAAATGATATGTACTTCTCATAAAGTACTAACATAACGGTACAAGTGACAACATTTGCTTAAAGGCATGAATAAAAATATAAACTACTTCTTCCCATGAAGCTCACTTTACTTTTTACACTTGCTTAGAACCTATGACCTGGCTTTGGATTGTTGCAGACTTAGAGTATTGATAATTTCATTGTCCCTGTTTACCTATTTAACTTATTCTGATTAATAATTTACTGTAATTTACATCAAATCATAATAGTTGTGCCAAACGTGTAATTTCTTCCCACTCGCTGCTCCAATTAATACTTTTGCAACTGAAGTTAGTGTCAATATAACGTCAGTTGAACATGCAAGCGAATATCTACTTTGTTTCTTTGCACGGCACACCATGGCTTATACTTGCATTATTTGATTATACTAGTCCGTATCAAAGTTTTTCTAAAATGCACTCCATTGACCTATGCCAATATTTGGAGTCACAATTTCAAGTTAGAAAAATTGGCATTTTTTGAGGATTTCAAAATTAATTGTTCGTATTACCATACCAAATTAGTGTATGAAATTACTTTGACGCTCGTTTGTAGGAAATTTTATGGGCTTCTCCAAAAGCTTAGTGGCAGGTCCCTACGCTGACACTGCGACCATCACAGTTAAAATTAGGGAGTAAGGTTACGGAGAGTTCAGTCTCAAGAGCGAGAATGAACTCAGGAGAAATTTTTAATGTTATTATTTTTTGACATGATCGTTAAAAACATTTACATAAATCAAACTTGCATCAAATTTTAAGAAACTTCCTTACAATCAAATAGAACAAGCTCAGGTTGCAAAAATTCCGGCCACATGAGCCAAAAATATAACGCACATATCCCACTAAAAACCGACGCCACGGGTGTCTCAGTCTGTCTATTATTCCTTTGTTAGGTCGATGTCCCCGTAAGGTTCCTACGCTTTTTCGTTGTACGATATGGGGAATAATCCATTAAAATGATCTCAAACCTTACAACCGACGTCAAAATGTATTTCTCCTTTCATTTTATTTTTGAAAAAAGCATGACGGTTAAACAGTCATTGGAAAAAAATCCCACTTCGCTATCTCACATTGTTGACATCAATATTCGAAGACAATCCCACTGGACATATTTTTTACTTACTGTGTAACTGTTTAATAATTATAATTACGTAAGACATAAATATTATTTCCTTATTTAATATTTCTTGTCATTTATTTCAGAATCACGTGGATAGGCTCCATCAATAAGAATTGCTGCCATGATATTATTGGATTGGCAAAAAGAAATGAAGCTATTTCTTGTTATTGGGTTATTATGCTACTGGAGCTCATTTACAGAATCCGGTGAAATAAACTTTCCAAATTCAATCCAACGATTATTATCTTCAGACCAACCTCGGATCGGATGCTTCATGGTTTCACCCGAAGATATTACACATATGTGCGAGAAATATTCAACCCTCTATGCTGACAAGTCCAGGGATACTGGATTAGACATAGTAGCTATAACCTGCTCAAAAAACAGTAAAATTTCCAAATCAATCACAGCATCAATAGCTCTTATGAAACTTTTGGGTAGTTGCAATTGGGTAAACATTTACATACAATGGGTGAGCTATTGGGCACGGTACCAAACCACAAATAACAATGGTATCTCCAGCATGCCCAGTCCTGAAGATTTTGACCGACTGAAAAGACGAATAGAAGACTTCGAAAATGAAGCATGGTTGCCCCAACTTGGAAGGCGTTCTGTCGAAATGAGCGGCCTTCATTTAAGATTAGCAGCCATTACCGTTCCCCCACTCGTAATTTTTAGAAAGAACACCTTTGAGATAGAGGGTGGGACATTCCGGGAAATCTTTTCAACAGTTGGAAATTATTATAATTTCACAAACGAAATCAATGTCCAACGGTTCAAGGAACAAGGTCAAGGAAGAAAATTCCCAAATGGTTCTTGGACAGGAACGATAGGGGGATTCATTCGAAAGGAATTTGATGCTACTTTTATGGGTCATCAAGTTAGTCGCTATCCCTACTTGCATCATACCACTCCCCTATTCTTTGACGAGGCCATATTTGTAGTTAGTCAGCCTACGGTCCATATTAGTTTTACAGCATTAATTAACCCTTTGACCCCCCTCGTCTGGTTTTTCAACTTTCTCACCCTATCCGCTGAAGTCCTCTTAAGTTACATTATTCTGACTGTGAAAATCAAGATGGGCAAGGAGCATAGGCAAACTAAATGGAACCTTATTTTTACAGCGTGGGATGTTCCATTTAGCATTTGTGTGGAGCAAGGGCCCGACATCCCCAAATCACTCATAAAACTAGTTATTCTTTGGTCAATGGCCTGGATGATAATAATTTCGGGCTATAAGGACAAGCTCCTTGCCACATTAACATTCCCAGAGTTGAATTTCGTACCAACAAAAGTCAGGGATTTAAAGGAACATCCCGAGTATCGACTGCTCCTCGATGGATTCTTGATCTCGTTCCGTCTGAACCATTCCAGTAGTCCAGATATACAACCATTGAAGCCCAGATTGGAATTGCATAACCCCAAAGCCGTCAACTCAATAAAGTGTGTGATGGCTGCTACCATACAGGAAAATACTGTTTGCATGGGCTTCAAACCCATGATCATGATGGCCATTGCTACCAACACAACCATCAACCAGGACTACAGTACCACTGTTATGAGCGAAAATATGCTACACCACGTTGCCGTTTCCATTGGTTTGCAGAAACATTCAATGATATCTCCAGATTTTGAGAGAATCACTGGTTCATATAAGGAGGCTCATTTGTATGAAAAGTCCAAGTACGCCGTGATCAATGACCATCGGAAAAAGGGAATCGAGTGGTTAAATACAGGGAATACACAACTTCGAGATCATTTGCAGACTAAAATGGAGGCTCAAACCCAGGGTGTCATAAAATTGACTTATAAACATTTGCTCGTTGTTTACGTATTTTACTGTGTATGCATTCCCATCACAGCCATCGTTTTTGGCATGGAACTATACTTTGGTAGAGATCAAGGGAGTCAGCCTGCAAGGGCTCATTCTACCACTTCTACCACTTCTAAAACTTCTAAAACTTCTAACCAGGAACAGGAACAGAAAGTACAGGAAACTGATGAGTTGACCCAGTCATCCCAGGTATTCTCGTATACTTCTGTCTTCGCAAATTATGGATACGAAGAACCTATTGTGACGATTGAGGAATAATTCAATTTCAAAACACTCATTCTCAGTTTACTTAACATCATTATTTGAAATGTATGGAGGTAGCAAAATTACCACTGTAGTAAATACAGTAATTTGCTCGTGTATCTATTAAAAAACTGAATGTAAGTTTTTAACATTGTTTTATGAATGTTAAAACTTGAATCGTCGCCAAAGGTTAATATGTTTCATTTTTACGGAACCTTATTCTCACGTCATTATCTTGTTCAATTGTAATATTTAATTAATTACATATGTTATGTACTTTTCATGTAATATTACTTCGTGCTTGGAGTATCTGTAGTTTTTCCAATGTGTGAGTATTTCTTTCTTGATTTAATTTCATCTCATCATCTGTAAAAAAATGATATTACAGTAAAGGATTATATAGTCTGTAATTGAAAACTCTTGCTCTGGCAGCTGGGTACTAGCAGCAAAGCAAAACGAAAAGAATTCATTATTGATGAAGCGTAAATAAAGCATTCGGAGGAACTGCAGTTGTTTTCTTCTGTATTCTGGAGACTACTTCTTTTGAATTCCAAATCTTCCTACTCCTTGGGTGGGAATAATGCTGAAAGTTTTACACTTTCTGACATTGATGTGGATTACTTACTTCGGTAGCGTTGTAAATTACTTATGGGGAAGCCTGGACAAACATGTCCAATGGGCTACACCTCTGAGTGGGTATAATGCTCGTGATTAAATTATGGACACACGAAGCAAAATAACCTTGTTCCAAAGCCAGGAGGGACGCGAATGAATAAAATACGGGCTTAAATCAGATGGAGCTCTGCTCTAAGAAGTCTACAGAATTCCCACATAACTCTGTATACACTTGAAAACATTCATACCATAAATTATTCAACTTGACTCTCGATTGGGGCTGCGAACTTGTAAATTATCTACCTCTATTCTTGTAATAAACTTTTCGGTCAGGGTATACATGCTATAACGTTCTATAGTTGTAGCATGGAGTGTTTGTAGGAGGAAAACATTTAGTAGTTAGCCAAAATTTGCATTCTGAAAAAAAATGTCCTATAAACTCATCACTCAAATTTTAAATAGTAATTTCTAAATATATTTTAGTTCGGAGACTGTGATTTCTCTCATATGCTATTAAGATTTGAGGTAATTAACTTGTGTTTCATTTTCGATGCATTCTACTTCATTGTATGCTTTAATAACCACTAAAGCTTTAATCACATGTACGATATTTATTCGTGGTCTTCTCAGGAGAAAACAATCACCGAAAGTTCAATAATTCATTAAAAAATCTACAAGGGAATGGAATGCCATTTTATGTCTTCACTGTTTGTAGAAATAATTATAGAATGTTCGGGGTTTTCAAGTTTATTATTTCATTTAAGTTACCATTTCTATCTGTGTTTTTCATTAAATAACAGTACCTTGACAAAGTCAGCCCTTGAATGACTATTTTCTTGAAACCTTCGGTCATACATTACGAGTACTGTTAATCCGACTGTACCTAATAATTAATATTACTTCTCAACTCTGTACTTGTGAACTTCGCATTTTAAATTAGAAGGCGTACAAATGTTTATTTGAGGTTTGGGGAAAGGTGTAGCCACAACTGTCATCTCAGAACATTAAATTCCCACGGCAGAATTCGCTTAATGCGACTACTTAAAGAGCCTGTCAATCTACAGTACTAGGGTTGACCATTTGAAAATGTCTAAAGAGAATCTGCTCACTCAGCTAAAAATGTCATGAAAACATTAAAACCGCCGGAAAATTCCAGGGTTTGCCCCGTCATTTATGGTATTTATTCAATTTAAATACAGAAATAACTAGTTTGTGTAAAGGGGGCACTTTCATTGAACCTTCAATAGGTTGAAAAGGATAATAGGTAGCAAAATCTACGATATAAATAAGTTCAATCCAACAATACAAATGCAGTGTAATATTTTCTAAACGTTGAATAATGGCGAGAAATTGAACGACTAAGAATTTGTTTTGCCCCCTGCAATTGCTTTTGCAATGAAAAACATTTTTTTAGATTCAAACTCCTCAGATTTTAACTTCAGCCAAGCTTTGAAACAAAAACATTTCCTACCGTAACTCCACTCTTATATAAGCGTTTATGCGTCAGAAGATCTGGGCCATAGGAGAAGGCTCGCTCAATCTTAGATCTCTGTTCTTTAGCAGTTCCAGGAACTGATAAAAAATCTCTGGTCATTCCAGCTAATGCTGGGTAACTAGCCACGTGTTCCTATACGGTGGAATTAGTTTTCCTGACTGAGCTTATACGTATAAATTTTAATGTAAAATGTTTCAAGGTCAAAAATTCGGAGGAGTTTTTAAAGCTCAACAACACCTTTACAGGCGTTACTTGGAAATTATTATTGACTGAAAAGTACCTGAAAGTTCAGGTATTTTACATTCAGGTTCAGGTATTTACCCAGTGCGTACCCGTACCTGATGGGTTTATACCCACAAGATTACTTTCTGTACCTGTACCCATACCTGAACCTGAACCTGAATTTTCAGGTATCTAACGACTGAACCTGTACCTGTACCCATACCTGAACCTGAACCTGAATTTTCAGGTATCTAACGACTGAACCTGAACCTGTACCCAAATTGGATGGGTACAAGAAGTATGTACCTGATACGTACCTGTACCTGAACCTGTACCCAAATTGGATGGGTACAAGAAGTATGTACCTGATACGTACCTGTACCTGAACCTGTACCCAAATTGGATGGGTACAAGAAGTATGTACCTGATACGTACCTGTACCTGAACCTGTACCCAAATTGGATGGGTACAAGAAGTATGTACCTGATACGTACCTGTACCTGAACCTGTACCCAAATTGGATGGGTACAAGAAGTATGTACCTGATACGTACCTGTACCTGAACCTGTACCCAAATACCCGGGTAAAACCTGTACCCATGAGGGGCACTGCTATGCATTAATCTTCCAGCAGAATACTAACATGTTGAGGAAACTATTTCAATAAACATAAGGCAATTTAACGTGACTTTTCTTCTTTATATTCGAACGCAATGACCATAAGCTTTGGTCCTTCCTCATTCTCTTAATTCATCTTGAAATTTTAATTGCATTAGTTAGGATGGACGTGCATGTACGTTTATGTACATATACATAGATACATATAACCTGGTAATGAGCCAAAAGGACATGCAAAATTAAATAAATTCTGCCAGTGATATTGTACAGTAAGTACACACATATGGAAGTATATGAGTGGTTAATTAAAAAAGCTTCCGTACCTGTTCATATTATTTGCACTCAACACCCTTGAGAATGAAGGAACACTAGAGCTAGGTTTTAAATGTCTAAATATCTGGCTACACTTCAGTTGAATCAAGAAACTGCTGTAGTCCAGTTTCATAGTATTTTAGAAACCAATTCCGTTACATTATTTCTAAATATTTGATAATAATAAAAATGTAAAATTTTCCCGTTTATTTTGGAGATAATCCTTAAAGTTGACCTTAAGTATAATTATTATTTATCGCCAAGAGACATGAAATTAGTTCATCTAAATATATTTTTATTGTTTACCACCGTAGCCCTGTGCTATGAAAATAATACGTCTCTTCAACACCCTCTAGCCACCCCACCTCTTCCAGAATCAATCAAGGCACTATTCGCTTCAGGTCAGGATCGTATCCGATGCTTAATGATATCCACTGCAGATATCGCCTACATTTGCGAACATTACTCCAAGTTCTACGCTGACAAAGCAGATGACAGTGTAGTTGTTCCATTAATTACTTGTTCAAAATCAACCCCAATAGTAGCAACTATAACAGCCTCCGTAGCTCTCGTGAGACACCTGGGAAGCTGCAATTGGATCAACATGTACATCCAGTGGTCAACGTATTGGTCCTTGAACCATGCCAGTGACACAGACCTTCATGCCATGTCTTCAAATTCTGTAGAATTTCAACGAACCAAGCGCCGAATAATTGATTTTGAGAATGATGCATGGAAGCCACAACTCACACCGCGTAAGATACAAGTCAGTGGGTCTCATTTTAAATTAGCTGGAATAACCGTCCCACCCCTCATAATCTTCAAGAAGAATACTTATGAAATAGAGGGTGGTACTTTCCCCGCATTTTTCTCAACAATCGGTAGCTACTACAACTTTACTTTCCAAATCGACACAAATCGCTTCAAGGAACAAGGTCAGGGGAGAAAATCCGCAAATGGGACATGGTCTGGGGTGATTGGAGGACTTGTCCGCAAAGAATTTGATGCTACTTTTATGGGTCATCAAGTGAGTCGTTATCCGTATTTGTTCCATTCGATCCCGCTGTACTACGATGAGGCAGGCTTCGTTGTTGCACAGCCAGCTGTACATGTTAGCTGGTATGCTTTGGTGACACCATTCACCCCACTCTTGTGGTTATTTAGTTTTGTCGCTCTTGTTGCCCAAATGGTCACATGCTATGTGATTCTATCCGTCAGAATTAAAATGGGACAGGAGCATGAGCAAACGAAAGGGAACCTTATTTGGAACTCATGGGATATTCCCTACACTATTTGCGTGGAACAAGGTCCTGATATCCCCAATTGTTTGATAAAACTAGTCCTCCTATGGTCCGTGGCTTGGATGATAGTTACTTCGGGCTACAAAGATAAGCTTCTCGCCACGTTAACATTTCCGGAATTGAATTTCGTCCCGACAAAACTAAGGGATTTGAATGAGCATCCCGAGTATCGGATACTTTTGGAGGGGTTTCTCATCTCATTTCGTCTAAATCATTCCAAAAATCCAGATATAGAGCCACTAAAACATCGACTGGTACTTCAGGACCCCAAAGCTGTCAATTCTACAAAATGCGTATTGGCGGCAACCACTGAGGAAAATACTGTTTGTATGGGCTTCAAACCATTTCTTTTAATGGCGGTCGCGACCAATGCAACTATTAATGATGACTATGTCACTTCAGTGATGAGCGATGACATACTCCCTCAAGTCCATATTTCCGTGGGTTTACAGAAGCACTCCACGGTTGCGGTGGATTTTGAACGAATGTCTAGCTCGTACAAGGAATCCTTTTTGTATGAAAAGTCCAAGGAGTCTGTGATGACAACTTACAAGAAAATAGGGAAAAATTGGTTGAACCAAGGAAATCCAGAATTACAGTCGAAGTTACAGAACATAATGGATGCTCAAAATGGGGGCCTAATGAAATTAACGAACCGACATTTCTTGGTCGTGTATATTTTTTATGTCGTGTCCATGCCAATAGCGACGTTTGTTTTCGCCTTTGAATTACACATTCGGAAAAACCATAAGAATCCGAGTACAAACTGCTCTGAGCCTCAGAAAAATAGTGAAGTAGCTACACGTGTAGATGAGTCACAGGAGGAGAAATGTAGCATTGTTGAGGTTACAGAGAATGTCACGATACTGTCAGAAAATTTTAGCACTGACAATATTGACGATGATTGATCATCGCGTGAAGATGTCTATGTCCTATTACATACGGGGCACTGAATGCTTTCAGAGGCTGTCAATGAGCTCCACCACTGAGTTTTACGGTTGTGAGCATAGTGTTCCTATGGTTTGGAAACTGCAAGAAATTTAAAGACAGGGTTGTGACCAATAAAATTGAGGCTTTGTCTATGGAATGTGTCTGCAACATTCATAGATACATAACAAAATGATGAAAACTAATTTATGTAAATACGATGTACTTGTATTGTTAATTAAGTACCTCTGCAAAAATATTTATAGCGTAAGTTAGGACTTTATTCCCATTTTTTACACTAAAAAGCAAAATCTCTCCTCTTTCAAATTATTTTTGAAAGCAAAAGTATACATAAGTAGACGTAGACGGTGGTAATGACATGCGAATATTGGTCATTATGCATGCTCCTCTTGATTGATAATTATTCACATCATAGTTCAAACCGAAGCTATTAAAAATACAAAATAATCTCCCAGCCCGGAATTCGGGTAGGGAGATTCTGTGTCCACAGCATTTCAGGTCATCTATATACAGTCACATAAATTATGTCACAGGAAATTATGCTTACTTAATTAAATACTAAATTAATTATATCTGATTTGAATAGTGACTGTATTGTAAAGTTATTTATTTTTATAATTATTTGTTGGAACCTTGGACAATGGAAGACCGGGATTAGTTTCAAAATTAATTTGATTTGACAGTTTTCGGTGAACCTGCTTATGATGTTTACAGTTTTAAAAAATATACGTAGTTGCGCTGCCTCTAAAAAGGAACGTGATCTAATTATATATGTCTGTCATATAAAATGTTCAAATATTTCTTGCATTACTGTTAATTATTTTCAGATATTAAGTACTGAGAATGGTTTGGGGCATTGCAGTATTTGACACACATTTATTATTAGTATTTTACTCTGTAGTTACGAATAATGTACAGGAAACAAAGAAACAATTCACTCCACCCTAGCCCATTTTATGGAGGGATGGTCAAAATATATACCGTTCACCCATTTTTTAGTAAATATCCCTGCTTTAAAAAAAATTGTTTCAATAATTCTCTCATGCTTCTCAATTCTCGTTACAGTAGCTAAGAAGAAATCGTAGAAAAGTCATCTCTGTGATCTTGTTTCACATTTTTTGTTCAAACGGTTGCGATTTAGATAATTGTTTTCATGAACGTCCAAAAGGTCCAGGAAAAATTACCAAGATCAGACCAATTCAACCTCTCTTTCTAACTTTCGCTCCTGCAGCTGATGAATTTCCTAACTTGCTATTTATTCTCTTTCCTCTTTCTTTATCATCCTTCTGTTCACCTACGATTTTCAATGTAGTGACCTGTTCAGCTCTCTGATAAGCCAATGAAATTTGTTACAACCGAACGTATAAACATAATCAATAGTATTTGGACAAAATATAAACAACAAAACAATAATTTGAGTAAGCAATTTAAAACTTATAAAAAAGCAGTGAAAAAATCCAAAATAGTCGTAACTTTTATCCACTTCTTCGTCTGTTGTGTCTAGACTAGCAGGGTGAAACTTTTTAAAAATGAAGAAAACGATTTGCTAATGAATTTTTAACTAGAACCGATTTTTCTGTTTGGGGGAGGGGGTTGTTTCTTGGCACCCTTTACGTAAGCATTACACATTACACCTCAATTAGAACCATGAAGAAGCCCTAACATAAAGTTTAAAACATATTATCGTATTATTTCATTGGATTCCAATGTAAGTACAATTAATACAAGGCTGTTTCAAAGAGGAAGCCGTTTGGATTAGATCCTTCCAATCTTTATAAAATCGCGTTTGAGCGTCTGGTGCTGTCAAATTGCTTACAATAATTTATGATGGGATCTGCATGTTTTTCACATTCCATTTAATGATTGTCATCATGTTCCCAAGCAATTACGTATTAATACCCTGCTTTCAACATCTGACTTACTTTGAATGATTGTTCAAAAAAACTATCTACAAAATACAAATACCCATAAATTCATCGTTGAGTACATTGAAGTTATTGACATAATTATCAAGTCACTATTACAGCTCAAATTGCAAGTTCCAAGCCCACACTTGGGAGACAAGAGAAAAAATACATTATAGTTTAACCGTGCTCTTGCCAAGATACACTACTTATTTTGTGTCAAGAGTAATTTCATTTCAGTTAATTTGCTTGGAATCTTATTAGCAAAGAAAAATTACAAGGTATTTGAGAGCTTTTTATGGAGCATGCTTGGATCATTAAATATAATTTCAATTTTAATGAATCAAAGAGTTTATGATTTATTGTATACCCATTATTGTAGGAGGAAAATCATCCGACATGGACAAGGAGACGGAAAAAACGAATATTATTCTTCGTCTTATTGTTCATCATTACAGGTAAAATGTGAAAACATGTAGTAAATATGTAGATCGCGGGATTAAACTGCTGGTTCCTTCTATGTATTAATTTTCCATATAATATCCTATTTTGCATTTTCCCTTGCCTTGTTTCATAAAATATTTCTGAATTTGTGCAGACCCCACAATACTGTAAAGTCTGCAGAGCAAATAGAGCGAGAAAAATGGCTACTCCCGGGAGTACGTTTTAACCGTTGGGTTTTACTTCCGGCTGCAGTGGTCATCCAATTCTGTGTTGGGTCTTTGTACGCCTGGAGTGTCTTCAACCACGCTGTTGACTTATTCATTTACGGGCATAATGAGTTCAACATGGCCCCAACGACATTTTACATTGCCTGCGGTTTTTTGGGAACTGCCGCAGCAGCTTTGGGACCATGGTTGGAGCGAAAAGGACCGTTACTGGCATGTTTTGTGGGAATCACAATATTCTGTTCGGGACATTTCCTAACTGCCCTTGGCATATTTTTAAGACAGATCTGGTTGGTCTTCTTTGGCTATGGGGTTCTCGGAGGAATCGGAACTGGGCTTTGTTACATCAGCCCCGTCTCTGCTTTACAAAAGTGGTTCCCTGATAGACGAGGGATGGCGTCTGGATTCGCGGTCTGTGGATTTGGTGCCGGTTCTATTGCAGTGGCTAAAATTTCGATCCCTTTGATGGAGTCTGTGGGTCTGCCAATGACATTTGTAGTGCTGGGTAGTATCCATCTGGTGGTGATGTCAACTGGTGCTTTAGTTTTAAGAACCCCTCCCCCAGACTTTGTGGTAAATGGAATGCGGTCAGATGGAAGTTTAGTTTCCGATGCATACGACAGTAACCAGTATCAGTTCAATATGGAAGAAACCACGAGGCAGGAGCCGACTGATGGGAGATTAACTTTAATTGAGTCCCTCACGTCGAAGGATTTCCGGCTAATTTTCATAATGATCATGTCTAACGTGCTCTTTGGTGTGTGTTGTTTCTCAAGGTTGTCAAACATGGTAACTGATATATTTGGTCGGAGTGCGAATGAGGCTTCGACTATTGTCTCGATTAATGGTGGCTTTAATTTGGGAGGACGTCTTTTATTTGCTACTATCTCAGATTATCTAGGGCGCAAATCATGCTACATGATCATGCTCACCATTCAACTCCTGGTTGTTGCTTGCTTTTCAACCGTTACCTCTGGCAAGGCATACTGGGCTTTTATCATGTCCATCTGGACTGTGGCAATGTGCTATGGTGGAGGATTCGGTACGATTCCGGCTTACCTCACGGACCGATTTGGACCTCAGAATACGGGTCCGTGTCATGGGGTCATTTTGGTAGCTTGGTCCTTGGCTGGGGTTGGGGGTGGAATGATTTACATAACTGTTTTCAATATAGTTATTAAATACGGCTACACTGCTAGCGACCCCTATCCTTACAATGTCAATTCATGGTGGATCCTTGCATTTATTGCGATTGGGTGGATTTGCTTGTTATTTATCAGTCCCACGAAGAAAGATATTATATTCCGGGAAAACATTCGTTCTCTTTTGAGCAAGGTAGTCAGAGGTAAAGGCAGATATGAAGTTAAGTCCTCGTTTCGTTTATGATCGCCAACTTATTTGGTCTTGGAACCTTAAATTTTGTGTAGTTAAATCTGGTGGCGTCAGTAGCGCAAAGTCACTAACATTATTAACAATATTTTACTGCACCATTCGCAATTTTTGTTGTTTGCCAACGGATGATGATTCAAGTCTCATAAGAAAAGTTGCTCCGTGTCCAAAATACGTAAATATTCATGGGTGTGCTTTGTAATTTTATTACTTCTAGGGGATGTCCCGTTTATAGGAGTAATTACTCAGTATACTGGTATCTATGACTTTACTATGGTGTAAGCAAAATAAATCGATTCACAGATTATTTCGGAAGACCTGTTTGCAACTTTTCCCGCATTCTTTTTTTAGAATTCTTCAAGCTCGAGTCATCCAACAGGCATACATACAGTAGTCTGAATACTGTATTTATTGTCTAGTTGTAGTTAGTGGTATCCTGCAGTTAAATGCATTTAGGAAAAAACTGCTATAATGTGGAAACTACATGCAGATGATAACAAAACGCAAGGGGCTAAGGCTAGAATTAGACAACTGGGGAAACGAATCATTTATACCATGGCCCTTTCGATGGATTACGGGGTCGCGGAGGGAGAAATGATGTTTGCAGTTTGCAGCCGGTGTTCATTGCAGACAAAATGGTAGAAACTCATTAATACAAAAATCTGGCAGCCTGCCTTTCATTTTGTTTTCCGCACAATATATCATTCCTTTGAATTCCCTAAGAGTTTAGACAAGTATTTATGCATTTGGTTGCAGTATGTCTTTATAGCTGATTATGCATATACATATGTGAATATTTTATGAGCCGCTGTGTCATTCAAATAACAACTAGTATAAATAGGTCAGTATTTAATTTCGCCTTATCAAATCTCCCTATGTAATTATATAGTAGAACAGCATAACATACATATATCTATACATATATATATATATATATATATATATATATATATACAATGCAATACTGTTTTGTTCAATTAAAAATAATAGGTTATGATCAGAGCTGTCCAAAATACATGCTCCCCAAATACAAAATATTAAATACATTCTTCATGCGACGAAAATACAAACTACTAAATACATACTCCAAACGTAGAAAATCCAAAATCTTGAATTTAGTTTTATGGGATGTTAAAACGATTGCATAATTTCAAACCCAAAGAAAGTGCGTCAACAAAAAACACAAGCAGCTTCTATAGCGAACAAAATACAAAATACGCACGTACAGCTACGAAAATACAAACTACTAAATACATTGCGTACTTTACTTAAGTAAAACAAAATACAAAAAACATTGCTTCGTAAGACAAAATACAAACTACTAAATACATTGCGTACTTTACTTAAGTAAAACAAAATACAAAAAACATTGCTTCGTAAGACAAAATACAAACTACTAAATACATTGCGTACTTTACTTAAGTAAAACAAAATACAAAAAACATTGCTTCGTAAGACAAAATACAAACTACTAAATACATTGCGTACTTTACTTAAGTAAAAAAAATACAAACTACAAAATACAAAAAACATTGCTTCGTAAGACAAAATACAAACTACAAAATACATTACTTACTTTACATAAGACCAAATACAAAATACATATCTAGCCACAAAAATACAAAAATGTATTTGAAATACGTATTTGAAATACATGTATTTAAAATACCGTGTATTTTGGACAGCTCTGGTTATGATTAAACATACATACATATATTTCATTTTAATAATTGGTTAGTTTTGTACATAATTAATTATTAATTATATACAAAACTATTTAATTAAATTACCGAAAATTATACCAAAGGCAGACAGAAGAATGGAAAAACAAGGAATTAGTATTTCAAAATGCTTAAGAAACACCATAGTGCGTTACTTAAATCATAAAAGCTATTGTTATACAAACTTAGTTATGCTGCAATCACAATCCAAGGACGTCGTATCAGAAAGAACATCGATCCCTCTGCAATTTTAGTCAGTAGCCACTCACAACAACCTGTGCGCACTACTAGTTAAATTTAATATTGTACCTAAAGTCAGTACTTCCAACGGAATTGTCTTACCTTGTGCTTGGTGAAAAGCCATATTTTGTTTGTATTATTTTTAAATTGTTTTAAAAACTTGCCCCGATTGCCTGACAACTGTATTCGGAGTTTTTTAAGCCAGTGGAATGTAACCAACTTTGAAAAATGTGGAATAAAAATAGCTAGAAATTCTGGGGATTATTTTCTAGCTTGCCCACTTCGATATCCTAGAAGATGGGAGGTAAAGGTTTTGTGACACCCTGTCTTACCCTGTACAAAATATAGCGTTGTTTTAATCAGAAGCAAGATTTTTTAAGGAATTCTGTGAACATGTGAGTTTATTAATTTGATTCATGATTGTTGCCCAGAAACTATGTAGGTATCCAAGAAAATTGTTTCACAAAATTCCCTTACATTTCAAATCAATCTCTAGATTTTAAACCATTGAAATGTTGATGTGTCCTTGTTGTGTTGAATGCCACAATTGACATGAACGACAAATCCAAAAAATACCCATTCAAGGCAATATCCACGTTCTTTATATTGCTTCAAATAGTGGAATCTCTAGGAATCCGAACAACTAGATCGGATTCTTTAAGCACATATTCTTCTTCGATTCCTTGCTCAGCAATATCTCCGACAAGTGTTGTGCGCACATGTGTTGAGGCGACTCAATCGCAACTTACACCTACTCATTTCCCAATCATAACATGCACAAAGTTAGAACCCTCGGAAGCTCTCAGTTCCTCCATAACTCGAATGAAGTTCTGGGGAAGTTGCAATTGGATCAACTTCTTCATTCAGTGGTCAAGTCAACATTTCCCCATGAAAAAGAAATGGGTAGATTTCATGGATCTAAGTCCAGCATCGCAAAGGCGAATAAACCTGAATGGGAATCATTTACAACTGGCTGGAATATCTGTCCCACCAATTCTAACATTTGGCCCGACACTGTCTGACATAGAGGGAGGCACTTTCCACGATTTCTTTCATACCATCTCTGAATTTTACAACTTTACGTACCAAGTCAACGCCCAACTCTTCAAGGAACAAGGACCAGGGAAAAGACTTGCCAATGGTTCTTGGACGGGAGTCATTGGAGGAATCTTCCGCAAAGAATTCGACGCCTCTTTCATGGGTCATCAAGTCACCCGCTATCCTTACATGCATTACACAACCCCACTATTCTACGATGAAAGTGTGTTCATCAGTAAGTTACCAGGAATTGCAATACGCTGGGAAGCTTTGACTCAACCGTTTACACCCTTAGTATGGTTATGTCTTCTGATTGCAGTACTAGCTGTAACACTAACGAGTTTCTTGACTCTTGTTATAAAAGTACGCATAGGAAGTGAAGGCATAGACGGTGAGTACAACATGATGTGGATTTCATGGAGAATTCATTTTGGAATTCTGGTTGAACAAGCTTATTCTGATATTCCAAAATCTCTCAAACCACTTGTGGTTGTCTGGGCGATTGCTATGATGGTTGTTGTCGCTGGATACAAAGACAAATTAATTGCTGGTCTGACATTTCCTCAATTAGAATTCGTCCCAATGAATTTGAACCAATTGAGAGAAAGTTTGGAACATCGGATCCTCCTTGACGGATTCTTGATCTCATCCCGCCTTAACAATTCTCAAAACCCGGATGTAGTTGCACTGAGAAATAGGTTTAAGCGTCAACCAACAACCGTTGACTGTGTGATGGAAACGATCCTTCAAGAAAAAACGGTTTGTGTGGGATACAAACCCATGCTTTTAACGGCATTAGCTAGTAATTTCACAATTAATTATGACTTGAATCCTGTTGTAGTGAGTCAAAATATTCTTCCACAAGTTCACGTTTCCGTGGTTTTGCAGAAGTACTCATACATTGTTCCGGATTTTGAAAGAATTACAGGTGCTTACAGGGAGGCACATTTGTATGAAAAGTCCAAAGATAATGTACTAATGAATTTTAAGAGGAAAGGGAAAACTTGGCTAGATGAGGAACAATCGGAATTAAGACAGTCTTTAGAAAGTTTAATATCCAGACGAGGCAATGGTGTCAGTGCGCTAAAGGTTAGACAATTACTGACACTTCTGTCATTTTATTCAATCATCTGCTTATTAATTTTCGGAATTTTCATTTATGAGATCCGAAGTGTTCACTAGCACAATTATTTAACTTGGGAGACCTCAAAATTCTTACAAAAATATGTGCAACTACTGCGTATGTTCAGGCACTCTGAGAGGTCTGCATTTAACATCTACAACATGTACAGCTTTCGGCACTACGTCTTTAAAATCCTTAGTTGAAAATGAACCAGATATTATCCTAAAATATGTATTCGTGGTTGAATTCTTCTACTTTGTTGATGGTTGACCAGACCATTCAATCCAAATCAAAGTGTACAGAAAAGCCATTCATATACACACCACCCACATTACATGGTCCTGTATTTTGCAACCCAACTTGATTTGTGCAACAATTATCTATAAGTAGATAGGTTTATGTACATAATCAATGTAACTACTTACCGGAATAATTTTTCTTAGTTTTTATTATTAATAAAAAAAAATGTTATTATTAATGCATGAATGTTCGCAGAGTATGATAAGTTTTAAATAATAAAAAATATGTTGCATTTTACAGTACTGTTAAGCATAAATATTCGCCCAGTATACTAAAAGAACCGATTCTTCGGATACATTAGCTCCAAGTAAATTAATTAATTTAAAGTATAATTTATTACACAATAATAATTATTATTGCAGAATATATGTACATTCTTATTTTCTTTAAATTGTTTGAACTCAAAATATGATCAATTGCTTCACTTTGTAAAGTTGTATTGAAATCTGTCAATGCGTTCTTGTATTATCCTGAACACTACTACAACTAGCATATGGATATCAAGAGTTTCAAAGAGTATACATAGCCAAGAAATTCTGTTAATTTGCACAAAACTCATATATACATAAGTGGGAAAAGGTTTTACACCTGCTAGAATGGTTGGAAATTGGTTTTTGTTAAACATGAAATAATTAGATATTTGTAATTATTTTAATATAATTACCGTTAATCAAAGAGACGTTTATAATAATTTCTATCTTGCACAACATTAATCTTTTATCAAAGCCCTACTCTGCACAATCCGAAATTTACGATGAAATGGTATTCAGCACAAGCTAATTTTAGATGTGAAACAGCAATAAAGAATATTCGAGGAAGACATAATATTGTTCCCACTCATGTAAAGCTATCAAAATTTGTACCCACCAATTTGATAACAAGTTAGAGAAGTGAGGACATGGTACGGGCTTTCAATGAGGGTAATAAAAAACATGAGCAATTCAAAAATGAGACATTGAAGAACTACAGTAATATATTCCTGTGTGGTATATCTTACGTCATACTTTTTTAATCCTGCGCCTAAAATTTTTAATGCAGATGTCTTATCTTGTGTTTCATGGAAAATCCTTGCTCACAAATAAGTGTAAAACTTTCAATTTTTTAAAAATTTAAATGTGAATAAAAGGTTAGTGGGAGCAATTTTATAACCAATTTAAAGGTGAAGGGTATTTTTGTTCCAAAATACCTTGACTTTGCTAAACTTTCTTAACCTTTCCATCGGGAATTTTTGAGCCATAAAGGAATGAAACAAATTTTGAAAAACCTGCTAGGATATTTTCTGGAAACAGCAGTATACATTCATCAGTTCTTTGGATTGTTTATGTATTTAGGGCAACGCTCCCAAGTCAAAAATCGAGGCTACAGGACCCAAATCATTGAGGTATGGTTATTTATTATTTCAGAACGTTTATTTGAGAAACAATAATTTTCTACTTATTTAAACCTTCTCTCACCGTTTTGGGTCTTGCAGCGGCAATTTTTGGCTTGGAGTACTTATTTAGATGTTAATGGATGCCCAACAAATTTTCTACAAGTTTGGCGTTTTGAAATATTTGTACAATGTCATGACAAAATGACAAGGAAGAAATTCCTCCTTTTCGGATCTTCCTCAATTTCGCTCTCAAGACAGAATTTTTTCCAACCTTGCTCCTTATGTTTAAGACTAATGCCGGCATTTCTCAACGTAAAGACTTATGAAAGTGCTCATCAGAAAACCCAGAGAATTTTCTACAAAATAGTGTCGAGTCATATTCTTGAAAAAATATTGTACTGAAATGAACAACCATTGAATTAAAAATCCGACGTTGCTTCACGTTTGTTACCCGAGTCTATGAAACATAGTAATAATTATAGCCTATTGTTTTTAAGTGATCACAATGTTTTTTTACACAGCTGTATAATAAGCCTAAATTAAATAATTACTGAGACAAAATACAGGTCGACACAAAACGATTGTCACCACACTAGCCCATATAAGGGAGTAAGTAATAAAATATTTGATGCCCCCATTTTGTAGCAAGTTATTTTCCAGATTTAATAAAATTTGTTTAATTGATCTTGGTCATAGGAGCCATGAACATGAAGCAACGTAGAATTTTTTTACGGAATTGGAATTCACCGGTTCATTTCAATAATTACAACATTTCTTCAAGAATAAGTTGATCACTCAATTGTACGAAATTATCTGGGCTTTCCAGGTAGTTATCTCGTATGTATGTCTCTGCATTGAGAATTGTTGAGGAAGACCAGAGAAAGAAAAACGTTTTGCATTTGCCATTTTTTCATGACATTTGTAAACATTTCAAAAATATTTTAAATATATTACGCTAATCTCATAGCAAATGTGATGGGAATTCATTTGTGTCTAGTACGAACATTCCAAGTCAAATATTGCGGTTGCAGGATCCAAGAAGCATGATAATTTATTATTTCAAAGGGTTTCATAAGAATTGTCTCTTTATTAATTTACACCTTGCCACACCTTGGTGAGCTTCAGGGTATATTCAAAGGACAACTCTTAATAAAGTTGAAAGTACCAGAAAAAGTTGTCTGTTAAAGGTAAAAATTTGTAAACATGTTAGATTCTTTGACTCGGCACCTGCTCCCGTTATAACTAAAGAACTCAATAAATTAGATACAATTGAAAACGAATTGTTAACAATGTGGTATGAGTTAAGCCTATTCTTGTTAGTACCAAAATGTACTGTCATTGCTAGCTTCACGCTAGCTACCTAATGATTCCATACTTTGTAAAGGTGCTAGCTTTGTGTATGCTATCATTACAATAAATCATTATTATTATCATAAATGCTAAACATTGTAGCTTATTGGTGACTATTCATTCATGCTGAAATTACAATCTAGTGACGTCTCATAAGGAACAGCAACGACCCGACCCCTCTGCAAGTGTCGCCACGGGCATCTGAATATGCTTCTAGTTAACCTTAATTACCTGTGCCTGAAAGTATTGATCAACGCAGTTGTCTTAACTTGTTACTGGTGAAAAGTCATAGTTTGTTATAATTATTATTTATTTTCAATTGAAAACAAAACATTACTGATTTTGTCCTTCTTGATTGACCTTTTTATTCGAAGTTTTTGAAGCCTGCGGAACGAAATTAACTTTTAAAAATATGGAGTACAATTTATTATCAGCTAAAAAATTGGGGAATTCAATAGTTTCTAGCTTGCCCACTTCTAGGCTAGGAGATGGGAGACAAAGCTTTGTGATTGTGACACCCTGTCTGACGTTGTACAAAAATTAACGTTAATTTACGCAGTAGTATAGTTTTTAAAGAAATTATTCTGCGAATAGTGCGAATGAGTAAATTTATTAAATACGATTCCCGTGTGTTCTTGCACAATGTCTTGGAGATTTTAAGTATTTGCAGAACTAGACATTTATCATTTAAAGCTTCAGTGGACGAGAATATATATCAAAGTGAGAAGTTTTAAAGAAAAGTATCCCAGTCAGATTATACATACATCCCCAACTCACAAAAAGCCACAAAAAGTGTCTTTATAAAGCGGAGTATCGAAATTTATATGCTGGCACACAGGAAAAATATTCCACCACTGACGCGCATAGCGTGGGTGAAGAGGGAAAATGGTCTAGATGCATTCGATTTTAGAAACAAAATGGTTTGCGATGCAGTTTCACTAAAGGTCGAGTGGACTGCTTGGAAGAAAATTTAAAACCAAATTGCGGTCTATCGGTGGTATTCAAGTTACATTTAAATACTTGCACTAACACTAGAACTAACTTGAGTGTGAGTACTAGTGGCAATGGAATACAAGTTTCCACCACTCAAAAATAAAACCAGCACTCACATGAGTGAGCCCTTATACAGTAGTTGGGAAACATGCGAAGTAATTATTTATAAGTAGTTACCGGTATTAAAGAAAAGTTCAGTTAAATAATTTCATTCTAAGAAGAAGACAATTTATTATTTTAATTTCCACACACAAAATGACACAAACTACCTACAACAATCATTCTCCCCAAAAACATCAAATTCTGGACAAGTTCCTCCTTTAGGTACATCCGAACGAGGATTTTTAATTTCCTTTTTGAAATCCCATGAAAACATTATTGAAAACAAAAAAACCAATAGTTTTTAACGATGCCAAAGAAATGGTATGGAAAAATTGGCAATAGAATTGAACTCCCATCCTTCAACCCACAATTCTTAATATTTTGAATATGGTTGGGAACGGATGGTTGAGAAATAAAAACTGTGTCCGCAATTACTGATTGAAATGACCCAGTGGTCAAAAATCTTAATGTGACAAGTATCTGAAAAATAATTGGAACATGTCCATCTTTAGATGATAGTAACTGAGTTTTGACAATTGGTAACACGAATGCAGCGCTTATACGGTTTTATTAAATAGAAATCTCTCCCGAAATAAAATGTCACTGAAGAGTTCGAAGGGATTTGATAAATCTTTTAAATACCTGAGGTTCAGTGTAAACAGATTTTTAAACTTTTGGAGGCGTTCAAATCGCTTATAGGTTATGCTCCGTTGCTTCATCTTTATTTTAAATAAGTCAATTGACGCATGTATGTAACTTCAGGCGATTGGAGAACCTAGTGACCAAATTGGTGACTTAATGTGTCACTCACTAACGGGAGTGCACTCACTAACGGGAGTGCACTCACTGACAAGGAGTCTCTACCAAAACGTCACTAGCACTCAAAAATTTGTAAGTTGAGTGCGGATTTGAGTGGGAGTTTAGCAACCTGAATACCACCCTATATGCAGCTCAAACTAAAATCAAAAAGGTCTACGTGCATGTGTTGTTCATTTTACTTTTAGTGAAAACTGTGGGTGGACCACTTCTTTTAGCGTGACATGCACGTAGAGGAAAAGCCATGTATTAAAAACCATTTTGCTTATAATCGAGCATAATTCTAGATTATTTTGTCTTTTCATCGACCATACTGTCTATATTATCGGTTTAAAAATTAATACGACTAAATTGAAGTTTAGCTTGTGTGCCTTTGCCAGCCGCCTGGAATAACAGAGTCAATATTATCACTGCTGGAAACGTGATTCGACACTTTTAATTTTGCAGGTTTGTTTAACAGTACAGTGAAAAACTGCCATTAGAGACATAAACAATTCATAAAATGAGTGTCACACAGCGACAGTGTCTGCTGAGAAAATTCCATGGTACTGGGATTTATTAATATTTTAAAACATTCCCAAACCATGGATCGCTTCCAGACGTGTTACTGTAAAATAGTCTACATGTTACTATCAAGCTTACCGGGCACAAAATTAAAGAATCCGCCAAGTACGACCCGGAAACTAATTAAAGGTAACCAAGAAAATTGCTTCCCGAAATCCCCTTACAATTTAAATAGACCTCTAGATATTAAAGCGTCTGAACATTGATACATCCTCGTTGTGTTGAGTGCCACATGCCACAATCAACATGAACGACAAACCCAAAAAGTATCCATTCAAGGCAATATCCACGTTCTTTATATTGCTTCAAATAGTGGGATCTCTAGGAATCCGAACAACTAAATCGGATTCTTTAAGCACATATTCTTCTTCGATTCCTTGCTCAGCAATATCTCCGGCAAGTGTTGTGCGCACATGTGTTGAGGTGACTCAATCGCAACTTACACCTACTCATTTCCCAATCATAACATGCACAAAGGAAGAACCCTCGGAAGCACTCATTTCCTCCATAACTCGAATGAAGTTCTGGGGAAGTTGCAATTGGATCAACTTCTTCATTCAGTGGTCAAGGCAATATTTCCCCAACAAGAAATGGATAGAATTTATGGATCTAAGTCCAGCATCGCAAAGGCGAATAAACATGAATGGGAATCATTTACAACTGGCTGGAATATCTGTCCCACCAATTCTAACATTTGGCCCGACACTGTCTGACATAGAGGGAGGCACTTTCCACGATTTCTTTCATACCATCTCTGAATTTTACAACTTTACGTACCAAATCAACGCCCAACTCTTCAAGGAACAAGGACCAGGGAAAAGACTTGCCAATGGTTCTTGGACGGGAGTCATTGGAGGAATCTTCCGGAAAGAATTCGACGCCTCTTTCATGGGTCATCAAGTCACCCGATACCCTTACATGCATTACACAACCCCACTATTCTACGATGAAAGTGTGTTCATCAGTAAGTTACCAGGAATTGCAATACGCTGGGAAGCTTTGACTCAACCGTTTACACCCTTAGTGTGGTTATGTCTTCTGATTGCAGTACTGGCTGTAACACTAATGTGTTTCTTGACTCTTTTTATAAAAGCATGCATAGGAAGTGAAGGAATACACGGTAAATGTAATATGATATGGATTTCATGGAGAATTCCTTTTGGAATTCTGGTTGAACAAGATTCCGATATTCCAAAATCTCTCAAACCACTTGTGGTTGTCTGGTCGATTGCTATGATGGCTGTTGTTGCTGGATACAGAGACAAATTAATAGCTGGTCTGACGTTTCCTCAATTAGAATTCGTCCCAATGAATTTGAACCATTTGAGAGAAAGTTTGGATCATCGGACCCTCCTTGACGGATTCTTGATCTCATCCCGCCTTAACAATTCTCAAAACCCGGATGTAGTTGCACTGAGAAATAGGTTTAAGCGTCAACCAACAACCGTTGACTGTGTGATGGAAACGATCCTTCAAGAAAAAACGGTTTGCGTGGGATACAAACCCATGCTTTTAACGGCATTAGCTAGTAATTTCACAATTAATTATGACTTGAATCCTGTGGTAGTGAGTCAAAATATTCTTCCACAAGTTCACGTTTCCGTGGTTTTGCAGAAGTACTCATACATTGTTCCGGATTTTGAAAGAATTACAGGTGCTTACAAGGAAGCACATTTGTATGAAAAGTCCAAAGATAATGTACTAATGAATTTTAAGAGGAAAGGGAAAACTTGGCTGGATGAGGAACAATCGGAATTAAGACGGTCTTTAGAAAGTTTAATATCCAGACGAGGCAATGGTGTCAGTGCGCTAAAGGTTCGACAACTGGTGACACCTCTGACATTTTATTCAATCACTTGCGTATTTAGTATTGGAATTTTCATGTGCGAGATCCGACGAATTCACTAGAATAATTCTTTAACTTGGAAGATCTATCAAACCCCGTAATAATATTAATTACTTCCTTACTGCCCTAATCCCAAATGATATAATTCATTCTCATACATGTTTAACTACTACAGATGATTGTGAGAGAGGTCCACATTTAACATCTACAATATCTACAGTTGTCGGAGCAACTGTATCTCTTTAAAATCCTTGGAAGAGAAGGAACAAGATAACAACATAAAATATTTAATAAATACTGACGAGTTCCTACTAGGACGAAACACCGGTGACCGGTGTATGCAGCTAACCAGGTTTCTGGTCTTAAAGTATCAACTGTTAGTGGTCGCCAGACATAAACCTTTTGTGGAAACAGTTTGTTTCTATTATTTTATCACGTAACCAGTTTTATATTATTAAAAAACTATTCCCGGTTGAATTCTTCTACTTGGCCGGTTGACCTGACAGCTCAATCCAAAACAAAGTTTCCAGAAAATCAATTCACATACAAACCATACCACCCAGATTACATATACATATAACGGTACATAATTAAGAAAATCACGAATGACCTTCGGCATGTCCCTTTCTTCAGCATTTCTTACATATCATCTGTAATTTTACAACTTTATATAAAAAATAAACGCTCAACGCTTTTAGGCCCAAGGAACAAGAAAAAAAAAAATTCCATGGATCTTGGACGGATCTTTAGAGGAATCTTTCGCAAAGAATTCGGCCCATCTTCCATGGGTCATCAAGCCACCCATTACCCATACATACAAAACACAACCCGTTATTGTGCAATGAATCTATGCTCTTCTGTAGCAATAAGTTGAACCTATGCTGACGAAGGAATACCAAATAGAAGAGTTTTTCTGAAACAGCGTCACTTATATTATATACATACAACAATACACATTTATTTCCATCAAATAATTATTACAAGAGACTCTAAAATACTACAGCACTTATGCAAATATATTTTGCAATTTTGAAGCAACTTGTCATATCTACCAAGGTCGCTTGTTTCCCGACGAGGCATGAGTAATTATTCTCTGGTTCTCCCAGTACTGTGGCTTCAACATTTGCTTGTGTCGGGGACGCGTTTTACAAAAATTGTAGAGGATCCCATCTTTCCAGACTAACTGACAGTCCTTACAGCGGCGTTTTACCTTCCCGAGAATTTTCATACCCCTTGAGGGAACGTAAGTCGCTACTTGATTTGGTGCTGAGGATGGTATACAGTCACCACTACTCATATTCCATGGCTGGAGGAACTTCATTGATAGGGTACTAAATTTCGAGACGGATGGAGTCAGCACGGAAAGCCCCTATTTTAATAGTCAAATATTTATTCAATCAAATATTTTAGCAATTAAAAACTGGACGTGTAGAAAGCTTCGAGCTCAAATAACAATCATCAATATTTACCTATTTATGTTACCCAAAGCTTTAAAAAAAAATACGGGGAGATGTCAACATCAAAATATATTTTTGCAAACATTAGTAACTCTACCTTAATGGAAACTCCCACGTAAGAATTACTCTCGATACTTGCCAGTAAGCACCGGGAAATTAAACTCCTGTTTATAATTCCCAACATGTTTGGGTCTTGGCTCAGCTGAAGCTTTTTAAATTCAATACGATTTCGTCGCCCACATAAACCCCTACAAAAATAAATAAATCAATAGTGTGTATTGTACTTATATATAAGATATAGACATATAAGCTGTAAACACAGTATAGATTATTAATTATTTGTAAACAAAAAAATATTGTAATTAAATTATTTACTCAATTTGGTGTTCCCATACAATTTCAACTTCAACCTTCGAATTTGAGCAGTGAAATGTACGCACGCAAAAAGTTGAGGCAAGTTGTTCCAATGGTTTGAAAAGCCGCGCACCAGAAACTCAAAAATCCTCAGAAGCAAGGATGACTCAAAAATACAATATAAGAAAGTTCAGAGTGTACGAATTTTATTTTGAGAAAGTATTGTTCGTTCAAAAAATTTAAAATGATAAATAATCTACATACATATGTAGTATGTACAGAGAATAAAAAGTATTAGTACTCTCTCTTAACATCTCAAAAATAATAATTTAGAAACAGCCTTTGAAGTGCTGAGAATACAGTATTTACCTTTATGCTTGTATTATGTTACATGATCTTTAAATGTCTATAAGTATTATTAATATAATAATATTATATGTAATATTATAATAATTATTAAGATGTACGGAACTGCATCAATTTTTACTCTAAATATTAGCCTTATTGGCACAATTGCACGGATGTCTCATCTTACCCCAAATTGTGCGTGCAGTCCACAGTCTCAAATTAAAACACATTTTTTAAAATAGAAATAGATATATTATTGACAAACGTTAGTAAGAGAAGTGTGACTTACATCCCAATATTTTTGAGTGTGAGGTCATTGGACGTCATATGAATCTATACTTGAGGGAGCAGCATATTGAATAATTTGCGCTATAGAAGTGAATCGTGTATAGTATCTCCTTACGTTTTTATTGATTTATTATAATTTGTGTGAATCAGCATATGGCAAACTTTACAACTCGAATGCAAAGTACAACAACCTTTTGTATATGTGCATATAATATTATAATGTCATAATTTGAGAAATAAATAGTCTTGTTGGATACTGTATGGAGAAGTCGTATTCCAACGTATATTATTTGTAAAAACATTCCCCACGTTGTAAGCTCAAATACCTTTCAACGGAAGTTTAAATACAATGAGAAACACTGAGCTTACAATTAGAGATTTAAGGAAAAGGGTACAACATTCATTGATGTAGATTTGGTGAAACATCTTTTGATACATAGAACAAACAAAATTACCCTAAAATATCATAAAAAATATTGCAAAAATATGTTGAATTATGGTTGATGACAGATTACAATATGTGTAGATAGCTTAGGAACTTTAATTAATCATTAATTCTTACGTGTAGTGCAAAATCTTTCCTTGATTCATAATGAAATATTTAATGGCAAAAGTCACATTGGGATGGACAAGTTACAAATTAAAATACTGGTAGAACCTACCGGGGGTCCTTCTGTTTTTGTGTATCTGTTGTCAAGTTTTTTTATTTCTAGAATATTTGGACTAATGTAAATCAGGGAGAGATGGGACTTTATGGAAGTATATGACAAACAAGTTGTTGACTTGTCCCCAGTTATATTTTCTTGAAATGGTTGTCTTTTTATGCTTATATTTATCTACATTACAATTAGAGGAACACTGGATGGCCCTCTGCAAAAATGGAAATTAATTTCATAAAGTTTAGACCATATACAAAAGTACATCGTGCTGTAGATAAAGTCATAAATTCATCACTCACTCGTTGAAAATCAAAAGGTCCATATGTAAATAACTTCCATTGGCAGATTATGCAGACGCATTTTTCCTATTCATAGTAAATAACTTTTGATGACATTTGTCATTTGGATTTCACCCTTAATTAAAATCTGCATTTGAATGATCAATTGTAAGCTATTCGAGCCCCTCACCTTGAAAATTTTTCCAAATTGTCGAGAACAGGTGTAGCAGAAATAGCAATTTACAGTAAGTCATGTCATGAACTCTGATGTTACTACATTGTCAGAGGTTCGTGTTCGGGCTCCCATATCTCTTCTACAGCTCATCTCATATTCACGTAGTCATACATACTTTCATTTGATACTTTTACTATTACAGTGATTACATTTTCGAAAGATTTTATCTGCACATAAACACAATCTAATTCCTTCCTAATGAGAAATTAATCACACGAGGGGAATATCCCAAAATCCATTAATTAAGCGTTTATGCCAGCCCAAGTAAAACCGTTGACAACAAATTTCCTGTACCCTGGCACTAATAGTAGGGACCAGTTTGCTGACAGTCAGCAAACAAACCACAAGCAAGAAGAGGAAGAAAAGAATGAGAAAAGGGACATTACCAGGTATACTTTTTCCAATATCTTACAATTATGATTACATGAATTCATTATATTCCGCAAACATTTTTCACAATCATCTCTACATAAAAGTTAAGTTAAAATAAAATCCAGACTTCTAAGCAAATTCGAAATCATATTTACGGGAACCCGCTGTGAACTTGATTATAAGCACACTATTTTCTTAGCAGTAATCTACGAAGAGCCGGAATCTCAAATGACTCGAGGGCAAGAACTAGACAACTCCAATATGATCCTTCGACTTATTACTCACCATTACAGGTAAGCTATACCATGTTTAATGTTATTTATCGGGCTCTATAAATTTTAAATAAAGGACTTGAAAAATTGCAGCACTTTAAAATCCTTGTTTGGGTCGATAAAAAAAATTACTATTAAATAATAGCGAACTTTGACATATAATAATTATGCATAATATTTAGAACCCAGACTTGCAGTAAAAGTGAGGAACAACTTCAGAGGGAGAAATGGCTACTTCCGGGTGTACCTTTCAGCCGGTGGGTACTACTTCTGGTTGCACTTGTCCTCCAGTACTGTGTAGGGTCTTTGTACGCCTGGAGTGTCTACAACAAACCCGTCGATAAGCTAATTTATGGAGATGAGAATCGTAATATGGCCCCAGCAGCATTTTACATAGCTTGTGGTTTGTTGGGCTTATCGGCAGCATTGATGGGACCGTGGTTAGAACGACGAGGGCCCTTAGTCGCCTGTTTCACTGGAATTGCCTTATTCACTTCCGGGCATTTCGTAACAGCACTGGGTCTATACTTCAAACAAATCTGGTTGGTCTTCCTTGGTTATGGTGTTCTCGGCGGAATTGGAACCGGACTTTGTTACATCAGCCCAGTGTCCACCCTCCAGAAGTGGTTTCCTGACAGACGGGGAATGGCTTCGGGCTTCGCTGTGTGTGGTTACGGAGCAGGGTCCATGGGAGCAGCCAAAGTTGCAATCCCTCTGATTCATTCAGTTGGGCTGCCATTAACTTTTGTTGTGCTGGGAGGATGCTATCTTGTGATTATGTCTATCGCAGCTTTGGCTTTGAGGACACCGCCTCCGGACTTTGTGGTAAATGAAATGCGATCGGACGGGAGTTCTGTGGCGATTACCTCGGATTACAAACCATATCATCTCAACTTGGACGAAGCAACCGGGAATAAAACAGATGGGACATTAACTTTGATTGAGTCACTGTCCTCGACAGATTTCCGACTCATTTTTATGATGCTCATGGCCAATGTGACATTCGGTCTCTGCTGTTACTCCAGGATGTCCAATATGGTAACAGACATGTTCCACCGAAGTGCGGACGAAGCAGCGACGATCGTCGCTGTTAATGGTGCCTTTAACTTGGGAGGACGCCTATTGTTCGCTGTTATTTCTGATACCGTGGGTCGGAAACTTTGCTTTTTTGTAATGCTCACTGTTCAGCTAGTAATTGTAGGTAGTTTCTCGTACGTTACTACGAGTGGGGCCTACTGGACCTTTGTGATTTCCATGTGGGTCCTTACATTTTGCTATGGTGGAGGGTTCGGGACGATCCCAGCGTTACTTACGGATAGATTTGGGCCCCAGAATACGGGTCCGTGTCATGGGGTCATTTTGGTATCTTGGTCCATAGCTGCGGTTGGAGGTGGTATGATGTTCATTACCGTTTTTAATCTAGTCATTGCCGCTGGCTACACTCCCCACGATCCCTACCCTTACAATGTAAATTCATGGTGGATCCTTGCATTTATTTGTGTTGGATGGATTTGCTTGATATTTGTCACTCCCACTGAGAAAGATATCCAGTTTAGGACAAAGTCTCAAGAGGTCTGCAAGAAAATAGTCAGCTGTGCATGTACAAGTAGTAGGAAGAAAGTTGGTAATACCTTTAACATTTAGCTTGTACAAGGGAAAATGACTCACTCTTCTATTTTAAAATGTAATTATGTAAATCAATATGTATACAACTGTAAACAGTGTAAATCGTAAGCGACTAGAAATTCAAAGTAGTGGGGAAATACTTAGTAATAGCATTAGTAGTAATTTTTAATAGCGTGGACTAACAATTTATTTACCACAGCATTCGCAACGACTAAAATGTTGGGGATTACTGGGGAGGATAAAAATATTCAGAGAGAATTTGTGTGGTGTTTTTATCTAGTGACGAGCTGATTCCTCAAATCGTTGCAGTTCGCAATGTCATATCATTATTGCAATTTTTATTTTATGAGTACAAAATTTTCTACTGTAACTTGTAATACTTATCGGCACGCACGGCCGTCAACTTGCATTTTAATATTGAACGAAATACTCATGATTATACTTGTGTAATAACTAATGTGTCTACCAAAGAAATACAGTAGCATTTAACGTTGGCTGCTGCCCATAATAGTAACTGATACACTCAAATTTATATTGCAATTTTGTATTGCTTATCATTATTATGCATGTAACACATTGTAAATTGAACACGCACATAAGTTGCAAATCACCAAAGTCATTACTTTAACAACCCCAAACGCAGTTTATGTATGAATAGATAAAGGATTGCTGTACAATTAATTAGATGAACGTATTCATAAATAATGTGCAATTGCTTCAATAATAAAATTGTGACACAAATTTATATTCGGAGTTTCGCTCGTCATTTTTTGTAGAAATTAATTTCCGTATTTTCAACTAACAATGCCTTGTCTTAACTGTTAATGTTGAAGAGGCCTGTTACATTACATTATTTTAAGATTGCATCATTTTCAATTTGAGGACTGATTCAATTAATAACATGTTCAGTTAGGGTAGTAATACATAACAAAATAAATAGAGAATCATTGCACTCACACATAGCAATCGGTATGAGGCTTAGAATGTTCATACTTAAGTTCTTCCTTATTTGACATTATTACTTCAATTTCGTTGATAAAAATTGTGTTGTGTAAAGAATATTATGTAACAGAAGCCTTTATAAAGTCAGGCAGCCCATATGCAGCCTTATCTCGCACCATGCATTGTTTCAGCGTCCAAGATTTGTCTCTCTAATTGTAAGATTCAGCAAACGATAAAAGTACACTCACGAATACATTAGACTATATGCTGCATGTTTAGTGCCTACAGGCAGGCTGAATCCGCCTATCGTAGTATAATTATTACAGGGTGTCAAGAATCGATTGTAGCCAAAGGTAGCCCATACAAGGGGGATGGTAAATGCTATTACATTCGCCTACGATTTAGCAAATTTTTGGCCAGATTTTTTAAAATTTGTTTCATCCCGCTAAACCAGGAACTCCCGATACAACAGCCAAGGAAGTGGAATTAAGTCAGGATCGTTTTCCTGTTGTTGATGTTTTAAATTGTTTACTCAAACTTAAAAAAATGCAAAACATTTTTTGACACTGGGATATATAATAAACTTCATTGGTTTTCTGAAGAGCTATTACACAGGCTGGTATGTTGAGAATGGGGGTATGATCTTTAAGAACAAAAATCAATATTGTGTGGGAAATTCACTTTCCGGAGCACATATTTGGAGAAATTAGTAATTATCTGATCTTGCCTTTTTTTATGGACGGTCTGTCATGTATAAAAATATTTCAAAAATTTGTGGTTGTAGCAAATTTCGAGGGAATCAATTGAGCTTAATATTACTTTCTCCATAATCATCATGAAAATAAAATAAAATAATTTAAATCAATTCATCAAAATTTCTGCACGAAGGTTTGAAATAATTTTATGAACGGCAGACCGTCCATGAAAAATGGCAAGGTTAGAAACTCCCCTTTTCTGCATCTTTGATCGTCCCCAACCTTGCTCTCTGTCCTTATGCAATAGATAGCTCCCTGGAAATGAAACGGAATGACATTTCTTACAACCTAGTGCGAAATATTTTTGAAAAATGTTTTGAGTGAGCAATTTAAAACTTGAAAACATTTGAGTTTTTTCAAAAAGATCCTGGCTTTATTCCTTGACCGCTGTATCGAGAGCTACTGCGCCAGCGCAGCTGATTTTGTTCGCCAGACTTGCAATTAGTGACATTTTGTTTCAACTGATTCTGAGATAATGAAAGACAGTTAAGAAATAATGCATGTTCTAAACAAATATAGGTCAGCTTAAGCTATCGTACGCAATTACCTTGGCACTGTCCTTGTGGAAACAACATCTAATCAGGTTTTAGACTATCAAGGAGCATTATATTATCATTTATATATTCCACCAGTTGGGTCCACAGCCCACCTGTTCTATAAAACGTATCATAATACAAATACTGTCTTAATTGATGCGATATAAACGAAAACCAATTATTTGAACCTACTGCCATGCGCCATTTTGGTACAACGGATGGTCTACACTGGCATGTATATTATAAAATACAAATATCAGACGTCTAACTTAAAAAGTCCATGATATACTGTTAAAAACCTGCCTTCCAAAATCTAAAAAGCTCCCCCTATCCATAACTACATAACACACTCCCTAAAGCATAGTTTTCTCTATTGTAAACCAACTATAAAAATTCATAAAAATAACCTAAAAGACACAGCATTCCCTAACCGAACTGAATCCCGTATCCCTAACCTCAGTAGCTCCTATATTCCTAACACATCAAGTTTACCCTGTACTGTACCCAACCCAAATAAGTCTTCCTATCCATTACCTAAAACGCTACCGCTATCCGTAACCTAGGAAGCTCCCGTTTCATATACCCTAAATAAACCCCCAATTCCAAATATATAAAGTTTATAACCTAACAACTGCAACCCCAAAACATCCCCTGTCCTTTACCTGTAAATGATGTTTCGGATTGTTTGAAAAATTGGGTGATGCAAGCACGGACACACATGGCCGCATTTTGTAACAGTAAAAAAGGATACTGAATCTGTGGGCTTGAAATGCAAATATGAGTACGAATAAAGTAAGCACCCGCGCTCTCTCTGTTTCTGTCTCTCTCTAATAATTATTACTAGAAAACTCCGAAAAATGTTTTGACTGAGTTGTCACTTAAATCACATGTTCATAAATTAACACGATATAATTATTCAAATAATTTTATCCTCATAGAGAACATGCTATAGCTTAAAAGGGGACCGGGTCGCTTATATGTATGTAGTGAGAGTTTATCGTATGCAGTCAGCGTGTACAGATTATGGACACACTTGCTGTGCACTCAAATTACGGGAATTCCCAGTATTCACAGCTTCGTCAGAAAATTGGCATTGTACATTGTACTGATAACTTGAGTTAGAATAAAATTATGAAAGCCTTTATTTTGATACTCTTTAAGTTGCTTGGATCAATCAATGGATAGTAGTAATTACTTAAGCTCATGCACACACAATGGCAAAATTTGCAATGATATAGGTGTTCCTATGTAGGACCCACATCCAAGCAAATAGAACTATAGTTGTATATCCTGAATCCTGAAATCCCGTGAGCTCTCGTGAAATTATTTTCCAGATGTGCATAATAGCGTTCGAAATACTTTGAGTCATCACACACTGACATGGCAAACAATGATAGCGGGTATAATTAATTATTGTAAATGTGGCCTGTTTGAAAGCATTTTTACTTTTTACAGCATTACCTAAAATTGTGTGATCAAAACAAGGTTTTACACATGTACTACGATCTCATTTGTAATTTTGCATACTTTCCTTTGCATTGCTGATGAAGACGGATTAACTTGAACTAAATTATATTTTATTGGTATATCGAGCTTAGAAGTTTTATTATATGATTCCTTTAATGAATTATTAACCAAGAACATTATTTTGGGAACTCGCCTAGCGCGATTTACATTGAATGTACTGAAATTGTTTATGAAGAGTTGATTTTTATTGATATAATTTAATATAATAACAGCAGTAAGCATCGATAATTACGCGCTCAGCCTATTAATAGCAAAAATGTTTTTTTGTTTTTATCATTTTAGAGTAGTGCTTTTTATGGTATTTACACTTGAAGAAGTTCTAGGTTTAATTTAAACATCATCGAATAATAATATTAGGTTATTTCAGTGTAATCAGTGCTGTGACGTTGCACGCTTTCTTCCACTCATTGAATTCCTGGGATAGGTCCGTCATTTTGAACTGAATTAAAATGACAAAATATGTCGTAATGGATCCTATAATCTGTAATAATTAGAAATACAGTAGAGTCACTAACTTTAAAAATTTTCTGATTATCTCCTATTTGTCATATATAAATCACTTGTACCAAAAGAAATCAAATATAACTATTAATGAATCGCATAATAAGCATCTCCACACTCTCCAGCTTACACACAGTTAATACTGTAATTCATTTTTCTACAATAGAATTTCATACCGAAGTCAGCAAACGCTTATCAATTGTAAAATAATCCGATGCTGTTATCACTGTCTTCTTGTCCAATTTCTTTATGAACATCTGGATCTAAAAGAATATGTACAATTAAAATAATTTCAACAATAATTAAATGACAAACAAATTAGCAGTGTCCAAATTGCGTATGTACTTGTATGCTGCATTCAGGAGACAGACGAAGTGCCGAAACCTTCTGAAGTAGCTTCAATAGGATAGAAGCCTAATTTTAAATATACAATAAGTAATATTAACTATAACATTTAAAAAAGATTCAACATGGTGGCATAATATGTGAAAGTAAGAGATCTAATCCCGACATTGAGTTATACCTCATATTTAATGAGGTCCCCGAAATAACACATCATTAGTATCCTGCTCAGCACGAAGAGATCCAGAACAACGTAAATAAACCAAAAGTTACCAGGTCTGTCCTGCTCGTCCGTCAGGAATATAAGAAAATACGAAAACATAATAATAGAGCAAATGGAGTAGGCAAAATCCCGGATCAAATGAGGTCCAAAAATTGAGCTTGTTTCATAAACCAAATCCGACAGTTCTCCATGTAGTATCCGAAGCTTCTCAATATCAAACGCTAGTTCCTCAGATTTGGTCGCAATCATTTTGTCATCCAGTTCCTTCCCATAGTCACAGAAGCTTTTGCAAGCGAAGCAGGAGGGTGTGATGGGAAGGATGATGAGCTTGACCTTATCATTAAACTGAAGGATCCTCACTCGGATGGAGTTGAGGAAGAAGATGAAAAAAGCTGAGGGTATAGAATGCACTGTCACAGCTAAAGTGACAATTGGAATCAGCAAGTAATCCACCCAGCGAGGCTCAACCCCGCGTAAGCCCACCACAAAAAGAAGATACCAGATGACTGCTGTTGCAAATATCAGCATCATTAGGTGTGTTAGAACCCTCCTTGCAAAGGCCCGTTCGCTTAAAGCAAATCGACCATCAAACTGCAAAATTTTATCGACATGGGCAAAGTGGTCCAAATAGTGCATCAGAATACAGGAGGATTTTGGAAAAACAAAGAGTGACAGAACTCCCATGATAATTGTCAGGTAGAAGTTAATTTTTATGACCCAATAATCCGTTTCCTCGGCTTCGGCTTTCATTTCCAGTAACATTCCAGGCTCCATGTACAAGCATAGGAAACCCCCGCCTGTCATTAAGGCACACACAAGACCCGTGTACAGAAAATCCAATACGTGTATGAGCCTCACACCCTTTTCGTCCAATTTCTGTACAAATGACAGGTCATAGCAGGGGAAAAGTCCAAAGCACTTGGCATAAATTGCAAGCGGGCGGAACACTTTTCGAATGCAAGGCTTGTCACAAGTTTTTTTGTTGCACGTTTCCTTTGCTTGTTGCTTTTGTAGTCTCCTTGCCTTTTGACTCTCGTAGTCTTTTCCGAAAATTACACCATCTTCCCACTGATCAGACATTTTAATTATTTCGAATTTGTCTGTGTTTGTATTTTAGCACAGTTTTTAGAATTGTGTGCCTACCTGTTATTTGTTAACTTGACTTTACCAATACCATAAATTGCAATTTAGTAATAATTAAACAATACTAAGAAGAGACATGTAATAAATTTACTGAACGACACGCAAATTTTGAGAGATATTTAAAGAAAGTAAAATATTCTTTTGAAAATTGTGAGCTTGAACCTGATGGTCGCAGGTTGTAACTGTTAGTGTTACCTGATTTTTTAGTCATTTTCATGAAAAAATCTTTTTTTTTTGTACATATTGATTTGTCTTATCTACAATTAGGAAGGTGATTTGATAAGCAGATTACCGTGGATATCGTTCGCAGTTGTATCTGTCGTAATTAATTTGTCAATATCTAGCATATGGCATGGCGTGCCCAAATCTAGTTTCTGCGGGTATGAAAAATATGGTTTGGCGACTTGTCGGACGATTTGTGATTGCTTTAACGAGAAAACCCTCGTGGAGGTTTCAAATAAGTGAGTCAATAATCCTTATTTTGTTTGATGTTGGTTTATAAGAAATGTTCTGGACTTTTCGAGGAGATTATATAATACTGCGCTGTCATGGGGTTGGAAACTTAAGTATAACCCGCAAAAATAAATAGGAATGCTGAGGAAATTTTGCTTGTGGAGTAAAAGTCAAAAGTGAGGAAATTATGGGGGAGGAAGAAATTTTTTTGAGGTTAGCATATTTTATTGTGCAATCTCCGACTACTGTCTGTTATGTGTATTCTGTTAGTCCTGTAGGTTTGTAGAAAATTTAATAGGAATATATTAACATTTTATTTCTTGAACTTAGTTAAAATATTACCGTTACAGGAGTCAGATGAGCGACTTATGACACAATGGTATAAATTCTGTGACGGTATTATTGAGTATTGTAAAATCCTATTCATGTGGGCAACGTTTTATTTTTGACCTGGGCTCACAAATAAAGTTTGCACAAATCCTTATTTATTTTTTGTTTCAAGTTGAGCTATTTTTTGTAACGCTGTAGTTAGCACAATGGAATAGGTAACCTCAAAACTTTGTCATCCTCCACATTATTTTCCTCAATTTTATTCCTGAAATAAAATGTCTCCAACTTGTTCCTTGTTTCTGTAGGCCATGTTCCCAGTTTCCAACACAATGACTTCCTATTTCATAGCAGAGCCCATTAAATTTAAACAAAATTTTGTACAGAACTCACTGTCAGAATAATAATTGTTGAATCTGAATTTCTTTACCGACTTGGCTTACCGTGTGATCCCATATTGATCTAGGTCAAAGATACTTTCAGAAAATTTGGAAAATAATTTTTTGAAAATGAGGGAAGCAAATATTTTATGTCACTCTTTATGTGGGCTAACGGTGGTAAAGGCTTTGAGCCGCTTAAAGTGTATATCGTCGCTGAAGAGGCAAAATGGACTAAGTGCAATTTCGACTTGCATTTAGTAAAACTGCATTTAGACCATTTTGATTTTAATCGAAAATGCATGTATTCCATTTTGCCTCTTCAGCGACGATATACTCCCGCTATGGGTAGAGAAAAATTATGGACACATATTTAATATTTACGGATTCGTAACTAGTAGTGAAAGTGTGGTTTGTGAAATATTCCGCAAGGGTGCAAAGCGCAGGAAATCACCTATAGTCATGAACTTCCGCACTTTTCATAAGAATCGCAATTGTTTCAAAATATGAAGTACCATAGACATATGCCTGTTAACATAATTCGATAAAAAATTTGATATTTTAATAGATTATAACACCGCGATAATTTTTAGTTTGTGGCTATCAATTCCAAGTCCACTGTGAGTTACCCATTGCTTGAGGAAAATCAGGATGTAGGCGGAAAGTTCCTCTCTCACTCTCTTTGCTATAGGGAAAGCCATGTGCGAACTAAAAAAAACTAGGAAACGAATGCGTAATTGATAAATCCACTATGTACTTGAACTAAGCCTTTGTGTTCATCTACGCATGTAATTATTTACACTGAAAATGAAAGCACATACCGTACTTAAAGTTATGTTACGGTAATGCTTGCACCAAAACGTTCAAAAAGCATTTGTAATCACAAGGTTTACTGAAGGAAGCTTTTGTTTCATCCTAAATGGTTATTTAATTTGCATGATCAAACGTTACTTCCTGTTTCTACCGCACTGGTTACAGTTACGCAGTAGCATGGGTGCATACGCACACTTTTTTGTAGTTAACACGCGCATTTTCACGCCTATTCTATTGCTGTTAAAGCTGGGATAAATCATAATTGGGAAACATTCCAGTGGTACTGTGGATTAGCTTAAGTTTTAAAACAATATCATCAACTCTCTTCAAAAATGATTTTGTGAAATCATTTTTCTCTTCATAGAAAAACAAGCAGGAGCCTTGCATTGCTTGGAGGGATTATACATATGTACTCAATCCTTCAGTGTATGCAAGTTTAAGATCTGCTCCTAAAAATAAAATAAAAAAAAAATATATCCACATGCATGTTGGAGACTTCGAATGTAATTATCTGAAATCAAGGATGCACACAAGTGCTGCATGAGACCCCACAAACCTCATTTAATAGTAAATTTTCATTACCGACCTCGCTTCCTTACTTCACGTGAACTTCTGGTTTTGGTCTAAGAGATAGCAGGAAAATTCCTATGAAAATACATTAATTTTATACTATTTTTCTTGAGAGTTCTTGGAACTGGTAATGATAATTTACTAACCTCCCCACTTGAAGTGCTCACAGTTGTGGATGTTGCAATAATATCCGCCGAAGCTGAAACCATATTCATAATTAATTATAACCTAAATAAATAATAACCTAATGAATTCAATATTTTTCTCACGAGAATATATGATGGTTCTATACAAACACGGTTTCTGTTTAAGTAACTATACAGTACTCGACAGGCGGTTGATCGTGAGAGGTTTCAGGCATTTATCTCTTACCAATGCGTATTCAAACTAAATGTTGTTCACATGGCATATGCACACGTGAGAATCTTTGATAGTTTTAAAAACTTTCCTAGTAAGTAAAGATGTTGTTGTTATAACTTATAACAATAACAATGATGTGAGACATCATCGAACGGGCAACATGTACCCAGTTGTATTAATTATACAATTTATGTACGCTCATGACACAAGCAAGGTTGAGAAAGACATATTTAGAAGCAAAGTCGAAAAGGAGAGTTTCTAATTATGTCGTTTTTTCTGTCGGCTCTAAAAATATTTGTAAACGCTATGGTTGTAGCAAATTTTATGGGGCTTCATTTGAGTCTAATGTAAGATACCCAAGTCAAAAATTGCTCCCATGGGAACCAAATTTTGAGCAACAACGGAAAAAGGAAAAAATATTTACTCAGTTCCTGAAACCGCACTTTGGCACCCTGCACATACATAATCTACACAGTTAAAGTATGAGCCCGTTTGTACTACTTTAACTTGTACAGAAAATATTGAGGACAAGAGTAATTATATGATTTGTGGATCGTACAGCGCAATGAAAAAAAAATAACTGAGTTTCTATTTCAACAATCAGCTTGAAGTGATGTGCGATGACAGTTTTACGAGAAATCTTCAATGAATGTATAAGCTTCCACTATTTTTTTGCACTTTGTACTACATTGGAGATGTAAGCTGTACCTGTACAGATAACACCAGCGAACTCTTTTCATCTCGAGTTTCCCCCAAAACTGTAGCCATTATAAAACGAAATCGAATGAAGAAGAATGGGCAGATATCGTTCAATGCACATACACCTGTTAATTGGATAGCCACAGTAAGTCACGCCAGTTGGAGCAAGTACAACAAGTCACAATCAATTGTAAATGACTTGTGAAAAGGAAACCGAGATTCAATTATTGAAGACACCAACATTATTTGATTTGGGATTTAGGGGCTCGAGGCAGATTTTAAGGGATTAATCATGAATGTACTTACTCTAAGGACAACAAAGATATTACTCGCGAGTCAAAGTCCTATTCAAAGTGCTTGAAGTGCCAGAGCGGAAAAGAAAAAGCTGACGGTAAAAGCCTAAACTTATGAGCATGTATAAAACTAGAAACCTTTTTTCGAAACGATCTCAGAGAGATTTTGAGTTTTGTAGTGACAACTTGAATATCTACTTCATGGCAAAGATAAGAAATACAGATCAAATTTTCATAGTGTTCAAACCGATAAAAACGGTGTTTTAGGATGAGATCTTCCTTGATACTTGGGATTGGAACAGTTATCCTGACATGTGTTGTGGGGAGTCTGGCAGTAGCGCAAAAGCCTCGCTTTCAGCCTGAATTGGATTCACTTGATGTGGACTCCTACTTGAAGAATGAAAGGCGTGTTCGACTGCAATTTAAGTGCCTTTTGAACGACAATGCTCCTTGTGATGCTGTCGGGAGGTGGTTAAAACGTAAGGGAGTATTTAGTTCCATCCTCAAATACATAAAATTAATTATGGATTTAGATATCCTAGTTCCTGTGAACTCCACTATATTTCAATCTACTTAAAATAAATGATTATCGTTTTATATACATTTCAGCTCGTCTTGGGAAAGCTTTCTTGGGAGAATGTGTTCTTTGTACTCCCACACAGGTTGAGAATCTAGACAAAATCAATAGTTTCATCGAAGCCAATTACCCGAATGAGTTCAGGCAAATAGTTTACAAATATGTTCAGCAACTTGGCGTTCAGATTCCTACGGTCGAAAGACCACAGTCAGACGCCACTGAACCTGACTCTGCCAGTGAGGAGGAATCCGTAAACACAAATAAAGAACAAACGAAAAATCTAGTAGCAGAAGAAAGGAGAGTAAACTAATTTTGCTTTTCTAAACAATAATAGCTTTAGGTATAAATGAACAAGTGTTCAAACATGTGTTGTTATAGTTTTTAAATCCTTCAGATAGCAGCTTTATGAGCAAAGTTCATATCAGTATGTAGTTTATGCACGTAGGATTATGTGTTTATTTCTCTATTATTCATATTCTGTATATGCAGATATATTATGTGTGCAATGAACCCTTATGCATAAGCGCATAGCATTCTTGACCACACTTTTATTAGTCCTCCAGAGATTTTAACCGTATGAACTAACAATTTTGTTTGTGAAAATAAAAACTATTGACTAGGGCTGATTAATAAACTTCACAGGTAGAGTGTAGGTATCTAAATCCATTTCAGTCGGCGAATCCCCCCAGGAGCAGGCACACTTACCGTTGCACAGAGCTGCGCACAAGTACAAGTAGTACACGAGTATTTCAAGTCAAGTTCGCGTTCGGGTCGTGGTCAAGTAAATAAATTTAAAACCATGAACGGTTCGGGTCGTGTTCAGGTATTTCATCGACTTGACCATGATTTCTTACCTCAAGTCAAGTTCGTGGTCAAGTATAATTATTTTACTTGAACCATAGTACCTGGTCATGTTCAAGTAAATATTAAAAAGTACTTGACCACGAACTTGAGTTTTTCGTGTACAAGTTCAAGTAATTTTGTTTGTGCAATTCTTCATGGCTGAGGGAGTTTTCAATTCACTTACGATTCACTGTACTAAATGAAACTTAAAACGGCATTTAATACATCACTTTAAGCGGCATTTGTTAATTTGTTCGTGTACACAAATACAAAAGAAAGCTCAACATTCATATGGCTCCGTGGAAATTGATTTAAAAATGTTAGCACCCATGTTTATAATAGTATGTGACAACAAAACCTAAAAGGAGTTCTGTGTCCCCGAAAATGTCAACTGAGTCACCAGACCCACCCGGTACACGAAATCAGAGTAGATCTGCAGTGTACAATCGTTCTACATTCATTGAAAGGAACCAAAAATACAACTATTATTTTTAGAGGCGGTTGCTAGCAAAATGCTGGGTGAAACCTAGTGTGTTAGAAACCCAGGTTCGCTTTCATTAGAAATATAAATTCAATAAAACTTAAGTATTTTGATGTCCAATGGATTACTTGAAAGTACTTGAAAGTTCAAGTTCATGGTCAAGTTCGGGTCATGGTCAAGTCAAGTTGAAGTTGGACCCGAAACGCGCGTATAAAATCATGGTCAAGTAATATGAGAATTACTTGAAAACCCGAACTTGTTTCATTCAAGTATTACTTGAACTGAAAATGTCAAGTTCGGGTAATCTTGAAATACGTACTTGAGAAGTCGGGGTCAAGTCAAGTTCGTGGTCGGATCTTTATAAATACTTGACCCGAGCGCAGCACTACCGTTGCACGCTATTCTTATGTATAATCATTACTCAGCTAGTTCACAGAGATGACCAATTACTTACCATGCAATGTTATCATTTTCACAAAATTTAGCAGAAGTATTTGTGTATATGTATGTGCTTATTCATATTACTGTACGAGTACACAGGAAGGTGCAGCTAAAAGTAACTGCTGTAAATAATTAAAAAACTATTAATACTGCCAATTTTTTCCGCACCAGCTGTCAGTTAAAAAGGTAAGAAACATAAGTTTCATAGGCTTTTAGGGTTAGCAGTTAGCAATGCAATAATTTTAGGACGTTATACACTTGACCGGTCAATCACTCAGAAATATGCAACTCTACAAATGATTCTGAACCTAGGGGATAGTAAACTCAATATCCGTACCATGAACTTTTCCCAAATAATCAATAACATTGTAATAACAATGCTGAACGATGCCCACTTAACTTTTATACACATCTACACTTCAATTTTGTGAAGCGGCTTTTGCGAATCTAGGGTAGGGTTTATATATACTACTGTATTAATGGGAAAATTTTAATTTCCATAGATTAGTCATTACAACTCACATAAGATATTTGTACAACATGTCTAAACGTGCACTTAATGCAAATAATAAATTGTTCATTCATTTCCAAATAAAATAAAATCTGAAAATAGTATCACAAAGTACAATTACTATTCGTATAATTACTACACTATAGGTGTCAGTTATACATCACTGAGCATACTGAATATTCTAAAAGCTGTAAACATACACTTTTGAACTGGCAAATTGGCAAATTGGCAAATTGGCAAATTGACACTTTACTGTACACGGGATTCGAACCAAATTACTGGTTTTTTTGGTGACACGATAAACTCCATTGACCTAAGAATAAGACATGCTAAAATAACAGAAAATCCAAACTCCAAAGTCCCACGTTTAAATAAATTAACTACTTGTTATAATCCGAAAAATTGTCAGCGAGTCATCACCTTGCAATGACTGTTCATCTGGTTGGAAATTCAGATTTTTTTTGGGCTAAGCCTGAGAGTTTGTGACCGCGTTCGCCCAATTTTTTCCAGTCTTGTTGATCTTTTGGGGAATATTATTTTCGACGAAGGTGATTTTGACTTGGGTGATTTGCAATTATTCCTACTTCTACTGACTAAAGATGGGGTTGGGGAATTATCATTTCGACTGCTGATTCTTTCAGTAGAAGAATTCAGCATTCCAGATGAACCACGTTTGAGAGGACGACGACTATGCTCAAACTGTATTAGACCTGCAATTCTATCAGGTGAGTCTGTTTTCGATCTTACAATTAGAGGGATGTTACTGTTCACAGGTATAGATGAATTTTCTTGTAAACTGCATTCTTTACCGGAATGCTTCTCAAGCTCGTTCACATTTTCTGAATCCTTGCAATCGTGAATATTGCCCGGCGATGTGCAAATAATAGAACGGTTTTCTTCAAGAGTGATATTCAGTGCTGGATCCTTCTCTTTGGATGCCTGAATGGTTTGCTTATCTTGGCTGGATAGAGAGTCGATACTGTGAGTCTGCTCTTGGTCGAATATATTCAAGACTTCAGAAACAGGAGGAATTTCCTCGCAAACAAATTGTTGGTCAGTTAATATTTCCTCTTCAGCTGCAAAAGACAACGGCATCTCATCTTGACAACTGGACACCAACGGAATTTCATTTTCACCGGTACTAGCACTCATGCTTGCATCAGGGGTCACTGGGTTAGAATTAAAAATACACTCTTGAATGGGATCATTATCTTGAAAGACGATCTGATCCCTTATATCATCAGTCAAGCATACACCATCGTTCAACGGAACATCACAACAAGTCATTATCTCAGAGTCAATATCCATCCCGACATTAGAAATAATGCATTCGCTATCAGCTACTCCCAGACTGAGAGATGAGTCGACGTCGATAGTTCTGCAATCTTCACTAGCCAATGATACGACTGGACTAGACAAATCATTCGTAGGCGTTTCAATACTATTTCCTCCAGCCTCTGCGTTCAAGTGTGAGCTATCGGCTTTCAACTTTGTGAACAAAGATTTGGGGAAATTCGAGTCCGAGTAGTCTGGTACAAAATCCAGGAACGGCAACCTGTACCACACAAAAGAGCAATTTAAAGATACGGTGCTGTCCTACACCAGTGATAAGGGAAATATCCCCCCTACTGAAAACAGAAGCTTTTCCCCTATTTTTTCCCGAGCACTAGTTAAAACTTAACATCTCATTATCTCCCGCAATCTTCCTTATCAAAACCACTAATTACGCAAACTCACCCCGTATCTTGCAAATGAAAACTCCTCGACGTCCGAATATTCAGAACATACTCCCTCAAACATCCTTCATTCTCCTTGGTCCACTGAGTCCAGTACGGTTCCGCAATACCTGTCTCCGCAACACTGTACCAATTTTCACACCCTCCTTGGTCTCCAGCTGACTCTCTACACATAAAATGCGAAAGAACAATTTAATCAAACTGTCAAACGTCAAAACAAAATCCAACAAAACCAGGCTTAACTGAATGATGACAAAACATTAAACAGACTCCTGCCAAACAAACGTACAAACAACCAAAATAAATTCAAACGTTTACCTCAAAGTAGGCGTAATTTTAGGAGTTGTCACCGTTGCGGGTCTCACATAACCATGGTCATTCATTTCATGCTCACACAGACTTGCCTGACTAAAAAAATACTTCTGATTGCAAAATTTGCAGGGGTGGCAGGGTCGAAGGATTTGAGCAGGGTCTTGACATTCCATATTCTTCTCTCTTCAATCTGTGTTAATATAAATACAACTTAAACTTCACTCCTTTCGATCTGTCCGTATTGGGAATTTGGAACTCCGTATTGGGAGAAATGAGAACAAGTTGACTCGAATCTCGACTCCGACTTCTGTCTAAATTAAATTAAATTTGCTTGTCATTGCTAAGGTTAACTTTCTTACGTGTGTCAGGCACAACTAAAGTCCCGAATTCAATTTTAATGTAATATCAAAATCTGCCTTAATTAAATAATAATTTACTTACACTTTTCAAGTTGATTGCTACACACAAGGCTCACTTTCACACGATATTTCCTCACTAGTTCTCCAATTCCAAGGAAACTACCAACTGGTGGAACTTTTGCAAGAATTTAAGTTTATTAGTGTTTATTCAGCTGTTTGTTGAGCTACGTCCGTCTAAGTTACGTATTATACGAACGTCAAGGATGATCAAGTTTGCCATAGTAAAGTTAATCATTTTTATGGGAATCGGTATCTCTTTTCCTAGGAAATTAGGATAAGCTGCTTAATCTCACATATCACAGTAAATAGCCACAGCTATGATACCTGGAATTCGAATGGAATATCCCAGGAACTATTACAACGACAGAGCTATTAAACTTGTGTGCACTGTACTTTAACTTACGAACGAATTCGAATTCCATATGCTCTCTCGTTCCCGTTCGTACTTAAGTATACACATGAACACGAGCAGTTGTTTACGTTTTAGCGGCTCACCAATAGCACTATATTTCCAAGGGGCGTTATAGCAGGCTAAGGGTGCGCCGCATGTTAATTGTTTAGGGCACCTTCGACGTAAGAAATACTACACATATACTAGTAGGCATGTGTTGATAAACAGTGACATGGCACCAGTGCTGGATAGTCTTTACCTTAAGTGTGTTTCAATAGTAAAAAATGTATACAATTTTATTCAAGTGTTAAAGTTCGCTTTATTGCCATTTAGGAATTTCGAGGGAAATTCTCAAGGAAAGTATGGTATTTCCTCAAGCATACTATAAACAAATAATGGAATTATGAACTTGGTTAGTTCGAGATGCTAGGAGAAAAGTATGAAAGTGAAACGAGAGGTTTCGGAATACATATTTTGACGATTCCAGGTATAGTGCCGTTGTATGAATTGCCACCTTACCATTTTCCACACGGCCAAATGATAGCCTGCACTAATAATGTGGGTGAATTGCTATTGTTCAATGTTAAAGCCAAATGATAATTACAACGTTATAGCCATATATTAAGGTCAATGTTAAAGCCTTGTGTTAAGGTCAATGTTCAAGCCATGTGCTAAGGTTAATGTTGAAGCCATGAGTTAAGGTCAATGTTAAAGCCATGTTCTAAGGTCAATGTTAAAGCCATCTGTTAAGGTCAATGTGAATTTTTATTACATATTGATAAGACATACATATACGATGTACTAATTTTTATTGTTTGAATTTTAAAGTAATCGCTGTAAAGTTAACGTAATCGGTCCTAAAAATGAGTCATATGGGTCGAGATGGAATAGCAGTGTACGAAATTTTTAATAAATCTTCCAATATACTTAATGTCACTATGATGTCGAATGCAAGCTAATTCAGCCATTTAAATGAAATGCGCTTGGGCGAAGTGGCTCACATTGGCTCAATTTGTGAAACATCTGTGCGTGATATGATAATGCTTATATAATTTATTTATTTTAGAAGCATTTTTCCAAACTGTAGACGCCATCAATTTAACTTCAGCCATACTGGGTGCCCCCCATTACATACTGATGTCTGATCGCAGAGATATTTTTCTGTTGGTATTTGGACCCACACAGCAAATTTTTCTTCACACATGAAAACTGAAAAAAACAGACATTCATATTCTTTTTCCCTCGTTCTGCCCCTACAGACAAATTTTGATAATTATACTGAATCTAAGCTAGTGGTTCGATTTTGGTGCTCAGAAAACAATTTTTGGAATCACAACGAATTTGAACCATGATAATGCCCAAAGATAGGGTCTTTTCAAAAGCTACGGGGGGACAAGATTCACCTCACTGATGTGAATAAAGAGCTTATAATACTGTTCAGTGAGTGAGGATACGTATAACTGCAGAGGATATAGAGGTTTAAGGGACAGATTTGCAGAAATGGAGAAGACAAATGAAGTTTAAGGACTGCGCACACTGGATTGGCATTAATTTTCAGTGGGAGCAGGGCTTTTTGCCGAGGGCCTTGCTCACTTATACATTCCTGGAGGTAGATAGATATTAATATAAATAGATAATGTACTACTTAACCTGAAATGTGAAGTTGCTCCTATTGTTACTAATATGAATATGCCAGGTCAACAAGTTTGCTTTGTAGTAAAAGCTGTCATGCAATCGGTAATAAATGACAGATAAAAATGGTATTATTAATTATTGCAGTAATATTCATAATCATGGTAGGCGAAATGAAATCGAAGCAAAGGCTAACATTTTGTTCAACTTGGCTGGGTATTTTTTTTAATAAAACTAAAAAGCACCAATTGTTCTAATGCACCTATTATGGTATCCACTACGTATGATTGGTGATTATTTATTGAATTCGTCCATTTACTTTCATTGAGGCTGAGTTTTGCGTAATTACAGGTGCGTACAATATAGTAGCTATGATATGCAAATGCTATGTTCCTGTTGTGGAGTGGAATGAAGTATTTATGTAATATTCCTTTAATGTAATTGAACTTGTTATAATTACCACATATTGGATCACATTATTGTTCGCCTGACGACGGGTTACTGACTGTTCTTGAAAACCCACGTAAAATAAAACATTGCTCATAAATATCCACGTAAACTGAAAAATAGTTCCTGTATTAATCCCTCCAACCCAACCCTATGGACGGTTATTTATATAGAGAGAGAAGCAAATCTGATCTCTGAACTTATTACGTCATTGAAAGGTGCGACACCAGAAGATCCTATCGCCCCTTTTTGTAGGCATGTAAATATCAAGTAGACGTACGTACACATTTACTTTCAGAATCATGTTGAATGTTGAATGCACTTAGGGGAGATACATATATAACGTTATCATTTTTCGTCATAATTTAGACCCATGTACCTTTTCGTTATCATTGGTTAGCTTTGAGGAAATAGACGACCTACTGCTAACGTTAGCATGCACAAGTTAAACCGCACCAAAATTCAAAATTATAGAACTGCTATTTATAATCTCAATCCCCATACAAACCACTGCTGCCTGCCAGGCTACCTGGTCAAGTCTAGTCTATTCTTTAAAGTTTAGTCCCGCAGCTAGTCAAGTATAGTCAAGTCAGCTGTATGTTTAAGTAGCAATAGTCTAGTCCTATTGTTGATTCTGCAACTGGTTCCCTAGTCCAGTCTAGTCTATTCCCCTAGTCCCAGTGTATTTTTTATGAAAATTCCTACATTATGATTAGTAACATATAATAATAATAATAATTTTATTTCAGGTCGATAATTGGCCATAGCCCTTACAACCATTAATCGTTTCAGATTACAATTACGTCTTATTCATCATATTCAATTAAATTGTAGTATAACTCTCGAACTTTAGCCACATAGCACCAGTATACATATATCTTTTGATAGTCCTTACACGTTTTATTAGTTTTGAACATATTTTCAATGTAGTTTTGCCTATTGTAAGTATCGTTTATGTATTCACTTATCAGATGTCTTCCACCTTTGTAATGAGGGCATACAACCATTACGTGAAAGCTGTCTTCGTCTTCCCCTGTGTTGCATAATTCACATTTGCTTGTCTTCTCATTCTTCCACACCTTTCGGATTGCGTTTAACTTTATAACTTTGTCTTTAACACTTAAGTATGGCGACCCGACTCTCAACCCTAGTATGAGTCTAACTACGTTCCACTTCATTCCTAGGTTTAAGTAGTGGTCTAAATTAATGTTTGTTTTTAATTTACTATAATTGTTGCGCCTTTCCAGCATGCGTCGTACATCATTGTTTATCATCCACTGATCGTATTTGGCAATTATTATGCTGTAGTTCTGGTTTATATAGTTCTTGGATAATTTATGAAATTCGGTAAGCATTCCAGTCTCTTCAAACATATTTTTCACACTATCCAGCCAATTGTATTTTGTGTTCTTTCTTCTCTGCATTTCCTTATAACAATTAAGACTAATCGCTTCTTCTGGTTTGTTTAAAATTCTTTTTAGAAGTTGGAGGGTTGCTTTAAACACACTCGTCTTTATATTATTCATTCCGGTTTCTATTCTCAGTATGTAGTCTGGAATTACATTGGGTATACGCAGGATTCTCCTTAAAAATTGTGTTTGGAATGATTCAAGTTTATCAAGGTATTTGAGTGACCATATGGGAGCACAATAGAGTAGGACAGAACTTACTAACGAATTAAACATTTTGATATGTACTTTAATATTAGATGTTTGGCTTTTACACAGGACAGGTATCAGCTGGGTTAGTGCTATATTGGATTTTTTGAGGAAGTGTTCCTTGGCAAGGTTAAAGTTGCCAGTATAGTAAAATGGAACTCCTAGGTAAACATAGGTATCCACTATTTCAATGTTTGTATTTCCCCACATTAGCTTATCTTTCTTAGAAAGTTTTTGACCCCTTCGAAAAATCATGACTTTGGTTTTTGATAGGTTAACGAGTAAGTTATTTGTTTCGAAGAAGTTTTTAAGAACAATTATTTGTTTTTGTAGCTCCCCTTTTGTAGTTGCTACTAAAACCATGTCGTCGGCGTACATTAAGATTAAGATTTCAATGAGACACATTTTACTTCCAGTTATTCCACTATTTTTTAGCATGTTAACTATTTCATCTATATATAGGTTAAAAAGTGAGGGGGATAGCGTTTCACCCTGCAGTACTCCTGACAGTATTCTTATATATTCCGTGTACCCGTTCTTCGTTCTTATTTTAGTTTTAGCACACTCATATAATTCTCTTATCCTGTTCAGGCATTTCTCACTAATTCCGACTGCTCTGAGTTTCTCCCAAAGTTTACAGTGTGTTATTGAGTCGAATGCCTGTGATAGGTCAACGAACAATACATATAGCTTCCCTTTCTTTAACTGTAGTCTATTCGCTATCATGGTATATAATGAAAATACATGTTCCGTACATCCCCTGCCTTTTATGTACGCAGCTTGGTTCTCCGACAAGATGCTATTTGTATTACAGAAAGTGCTTAACCTACTAGAAATGATACACGTGAATAATTTTGTTATCGTGTTAAGCAAGCTAATAGGTCGATAGTTTTTAACCGAATTTGTATCTCCTTTTTTATATATAGGGGCTGTTATAATTTCCCCCCAGTACTCAGGTATTCCAGTATTAATTATGTTATTTAGGCAAATAGTTAGATAGTCATATAAACAGTCCGATAAGTTTTTATATACCTCGTTGGGAATACCATCTGTGCCCACAGCTTTGTTATTAGCCAATGACTTTATTGCTTCCTTAACTTCAGCTACTACGATTGGTCTGTCTAGTATATATTTCGTTACGTTGTCTTCCTTTTCAGTGTGAATTTCGTACTCATATGCATTCTGGGATGGTTTCTCATATATACTTTTGAAGTGCTGCAGCCATTCATTTTCTGTGATATCATTAGGATTATTTTTGTATTTGCTACTTCTAAACTTATTTAGTGACTTCCAGAATTCTACAGAGTCTTTTGAGTTATTTACATTATCTCTTAACTTACAGTAGTACTCGCATTTTCTGTCTTTACACAATATACTATATTCCCTTTTGGTTCTGTGTAGGTCGGCTAATTTCTGTCTGAACCTTTCATCCTTTTGGCTACATTTACACTTACGTATTGCTCTGATGGCTTTTTTAACATCAGATTTTTTGGTCATACATACTTTATCAAACCACGGTGCAGGCGTAATATTTGTTTTGTGGTGCCAGCCTTTGCATATCATTCCAGCTTCCCTAGCCGCGATTCTTATAATATTGTTAAATGTTTTAAGATTACATTCATTGAAGTCAAGCTCGTTACTGTGTTCGTCTAGTATTTTAGTGAATTGATTGACGTCTCCTGCGTACCAATGAATTTTGTTGCATGTCGATTTTGTTGACAAATAATTTAAGTTTTCGTCTATCTTAATATGTACAGGCATATGATCGGATTTCTCCGTTTCCAATATTTCCAGATCTATGATTCTTTTACATACATTTTGCTTACAGAATGCCAAGTCAATACAGCTAGCGCCATTACTGTTAAAAAATGTGAGTTCTCCATAAGCGTCAGAGTTAGTTCTGCCATTCAATAGGATTAAATTGTGCTCTTCCAACAGAGTTGCAACCTTCTTTCCTCTTGTGTTTACAACTTGATCTTTGCTCTCCCTATTAGATCTTAGATTCTGACTTACTACCTGTAATTCTGATTGCAACTGTCCCACTCTTGCATTAAAATCTCCCACTATTATCACATCTGAGTATTGTTCTATCCTTTTGGCTTTCTCTATTATTAGTGAAATTTAAATGAAATGCGCTTGGGCGAAGTGGCTCACATTGGCTCAATTTGTGAAACATCTGTGCGTGATATGATAATGCTTATATAATTTATTTATTTTAGAAGCATTTTTCCAAACTGTAGACGCCATCAATTTAACTTCAGCCATACTGGGTGCCCCCCATTACATACTGATGTCTGATCGCAGAGATATTTTTCTGTTGGTATTTGGACCCACACAGCAAATTTTTCTTCACACATGAAAACTGAAAAAAACAGACATTCATATTCTTTTTCCCTCGTTCTGCCCCTACAGACAAATTTTGATAATTATACTGAATCTAAGCTAGTGGTTCGATTTTGGTGCTCAGAAAACAATTTTTGGAATCACAACGAATTTGAACCATGATAATGCCCAAAGATAGGGTCTTTTCAAAAGCTACGGGGGGACAAGATTCACCTCACTGATGTGAATAAAGAGCTTATAATACTGTTCAGTGAGTGAGGATACGTATAACTGCAGAGGATATAGAGGTTTAAGGGACAGATTTGCAGAAATGGAGAAGACAAATGAAGTTTAAGGACTGCGCACACTGGATTGGCATTAATTTTCAGTGGGAGCAGGGCTTTTTGCCGAGGGCCTTGCTCACTTATACATTCCTGGAGGTAGATAGATATTAATATAAATAGATAATGTACTACTTAACCTGAAATGTGAAGTTGCTCCTATTGTTACTAATATGAATATGCCAGGTCAACAAGTTTGCTTTGTAGTAAAAGCTGTCATGCAATCGGTAATAAATGACAGATAAAAATGGTATTATTAATTATTGCAGTAATATTCATAATCATGGTAGGCGAAATGAAATCGAAGCAAAGGCTAACATTTTGTTCAACTTGGCTGGGTATTTTTTTTAATAAAACTAAAAAGCACCAATTGTTCTAATGCACCTATTATGGTATCCACTACGTATGATTGGTGATTATTTATTGAATTCGTCCATTTACTTTCATTGAGGCTGAGTTTTGCGTAATTACAGGTGCGTACAATATAGTAGCTATGATATGCAAATGCTATGTTCCTGTTGTGGAGTGGAATGAAGTATTTATGTAATATTCCTTTAATGTAATTGAACTTGTTATAATTACCACATATTGGATCACATTATTGTTCGCCTGACGACGGGTTACTGACTGTTCTTGAAAACCCACGTAAAATAAAACATTGCTCATAAATATCCACGTAAACTGAAAAATAGTTCCTGTATTAATCCCTCCAACCCAACCCTATGGACGGTTATTTATATAGAGAGAGAAGCAAATCTGATCTCTGAACTTATTACGTCATTGAAAGGTGCGACACCAGAAGATCCTATCGCCCCTTTTTGTAGGCATGTAAATATCAAGTAGACGTACGTACACATTTACTTTCAGAATCATGTTGAATGTTGAATGCACTTAGGGGAGATACATATATAACGTTATCATTTTTCGTCATAATTTAGACCCATGTACCTTTTCGTTATCATTGGTTAGCTTTGAGGAAATAGACGACCTACTGCTAACGTTAGCATGCACAAGTTAAACCGCACCAAAATTCAAAATTATAGAACTGCTATTTATAATCTCAATCCCCATACAAACCACTGCTGCCTGCCAGGCTACCTGGTCAAGTCTAGTCTATTCTTTAAAGTTTAGTCCCGCAGCTAGTCAAGTATAGTCAAGTCAGCTGTATGTTTAAGTAGCAATAGTCTAGTCCTATTGTTGATTCTGCAACTGGTTCCCTAGTCCAGTCTAGTCTATTCCCCTAGTCCCAGTGTATTTTTTATGAAAATTCCTACATTATGATTAGTAACATATAAAAACTATTGTTTAAAAAACTTGTCCAGTGAAATATAACGTTTCGTTGAGCTTAAAAGTTTCAGATTTTAGCGTGTACTTGTAACAAAAATCCAGCTCATATTTATGATCTCACCCTTTGTAATTAATAAGACGTTAGCTATTCGATAATAACATTAAAAAATGTATATAATTATATAATTAGCATTGTTTCTGTTCACCATTATAATACTGCTTTAAAACCAACTCGGTTTATTTGGGTAGGTTTTCTTCCACACTTTTCGCAATTTGTTCCACAAAGAGTGCTTCTCAGTTGTGGCGATTTTGGCATTTGTCCTTTTAGGTACTAGCCTGAATTTTTTCTCTGGCGTACACAATTTTGTTAAAATATTTTTAATAATGAAATGAAGCAATGCTACTTAAAGTTGTCTGTATCTCGGCTAATGTACACGCGGATTACATTGAGGGACACGAATGTATCGAATGTAAACGGTTCATTAACCACGGTATGTTTTTCACACAATGATTTACTCCCGGTCTTTGTTTGTAGTTTCTAATTTTATTGTAGATGGCCCAGTCGCTGAATACTGTTTGATTTGAAAAGTTGGATTTTGGGCTCATTAAATGATTACGTTATAATTCTTCTCCATGACCCATGTATACAGTTAGCATGAGTTAACCTTTTGAATTTTGACGACCCACCCATAGGATAACGTTATATGTGTATGTCCCCTTACTATTTGATCTACGTATCCCATGGAGTACTATTCACCTCTCCCCGAAGATGCGTAATTTACCTTGAAATACTCCCATAGTGAGGGTGATGACATTTTTTACTGCTCTAATGTGGGCGAAGCCGGACGAACAGAACCACTGTTTTTATGAGCCATACTTTTTAAGTACCAATTCGTTGATTGACGGAAGACTGCGGCAGGTAGTCTGAGTGTAAACATATCTAGCCCTAACCCTGCATACATATACCTGTGTATCGTCCGTGAAGGGGTAAAATGATCTGTACTTTGTACGTGTAACTAAACAAATGTCTCCATACACCAAATCCTTCATCTAGTTCGTTTTGCTTGTAGTGAAAACAATAAGTATGTCATTTTATGGGAAAATTCGTCTTGGTTCATTTTTGTCCCCTCAACAGCTATATATCTAGATTGTAATGAATAAATGCTATGTAAATTGTATTTTTTGTTGAAGTTGACTTCGCTCCAATTTGGCTCATGATACAAGTCCAGTATACATTGAAAGGTCTAGTTTTGCAAGTTTATGAAGAGGGTTCTTCCTACTACTATGGCGAAACAAATATGTAATAATTCATGTGTAAGGTACATGCGGACAGCTTAAGGCATCAGGAAAATAATAATTGCTAAATTGTTTCCTGTGAATGTTCTGTGCCGCTGGGGATTGACTAAGGATTAGAGCATGTGTTTGTGATGCGTATCTGCACTGTTATAAAACTGCTGTATTGGACGACAAGCTTGTTGTTTAATAACAAAGTCGAGACAGAAACAGGGACAGAGACAGGAAAAATATTATAAAGAATGCTATGTAGCCAGACCGTGAGTCAAAACTCAAAACCAGTCTCCCCGATTCGGTGTGCTGCTTTTTGTCGTACTGACATTTTTCTGGTAAGAATAAATATTACAACATAAACGAAAGTGACGCTTTTCATTTTCGTAGAGTTTTTTGTCAGTGCGTCACTTATTGACATGTATTACTTATACTACACCATCTCGTGTGGTAATGGCTTCTTCCTGAAAGTTACAAATACGGTTAAAGACCTAATACATTCTGCTTTTATTACTACATCTACAGTATACTTACATGTGTATGCAGATACATATTTATGTAATTTGATATTAGAAATACTAAATATATAAAAACTTTACCTTGTTAATCGTTTTGAATAAGAATGAATTCTAGTAATGTGTTTTGCAACCACTTCACACCCACTTCAAGGGATAAGACTCTTATCATAAGAGATAGTTTATTGTATGTAGTGCAAGTAGGATAACTATCTGTGATCTATCATGTCAGGTGTCAAGCATAATGATGATGAGTGCATTTCAATTGTAATTGTGTAATATGAAGTAGTATAATTGGAAAGGTCACTATATACAACATATGTATGTATGTATATCTAACTCATACTACCAAAACATTTGACTATTTCTTTATCACAGGCAATTATTATTAGATAACTAGGTATACTTTAAACCCGAATCAAAAATAATTGTCATTCTGTCAGGAGCACTTTAAGGCATGAGTGGAATTCAATGACTTAAGAAACACAACTAATTATACAAGTACCGTAGTACATATATATAGTGTCATTAGTGAAGAACCAAATTTGTCTAGCTGCATTTTCCATCAGAAGCAAAATAATTGTCGTGCAGTTTCACGAAATGCAAAATGGGTCAAGCGTATTTAAAAAAAAGAAGTACGTATTATATATGCTGTATCACAGCTTTTAGTAGCAAAGTTTATGTCACTTACAATTATCTTTAGTTCGTTTTACTAGAGTGGAAACTGTAATTATATATATATGTATATGGTCCATTATGGTATTTAGTGAAACTGCAAGTACATTATTTTGCTTCTAATTGAAATACACCCAGCCCATTTTGCATCTTCACTCACGACTTCATCTTACGGATGAGAATACTCAAATCCGTTGTATTTCCACGGATGGGACCATATTTAAGACGTTTATGGATAATAACTGCACCTGTATGCTTCTAGATTAGGTATTGATTTCAACGAAGTTGTATTACCTGTTTTGTAACTGTGTCATTGCAGTACTGATTGTGAGTTTAGGCCACTCTAAGCCATGTGCTTTTCGCAGCTCTAAGGGATATTCTCTATTCAAAGGTTATTGTCTATTATACGACAACATGCATTGTGCATACCTATGAATTTGCATGAAATATCTTTATAAGCTTATTCCAATATGTTTGCGTTACGAAGAAATCAAATACCGACTTAGCTTTGAGCAAGGGAAATATCACAGTAAAATAAAGTTTAGCTTTTATTAGAAGATGATCTGCAGTAGCGCATGTAGGAAATGAGTCAGTGTTTATTAGTGTGTTGGGCTTGGAACTATATGTAGATCTAATTGTAAGACTAATTAAGTACATACATGGGATTGCTCATAAAATGGTAAAACATCCATGTGCCAAATTTAACTTGTATCCTTACATGGGCATTTTATACTCGTCTTAATTCAGGCTTAAATCAAGGTCCGTCATATATGTATAGTGTCAAGGCAGAAAGGTTTTGCTTGTAGTAGTAATCACAAGTTTCACAATGCCAGTATATCTTGATATAAAACTGATGAAAGAAAATTTAAGCCACGGCACTATGCGTATGTATCCGTGTGTAATTATATATCTCTATAGTAAACCAGCAAAGAGCCAGAGTCACGAAAAGTTATAATCCTTTGAACAAACGAAAACTTTATAAACCGGATCGTCGGGTTTCTGGATCGTAGTTCTAAATATTAGATGTAAAAAATAATATGTATGGGAGTTCATGAGTAATAAAATTACACGAGCACGGCGGTAGTTCTCCTTCGTCTATAGTACCAGGGGAGTCTAATCACGTTTATTTACATGGCTAATTTTTCTAGAGCCTTGTTTGGGAACTTCTGACTGAAGTTTTAATGACTTTTAGCTTAAGTTTAATTCCACAACTTATTATTTATTTATTACGAGGTGTTTTATCAGATATCTCCTTGAGTTTTCTGAGGAACTAGATTTCAAAGTTAATAATAAAATTTCAAAGGAACCTGACAGCTTCTGACAGGAAAAGAGAGGATGATTAAAAAAGTATTTTTACAACCCCTAGGCACATTAAAGTATAGACGGCTGGCTATGAATTTCTATTAAGCTGATGGATCTACAATCTACTGCATTCATCCATCAGTATATGATCTACGGTAAAGTCTTGATCGTAATAAAACTGGAATTTCCATAGGTTACGTTACAACTTTGCTCTAATATTTACAACCTGTGTGTATGTATTTGCATGTAATCTCCTGCGATTTGTGATCCAGCTCCAATGACGTTCCAGCCTGAGAAAATGAGAATATTTTTATTGTTTTAGCATTGTATAATTATTTATGTATATCTAATTATATATTCACATTTTACTATTTTATTTGATATTACATATTTTTTACATGATTACTTAGGATTCCACATTGTATCTAATAAATATAATAAATTATGAATGTAAATACAGCACATGATCTATATAATATATATCTATTATAACTAAGCATCAGGCTCTTCGAGTCCTTGTCTAATTTCAAATTAATTATTATTTGCAGAGTGTCATTCTGAAGGATCCAATGATTTTTAAAAATATTTCTGTAGAGATATACGCTGGCTTTGAAATTCTCTAATGTAAGCGTGTAGTACATATATATTTATGTAATAATAATTAGATTATATTGTAATTAAGTGTATATGTAATGAAAGAATACGATGCTAGCTGATTGTACTAACTGAATTAAAAAATTATAAGTAGAACATGAGCTAGAAAATTGTCTATCTTTTATTGCCTCTGTACTTTCGCAACCAACCAAAGTGAGACGCAACAGGATTTATTCGTTTACTGTGCAATGGTTTTAGAAATATATATTCATGGACATTTTAATGCATTCTTTCGGTTTATCAAATAAAAAATGCAGCATTGTCGGATATTGAGTTACATTCCTAACAGTATGTACACATCCATATGTCTTTACTTGTTATACAGTCTTCACTATTAATTGCAAATTACATTTTCTAGTTGATGGGTTGGCAATTTTATGGAAGAGTTATGCTTACAATTAGAGTTAGCTTGCAATAATCCTATACACTCCGTCGTGGGGAAATATATCCAGAATATGCAAATCAGAAACTCAATATGTAATTAGTAACTTACAATTAGTTTACAGAGACTGCATTACGAAGTTGAGGAAAATGATGCCCTAGCATTATGTGATACAATAGTCTACAAGATGATAACCAACTGTTTTTACGATGCTTGAGCGTCATATCACATGTATAATGGGATTTCCGGTAGTGGCAAAGACCTTATTCAAAGATTCTTGATTACATTAAGGAAGGGAGTTGTCTTACAAAATGTGAGGGTGCAAGTCCATTTATAGGCAAATGGTTTCTTATTCGATGCCTTTGTGATTTTCAATTATGACCCTAAAGTTTTATGCTTTTAATGTATATGTACAGGGTGTGACACAACATGTATCCCTCACCTCTAGCCCAAAGGTCCAAGTGGGCAGCTCAACAATATGATTCCCCTAGTTTGTAGCAAATATAGTTCCAAATTTTTTGAAATTTACTTTAAAACATTGGTAAATAATTCAGGCCACAGGGGTAAAAAAATCTGAAGGAAAGTCGGAAATTTTTATAGTTGCCAAAACTATCAGTTGCTTATTCCAACGATAATTTGTTTTCAAATCATTTTGTTTAACGTTCATTTGTAGGAATACTGCGAGTCTATTTCAGTTAGCTACAACCTCAGGGTCGTGAAATATTTTTATAAAGGCCATGTCTTGCATGAAAACAATATCAATATCAGAAATTTCTTTTTCTCATAGTACTCCTGAGAAGGAAATTTCTTATTCCTACCTTTATCTCTATTTTTATCGGTCATACTTACAATTCACAACGGAGGAAACTATGAAATACCTTTTCCAGGAAAGCCTACAAAATTTCCTATAAACGCAAATCAAAACATATGCCTGCAAGAAATTTGTGTGGAAATAAAAAAAAACATTTTGAATTCGATACCATGAAAAAATCCCGAATTTGCTTCACGATTTTGACTCCTGTGACCCCCAAAATTGTCGTAGGTCATTGAATCAAATCATTTTTTATAAATCTGAAAATAAATTTACTACAAATCATAGGGGAATAAAATATCTCTTGAATACACTTAGTGACAGATTCCATTGTCACTAGGTTATACATGTACTCTTTAGTTGTGTTTACATAAGTTCATAATTATCGTGTTGTACAACACTACACATTTATCTTTTAATAGTGCCTTTGTTTATATGTGGCGGCATACACTAACGCTACGCCTACTGTTATATAACTTGATGATCAGGTAATTCAATGTGATGTTGCCGATCCGAATGCCAGTCTTACTGGAAATTCCGATTAGGGCTGACAATGAGTAAAACTGTTTTTCGGTCGGAGATAGATGTACGGTATGACTAGGCCTGGGATTTTGCGAAAAATGCGAAATTCTAAAAACGATTAGTTACGGTACTCCCATGGGGGTGAAACGTAACCCCAGATGTCGGTAGAATCCAAAAATGAAAAAATAAATTGCGAAATTTGCGAAATGGGAAGGTTAAGTGCGAAATATTAAATCACATTACAAAATCCTGAATCTTGTACAATATTTTACATAGACCAGTTATATTTTGAAATTTTTATTATTAAATTCGGTGGTATGTCTATTCAACGAACAACTGACACTCATGCTGTAGAAACGTGCCCCGTCCTTTCGAGTTTGCATTACTTCACATATTTAAATCCTATGATTTATCGCATTGCTTTTACTCAATAATTTTCGTGGAGCCAACTTTTAATGCAGTAAACTCTTTAAATAATAACGTTTCAAATTTAAGGATGAAATTCTGCCAGCTTGCAGTAAATAGTTGAACAATAAAAGTAATTAAGAGAAATGAAAATACAAACAGATTAAAAAATATAATTTCACAGCTTTAAAAAGTTTACAGCAGTTTCCGGAAAGTGGACTGATAAATTGTCGCTTTATCTCAATAAAAAACACCCAACAAATAAACTCTGGGAAGACGATCAAATTCTGGATCCTTGATTTTGCCCGGAAAATATTTGCAAGGGCATTTAATCGTCGCTTTCAAAAGTTTTGATCAGGCCAATTCCAATAGATTTGGTTCAATACCGTACACTGAGTAAAATGGAGAATTTTAGTCGGCGGAAATAGACGTTATGGAATTTTGTCTGAAATTTTCTCGAGACATACCGTATTTGTCGGAGTTGGTATTAAAAGTAATTTCCGTACCCAGTAGTAGCGCTCCAGTTGAGACAAGCTTTTCTTATTTAAAAAAGCTTTTTGCTCCCCAGCGCCTAAAACTTACCTAAGAAAATGTTGACTTTCATACGCGAGTGGTAAATCCCGATTCAACAGTTCACCCAGACAATTCGGATGACAACAATGATTGAGTAATTATTACAATTTCAGCGATTCGTTGTAACGGAATTTTCTATAATATTTGAGGTACTTCTTTTAGACTGCCATTCAATAAAAACTAAAGGCTGCGAAAGTTGCGAAATGATCTGCAAATTTTTGCGAAATTTGCGAAAAATAAATTTTAATTTGCGAAAATTTAACGCAAAACTTAGCGAAATATTCCCTAGCCTAGAAATGACGCTTTGATGCTTCGGCAGTGTGTAGTTCTCTCGATGCTTCTTTCGGGCTTCGGGTTGTTTTTGTTTAGTTAGTTGTACGTACGTCCGTCCACCTAGCGATAAAATTATTAAAATGCAGAAGTGCTGACAGTTTGTTTACCAAATTCCTTCATTCATTCTTTACTATAAAGGTCAACAGACAACCAGTTCCATTAATTTTCTTCACGTCAGCACACACGCGCCATAAATTTGCATCGGTCAAGTCGTAGCAGTACAATTGTACAATATTCCGTCATTTATAAGCAACGCCACTGACTTTTCCATTCCGGAGTATCGAGAGTACCTACCACTTGCATCGGACCCATTGTAAGTATTTACTGCTCCGGTCAAAACACGTAAGTTTTAATCTTTAACATTACTTTAGTTTTTGATCCGGTGTGTCATCAAGCCAATTCCGCGTATGTGGTCAGATTCTTGTCTTGGTTCCTCAAGGAAGATTTGTTTCGAATCTGATTACGGGCTGATTCGGTCTTTATTAAGATTTGTATTCCCAAAGCTGCTTTTTGATGGGAGATTAATTTAGGAAGTGTTTGGGAATTGCAGATAATTGTTGAATATATACGTATATATATTATTTTAATGGTTGTGTGGATTTTGAATGATAAAGATTACTACGTATTAGCAAGTACAGAGACTTGGTAAATAAATGGGAAGTTTGTGGGAAAACTGGTTTGTTGTGTTTAACCGATTCGCTTTAAAGTACTTTTGCCCTTGATTCAGCGCCCCCTCTGTTGCCTTAAGTAGTATTTCTCCCTTGACAGAGCCAATCCATAATTCCATGCACTTATTGACCTATACAATCTAAATAGCTAGTCCGAAGCACATGAGCCTGGAGCACTTGTCGGCTATTTGTGTTATCCAGGCCAAAGGGGCAGCAAATGATTTGTCACACTGTATATAACTATGTGTAGGTATCATTTTTAATTTTGATTTAAGGGTCAGGTTTCTTACATTTTTCTACTCATGAGGTAGGAATGCTAGGACACAATCGCAGGATAACTGGAACTCCGATATTCAGTGTTAACTTGTTTTTCCTACATGACTGATCTTGTGACGACTATAATAATATCTACTTCAACCCCAAACTCTATTCAAATCTGGAATCCGTTTTTGTATTTTATCAATAAACTACCCGGGGATTACAGGTTTAGACGATACAGGACGCTCAGGTAAAGGATATATTAAGTCCGAATGTCACCGTACCTGGTACAAAAATTCCATAACTTTTTTCAGGGTGACACAAGTATTCTTGCATGCAGACATATTTACCCTTACATGTATGCAAATTACGTATATCATCATTTTATTGTATATCATTCTGTAGAACATAAAGGCAAAACCCGGGCAGCATGAGTGACTAAACTTTTTACGGGGAAAAACAATTAGCGATATGAAACGAAAGAGTTATGGGAACATTTGTCATATTTGTTTCCGAAATGGGTTTCAGAATTGAATTGGTTTTGGTGTAATGAGGTTTCGGAAGGGGGCCTGTTTGGACTTCTAGTTTGCCTATTCAGCAAAAGTAGTCAATAATTATTGCCAAGGTGGAAAAATAAAACATGGCGATCATTTAAAGTAAAAAATAGAGAAATAGTCAAAATTATGGACAATGTGTAAGGTTCTGTTTCTTACTAAATATTAGTGCTACGTTAATATTAGTAGTAATACAAGATTGAAATCCCACTTAAGAGAAATAGTTTGCAGCCAGTGTGGAGAACGCAGCGACTGTTGTTCTTTTACTGATACGTCACTAAACAAGTTAGATTATGTTTTTAAAAAATAACGAAACGTCATAGATCCTGTCTGCTCTCTTCAATTATTCGTCTTAAAAATATTTTTTTCCTACCAAGTTGTGAAATACGTGTCTAATTATCGCACAAAAAATAGTGTTGCAATTTTATATGCGTATCTGGACAATAAACCCATAATAATAAAAAAACATTAGGACTGTACTTTTGTGTACATATGTATACGTACATATGCAAGTAGGGATGTCAAGTAAATAATTATTTATCCTGTGAATAGCAAATAGTATATATGTAGATTTCGCAATAATAGGGCACGGTCGCATTTTATAAGCACTAAAACATAACTATGTATTGAAATGGCAGAGTCTCGAACGTCACACAATACAGTCAGACACTTATTGTTATTATAATATACAGCCAACGTCTTTGTATCTGGGTGCATTCCAATCTCAGTAATAATTATTGATGACAAAAGGCTATAATCTTTTCCACTTTTTTATTTCTTTCGGAAGACCTTGAATATTTTTGAATTGAATCGGTACAGACGATTTTGTTCGAGAAAATGCTTCTGAAAAATGTTCATTTAACATTAAATAATTGAGTAACTTTATGAGACATTTACATATGACACGTTTCATCCTCTTTCATCGCATAAGTATTTTATGTTTAAGCCTATATTTCCTTAATGTGCGAAAATGTTCTGGAAAATTTCATACGACTAGTACGTATAATTTATTATAGCTAAGGTATAATTATATGAGCGACAGAAACACAATAATAAAAGTATAAAAAGCTTGTTATTTATTCTGATGGAAGAGCAGCAAACATAAGTGAGATTGCTGATTCTCCAGTTAATAATGTAAGAATAAAACATGGAACGGTACACAAAACTTCAAGCTATCCCATTGCTAGTTAATTACATTTGAAGGTTCATGACTAGGTCAGTATCATTCTCAGGGTAAATTGTGTAATGGAAGCTCTAGTTCATGTACATCACATTTTTTACGTTTGGTCAATAACACACAGCTTTTAATAATAACACGCTGACATACATAATTATACATGCATCTTTTAAATGGACTTGCGTTTAGCATTTCAACAGGTACAGTTGCATTTACTATTCAGAGGTCGCCCGCTCATGCTGACAATACTGACATTGAAAGCCATGAAATTGTTGTTCAACGCATTCCTGTTAAAAAAACATGCGAGCATTGGTCAATCCATGTGTGATTGACTGAATGAACCTCGAATGTCTTATTGCATAGGTTGCAATACTTTTTTAAATTTTAAATTCCTTTTGCAAAGTACTCGTTATTTTTTGCAAATCACAAAAAATAACTGCTATTGAAATTGATTTGCTCCATAAGTCCTGTAACGTTTGTGGTTAAGAAGTCGCGTTTTTATTTAGGAATAATTATAGTTAGAAGTGCTGTAGATGGGTTTCCTTAAGAAAAAAGTAGCTACATATGTAAATGCACCATTTATGCACATACGAAATATTTACCCACTCTAGCTGTAGTATATACCCATTAAGTAAATTCCTAAGTGCCTAAATGGCAATCATCCCAGTTATATAATGAAATCTCTAAATAAGGTTATCTATTTATTTATGTGTACTGAGCAGATAATTTAACATTTTATAGTATTTTAGAGCTTTATGAATTTTGATGAAGGAAGCTATGATGCACTCAAAAAGTCTTGCTACAGATATTTTATTGTTATTTTGAACGCTCTTGCTGGCACCACTTGACTCCATTGTACATAAACACAAAACACATGAGTCTGCATATTGCAAGTAACTCAAGTGAGAATTTTACTCAGTCAGCTTGACTTGGGATAATGAAAGTCAAGGATGGAATTTGGGTTGGTAGTGCAAGAGAAGGTTAGACAATCCAATGTAGATATCTGGCAGAATGCTTTTTGGTTTAACATGCATCCCGTTACGATAAATAAAATGAACCAAAGAGGACTTGATTGCATGTTTTCGAGTTAACGTGAGTACAAGTCAGTACATAATATGTTTCCTAAGGGGTTAGAGATGGACGGGAAAATGCCCGGAGGCCTCCGTCAGTAAGAAGTAAGTACTTATTTTTACAAAGGAAAAGGAAAGAAAGGATTGTAGTGCTGAGCATTCCCGAGATGGAGAATCCCTTATGTAAGTGAAGGCGCTTTACTCATAATTATGTGGCTGGATGCTCTGAAGCTGAATCAGATGAAACAGAAAGAAAGAGACCCACTTGATGAGATTCAGTTGCTATCCACTATCCTTGATACATACCTCCTTTGTTTACCTCGCGGAGCAGTCTGTGTGCATCCAGTAATTGAAGTCATGTTCGACGCTAATTAATTTAGATTCTTCTATTGTATATACAGTAGTGTAAATAGTAACTGTAAGATACTTTTGGAAGTCATCCAAGAAATGAACGCTGCAATAAATATCCATCACAGTGGTGGGGATGGGTTGCAAAATATTCAAAATCCTGGTTATATTTTTTCTCTAATAATTTTATTCTTGTACTAGACAGGCTTCGTTATTTGTAGGGAAAGTATTTGAAATGAAAGGTTAAATAATGACATTAAATATTACATTTTCCCACAGGTTGCGGGATTTATTGTCAAAGGTGACGGAGAATCTGCATCAACTTTCACCACGGATTTTTGGGGGACACACAGCTGATCCAAAATGAGTTTCACACCAGTGACAACCAGTTATGGAAGTCAAATAGCAGAGACTTCGGGAAGTGGGAGTAGTAAAGGCAGCAGCAAAATGTTATCCGGTGATAACTTTGCAAACCCGAGCTGGTGGAGGCGAATGAAGGAATG